>PVJD01000013.1:0-600000 GCA_004026545.1 Mormoops blainvillei
AAGGGAGCTCCCATAAAACTGTCAACTGATTTCTCCAAAGAAACTCTGCATGCCAGAAGGGATTGGCAGGGAATACTCAAAGTGATGAAAAGCAAGGAGATACAACCAACATTACTCTACCCAGCAAAGCTATCATTTAGAATCAAAGGACAGATAAAGAGCTTCCCAGACAATAGAAAGATAAAGGAGTTCACCACTACTAAACTAGTATTAAATGAAATGTTAAAGGGTCTTCATTAAGAAAAATTTGAAAAATATGAATAATTGAAGGCAATAAATACAATCTATCAATAACTGAATCTTAAAAACAAAATGAACAAGCAGAACAGCAATATAATCATAGACACGGAAAACTTTTTAATGTTTGCCAGGTGGGAGGAGGGTCAGGGAGATGGACAAAAAGGCGATGGGATTAAGAAGTACAAATGGGTAGTTACAGAATAGTCATGGGGATGTAAAGTAGAGTGTAGGGAATATGGAAGCCAAAGAACATATATGCATGACCCACTAACATGGACAACAGCATGAGGATTGCCTGGGGCAGTGGAAGAGTCTAGGTGGAGGCAGGAAAAGAGAAAAAATTGGGACAGCTATAATAGCACAAACAATAAAATATAATTTAAATTAAAAAAAGAAATGTTTTCTGAGAACTTCAATGTACCAGGCACTGAGTAGGAACTATAAAGGCAAGACTGTAAAAAAATATTTTCCAAATCAATTTTAATAGACTCCTGTCTTGTAGTATGTCCCCAGGTGCTGGCATGCTCCAGTCCCAAAAAAGTATGAATCAAGAACTCCATTGCTAGTCCTTGTGTTTTGGCTCTGGCATGAAAATCTGTGTAGAAGGGCCAAAGAGGAAATGGCTTTCCCTCCTGCTCACTAGTGTACTTTCAGGCCTGGACCTTGGCAATTGTTACTCTAAAAGGTGATTGCTTTTTTCAAAGCTCTTATCATGGTCTGTATCTTTAATATGTAGTATGGAGCGTGAGATGAAAGCAGGGGCCGCAGGTGTTAAGTCTCTGGCCAGGCCTAGCCTGCTAGTGCCCAGAATAGACTACCATGATTCAAAAAATCTTTCAGGCAAAGAGATGAAATTCTTTGGGTACTGGGTCCCTGAGTACAATGAAAGATCCCTAGGATATAGGCTGGCCCCCAATAGCAATGAATTTGTTTCCCTAGACTTTTGCTCCGTAGTGTTCTCAAATATTTGATCTTGACAATTGTGTAGGCGAAAAATAGTATTCATAAAACAAAAAATTGTAACTACATAGTTTTAATTTTTTACATATGTTATAATTCACATTGACTTTTAAAATAATTTTGAGAGGATTCCGGTCAAGATGGCAGTGTAGGCAGACATGGTTTGCCTCTTCGGACAACCACATGAAAATTACAACTAAATATAGAATAACCATCACTCAGAACCATCAGAAATCAAGTTGAATGGAATTCTGACAACTACAGAATTAGAGAAACCACATCTATCTAGACTGGTAGGAGGGGTGCAGATGTTGAACGGGCTGGTCCCTCACCCATGTGCGGTGGCTAAAAATTCTGGAGGGATATCTTGGGAGCAAGCAGACCCAGCCCCACACCAAGCTTCCCAGCTCAGGATTCCAGTGCCAGGAAGATAAGTCCCCACAACTTCTGACTGCAAAACCCAGTAGAGATTGAGTTGGTAGAAGAAAATTCTGGAGCCCCAAGCAGTTCCTTAAAGAATCCACATATGGACTCACCTACTCCGACTCACTCCCTCTGAGCTCCAGCACTGGGGTAGCAACTTGAAGGCACCAGTAGCATAATGGGAGAAACTGAAGTGTCTGGTATCAAGGTGAGCTGAGGCCATTTCCCTGTTCTAAACCTTACCACACAGAGCCACTGAGCTGGCAAGTTGGTGTCATATCTGAGACTCCATCCACCTGGCTAACACTGTTTGCCCCACCTTGGAGATCCCCAGAGACTAACACCCCCCACCCCCTCACCCCTACCCCAAATTACAGGCCCACCTAGGCTGCTTTTCCATATGAATGGCTAGTCTTGGTTCATGCCTCACAACTTCCTAAATCCTATCAAACAAGCAATAGCTGGCTTCAGTGAGCCCCAGGCCTGGCACTAGCAGCAGCCAGCTAGATTCACAGCTTGGCTTTGCCTGGGAAACTCCAAGCCCAGCACAAGTAGCAGCCATTTCAGATTGCCTTACAGTTCATGCAGGGTGGCCCCGGGCGAAACACAGGCAGGGGCTGAACTTGGCCTGCACCAAACGGGAAACTCCAGGGCCAATGCACTCAGTAGACAGCTACAGAGCATGTCAGAGCACCACCACCCTGCCCCTGCACAGCTGATCCTCCACAGAGGGCGGAGGTTGCTGGTAAGTGGTCACAGCCAATGCAGCTGACTGGCCTGGGTAAATCCCTCCCATTGATCTGCCAAGAGCAGCCAAAGCTCAACTACAAGAGGAGGTTGTACTCAGCCCACACGAAGGGCACACCTCGAGTACCCAGCTTGGGTGCTAGGGGAGGCTGTGCCACTGGACCCTACAGGACACTTACTACATTAGGCCACACTACTAAGACATGGAGTCGAAGCAGCTCTATTTAATACATAGAAACAAACACAGGGAGGCTGCCAAAATTAGGTGAGGAAAGAACATTCCCCAAATGAAAGAACACATCAAACTACAGAAAAAGAGCTAAACGAAATGGAAATAAGCAATCTGTCAGATGCGGAGTTCAAAATACTGTTTATACGGATGCTCAAGGAACTTAGTGAGGACGTAAGCAGCATAAAAAAGAACCAGTCAGAGAAGAAGGATACACTACATGAAATAAGGAACAATTTACAGGGAAACAACAGTAGAGTGGGTCAAGCAGAGAATCAAATCACTGATTTGGAACATAAGGAAGAAAACAACAAATAATCAGAACAAGAAGAAAAAAGAATCCAAAAGAAATGAGGAGAGTATAAGAAGCCTTTGGGACAACTTTAAGAGGTCCAACATTTGCATCATAGGGGTGCCAGAAGGAGAAGAGAAAAAGCAAGAAATTGGAAATCTCTCTGAAAGAATAATGAAAAAAAATTCCTTAATTTGGTGTAGGAAATAGACATGCAAGTCCAGGAAGCACAGAGAATCCCAAACAAGATGGATGCAAAGAGGCCCATTCCAGGGCACATCATAATTAAAATGCCAAAGGGTAAAGATAAAGAGAGAATCTCAAACACAGCAAGAGAAAAGAAGTTAGTTAACTACAGGGGAGTTCCAGTGAGAATGTCAGTTGATTTCTCAAAAGAAACTTTGCAGGCTAGAAGGGATTGACAAGAAATATTCAAAGTTATATAAAGCAGGGACCTACAGTCAAGATTGCTCTACCCAGCAAAGCTATCATTTAGAATCAAAGCACAGATAAAGAGCTTCCCAGACAAAAAAAAACTAAAGGAGTTCATCATCACCAAACCATTATTATAAGAAATGTTTAAGGCACTTATTTAAGAAACCGAAGAAGATCAAACTATGAACCATAAAATGGCAATAAACACAATAAAATAAAATAATTTAAAGCTCCCATCTATATAATATTTCTCTAACTATAAAGGTCTCTTACATGTTCCAGTAAATCGTCATACCCTCATCCCACCCTATGAGTATATGTTACTGTTATTCTTATTTTAGAACACTACAGAGAGGAGCAAAGAGGTTTAGTGACCTACCTTAAACCACTCAGTTTGTCAGTGGTGGGGATGGGATTTGACATCAGATTTTCTCCAAAACAAATGCTCTTTCTATTGTGCCAACATGCCCTTTGGAAAAACTTTTATCTTCCAAATGGAATAAAACAGACTAGCTACTCAACTTCTCAGCTTCTTGATCTATAAAAGAAAGAGTAGTGAACCTCTATTGTTTGTATTTCCCCAGCAGTCATTCTCCTTTTTTTTTTTTTTATTGCATCGATATTATCACCTGGGAATTTGTTAAAATTCTCAACCCTTGGGTTTTACCCCAAACCTACTGAATCAGAAACTCCTGGGTTGGGGCACAGCAGTCTGTGTTTTAACCAGCCCTCTAGGTGATTCTGATTCATGCTGAAGTTTGAGAAATACTAGCTTAGGGGAAGGAATGTAAGTGGACCTGTCTTGCCAACAAGCACCAGGGGAGAAACCCTGGTTAAGGCCAGAGTCATAAAGCACAAACACATCTGAAAGATACAGAGTGTAAAAGAATCATGAAGATACTATTTGAGTCTAGTTGTTCTTGAAATTAGACCAACAGCTGTATCATCTAGTTACATGAACCAATAAATTCTTTTTATTTCAGTTTGAGTTGAATTTCTGTCACTGACGACCAAACAAGTCCTGACTGTCAAGGGGAACATTTATTTCTCCTTATGTTTCCCAGTAAAGAGATTCTTTTTGATCACTGGTTCTCAGAGTGTGGTCCCAGGATAAGCAGAATCAGCATCAGGGTAGAACTTATTAAAACACACAATTTATCAGACCCTACACCAGACCTACTAAATTAGGGTTCTGGGGGTGGAACACAAAAATCTGTTTTGTAGCAAACCCTCCGGGTGATTCTGACACCCACTAAAATTTGAAAATCACTAGAGTAAGTCTCCTAGCCTCTCTCCTCGCCCCTTTTTCATCCTCTATGAAGAAGGTATGAGTTATCTAATTAATGAGTTTGGGAGGATGATCTGGGTATGCTCAGTATAACTCCTCCCTTTTTGGGGGGAGGGAGGTGGAGTGAGACAGCCAGGCCCAAAGGGAGAGTTGTTTGTGTTCTCCTATGTGCTCGCTACCAGTTTTGTGGAGACAGTTCCCTGCGGTTTTTCCGGCCTTGCCTATAGCTCAGTGGTAAGTATACTCTGGAAACAGTGTCAGCAAGCTCATTTGACCTCATATCTAAGCTACGTAATTCAGTCTAGCTCTTACCAGTAATATAGCTGACATTTTGACCTCCATCTGTTGGTTTTCTTTGTCTGTTCTCAATTGGTTCAGTACTTGGATAAGGAAGAGGGCTATGTATTGAACTCCTAATGCCCCGACACTGACTAATTTGGGGAGAGGAGTAGGAGCTTTCTCAGGCCCTTTCCCCTTCTAACACGTGGTGCACCAAGCCTCGCCGCCTCAGGAGTGCCCTCCGGGGCTCCCTGTGCTCTGCGAAGAAAACTGTGTTTGTTTTCCCCAGACCACTGGTGTTGCAACTGTGGGAGACACAGGTATCCCATGCCCCCTGGGGCAGAGGAGGGAAGATTATGATCACGAGGCATTTCCTTTCAGTTCTCTCCTGAAACAGTGTAATTCTGTGGGGCAGGAAAAGGACCTAGAAACCTCCCCATTCTAAAAGCTTTCTGGGGGCTGTCTGCCATACCTTACGATCAGGTTCTACCAGCTGTCTAACCTAAATCCATATGGCTATGTTTGAAGCACCCTTCTGTTGGGGAGGCTTATCATTCGAAAGAAAAAAAAGGACTTCCCTCTTCTCTCTTCCACTCTTTTGGTCTTTTCTGTTATTCACAAATCTTTAAAACAGCCGTAGACCTATTTGCGGCTCTGTAAATCAGACCTGGGTGCTACAGGATGCTCATTTTCAGGGCCCAGTCCCTTTAGAGCAGAGGCGTGCCTCTCTTCGGAAAGCTGTCGCAGGAAAGAAAGAGACCAAGCAGTCATTACAGTTCAGCCTGAGTGACAGAGGAAAACATAAGTACTTCCTATACAGTGACCTCTTTCTCAGTCTCCTGGAATAGTTAATTCTTCCAGATTATCAAACTACCACTTATTTTTACATAGATCATATATGTGCAACTGCTTTACATAGTTAGAACACACATGTGTAACTTTGGCTTCTACTTTGTCCATATCATTAAAAATTGGTCATAGACATAATTTGACATTTTTAGGACTTAAATAAAAATTAGACTTTGTTAAAATTAAAATTTGTGCATCAAAGAACTCCGTCAAGAGAGTGAAGAACCACAGAATGGGGGAATATATTTGCAAATCATATAGCTGATGAGGGCTTAATATCCAGAATATATAAAGCACTCCTACAACTCAACACAAAAAGATAAGCAACCCAACTAAAAAAGAGGCAAAGGACTTGACAATTCTCCAGAGAAGACATATGAATTGCAAATGTGCATATGAAAATATGCTCTACATCATTAGTCATTAGAGAAATGCAAATCAAAACTATAATGACATACCACTTCACACCTAGGATGACTATAATAAAAAATGGAAAATTACAAGTGTTGATGAAGATGTGGAGAAATTAGAACCTTTGTACATTGCTGATGGAAATGTAAAATGTCATAGCTGCTCTGGAAAACAGTTTAGCAGTCCCTCAAAAAGTGAAACAGAATTAACATTTGACCCAGCAATCCTACTCCTTGGCATATACCCCAAAAAATCTGTAAACAGGCACTTGTACACAAATATTCATTGCAGCATTATTCACAATAGCCAAAAAAGTGGAAATAACCTAAATGTTCATCAATAGATGAATGGATAAATAAATCATAGTATATCCTTGTGATTACTATTCATAGTGGTATACTATTCACATAACAAGGCATGAAGCATGAATACCTGCTACAGCATGGAGGAATCTTGAAACATTATACTAAGTGAAATAAACCAGACATCGAAGGACAAATATTGTATGATTCCACTTACATGAAATGTCTAGAATAAGAAAATTCATAGAGACAGAAAGTAGATTAGAGATTATCAAGGACCAAAAATAGGAGAGCATGGAAAATTACAACAAGGAAAAAAAAAAGAAAGATAAAGAAATATGTACAGAAAAACTGAAAGTAGAAAATAAAACTCGCCTGTGATCTCACTACTTAGGATGCCTGAATATCCTGCCAGTCACATTTTTTTTAATGTATACGTGGAGGTCAAGAACAAAAGCTCTATAACTCAGACTTTCTGGATTCAAATATACACTCTGCCGGTTACGAGCTATGACATCTCTAAGCTGCAGCTTTTTGTAAAATACAAACAGTAACAGAACCCACTTCAGGTGGTTGATTTGTAAACTAAATTGGATAACATTTTAAGTGATTAGTATAGTGCCAAGCTCATGGTAAATGCTCAGTAAACGGTAGCTATTATATATTTATTTATATCTTATAACATTGGGATTATGCTAAATATACTGTTTTATGTCCCACTTTTCTCATTTTCTGGTATAAATAAAAATTATTTTTGATGGCCACATATTATTTCCTACCATGGCTGTGGCATCATTTATTTAACCAAGTCTCTGTTGTGGAATATTCAGGTAGTGTTTAATTTTTCATGATTTTACAAAATGCTGTGGTGGACATTCTTGCTTGATTTTTTTCTGGCAGACATGCCTGAGAAGGGCGGTATGGCTTTGGCCCTGTTCTGCCTTCTGGGTTCTTGGGCTTCCAAGGCAGTGCACCATGTTGAGGCACTAGCTGGGAGATAGAATCTGAGTTCCAGTCATTCTTCTGCATTCCAGCTCTAGGCAATGCTGGTACTGCTCTTTTCGATCTAGGCCTTTGCTTCCTCATCTATAAAATGAGGGCTTCAGTGGGAAAGATCTCAGGGGGGCTTTTCTACTCTGTAATTCTCAGATTATTCTCTGTTAAACTGTGGATTTCTCCAGCCTTGTTGTGGCCTTCCTCCAGGGTGTGTGTGTGCACACGCTTGAGTGTGTGTTTCAGTTTCTATTCTTAGCAGCGTGATCTTTAAACAAGGAATAGATTGGTGTGCCTGTCTCATCTCAGATGCGAGCAGTTCCTGTTGGGCTGTTTCATTCTCCAGCAGCCATTCATTCACATTAGAAATAGTGGCCTGGGAGTAGGGGACAGGCTCGGTCGAAGGGGTTCAAGGGGGAAAAAGTAGCAACTATAATAGCATAAACAATAAAATATTTAAAGAAGAAAAAAGAAACAGTGGCCCATTAAGGAAAGAAGTGGAAGGGTATTCTTCCATCAACCATGATAAGGATCAAATGCTCTCTGATTTGGGGGTGGGGGAGTCGGCCTTCTTTTGTCACCAGGCCTGAGCTCTATCTGACTCAGCTATAGATGAGGTCAGGGGAATCTTGTTTTCAGCACCTCCCTCCTCGCTCCACTCCCAGATCCTTTCTCTGGGATGGGCCAAGGATGGTATTTGGGCAATGGTGGTTTTTAGAGATGATGAGTAACCAGCATTCCAGAAGAGAAGGTCATTGTTTGTCCTGAAATAAAGAGTGGACATGAATGAGTCTGCTCTCCTCTGAGTTCTCAATTATGGAAGCGTCTCAGAGTTACTTTGGATATTTAAATATACACATTCAGATTCTTGGTCTGCAACCTCAGAGATTCTTATTTATTAAATGCGAGGTGGAGCCCAGGTTCTTCATTTTAAGGCACTACAGGGGATTCAGGTGCGCATGCTAGGTGGGAAATATTGGCAAACAGTAGCAGGATTTGCGTATTCTTAAAGCTCACAAAGGCTGGCAGGCAACCTCAAATAGGTGGTGACTCTGAAGAAAAGGCATATCCACACCTTTTTTCACGGGTACCCTGTACTTATGTTTAGCCAGTTGTCATATCGTAATGCTGCCCTGGCGTTGCTAGGTGTTTCATGTGATTTTTTTTTTCAGGAAAAGTAAGAAATCCAGATTTGTTTGCAAAATATCCTACTTTTAAATATTGGCAACCAATTCAAACTTTTTTAAAAAATTGATTTGTGGGCCAAAACATATCGTTGGTCAAATCCGGCCTTAAATCTGCTTGTTGAAATCTCTTGAAGACTCTCTACCTGGCTACTTTAAGTCAAAATGATGAATTCAACAGCCTTCTTGATTGATAGCATCTCACTGTCTCGGTGCTGTGAAGCCCTGAGGAGTTCTGGACAACACCTGGCCTGGAATGACATGAAGTGCTCTGAGCAGGAGGGTCAGGAGACCTGTATCCTGCTCACAACCTACTAGGTAACATTGGGAAAGAAATTCCTTTCCTAGTTACTGGATTTCTTTTGTCAAAGTAAGGGGGACGATCGCTATTGTTCTTCCCAAGATTCTACGTTATTCTTCTCATGAAGATTCATATACTCACCTATTGTATGGCCTCCACTGGAGAGTGAAACTTTTTGGATTAAGACAAAAATTCACCTTTAATTGGCTTGAATGATAACTAGTTTTTTCTCTCCCACATTCTCCTAGGTCTTTAGCAATTTGTTTCTGCAGGGGAGTGTCTTTTTGCTGTAGGCTTTTGGGCTATTTTCTGAGGGCAAGAAAGCATTTTAGAATAGAATGACGAGGTGGCTTTTTACTTGCTGAACACTTGATTTTGAGGGTTCAGTAAAGGAACAGAACTGATATGAGGGACATCTTGAAGTAAAAAGAATTTTTTAAAAAATTCTCACCCGAGGAAATGCTTATTGATTTTAGAGAGGGGGAAAGGAGGGAGAGAGAGAGAGAGGAAGAGAAACATTGATAGGCTGCCTCCTGCACTTGTCCTGACTGGGAACCAAACCTGCGACCCTTAGGTTTAAGGGATGACACTCTAACCAACTGAACCACACTGGCCAGGGCAAAAGACATTCTTCCTTCCTTCCTTCCTTCCTTCCTTCCTTCCTTCCTTCCTTCCTTCCTCCCTTCCTTCTTTCCTTCCTTCCTTCCTTCTTTCCTTCCTTCCTCCCTCTCTCCCTCCCTCCCTCCCTTTCTTTCTTTCTCTTTTTTAGATTTATTTCTTTTTTATTTCTTACAGAGAGGGAAGAGAGGGAGAAAGAGAGGGAGAGAAACATGGGTGGTTCCCTTCCAAATGTACCCCAACCAGGGACTGAACCTGCAACCCAGGCATGTGCCCTGACCAGAAATCAAACTGGTGACCTTTGAGTTTGCAGGACTATGCCCAACCAACTGAGCCACACCAGCCAGGGCAAAAATACATTTTCTTGATAGATCATATAACACCTTGCAATTGAATCTTTTCTTCTCATGGTTTTATTGAGATTTAATTCATATACCATAAAATTCACTTTAAACTTGTATAAGTCAATAGTTTTTAGTATATTGACAAAGTTGTGCAACCAACACAACTATCTAATTTCAGAACAATTTCATTTCCAAAAAGAAACCCCATGCCCATTATCAGTTGCTCAGCATTTCCCCCTTAGCCCTGGCAACAGCCAATCTGTATTTTCTGTCTCTAAAGATTTTCTTATCCTGGAACTTTTATATAATATTTGGTCATTTGTAACTGGCTTTTTCATTTATTATATTTTCCAAGTTCATCCATATTGTAGTGTATATCAGTACTTCATCCCTTTTTATTGCCAAATAATATTCCATTATATGAATATACCACCTTTTGTTCATCCATTCATCAGTTGATAAACAATTGAGTCTTTCTACTTTTAGGTTACTACGAATAATGCTTCTATAAATTTGCATGTACAGTTTTTTAATAGACATATGTTTTAATTTATCTCAGTTGTATACTTGGGGGTGAAACTTCTGAGTTGTACGGTCACTCTGTGTTTAACTTTTGAGGAAATGCTAGGTTGTTTTCCAAAGCAATGGCACCATTTACATTCCTATCAGCAGTGCATGAGGGTTCCAGTTTCTCCTTATTGTCAAAATTCACTGTCTTTTTGATTATAGTCATCCTAATGGGTGTGAACTGGTATCTCATTGTAGTTTTGATTCTACAGTTGAATCTGTCCCATATTGGCCTGACTTAGGTCACATGCCCATCCTTTAGCTAAGGACTGTGGCTAGTGGAGGCCGATAATCTTAAGCGAGTCTGAGTGAATTCCTGGAACTGGGGGTGGGTGTCAGTCACTCCCAAACTATGGAGGGGAAATTTAGAGATCCTATTTGAAAGCAAGGAGAAATGGACACCTGGGAGTCAACTGAAACATGTTTTCTATAGGCTGGATTTGCTGGCTTGGTTTCAGTGTTGGAATTGTCCCGTATACAAAGATCACAGTGGTGCGGAGTCGGAAGGAAAGAAAATCTTGGTTGGACTCAGGCAGAGAAGCAACTCAGCAAATAGGTTATTGAAATATGTTCTACTGAAAATAGATTTCTCCCTGAAAACTCTAGCCACTGACACATAGATGCTTACCAGCTTGTATTTATTACTGTATCCTCCTCATTTTCTTTTTCTGGTCAAACCATCATCAGGCTCAGAAACCTTGGGTGCTCCTCTACCAGATGCTGAGTCACAGAATACTAAGGAATGCATTACAATTGTTTTAGGACCTGTGCCTAATTCCCCAAGTCTAAATAGCTGTGGCTAGTATAGTTTTGTTTTTTCACTCAGGGAATAACTTTCTTTTGGATATTTTTGAGATTTGGTAAACTTTTCTGATTACCAAAAGTTTTTAAAAAGAGACAAAGATTTTGGGTTGTACTTTATTATTTATTTATTATTATTATTTTTCCTTGACTTTAAAGTATAATTTTATTGATTATGCTATGACAGTTGTCCCAATTTTTCCCCCTTTGCCCCCCTCCACCAGGTACTCCCATTCCCTCCAGCAATCCTCCCCCTACCCTTAGTTCATGTCCATGGATAGTGCATATAAATTCTTTGGCTTCTCCATTTTCTATACTATCCTTAACATCCCCCTGTCTATTTTATACCTAACAATTATGCTTCTTAATCCTTGCACATTATTCTCCATTCACTTTCATCCCTGTCCCAGCTGATAGCCTTTCAAATGATCCCCATGTCTATGATCCTGTTCCTGTTCTGCTTGTTTGCTTAGTTGGTTTTTTTAGAGTCAGTTGTTGATAGTTGCGAATTAATTGTCATATTAATGTTCATAGTTTTGATCTTCTTTTTCTTAAATAAGTCCCTTTAACATTTCATGAAATAACGGCTTGGTGATGATGAACTCCTTTAGCTTTACCTTGTCTGGGAAGCACTTTATCTGCCCTTCCATTCTAAATGATAGCTTTGCTGCATAGAGAAATCTAGGTTGTAGGTCCTTGCTTTTTGTCACTTTGAAACTTCTTGCCAGTCCCTTCTTGCCTGCAAAGTTTCTTTTGAGAAATCAGCTGACATTCTTATGGGAGCTGCTTTGTAGGTAACTCTCTGTTTTTCTCTTGCTGCTTTTAAGATTCTCTCTTTATCTTTAACCTTTGGCATTTTAATTATGATGTGTCTTGGTTTGGTCCTCCTTGGGTCCAACTTGTTTGGGACTTTCTGTGCTTCCTAGACTTGTATATCTATTTCCTTCATCAAATTAGGAACATTTTCTTTCATTATTTTTTCAAATGAGTTTTCAGTTTCTTGCTCTTCCTCTTTTCCTTCTGGCATCCCTATGATTTGGGTGTTGATGTGTTTGGAGATGTTCCTGAGGCACCTCATACTATACTCTTTTTTTTTTTTAATTCTATTTTCATCTTGTTTTTCTGGCTAAATGTTTATTTCTTTGCTATGTTCCAAATCATTGATTTGAATCCTGGCTTCATCCCCACCACTGTAGGTTCCTTGTAGATTTTTCTTTATTTCGCTTAATCTTTATTTCTTCCTGGGTATTTTTTATTTTGTTGTTGTGCTCAGTGAGTTCTTGGAGCATCCTGATCACCAGTGTTTTGAACTCTGCAACTAATTGGTTGATTATCTCCATTTCATTTAGTTTTTTTCCTGGGGTTTTGATCTGTTCTTTCATTTGGGCCATATTTCTTTGTCTCTTCAATTTGGCAGCCTTCTTGTGTTTGTTTCTGTGTGTTAGATAGAGCTACTTTGACTCCCTGTTTTAGTAGCGTGGCCTATTGTAGAAAAGGTACCTGTCAAGTGTGTGGGGTAGAGTCTCAGGTAATCACCAGGGTGGGGCAACCCACTTCACTGCTTTGTGGCACTGTGTCGGGAGGAGGGCTTGGAGAGGGGACTATGCTGCTGCCTGGCTTCTGGAGGTTTGTCAGGCACTAGCCCCATTTCCAGTCATTTTACTCACTTCCCATATGTGACTGGCACTCTTCCAGCTGCTGCCCTGGTGCTGAATTCCAGAGTTGGTGGGTTTGTATAAGTTCTAAGTCCATGCAGGCCCTTTAAATGGAGTCTCCTGAATATCCAGTGATTTCTTCTGCTGCCCCAGCCGCCACTGGTTTTATAGCCTGAAGTTAGGGATTTATCTTTCTGGTGTTGGAACCCTGGGGTGTGTGGCCTGGCCTGGGTCTTGGATTGCTCACTCCCACAGTATCCCTCCTGATTTCTATCCACCATATGTGAATGTGGTACCATCTGTTCCAGTGCCACCACTGCCCCTCCATGCCACATTGCACCTCTCTTCCCATCTTTGTGACTGCTCGTCTCTTACGCGTCTGGATGAATGTGGTGGCTTCTGTAAATCCTTGGTTGTCAGACTGCCACACAGCTTGATTTTCTGATGATTCTAGGTGTTAATTTGTTTTGAGATCTAGTTGTAATACTTTCTGTGGCTGCATGAGGAGGTGAAGTGTATCTGCCTATGCCTCCATCTTGACCAGGAGTCCTATTTATTTATTATTTTTAAAAAATCCAACCTGAAGGCATGCTTATTGATATTTTTTTAGAGAGAGGGGAGGGGACAGAGAGAGAGACTTTGATATGAGAGAGAAACAGTCATCATTGGGCTTTCATACATGCTCCAACTAGGGTCTGAATCTGCAACCTAGGCATGTGCCCTGATGGGGAATCAAACCTGTGACCTATGAGTTTATGGGCTGACACTCCAACCAACTGAGCCAAACCAGCCAGGGCTGGGATTGTACTTTAGAAGAGAAGAAGTATAAGGAGAACTCTTTGGTGATGTTCTTGGGCCTGAAAAATTATGGGAAATTTCAGGGTTAGGTAAACACTGAGAGTCATTTGTGGGAAGCATAACTGGCCCTTCCGAGCTCTTCCTTGACATGGGCTCCTCTTTCTTTTCTCTCTTCCTTTTATCCTTCTTTTCACATTGATAATAATATCTGTCACTGAGGCTTTTCTGGCTACTACAGCTGTGTAACAAATATCCTTCCACCTCTTCAAAAAAAATAGGTGCTTAAAACAACTATTTTGCACCACACTTAAAAAAGCTAAAGAGATTTGGCAACCTATGCAAGTCCTAATTCTAGACTGGATCCTGTACTAGCAGGGAAAAATGCTCTAAAGTGCATCATTGAGTCAGCTGACAAAATTGGAATATAAATGGTAGACTATACAAACATTTTCATATCAATGTTAAATTTACTAAAGTTGATAAATGTACTGTGATTATGTGAGATAATATCCCCATTCTTAGGGAATACACACTGAAGCACTTGGGGGTAAAGAGCCATAATGTCTGTAACTTTCCCTTAAATAGCTAAAAATTCATTTTACAAATTATATATAAACATACATATCATATATATATGAAAGAGAGGGAGAGAAAGAGAAAACTAGAGAGGGGAGAATAATAAAGGAAGTGGGGTAAAATGCTCACAACAGTTGAAGTTGGGTAAATGTATATGGGTATTCTTTATAGTTCATATATAGAAATTATTCCCAAATAAAAAGTTTTAAAAAGTAGAACAACCAGTTTACTATTTTATTTTGCTCATGATTTTGTGAGTCAGGAACGGCTGGCTTGGGTGGCTCTCGTTTGGAATCTGTCATGCTGTTGCAGTTAGTCAAATGCCAGAGGGGCTGCAAGCATCTGAAATTGGGGCAGACTGGGTGTCAAAGATGTCTCACATGGCTGGCAGTTGATGCTGGCCATTGGCTAGGAGCTCAGCTGGCAGGTGGGTGGAGGGCAGGGGAGGAAGGAAGGCAGAAAGAGAGAGAAACATTGATCAGTTGCCTCTCATATGTGCCCTGACTGGGGTCTGAACCCACAACCCAGGCATGTGCTCTGACTGGGAATCGAACTGGCCACCTTTTGATTTGTAGGATGATGCCAATCCCACTGAGCCACACCAGTCAGGTCAGCTGGACCTTTGGCTGACATGTTAACATGTGGCCTCTTTAGCATGGCAGTCTCATGGTAGCCAAACTTCTTTCTTTGTTTCTCCTAGAGTGAGGATAGGTGGAAGGTGCATGGCCTCTTTTGACCTAGTCTTGGAAGTTATACAATATCTCTTCTGCTGCATTCTGCTGGTTCCAAGAGAGTCATTAGGTTGCATCCAAAAACTTGCAGTCATTGTTCCAAAACTGCCATAAATGCTTATTATGTGCCAGGCACTAGTATGTGTTATAACTCATTTGATTCTTCCTAAAAAGACTTCTCTTGAGGTAGGTAGTCTTAGTCTCCTTATTTTAGAGGAGAGAGGCACAAAGTTTAAGCCAACATCACTCCATTATTGGAAGAGCTAGGATTTGATCCAGACAGTCCGGCCACAGAGCCCATGGTCTTATCTACTACCCTATACTGCCTCTACATAGAGCGTTGATTCCTGCTACATTCGGTTAAACTGCCACACACATAGAGATAATCACTTTTCATTCACAATCAGTGGTATGCAAACTCCCAATACATTCAAAGTCACGTGACACAATTCTTACCCTCTCAGCTCTGACTTTTGCATATGTGGTTTCCTTTTCTTCCAATTATTTGTCTGCCTATGTTATTTATTACTCAGGTCTTTTAGGGAGCTTTCCACAACCACCCACCTCTGGGGTGAGTGCTTCTCCTATGGGTGCACATGCTACCAGTGCTTAGTAGTTACAGCCTCTATCCTTATGCTTTATATTTTGCCTGTTTTCCTGGCTGTCTTTCCCATCAGACTCTAAGTTCTCTGAGGGCAGGGATACTATTTTGTTCATGAAAGGATCTCCAGCACAGTGCCTGGTATGCAGTGTGCAAATAAGTACATCCTAATCTCTCATACACACAGTCCTCAAATACATTTACCATATATTTCTCACACATAAACACAACCACTAAAACGCTCTCCTGACATGTACAAGATCTGTCACATTCACTCTTGCCTACGCATGCTCAGTCACTGTGACTTATTCCCCTAGCTCTGTCTCGGTCCCATTCCTCACACAGTTACCACCACAAGTTCATCACACGCACAATACTGTGACAGAGCTCTAATCTTCAATCACTGCCACACACTGTTTTTCACACAATCATGGTCACCATCTGTACTCTTAAAACAGGATATTTATACTCCCACAAATGGAGTTAAGATGACAACAGCGCTATTTTTCACACATGCCTTCACATACTGTATTTTTCATCTACATAATCCCTGACAATCCCTGACATACACAGATACAGTCACACACTGTCTTCTTCCCACTCTCACTTGACACCCTCTCTCACACTCTTTTTCACACACGCACTCACACACACACTCTCAACAAGGGGAATTAGGGACCACATCCAAGGAGGTCTGAGCCCTGGGTCAGCTAGGGAATCTCAGCCCGGGAATCTCAGCCCGGCCCACGCGACCCCGCCCCGCCCCGCCCCGCCCCCTCATGCATATGCAGCACCTCAGCGTAGCCGCCCGGCCCCCAGACGGCCATTTGTAGCGGCGCTGGAGGCTGCGTTCGCCAGGCGCTACGAAGACGGTGGACTAGCGCGCCCCTCGACTGCTGCTGCCGCTGGTCCCTCCGGTTACCCCACTTCTCCGCGCCTCAGGCGGGACTTAGCCAGCCAGGGCACCGCACTGCCGCACGCACCAGCCTTCCCGGCAGCTCCGGGCGCCCGGGACCCCTGCCCGGCTGCTCGCCCGCAGCCCGCCGGCCGCACACGAACCCGGAGCCGGGCCTAGGGCGGGCGGCGGCTCGGCGTGGCTGGGCTGGGCTCGGCGGCGTCCCCATGGCCGCGGCCGGCTGGCGGGACGGCTCCGGTCAGGAGAAGTACCGGCTTGTGGTGGTCGGCGGGGGCGGCGTGGGCAAGTCGGCGCTCACCATCCAGTTCATCCAGGTGCCTAAAGCGGGCCTGCCGGGGGCGCTGTGGGTGGGTGGGGGATGGCGGGCTGGGGCTCGCGCTACCTGTGGCGAAGCCACCGCGCGACCCCGCCCCGGAGGTGCTGCGCGGGCTGGGGGCCGACAGGCCGGGGTGTGGGGGTGGGGGGGCGCGTGGCTGGTTCTCTCCTCCAACCCTACAGCCGCCGCGCTCCTGTCTGCCTGGCGCCCTGCTCGGCGTCCAGGGAGTCGCGCTTCTAAGGAATGTGGCCCGGAGGGCGGAGCTGGGACGGTAGGAAGCTCCGATCCACCTTATCGCTACGGCCGAGGCCCATGCCCTCTCGGAGAGGCAGCGACGCTGCGCCGGGCTTCCTGCCCGGAGGGCCAGGCCTGGGTGCGGGGCGTCGGGCGTGGGGCTGGAGACCCCCGCGCTGGGTTTTCAGCTGTCCCGGCCGTCTCCTGGACCGTCGGTGCAATCGCGGTGGCAACTTGGCTGCGCCTCCGCGTGGTCTCCCGGTTTCTCTGCGCACGCTGAGCCGGAGCTGCCCACTTCAAGCAGTGTGTTGTTTCTCTTTGTGTGTGTGTGCTTTTCTTTTAAGTAATCTCTTAGGTAGTATGCTCGGGTGGGAGTGTGTGATAATGCCCCAGGGAAGCGGTGGCTTCGAGGAGGTGAAGAATGTTCTCATATACGGGTGAGACCATTTCCCAGGAATTCCTGGTCCCTTCCTCCTCCTAGCTGTGCCAAGGTGAAGTTTGGGATGGGCCAGACTAGGAGGTGACCTACAGAATCGAGCATTGTGTGTCTCTTCCAACCACCCTTTCCCCCACCCCCAACCCTCTCTGGTAGCTGGCAGGCGGAAAGTCAAGGGTTGTAAAAAGGGAGGTAGAATTTTCATTCTTGGGATATACTCTTGGTTAGAGTTTTGAGTGATCATTTTTGGGATTTTAAAAGAGAAACCCAGTTATCTCTCTGCTTTTGTCAACCTAAAAGGTGTGGTGTATGCTGGGAGAGAACGAAGGTATGCCATTGTAACAGGTAACAAAGATACTCTTAGTATATCATGAGTACTGTTAAAAGGCCTCGGTGAAATATTTTTTTCTGGTTTACGTTTCACTCATTTGTTATCAGTTGGGACATTGGAATAGCTTATTTCATTTCAGTTAATGTTTATAGTGACATTAAAATACAGAGCACTGAAATGTAAATGTATTCGTTACCTTTCACATTGACTAAATGAACAGTAATTGATGCTATTTCACGATATTAAAAAACTGCTGCTTAAACCTTTGTATCCAGGAAGAGATGTTTATATAATGAGCATTTACAGTATGCTCATTAGTTAAAAAAATTACACTAAGAGGTGAGATTGGTTTAAGTTTAGCAAGCTGCAGAATCAGGGATGCTGTCATGTTGCTATTTCCCTAGGGCTAAAGAGAGACTTTAAGTTGCTGATGGCAAAGCAAAACAATTTATGGCTAACCCTTTCTTTGGGGATTGCAGTTAATGGGGTTGGGGGGAGGTTGTCGGCGAGGAAGGAGAGTAATCCTGGGTTCCAGTATTAATTAAGAATGTTACCTAAAAGACTTAAACTACAAATATTTCTTTAGTTTTTTGGGGAGAGGAACCATCTGTATGTATTTGAATCTAAGTGTAAGTGAATTATTTAATTAAAGAATTGGAAGCTTTTGCTGGATTTCTAATAATGATTTTTTAGATTTCATTGGTTAAAATACTTCCTTTAAGAATATAAATGGACCTAGGTGCTCTTAGATGATATACAAGAAATAGAGGAGGCACATATGCATCAGGAAGCCATATATTTATACACAGAGAAATTGTGTGGGCTTTGAGTCATACACATTCGAGTGCCTGGCCTTGCTCTGTTATTTATTTACTGCGAGAACATTGCCAAAGTACTTCGTTTCTCAGAGTCTCAATTTTCTCTTCAGTAAAATGGGTTTGATCACACATTCTTTATAATCCTTTAAATTATGGGAATGTTCCTGTAGTGTGTGCTTGGTTAATGATGGCTGTTACTGTAAGTTTTTATGTGTACAGTTCTGTAATGTATTTAAATGCAAAAAGAATTCAGAATCGGGGAAAAGTTGGTTTGGAAAGGATTGGTAAAAGTTCCATGTGGCCCTGGCCGGTGTGGCTCAGGTGGTTGGAGAGTCCTCCTGTGAACCTAAAGGTTGAGGGTTCAATCCCTAGTCAGGACACATATCTGGAGTTTACTTGACATTTAGGTATTCTATTTACCAAGAGAACTTAAAACATTTTTCAAAAATCTTGCAGGTTTGAACCCTGGTCTGGGTGCGTACTAGAGGCAACTGATCATTGTTTCTCTCTCTCCCTTTTTCTATTTCGTTCTCTTTCACTCCCCCTCCCTTCCTCTCTCTAAAAGCAGTTAAAAGATGTCCTTGTGTGAATATTAAAAAAAAATACGATATAGGGTTGATAGTGGGGAGAGAGGACATGTTTTATGTGGCTATGGGGAGTCATATATGCTAGCTTTGTGACAGGAGGCAATCAGGGAGGGGTGTGGGAAAGGCATGTGACTTGGGGCCAGTGAAAGGGAGAAACATAGGCTCTAACTTTGAGGAGACTTTCTGGAGAGTCTGGAGCCAGACCACCTGGATAGATTTTACTTAACCTCTCTGTACCTCTCAGTTTTCTCTGTCTGTAAACTGGGGAAATACAAAGTACCACATACCATTGTTGTGTATATTAATTGAGTTAACATGTCAGGAGCCCAGAACAGTGCCTAGTGCATAGTAAGGCTGGAGGCATTACCATTTTTGTTGTTGTTATATTAATCTTAGATTATGGAGCTGATGTGACTATCATTTACACTCGATATAGCTGCTATTTATTGTCTGACTTCCGGAAGATTGAAATTCATTGTGCTCTGGTTGACTAGCAGTAGTCATTGGAGGGAGAGAAAACAGCAGAAGGGTAATAACCTTAACAAGGGGAACAGTTCTTTTTGGAGGAGATGAAGATGGCATAAATTGGTTTTATTTATTTTTTAATACTCCTGAGATTAAGAAAGTGTTTTTATAGTGTTCAGTATATATTTTTCTATTTTATAATCTTGAGCAGAAAAAAATATATTGAATTTGGGAGTGGAGAACTTAAAAATGACTTTGCCTTTAGCCCTTTCTTTAACCTTAGCTCTACTTGTTGCCTTCTATGCTTATGAAGAGCAGCAAAATTAGGAAATAAGGCAATCGTTACTTAATTGAGATGTCTTTTCCTCTTTAAAATGTATGTAACATCTTAAAATGTGATAAAATGTAAAGTACTGTTATTAATAAGAGTATATGTGTATACGTGACCTCCTCCTTTATGTTTCAAAGTAGATTTTTGAAAAATATTTTAAGTTCTCTTGGTAAATAGAATACCTAAATGGCAAGTAAACTCTAGGAAATTATCTTAAATATTGTAGCAAGTGAAGTGGAGAGAACATTTAATATCTGGGATCTAGGTGACAGTGGGGAATATCTTAATCTCCCTATTCTCTTCAAGGCTTCAGTTTCTTCATGAAATATTGGATTTAGTTGAACAAATCTCTGCATCTTTCAAGTTCAAGGTTCTTTTTTACTTAGTTAATTAACTGTGTGTCTTTGGTCAAGTTTCTTAGATTCTCCAATATGAAAAGGGAAGTAATAGTAGTACCTTTAGGATTTTTGGAGAAAATAATGTAATACATGCAAATCATTTAACACAGTGCCATCTACAGAGTTAGTAAGTAATAATTGTTACCTGGTTTTATTTGCTGTTACTTCACTATCTTGTCTTTCCAAAACAAAAGTTGTAATTTGTTCATTTTTCTTTGACACATAATCTGGTCTCTTATTTTAAGTCTACAACACCTTTCTCCCCCTTCTCACCCTAACCTCATAATCCCCTCCTCACTTCCCTGTGGTACTTAGGTGATGAATCTTGATCCTATTTCCAGTTGGAGAAATTCTTTTTATCAGTTGGGGGTTAATTTTGGGGAGTAATGGAGTAATCGGGGTTTTGAGTTAATGCTAATCTAGCAGCTCTGAGAAGAGACCAAATGTGTTTTGTTGAAATAAAGAAATTTCCCAGCTTCTGTTAGTTTAAGCATCCTGACCGTAATTCAGCAGTTTGTCAGATTTTGAGCTATATGGGGGTAGCAGATTTTTCACATACTGAGTTTCAGTCAGTCTTAAAACTTGTTAGTCTGGACCTGATACAGACATTGCTTTTTACTTAGCGTTAGTCCTTTTTTGTCCCCCCTTTTTAAAAATGATTTCACATATGGTTTTAGGAACTATTTGAAGATTTTTTTTATTTACTTTTAGAGAGAGGGGAAGGGAGGGAGAGAAACATTGATGTGAGAGAGAAACATCAGTTGGTTGCCTCTTGAATGTATCCTGACCAGGGACCAAACCTACAACCCAGGTGTGTACCCTAACTGGAAATTGAACTGGTGACCTTTTGCTTGGTGGGGTGATGCACAACCCACTGAGCCACGCTAGTCAGGGCTGAGTTTGTCTCTTGCTGAATGCTTTTTTGCTGAGATCCTAAAGGAGAATTCAAGACTTAATGTGTTTGTGTTCATAGTTAGTTGATCCGTATGTGAAGATTTAGATTCCTGCATTGCTGTTCTATTGCTACATCTTAAAGACACATCCTGCAATTATAAATCACATGAAATTATTTTTATCTGTGAATTTGAAACTATACTGTAGACTTACTTTTAGTGTGCAGATTACTGGTTTACATTTTCATAGTAATTTACAAATGCTTAGCATTGAAAAATAAGTCCTCCCTCAATGGTGGTACTTGCTAGTGGTTTCCTCATTTTGATAATGGTTGAAATGGTTCTGTTGGCAATTACTAGACACAAATACCAGGTACTCGAGGAAGAGCACTGTCTTCTTATAGAGGGTGACTGCTTTTGTCAGAGGAGGAACAAAAGGAAATTCTAACCTCGCATTTCTTAAAACTCATTCTTATTTGTTGTAACCTCTTGTGTATGTGCGTGTGTGCGTGCGCGCGCGCGTGTGCGCGTGTATGTGTGTGTGTGTGTGTGTGTGTGTGTCCCCGCCCATCCCTCATGGGATGGGGAGGTTGCAGGAATGTAGTGAGGACACTTCTGTTGAGTACTTCAAGAACCCTGCTTTTGACAGGCAGGCAGCCAACTACTGGGATGGGATTTTTAATTCATGTGTTACTGAAGTGTCATGGGTCTTTCCTAAGCTTTGAAATGGAAGTAGTCTGTTTAAATCATCTAGGAAAATAAATTGGTAACTTTAAAAGTAGGGGAGGGTAAGGAAAGAGACTTCCTTAAAGCTTTTTATTTTATTTTATTTTAAGTGTTTTTTCAAATTAAAATTGATGTCTTAAAATTGAAACAGATTTGTGATACTACATGAACATTTCCTTCCCAGCCCCCTTTTTTTTGGTGTGGAAAAACAGAAGTACCTGTAGAATGTTAGTTCTACTGTGCCCTCCTTACTGAACAGTGATAATGAGTAAAGACTTTCACTCTGCCTGTAGGCAGTGTAATAGTCATTGAATCTTCTTGAAAGCCTTGATCTTGAATTACTTTGTAGAGCCACTGAGTCTGTGTTTGGGATTGAAATTTAGTTTAAAGTAATGTCCTTGGTAGACCTCTGATTTCTGTTTTGCAAAGAAAAATGTCTCCCAGGCTTTTATGAAAAAGATAAAAGATTTATATGTTTATTTATTTTCTGTGTGGTTCTGAAAGAAGCAAAGAAATGCAAATTGTCAAATTGTGCTACTGGAGATATAATTAGACTTAGTTCCTTGTAACCTTGTAAATTATGTTTTATTTTTAGTGTTTTATAAAAGCAATGCGATTGTTTATTGGTTACCTAGCAGTAAATGACATCATCTTAGTTTAATTAAAACTTTTATAGTCACAGAATTTGTTGTTTGTATGTATTAGTTTAATATTGCCAACCAACTTATCTTGTCATCCCATGTGGTAATGTTTTTTCCCTAGGAGGAGCTTTCTTCACAAGTAAAAAATGTTCAGTACTAGAAATATGAGTATAAATGTCAAAATGACATCCAGTGTTGCTTTTAAAAAAAACTTTACCAGATTTCTCCAATGCTAACATTTTACCATATTAGTTTCATCTCTCCCTCCATATACACACACTGTATATTCACACTGCTTTTTTCTGAATCATTTGAGTATAAGTTGAAAACAATGCCCCTTATTTTTAAATACCTTCATATAGATTTCCTAAAAATAGGAGCATTTACTTACATAAACGTAGCATATAAGTAAATAAAATCAGAAGTCAGAATTGACCTGTTACTAATCTAACATGCAGAACTTTTTCAGATTTTGTGAAATATCCCCAAAATGCCCTTTATAGCAAAAGAAAATCTCAGATTATTCAGTGCATTCTGTTTCCATGTCTTTTTGAATTTGGTAGCTAATTACTGAGATGGCATTTTTAATTCATCTCTTTTGCTGAAGTGTCATGGACCTTTCCTAAGCTTTGAAATGAAAGTAACCTGTTTAATTCATTTAAGAAAATGAATTGATAACTTTAGAAGTGGGGGAGGGTGGGAAAAGTCTTTGTGTTTTATGACATTGATTTTTTTGAAGAGTACAAGTTAGTTGTTTGTAGAATTTCCTCAATTTGAGTTTGTTTCTTCATGGTTAGATTCAGGTTATGCATTTTGGGGGGCAGGAATAACAAAAATGATGGCTTCTTCTCAGTGCATTCTATGAGGAGACATCAGATGCATTTTTGATTTGACTGTATATGTGCTAACCTTTTGAATCAATCCCAAATTTAGGAATATATCTTGAAGATACACTTCCAACAAGCATGAAAATACTCATGCATGAGGTCACAGCGTTGTTTGTGATTAAAATAATTATAAGTAACCTACAGGATAGGAGAGGGGTTGAATAACATAAGATACAGTCATCCAAATGGAGCATTATATGCAGCTATAAAAAGAATGGGAAGGATCACTATGAACTGGTTCCAGGATATGTTGTTCAGTAAAAAAAAAAAAAGGAAATACAAAAGTATCTACTGTACATATATTACCTTTTGTATAAGAAAGGTGGGGAAATAAGAAAAACACATTTGTTCATTGGGATGAAAACAGTGCAGGGAAGAGAAGTCAGAAATTAATGAAATTGGTTATCCATATGAGATGGGTGGGCATGGGGGCGGTGACCCTTCTGAGGATACGTTTCTGACTTTTGGAACCGTGTTAATGTTTCATGTACTCAGTATAAAAACAGTAAACACCAATAAAATCAAGCGATGAAGGAAAAAACCCACTCTAAGGTAGACTATATACAGAAACAAGTGAACCAAACCTTTTTTCAAATGAGTAATAGAACAACACTGAAGAGGGGAAGAAGAAAAACTAAGAACTTTTGAACCTGGTATTTTGACTACGTCCTCAGGATAAGGATCCCTCCCCCAAAAAAACCCCCTCCAGACAAACATTAAACCTTAGTTAATAGTGCCCCTTCCCAGAAGCATGCGTTTGTGATTTTGAAACAATTTTCAATAATAGGACTAAGCAAATAAGTAAATATAATTTTGAAAAATGGAAGCCTCATTTTCTGACTGTTGGAGAAGGGAATTATAAATGTGGAAAGGGGAAGCCTAGAATGAACACTGATGTTTTATTTATGAAAAATTAAAAACAAGCCCTCACCCCGGGACATTTTTATTGATTTGAGAGAGAGAGAGAGAAGCATTGATGTGAAAGGGAAACATTGCTCTTTTTGCCTCTCATAGGGGCTCCAACCTGAGGGTCAATCCCCCAACCTCGGTATGTGCCTTGATTGGGAGTCGAACCCGTGACCTTTTGGTTTTACTGGATGATGCTCCAACCCAGCCACACCAGCCAGGGCAAACTCTGTGATGTTTGATTGGAATTAAAGATATTGGCATGAACTCATGGTTTAAAAAGTATATGGATAGATGTAGGAGTAGATGTGTGTGGATATAAGCAATCCTCATCAACAGCTAGTTTTTAAATGAATTGTGATTCAGAAAACATTTTCAGGTACTTTTTACTGAGAAGATATCTAAGATTATTGTTACTTTTCCATGCTGAATAATGATTTGCCTGGGTATGAAATTATTGGGTCCCGACATTTTCGTGTTAAAACAGTGGAAGTCCTGCTTTATTTCTCCTCCATGGCTTTACCTTTATCAGGCTGGTCTCAAGTTTCTATTCTGCAGGAATAACTGGTTTTCTACTTGTGTACTTGTAGCCTTTTCTTATCATTAGAAATGGAAACAATCAGAACTAGAAGTTTTTCTCTGTTCACTAGTTTTCCCTGGGAAACTATGGAACACTCTCAGGTCGGGAGGTTTTCTTCACCATTTTTGTATTCATTTTCTCATTTATCTTGTGAAATACCTATTAGTTGTGCATCGATTCTCTGAAATCTTTATACCATATTGTCTTAAGTTTACCAGTGAAAAGGATAACATAGTATCCATTCTAGAAGAATTTGTCAAATTTGCTTTTTGTGTCATTGATTTTTTTTTTTAATTGTATGGCAGAATATTTTAAAAAGTATTTATTCTCCCATATGAAGAGGGGCTCTTAGCTGTTCTTGGTGTTGGACCTGAAGAACGGGCCATCCTTCAGAATTACTGTGGACCATTTAGATTCCCATTCTTTTCTGACACCAAAGGGCAAGTTAGTACTAGGGAGCTTCAGTTTCTTGAGTATCTGTAGCAGGATTTCAACAAATGTGAAATTCTGTTAAGCCTGCTAAGACATTCAGCCACATTTGGATTTTTGGCTGAGTGGTATAAATTTGGAGAAATAGAAATGGTTCGAAGGGATAGTTTTCAAGTTTATTAACACTTCAAGTCTAAGATTCTTGTGCTGAGGCAAGTAGAAGAGTGTGGGGGAAGGGGTGTGTGTGTGTGTGTGTGTGTGTGTGTGTTGAGTTGTAAAATGCAGCTCAAGGCAACGGTTTTTCTTGCTGTAGGTATAGAATTTGGAATGATCTAGATGCAAAAGGAGTCCTCTCTTCAGAGTGTGTGTGTGTTTGTGTAATCTGAAGTATGGTTATTTTATGTTGCATAGTGTATAGGTCTTTTATGACTTCATATATAAACTTTTGTGGTGGTTTTCTCCTTTTTTAAAAAAAATGAGGGAGATTGCCATCTGTTCCTCACTGTCATACTCTAGGTATATGCTATAATTTATATTTTTAAAGATATTTTAAAGGAATTCTAGTGAGGACAGAATATTTTCTCAGTTACCATCATCACGAAGTTTAGTATCCTTAATGACTTTTGGAAAGGCATTGCGAGACCGATTTTGCGTTGTTTTTTTGGATAAGAAGTAATGTGCTTTTTATCAATTCTTAGATACAGTGGAACCCTTGGTTCTTGAACTTAATTTGTTTTGGAAGGCTGAGAAGTGATTTGTTCGAAAACCGAACCATTTTTTCCATTAGAAATACGCTGTCAGCACGAAAGGGTTGTCGGGTCAAGAACAGACATTTTTTCTGTGAATGACTTGGTCGAGAACCAAATTGTTTGGGATGGGAGATGTTTGAGAACTGAGGTTTAACTGTCATTTTCATTTGAGTTTGAATGTCCTCCTAATTTTTGAGTAATTTAAATTTGATGAAGGATTGAGTTGATCCCTTTAAAGATTGCTGGCCTTACTGGGCTGTTGTCAAAAAATGTGACCTGTAAATTCTCCATGGTTTGGAACATTAATAATTTTTAATGTAGTGGTCCAACATAACACTGATTTTTGTAAATATTCTAAGAACATGAGAGAAGAATGAGCATTTATTTGTATCATATAAGGTGTAACATTTTACAAAAATCAGTTAAAATGGAATTTATTTTATTATTCAAATCTTCTATATCCTTCCTTTTTTCTGGCCTATTTAACCTGTGAAATACGTTTATTAAATCTCCTGTAAAGATTTATAATTTTTTCTTTCCTTTCTAGTATTACTTTATTTTGATGTTACATTTTTAGTATATAAAATATTATGATGATTACATCTTTGTATTTTAATTAGTATCAGTCTAATTAGTATCAGTCTTGTGCTGAATTTTATCTTGAATTTATCCTTCGATATGAATGTTGTGATTCCTGCTTTTTGTTTGTATGCATTGACCTCTTTTGTATTATACATTTTTTATTTTTGACGAGAGAGAGAGAGACAGACAGACAGACAGACAGATAGATGTGAGAAGCATTTGACTGGTTGCCTTCCCCATGTACCCTTACTAGGGACAAAACCTCCAAACCTGCAACCAAGGCATGTGCCCTGACTGGAATCGAACCCTTGACCTTTTGATTTATGGGAGGGTGATCCAACCAACTGAACCACAAAGGACATGGCTTCTTTTTTTTTTTTTTTTTTTGGGTCATTTCGTGATAAGCTGTTGTAAATAGTATGCGATATGATCTTTAAAAATCAAACCTGAGAGTCTGTCTTTTAGTAGGGGAATTCAGCCCATTTACATTTATTGTACTTATGAAATGATGTATGTATAAAATAATTTAGATAACTTTGTTTTTATCTTTTTAATTCTATTTATGTTTCATATCTATTTTAACCGTTATTTATGTAGGCTTAATTATGTCTTTTTAGTTGCTTTATTTTCCCTGCATTGAGAGTAGTGTAAGACATTATTTTGTAAGTAGAGGTTGTTTCTGAGCAACTTATTCCTTGTGGTTACCTTATGAAATTGAACAGCACAGCTGCCATGTTTTTGTTTTTTAAAAAGATGTCCTAGACCTGGAAAAATTCACAGGCTGCTTATCTGAGAAAAAAGCTGCTTGAAGTAGTGTAAAGCCACTTGCAAGTGAGGTGTAAAATCCCTGCAAGTCAAGACATTTACATCTTGGTTAAGCCACTGTGTGGCTGGCTTTAGACAAGACAACCATTCTGTGTGTGGTTCACATTGGTATTATTATTTTAAATCCTATAAACACTAGAATGGTTGCAAGTAAAACAAATATTTTAGTAGAAAATTTTATAGATTTGGGATATTTTACCTAAAAGTCTACCCTTTTGTTATATTTATACATTTTATTCTTATTTAGATTTTAAGAATAATAGACTGGGAATACCTTTGTTACATAGAAATAAGCATGAATCAAATATTTGTTAATATTTATTCATTGCTAGTGTTAGGTCTTGAGCAAGACATGGTAAATAGTTGGAAATAAAGAGAGGTCTTAGGAAAGATGAGTTGAATCTGTTATGGTTCCATAGCAGCTAGTTACTGAAGAGGACAAATAACTGGATTTATAGTTTCTCTGTAATTAAAAGGTTATGTATATGTGGCATGTGCACATTTGAATCTTGAGTTTTCTTTGAAGTTTTAACAGTTGATCCATAGCATTCAGTTTTATTCAAAATAATCTTTAGAGAAGATAGTCCCATTGTACTTTTTGATTTCTCTCTGAAAATTCTGACTCAGGAAATGTAAAACAGCCTAAGAGTGAGGTGAAAAGATTTCTTTTGTTTTATTTTCTAGTGGGTTTTCTATTAATGTCTTATTTTTGGTTAAATGATGACATGTGGTTGAGATCAAAACAGTCAGCAATTTGTTAGCTGAAAGGAAAAGAACAGTAAGCAAATAATCTAGTCAAACTATAAAGGAAGGTTTGTGATAGATAGAATATTAAGTTTCAGAAATCTTGTGGGAAAGGCATGTGACTTAAATTTGTGATTTGGCCTTTTTTCCTCTGAAGTTGTGACAACTAAATAAGGTAGGGAAATTCACCTTATGCAGGTATATGCATGAGTGCCAGCACAAACAGGAATGTGTATAACTTAAAATGAGGAGAAAGTGAACTTAAGGTTCGAAAAGGATTTGTGGGTTTTGGAAATAAAAAATTGGAAGTAAAGTGTCAAACAAAAGTGTAGGTCTGCTAATTTAATAACTGCAGACGTTTAAATGGATGATTGTAGTAGCTTAATTGAATACTATATGAATTTATTTTTTTCAGATATTAGCATGAAATTTCCATGCCAACAAGTGGGTTTGAATTAACTACTTTTATATTACCCAGTTAGTTAATGTTAAAATTTTCTTATAACCATTGTAGTGTTTTATGGTAAAGTACTTCTCATTCAGTTGAAAGTTAAGCATAGTGTAGGAATTGGTGAAGTTGCAAGTTAGTAATTCAAAGTTCATCAGATGTTTGGTTTCTGGGATTATTTCATTACCGTTACGAAGTTTGGTTCTATGGTCATAGACTTCTGTTATATACCATTAGCTTGTGATTCTCAGTTTTTAATTTTACATTTAAAGACACAGACTGATGTTTTGTTTCATTCTCCTTCCTTAAATCATTGCGAATTATGTAGTTGGTTAGATTTCTTTGGAGCAGTTTCAGGAAAGAGACATTGACTGAGTTGGTCGGTCAGATGAAGTTGTCTGACATGGGTTACTTTAGTTTGTGGTTTTAGATGAACAGTACATAGTACACAGCTGTTGCTCCAACAGCTTTGTTCCAGCTGTCTTACTGGTCTGTCACAAAATACCCCACATTCCTTTTTTTTTTAATGGAAACCCTTGTAATATTCTATTAAAGTGGATCCTAGTAATTACTTTAATGACTTTACTTTTATGCCTGTCAATAGCTATTTATTCAGAATGGTGCTAAAATGGATTATGACTAATAGATTTAAACCTTGTATTTATTCTTTTTTTTCTGTGAATTAAAGTTGTAGTTGCAAAATATTTATATAAGACAAGTTAAGTGGTTAATGTTGAAAAAAGCACCAAACTTAATATCCCCAGATAAGTAGTTGGTATCTGGGTAATGAAACTGGCACCTTCTAATTTCTTATTTTAACCTTGAGTTTGTATTAATTCATTTTTTTAAGAGAGAGGAGAAGGAAGGGAGAAAGTAGAGTTTCTATTAATTAATTTCAATAGAATGTAAGGTGAAAAGCCATAATAGTGTGATTATAAAACTTGTGTAGAACCTGTAGAGGTAGATTTTAGTTTGTGTTTTTGATAAGGTGATTAGACTTCAACTGATTTTCCTATCCTATATAGGAAACTACCCTATATATAACTGAATTATAATACTAAAGGTTTCAAGTTTTGTTTTTTACTAGGGATAAGGAACAGGGACCTCTGAAGAATATTTTGAATCAATAATGACTAATGTACAAGGTCTGTCCTGAAAAAGTCCAGCCGTTATTAATATAAGGAGAACGGTTTACACTACATCCATGTAACCTGGCAGCCAAGGAGAGTGGACTGGAATGCTCATGCGTGAACAATGATGACTTCATTGTGCCAGTCAGTGGGCGTGGTAGGTGTCCTTGAGTGAGCATGTGTACTGTGTGGCTGTTGCATTCAAAATGACTGAGCAAGTAGAGCAGTGAATCAAACCTTAACGCATCAAATTTTGCGTTAAGGTTGAACATCCCTACGCAGAAACTATTCGGATGATTCAGAAGGCTGCAGCTATGGGCAGCTGGTGATTGACGGCTTCATCACAACAGTGCATCCTCATGCATCACATGTCCTGCAGTTTTTTTGGCAAAACATCAAATCACCCAGGTGACTTAGCCCCACTACAACCCAGATTTTGTGCCCAGAGACTTCTGGCTTTTCCCAAAACAAAAATACCACCTTTGAAAGAGAAGAGTCTTCAGACCATAGATGAGATCCAGGAAAATATGACAAGGTAGCTTGATGGCAATTGGGAGAATTATGTGAGGTCCCAAGGTGCCTGCTTTGAAGGGGACTGAGGCGTCATTGTCCTATGTACAGTGTTTCTTTTATCTTGTATCTCCTTCAATAAATGTCTCTTTTTCATGTGACATGGCTGGATACCTTCTGGACAGACCTCATATTGAGCATTTTCTGTGCATTAGACACCATGGTAAAAGCTTTACAAGCATTGCCTTATTTAATCTTTATAATTTATTATATCTTTTTTACAGATAGGGAAACTGTGGCTTACAGGTTAAATAAGTTGTTCAATGACCCACAGTATGACTGAGACTGGAATCCATGTTTTCTGATTACAGAATGCTAGAGAAATATATTACCTTGCTCTTCAAACATTTTAAAATTTAAAACACTTTATTTTAAACATTTATTTATTTACCTATCTAACTACCTGTCTACCTGCCTGCCCACCTGTCTTCCTTAACAATGAAGGCTTTGTGTAAGTTTTTCTTTCTTTTAAAAAAAATGCTTAGGTTCATGGAACATTTTCCATTTAGTTGAAAAATTAGGAGATCTGGGATTGAAGGAGTGAAGTTTTGTTGAAAGTGTCCCTTTACCTCCCTCCTGCCTCCCTGTGATCCATTTCTCACTACTCCTACACTTTCTGCTGTGGTGGCTGCTGCTCGTCCCCCATCTGGCACTTCCCAGAAACCTGCCCAGCACCTATTTCTAATTTGTGCTCTCACACAGTGTACTGGAGAAACACAGTGATCACACCTAGTCACAATCTGCGTGAAATACACATCTGTGACTCTTCTGAAGCTGTGTCATCATTTCTGAAATGTCCTTTTAGCTGACTAATTCTTAGTCATCTTTCTAGATGTAAATAAGCCTTTTTTTTAAATCTCCAACAAGCCTTTCCTGAAGGAATATCCGTATTGGACTAGGTGCCACTCCCATGTGCTTCTGTAGTATCCTGTCCATTTTTTCTTCCTTTCAAAAATAAGTTGTGGAAGTGATACTGCTTTGGTATCTAATTCCTGAAGATCAAAAAAAGTGTTCTATATAACCTTAGTACAGTTATCAACATCAGAAAGTTAGAGCACTATTATCTAACATAACTCAGACTTCACCAATTGTTATAATGTCTTTTTTAACAAAAAAAAAATTTTATATTTTGGTCCAGGATGCAATCCAGAATTGTGTGTCGCATTTATTTTTCATGTCTTTTTAGTTTTAAAGTTATTTAAGACTAAATAAAATATCCCACAATTTGGGTTATCTGATGATGTTCTCTTATCATTAGAATCACATTGTGTGGTTTTGGCAGAAATGGCACAAAAGAAAAGTCTCCAGTACATTGTATCACAGAGGCACATGTTGTGTATTTTCCCCATTGATGATAATGTAAAATCTGATAACTTAGTTATCTGCTGAAAAATTAGTAATTTTCCCTTTGTAATTAATAAATATCTTGTGGGTAGAGATACTAAGACAAGGTTAATAAGTAGTTATTTTTGAGCCTTTGGGGTCGGGCCTCTTTTTCCTCAATTCCTTTCCAATCTCCCTTCCTTGTTTCCTAGTTTGTTTTTTTTTTTTGTTGTTATATTTACTGTCTCCAATTTGCATTTTGTGAAAAGAATCTTTTTTGATGCCCTCAAAGAATGCTTGCATTATCTTTTCTTTAGGGGCAAAAGCCCCCAGTTACTACTTTTTTTTTTTTAATCAGTAAAAGGATCTACGTTTTCTTGGCCTTGATTTCTTTATCTGTAAAATGAAGGGGCTAAAATAGATTTTATCTAAGGTCCTTTCACACTCTAAAGTCCTATGGCACTTGAGTTTGAGTTAAAAAAAACTAGTTTGTTATATCTTACCTGACATTTTTATAAGGTTTTTAAAAAGGTTTTTAAATACTTATTTTTGTACAATATATAAATGCCTCATTGCTTTGGCCTGTAAGAGAACTGTGCTTACTTTGATTGGGATCAATGTATTTTTCACATCTAGATAATGCCTTGTCCCAAGTTGGAAGACGAAGTGATATTCTTCTCGTTTGATGGGGTGGGGGTGGGAGTAGGGAGAACCATTCCCACAGCAGTCATTAAATAAATTCTGTAATTCCTTAAAGTTTTTTGAATTGCTTAAAACAAACAAAAAAAAGAAGTGAAGGAAAAAGAACCAGTTCTGTCCAATAGTGTTTATTGCCTTGAAAAACATGATTTATATATACTGTCTTCTGGAGAGTTCTGCAGAGTTTCTAAAGAAGTAAGAATCTTGATTCAGTGTAGAATTTAGAGCAAATTATTTAATTGCAGAATTATTTCATTATAAACAGACTGTGTCAAGTGTTATTTCAATGTTAATTTAAGTTCTATAGTAAAAGCATTAGACTGTTTAATGAATTATGAAAAGTTAATTTGGGCACAATTTAACTTTTTAAAATAATTCTTAAGAATTTTTTATGACTAGCACGTATTTTTTATGATTTTCGTGTGTGTAACACTTTAGGTTTCTGAGAACTGTTGTGTACATGCGTTCCTTCTGTACCAGCGAGGACCCTTCATAGGTTGGAAGGCAGTGTGCGTTGTTATGGTCACTGTTATTTCCATTCTCTACGTGAAGAAATGGAGGCTTGGGAAGAATTGATTTGCCCAAGGTCCTATGGCAAGTAAACAGTGAAGCCGAGATTTATTATGTTGGTTTCCTGACTCTTCTAAAAATTTTTTAAATTTAGTTTTAAATTTTTATTATTTTTTAGATTTCATTTATTTTTAGAGAGGGGGAAGGGAGGGAGAGAGGGAGGGAAAGAAACAGTGATGTGAGAGAGAATCATCCATTGGTTGCCTCTTGCATGCACCCCTCCTGAACTCGCAACTCAGGTGCTTACGTTGGCCAGGGATCAAACCAGTGAGCTTTCGCTTTGCAGGACGATGCTCAACCAACTGAGCTGTACTGGTTGGGCGGTTTCCTGACTCTTAAAATAGAGAATCTTCTTACTACAGAATTTTGAATGTTAAATTGGAACAAAAATGTCAACACTTACTAGAGGGGAACTGAAAAAAGTGATATATATTTTTTTAATGAATGAAATTCTGTTATGCGACTAGAGCACTGAATAGGGGAGGGGAAAGGAAGAGACGAGTGAGGTTTCATCAGAAACACTCTTGATGATGTGATATGTTTCTATGAAAATTGTTAATGATGGTGATTGATGAAAAAGTTGGTATGGGACCAAAGATTTTGTAATGGCACCCTCTCTCTCAAATGCAGCTGAAGCCCTGACCAGTGTGACTCGGTTGGGCGTTGTCCAGCAAGGCAAGGGGTTGCCAGGTGGTCTCCGGTTGGGTTCCCCATCAGGGCATATGCCTGGGTTGTGGGTTCTGTCCCCCGTTGGGGTACCTGCCCGAGGCAACCTAATGATGTTTCTCTCTCACATTGATGTTTCTCTCCCTCTGTTCTCCCTCCCTTCTCCTCTCTCTAAAAATAGGTAAATAAAATCTTTAGAAAAATAAAAAAATAAAATGTAGCTTAAGTAGACTAAAGTATGATTCTACAAATACCACTGTTGTATAAATGCAGCAGAATGGCAAACACCAAGTCTAGGTATTGATTACCTCTTGGGGTGGGAAGGACCGGGAGGGGGAAATATATTGATGAGGGACATAGAAGTGCCTAGAGTCACATTGCTAATGGTATATTTCCTAAATTGGGAGTTAGGTATTCATAATCTTAATACTTCATAACATTTTCTAAGATATAGCTAATTAACAATAGTGTACTCTGAATTGACTGGAAACTTTTAGCCTTTCGTTTAGTGTTCAAGGTATCTTGACTTGGTTGACCAGACACAAGTGTGTTCTTTAGGGGTTTTCCTCCAGAGTGGGAAACTCTTGTTTTCCCTCTATCTATTCAAACAACAAATAGAACTTGAGTACAATACTTATTAGAGTAAAAAGTTCATATTTGAGTTTGTGAGTGAAACCGTTTTGTGTGAATGTGTGTGTGTAAGTCTGTGCATTGTGATTTGCTTTTAAAATTGCTGTTTATACACAGTTTCTAAAGCTTTCTCTAAAGCACAGTTATTTGATTTCATCTTGGTGGTTACAGGAACTGGTGATTAATTTTGCCTTGAATTTCCTGTATGAAGAAGTGATACCTTTAACTTTTCCCAGCACAAAATTCGTAATACTATTTGTAGATATACAAAATGAATGCTCACATAATGTGGTCATAATGTGGTTTTTTAGGTGGGTGTGAGTGCGGATTAAAAGAAAATCTAGAATATAATACACTAGACCCGTGCTCTGTGCTATACTATTGATATTTTTTGGTCATAAAATTTACTTATTTATAACATAAATTGATAACTTTTGGACTAAGAACATTTTCATCAAGAATTGATATATGTGGGGGTGTGTGGTTAGAATTATTTATTTAAAAATGTACTAGAACATTTGGTGACCTTGTGAATGGAAGGAATTTTATATTCAAGTTTGGATGATCATGGGATTAGGAAACATGTCATTGGTAGTTGTTATCTCCGAACTTTGCCTTCATTTGGGTAATTCTTATTTTTGGAGAGGTAAAATGTGAGAAAGAAAAGGAATTCTGTGTTCTTTAACGTGAAAGTGTATACAGTTGCTAATTTCCTCTGTAAAGAAATTGGTTGAAATATGTAATTCGGGGGCATCTTTAGATTTATAGATCATAATGTGTGCTTAAGAGGAAGTGAGTGGGGTGGGCTGGGGTGAATAAGATAGATTGGGGAAGGTGGAATAAATGCTTTTTGTTTTGTTTTGTTTTTTAATGACATAGTTTTAGATCTTATAATGCAGGTGACAAAGAACTTTGCTTTTCTATAACATAACATTTTAAGATACCAAGAATTACAAGTGAGGATTGTATCAGGACTTTGTAGACCTTGGAAGTTTTTATATAATTCCTAAAATATCCATTTAATAATAATATATACATACAAATACAGTGTAATTTATTTCCTTAGTTGGCAAAGTTCCCTGTGTAATTTAAGCATGTCAAGTAGGCCTAATTAGTTTAAAATTTCTCTTTTGTAAGGAGAGAAAAATCTTTAGAGGTGCTGCGTTACCTGCTATGTTGACAGTGAAACGGCACCAGTTGCTGGAGGCATTGGACCTCAGTTCTTGAGTTCATCAAAGAAAGAATTCAGAGACAAGAGCTCAAATTATAAGAGAAAGTTTATTTAGAAAGTTCCAGAGGTAGTAAAGGTGAACCGTAGAAGAAATGGGCTAAGGAAACAAGTTATAGAGGCAAAAGAAGGGCTCTTGGAGCTTAGAAATGTACACTCAAAAGAAGATTTGAGTGGGCATGCTCTGGGGAGAGGAGAGCCTCTCTAGTTTTTGATTTTAGAGGTTTGCATATCTCCTTTTTGGGGATTACCTGTGAATTAACTCATGGTACAAAGTGGGGGTCCCCTGAAATTTTTGGATGGATACTGAATGTCATCCAAGGACTGAACTCCTATGGTATTGATTTTTGAGAACTTTAAAATGTTTTGCTCCTGGCATGGTTTAATTTTATAGGTTTTCTTTCTCTGGTGTCTTCTCAAAAGCAGAGATATTCTTCCAAGTCCCAGTGGCAAGTGGAAACTATGGTCGATTAAGACATTTCTTATAGGAGAGAATTTGGAAAATGTTCTACACGCAGGGGTTTTTAACCTTTTTTTGTACACAGTACTGTTTTGGCAATTTGGTGAAGCCTATGGACTCCTCAGAATACTGTTTTTTAAATGTGTAAAATAAAATACCTATGATTATAAAGGAGACCAATTACATTTAAATACAGTTATCAAAATATTTTTTAAAAAGTCTTTCTAAAAAAAAATGTGTTGAGTGTAAATCCTAATCTGAATAATCTGCAATCACTGTTACATAACTAAGTATCTGTGATTCTGTCAGTCCAGTCATAGATACTGCCACAGTGGTTCATTGAAGAAAATGCTAAATTTCGGCTAGAGATTAGAGAGAAAATATTTTACCCCATCCGTGTTTTGAAGTTTTAATCCCAAGAACCCTTTTTTAAAAAGCCAGTGGAAAGAAAAATTAAGAATTTAGAGCCAGTTGATTATGGTATTGAGTCTCATATTCACTACTTACTATTGTCTGCATACTTTGCAATACTGATCCTTAATTTCCTCCCTGACATGGTAATAGTACTTGTGGAATTTTAGCATATCGGATCTAGAATACTGACAAAAAGCGAGGATCCCCTAGGCACCATTACCACCTCCACCTACTGCCACAATATACTGGTATTGTCATCTTGTCCGTTAGAGTGAAATATGAAAACCTTACCTTCCTTTACGTCCCTGTTCTCTCCCCTGTTTATAATATAATTATTTTAAGTATTTCCTCTACAGACATATAGAACCACGTCAGACATTATTGTGATTTTTGCTTCAACTGTCAAGCATACTTTAGACAACTGAAGAGAAGGAAAGCGTTCGTATTGATCCATATTTTTGCTGTTCTTCCTTCCTGAGGTCCCTTCTTTTATTATTTCCTTTCTGTGTAGAGAACTTATTTAGCCGTTCTTTTAGAGTAAATCCACTGGTAACAGTTTCTCTTGTATTTGCTTTATTCCTGAAGGCTATTTTTTGGAGAGTGTGGTATAGGTTCTGGGTGATAATTCTTTCTGATCAGCACCTGAAAAATTGTGCCACTTCTGGTCTTCATGGTTTCTGATGAGAAGTCTGATGTTCTTCTGATTGTTTTTCCCCATAAGTACGGTGTTTGTCTGCCTTCACATTTTTTTCTTCGCCTTTAATTTTTAGAAGTTTAATTATGATGTGTCTTGGTGTGGATTTCTTTGGGTTTTTTCCTTGTTAGTTTTGCTCAGCTTCTTGAATGTGCAGGTTTCTGTCTTGCCAAACCTGGGAAATTTTCAGCTATTATTTCTTCATGTACTTTTTCAGCCCCACTCTCTTTGTCCTTTCCTCCTGTACTATGATGATATGAATGTTAGATCTTTTGTTAGAGTCCCACAGGGCCTTGAGCCTCTGTTCTTTTTTATTTTTTTGTCTGTTTTTCTCTGTTTTGCAGATTGGGTAGTTTCTGTTGTTCTGTATGCCAGTCCATTGCTTATTTCTTCTTCCCTTTCATTCTGCTGTACAGACCATCCTCTGTGTTTTTTATTTTGGCTATTATGTGTTTTAGTTTTATTTTCCCATTTAGTTCTTTATAAGCATACTTGTTTGCTGAGAGACTTTGGTTTATTTTGCTGAGGGTTCTTTTTTTCCTTTATTTTCAGGTGTGCTTGGAATTGTTGAAACATAAGACTGCTTTAATGACCTTGTCAGATGATTCTGACATCTCTGTCATCTCTATATCACTGTCTATTCATTTTCCTTTTTTTTGTCATTCAGTTTGAGATCTTCCCAGCTTTTGGGTTTTCTGTTGAAAACTGCATGTTTTCGTATTTTATTCTGAGGCTCTGGATCTTACTCAAACCATCTGTTTTAGCTGACTCTTTTTCATACTGCTCTGGCAAGATAAGGGAGGTGGAGGTGCTGTCTCATTATTGCCAGGGAAGTAGAGGTCCAGATTCCCCACTCAGCTTCCACTGAAATCTGAGGTGGGACCACATTCCTTATTACTGCTGGGTGGGGGCGGAAGTCCAGGCTCCCCATATGACCTTCATTGATACTGTTGGGGGAGTGAGGTTCATTACTGGCCATGGGAATGAGTGTAAGTCCTGGCTCCCAGCTTGGGCTTCTCTGACACCATCCCAGTGGGGTTTTGAGGTGCCTCCTTATAGCCTTGAGCATGGAATTCTAGGCTCCTCTGGTGCCTTTGGTGTGGGTGGGGCCACAGATTTTTCTTGTGGTGTGTGACTGGAGTACAGTGGTTATTGTCTAAGTTTTCCATCTTTCTGGGCTAGCCTTTTCCTGGTCCCCTGGCTAGAGAGAGCATGCTTTGGCTAGAGTTCTTTTTGTCTGTGCCTGTTGGCATTCCCAGGTCACAGGCATTTTCAGCCCCAGTTCTGGGATTTATAAGGTAAAAAGAAAACCCGGGGAACTCACCATGGTGTTGTTCCTTGGGTTTCAAAGCATTAGCCTGTCTGCATTCTTTCCAGTACTCAGAATCTTCTTACGTTGATTTTATATACAGGCGATCCTTGAACAGCACAGAGGGTGAGGGGCCAACCCCTATGCAGTTGAAATTCTGCATATAACTTTTGATTCTCCCAAAACTTAACTACTAGTAGCTGTTGACTGGAAGCCTCACTGATAACACAAAGTCAATTAACACATAATTTTGTACATTATATGTATTACATACTGTATTCTTAAATAAAGTAAGCTAGAGAAAAAAATGTTGTTAGCAATCATAAGGAAAAGAACATACGTTTACAGTACTGTATGTATTTTTTGAAAAAAAATGCACATGTAAGTGGACCCATGCTGTTTAAACCAATGTTGTTCAAAGGTTAACTGTAAAATGAACATTGGGGAGTTTTTGGCTTAGCAGGAGGAATGGGAAAAGTGTATCTACTCCATCTTTCCAGAAAGAAAAGTCCTTTTAAGTTTTGTTTTATTTTTTGTTTTTGTTTTTTTGGTTTTATTAAGTAATGTAAGCAATATTTTTCTCCAAAGTTTTTTTCTTATTTCTTTTGACTTTAGATTATTAGCTCAAAAATGAATGAATATTTTTATACCTCTTGATTCACATTGTAAGTCATTATGTCATTAAACTTAATTTTATGAGTTAAGTTCTGTGCCTGTTGAATTCGAGATGCTTGGGGGCAGCTTTGTGCAGGCATGTACTATCCCTATTTGTAACTAGAAGAGTAGGAAAGAGGTATGGGTAGAGAAATAGATTTGAGAATCTAAAGTAATAGATGATTCTCGAAGATAGTTTGTGTAGATGAGGCTTACCCCAAGACGGAATTCTGGAAAGGCTGCCGTTGAGAAGAGGGCGGGGGAAGATGACTGAAGGGAATCCACCTGAGAGCTGGAGATGAAAGCCATGTTAGGTATTGCAGAAACCAAGAGAAGAGAGTTTTGGTAATGGTTGTGAGTGTTCAGCAGGGCTCATGTCTCAAATTGGTACATAATCTAAAGGTGAAAATTTGAGATTGGATTTGGCAATGAATAGGTTACAGAGAGCAGTGATAGTGGAATGGCATGAATACAAACCAGAGTACTCCGAGTGGGAGGGCAAGAAAAATACTGATGGATGAGAAAGGAGGAAGGTAAAAAAGGTTGCGGTTGCAGATGTTTTTGGATTAAAAAAATAACTTTATTGTTTATATGCTGAGGATAAGGAACTAGCACAATAGGAGAGATACTAGAGAAGGGATCTTTGAAAAGACAGGAGGAGATCAAATCTAGGGCACAACTGAAGGACTAAAAGCGGGGAAGGAATAATGTTTTTACCCCCCTCTAAGAACGGTGGAAAGGATATTTATATGCATATGACTATGAATGCAAGAGACTTCTTAGAAACGGAGAACTTGACAGGAGTCTCAGCTAGAAAGAGGAGGCAAAATAACCTAGACGTACATAGGTACTTTTTAAAAAACTTCTACTCAATAGTAATTTCATAGGTTACAATACAGTCATATCAGAATTACATATATTTTTAAAAATTTACTGATTAATACAAGTGATTCTTATCCCTCAAAAGAAAAATGGCAACAGAATGAACAGACAATTAAACAACAAAATACAGTAAATATTTTAAATCGTTACCCCTCACCGACTGAGGAGAAAACAACAAAAGAGGGGGAAAAATAAAACAAGAAGCCATTTAAAAATTATCAATTAGCAAAGATCAATAAAAAGTTACCTGTTGTAGTAAAGGTATGGGGATATGTGTACTCTCACGCTGCCACCGAAATTGTAAACCAACAAGCTGAATTAGGTCTTATGTTTCATATAATCTGACCCATTCGTTATTTTTCAAGGAATTTTTCCTGATGAACTAATTTGCTATATGTGTAAAGATTTACATACAAAATTTTGTGACATTGTTACTTATAATACAATATTGGAAATAGCCTATATGGTCAATAATAAAAAAATAAGTAATAGTCAATTTCATTAAAGTTAATCTTAAGAGACTATTTGGCAAGGAGGAAATACTCATTAAACAGGAGGGGGAAACAGATTATAAAACAGAATACAATACAATACAGATTTAGTTACAAATGCACATGGGAAATGGACTCATTAAATGAAGAGTAAACATCCCTGGATAATTTTAATTATTTTTGTTTTTTTTCTTCTCTGTGTCTGGATTTTCTTCACTAAACGTAATATATTCTGAAAGGAATTTTAACATGTTATTGTTGCCGAGAGCACTCCAAGGGAATATAACTGCTATAGCTTTCTACAGTGTAGTTCCCTATTTTTCAATAGTGTAACCTTATCCTTTCACTTGATAAGTATACCTCCAGGGATCTGACTAAGGACATGAGTAAGAACCATGAAGCTCTTTACACCAAGGTATTTATCATGACATGATTTATAATAGTGACATGCTATAATTGTCCCAAAGAGGCCAATGGTTAAAATATAGGTCATTGCTGTAGTGGACTTAATGGAGATCAATGCAACCTATAAATATGATTTTGGAAATACATAAAATGGCACAGGAAGTTGCTTTTTATAATTTACATGAAGAAATAATATAAAATATGTATTAAGTCTCACCCTGACTTTCGTTCTTAAAATAATAGAAAAAACATTGAAAAAAGAAACACAAATATTGACTTATTTTCCTTATACTTTTATAAATTTTCTAAAATGGCCATTGTTTTATAATTAGAAAAAAGTTGAAAATAAATTTACTAGTTTATATAAAATGATACATAAAATTGTTTGGTTTGCATTATGATAGGCAAGGAAGTTTGAGTTCTTATTTTTACTGTTGCAATTTTTCTTGTATAATTTGTGCCTTTGCCTATTTTTCTATTAGCCTCTTATGTTAAAAAAAAGCCTTTATATATCCTTTATATTTACTTCTGTTAGTTTCTGTATTTTGTGGTGAAACACATTATAGACTACAAATCAAGATTTCTTCTATCACTTAAAGCTTAGAAAGAGATAATTTCTCTTAAGAGCTGATATGTTTTTATTGCCTGTGATCAGATTTTTTACAGTTGTATCTTCTTTTATAAGGAATCTATTTCTTGACTTTATTGTGTTTTTTAAAAAATTGACTGAAATACTGAGTGAAATTTGTGAAAATTTCATTACAGTACAAAAGTTTTACCTTATCATATGCAAAAATGTAAGCAATACAAAGATGTAAAATAAAAAGTATTGCAAAAGCTTCCTACTCTACCCCTCCATTTTATTCCTGTTTAGTTTCTCATTCTCTACTAGTAACCACATACAATAACATGCACCCATTTTAAGTGTTAGATGATTTTGGACAAATGTATATGTGAAAACTATGTAACCATTACGAAAAGCAAGACATAGAACCTTTCTGTCTCCAGAACGTTCTTGTGCCCCTTCCCCATTCAGTTACCTCCAGAGGTAACCACTGTATTGTTTTTGTCTGGTATATTGTTTTTGGTTGTATTTCATCCATGATATTGCTTATTTTGGTAATTTGTTCCTTTTTATTGCTTGGTAGTGTTCCTTAGAATGGGTATACCAAATTTATTTGTCTTTGTTCTTGTTGATAGAGCATTTGGGTTGATTTAGATTTTAGGAATTATAAATAAAGCTGCTCTGAACATTCATGTACAAGTTACTTTATGGGTTTATATTTCTACATCTCTTGGATTAAAACCAAGTTGTGGGTTATTAGGTAAGTGTATGTTTAACTTTGGAAAACAGTTTGGCAGTTTCTTATGAAATGGTTGTCAGTTTTTATATTCACATGCAAAGATGTATGGGAATTCCAGTTACTCTGGGTGCCTGCCAACGCTTGGTATTTTAGCCAGCCTAATGGGTAGGTAATGGCTGGTATCTCATTGTGGTTGCAATTTGTTTTTCTCAGAGTGATGATGTTGAACATCTGTTTATGTATATATTGGGCATTTATATACCTTCAAATTAGTGTCTGTTCAAATCTTTTGTCTTTTAAAAATTGGGGTACTTGTGTTACTAAACCGTGAGGGTTTTTATATTTGGAACAGAAGTCCTTTGTCACCTGCATGCATTGTTAATATTTTCCCTTTTCGTTTATTTCTTATTTGTTTCTTTATATTGAGGTATAATTGACATAAAACATTATATTAGTTTCAGGTGTACAACGTAATGATTTGATGTTTGTATATATTACGAAATGATCACAGTAAGTCCAGTTAACATCTGTCACCGTGCATGTTTCTTCCCTTTTAATATTTATATCTTATTTATATAATTGCTTTGCCAGAACTTTTGAACTTTTAAAATTACAAGAGTTAAATCAAATTGAACACTGTAAATGTTTTGATACCTTTTTTTTCTAAATCTGTACAGTGCTTAAAATTTTTTGAATCTTAGATAAAATAAATATCCTTTAGTATTTTATTGAATGCTAGTATTATAATGTAATATTATCAGATGCTATTTGGCATCTGTAGACATGGATCTTATTTGTTTTTATTAAAACTGTTATTGTGGTGTTCTTTAATGTTGAGTTGTTCTTAACACACCTAGGATATGCATCACTTCATTTATTGAACACACTAAGAAATTTTATATACTATCATTTTACCTGAAAAGTTTCCTTTTTATATCATTATCTTTTATTGCATGAGTGTTGTTTTGTTTTCTATTTTCTGGGTATATAAAACTTGTGATCAATACTATATTTTCCTTGTAGGGTGAATTAGTATGTTCATCTTTATATTCTTGAAGAATTTAATATTTTATGTTCTTTAAAAATCAGAATTTACCACTCTTGTCATTAATTCCAGATATGAATTTGATAGTTTTTAGAGTTTTTTCCATTTTATCTTCTGTTGGTTTAGTTTTCCAGTTCTTGAGATATCAGCTTTGTGCATAGTTGTTTTTTCTTTTATAAATTTTGATGTAAAAATATTACCTTAATTAAACTTATCAACTTTCATTGTATAGTTGTATATAAGGGTATCTTATTTGTGTTAGGGGCTTTTTCCTTTGAATAAATAAATATTATCTAAACTTTTTTTTAAGTGTTACTGCATGTTAAGAACATACTTTTTCAAGGAATCTGAGATGGTCAAGGCATCCCTTGAGTAGTACTCATTTAGGTTTTCTAGAATAGGTCCCACCACCCATCCTTGGCCCAGGTACCAGCTCCTAAATTGTGAGTGCTACCAATTATTATGTCCTGTTTTCCTGTGGGTTTAATAGTTTTCTAAAATCTTAGAATTTATTTGTTTTTCTGTTTCATTCCTTTTAAAAGATTTTATTTATTTTTAGAGAGAGGGAAAGGGAGGGAGAAAGAGAGAGAGAGAAACATCAATATGTGGTTGCCTCCATTCTTTTTAAAAGATTTTATTTATTTTTAGAGAGAGGGAAAGGGAGGGAGAAAGAGAGAGAGAGAAACATCAATATGTGGTTGCCTCCATTCTTTTTAAAAGATTTTATTTATTTTTAGAGAGAGGGAAAGGGAGGGAGAAAGAGAGAGAGAGAGACATCAATATGTGGTTGCCTCTTGCACGCTCCCCACCGGAGATCTGGCTTGCAACCCAGGCATGTACCCTGACTAGGAATAGAACTGGCGACCCCTTGGTTTGCAGGCCGGCACTCAGTCCACTGAGCCATATCACCAGGGCTGTTTTTCTCTTATGATGAGCACATTCTAACTGATTTCACCTGTGAAGACTGCGTTTAGTCATTTTGATATTTGTTAAATTTGTTTTAATTTCCTAAGTTAAAACATGTTTTTTCCCCTACTTGAATGGTTTCAAATAATATATATTTGAAATTTATCTCTTTATTCATTGCTGCTGGGTGTTGCTTTTTTTGGCGGGGGTGGGGGGGCATTGTGGCCAGGGATCTGGAATTTTTAAATGTTAAAGAAGATATATTTGTTGTCTTTAGTCCAAGAACATATTCAAGTGTTAAAAGGCCTAGAGCTTATGTGATGTTGGGGACCCTCTTTTAGAAATAGCATACAGAATTATGTACACAGATGAATATTTGTTTAGAATGAGAAAAGACATCTGTGTAAATGAAGGGCCTCAAAGCCCAATCTTCATTTTGTGGCGAATCTGCCTCTGCTTCGAATTATAAAATCTGACTTGTGTACATTGAATCTTCATTAATTTTGTTTATGGCCTTTGTATCCTATAGTTTTGACTATGTGATATAGATAAGGTTTTGCGTTGATTTATACATTTTGTTACCTAACGTTTCCATTATTGCATAATGGCATTTTAAATTATCACTATAGCTCTTATCAAATAAATTTTACCATGCTTGATTATGATGTTTTCATACTTGCTTTCCTTTGTTGATTAAATTTGATGCATTTTTTGTTACCCTGTTACTATCTTTGTGTTTATAAAGCACTCCATTATTGGATTTTATTTAAAAAGAAATCTTGTTGAGCCTCTTTTCTAATGAAGCCACTAAACTTCTATCATGATCATTTTGTTTCCAGTTTAACCTCTTTGTATTTTCCCCTCCATACTTTTCTGTGTTTGACCTGTGTTTTAGTTTTCTTTATTTTACAGCGACTTTTAAGGAACAACATCTTATCTGTTTTCATTACGTGCAGGATGTGGGAGAGAGAGTAAATAAAGTTCTCACCTATGAGATTTTTTCCCTGATGAGTTGTGGTTCTGGGTAAGAAGTGTATCTGAATGTATGAAGATTTGGTTGGAAGAGATGAAAATTATGTACTGCACATTTTCTTTAGTTTCTTTAGAGAAACTGAAGCATTTATAAATTCATTAAGTAAGGGGGAATATGTGTTGTTTGGGCTGTGTTGCATGAATTTGTATTGTCACAATTCTAGTAGCAGTTTTTTTACTGATAACTTGACTTCGAATGAAATCAAGTGGGAATTAATAAGATAACCAGTTACTCTCCTGGAGTAAAATTTTAATTCCCACATCCTTCTTGGGAATTTGAGATAACGTGTGTGTATGTATGTACATTCAAGCAGTTCAGACTTAGTTTGCTTAGTTGATTAGTGCAAATTAAAAGGTAGTTTTGCTAGTATGGATATGCATGCTTCTGAAGCTAACATAACACTGCTTGCCTTTTTTACTGTTAGTAATGACAAATTGTATTTGTTCTTTAAACACTTAGGAAGTCCATGGCACTGATTTTCAACCAGTGTGCCTCAAGAATTTTTAAAACATGCAATATCTGACTATTTATTCAGGGGCACTGACCTCTTCCCTTTCAGGCGTGTCCAACGCGTGGCCCAGGATGACTATGAAGGCGGCCCAACACAAAATCGTAAATTTACTTAAGCCCCCCCATCTTTTTTCTTTGCTCATCAATTTTCATTAGTGTTGTGGTCCCAGACAATTCTTCTTCCAGTGTGGCCCAGAGATGCCAAAAGGTTGGACACACCTGCGAGATGGTTGAAAAAAAAAATGACTTAACCAACAGCCAACACAATAGCTATCTGTGTGAATGTCCTGTCTTCAACTGTAAATATATAGGTCATATAATAGAGCTGAATCTTATTGGTCACATCACATAATAAGGCTGCATCTGGTTGGTTAATTATATACAAATAGTCACCTGATTTTTAAAAAAAGGTCACCTTGGGTCCTGGCTGGTGTAGCTCATTTGGTTGGAGCATTGTTCTGTAACCAGAAGGTTGCTGGTTGTACTCCCAATCAGGGTGCATACCTAGGTTGTGGAGTTGATCCCTGGTTCGGGTGTAGGTTCCTGCAACCCTGGGTCCGGACTCGATGCCAAGCCGCAGTGGGTGTGATATCAGGCAGTCCGTATCTGTCTCCCTTCGCCTCTCTAAAAAGCAATGAAAAAAAAATGTCACTTAGGAGCAAAAAGAATAGGTAATTACTATTTTTTTAATCAATCAAAGTTATACCTATTTTTTTGTTTTGGTCAGATGGGCAAAATGTTTTTTGGTATGCCTCAACATTTTAGTAATTAGTGTATGTGTACCATGAGATGAGAAAGGTTGAAAAATCCCTGGGTCATGGAACTGATTTCCCCTTTAAGGAATGCCCCCCCCCCCCCCCCCCCCCCGCCCCCGCCACCAACCTAGTAGATAAAATGAGACCTTTTTCCCCCTCACCCTGAAGAAGACAACTTCCGTTATTTTGCATTTTTGGGTGGTGGCTATAGCACTTGTTTTGAGGTTTTGACCACCCTCTTCTCAGCTGTTTTTATTTTTACATGTCACTTTGAGTATACTCAGTGGTATTTTAACTGTAATAGCTTCTGTAATGAAATTTGTGTAAAAAAAGCATAGAGTTTTGTGCATGCATATTATGTCTTAAAACACTGCTGTTGTTTTTACTTAATTTGGTTTAATCGATTTATGCTGTTTGTTTCATCTGAGTAGTTTTTTTAAACAAGTGAATGCGTAGTTTCCACAGCTGAACCGAATAGCAAAATTCTACCCTTAGTAGATTCGCAATGTTTGTTTTTCTGTTTAACAGGTAAATTATTTAAGATAAGGCATGAATTTCAACTGCTTGGCTGTGTGATGTGTCCCCACCTTCCCACCTCTAATACTGCAGTAGAGGACATTTTGCTTTTTTTAGAAACTATGTCCTAAATTGAATGGGACTCCTACTATTGTCATGTCAGTTAAAATGAAGGTATAGGAGAACTTTTACCCCTTAATTTTTTTTTACCATTGCTTAGCTTTCAAAACTTACACTAAACAGGTTGCAGAATGAGTGAAACTCGATAATTTTATGTGCATATTTACAAGCTTTTCCAAAATTTTATTAGCATTGGAAAGCATATGTTCCCTGAAATAGTTTTATCATCACAACAATTGGTGTGGTTGAGTTTAATCTAATGTATTGTAACTTTATTTAAAAGAATACTTAAGTATCATGTAAAATAGTTAGCAATTCCAAACTTCCTGGTACAGACATTCAATATACAGAATACTAAAGATTATAGAATAGCATCATTTTAGAAGCTGTATAACATTCTGGTGACTTGTAGGTTTAAGCTGTCACTATTTCTGGTTTTTTTAAAAGTAAAGCATTTGGTAAATGCCTTGAGATTTTCAGATTTGTACATATTCTGTTGAAGCTTTTACAGCTATTTTTGAGTTCATGCCATGGGATAATGAGGTCATTCTTATTTCTGTTCAAGGAAAGAAAACTAAATCTCTTGAGGAAATTTTACTATGTCAGTGTTTTGCTGAATGTTTTTCTATAATATTCCCAGACAGAAAGTCTTAAATTTGAGGAAGTAGATGAGAGAAGCCTCGTGAGATTATAAACTCCGTCCTGCCTCAAAATAGGATCAATTGCTCTTCCTTCCCCAACTCCCACTCCATTTGTAACTGGACAGTAGTATTTTATGAAAAAATTATCATTTTACAAACAGAAGATACAATGGAAGATGAGAACCCCTTGTGCAAACAGCACAGGAAAACTAAAAATATTACCATGGTTCACATATAAGACTTAAATAAATAGAAAAGCTCATCATCATCTTGAAGATTCAAGTTCTTAATTGTGCCAACTCTAAAACTTAATCTACAAACTTAATGGCATTCTAAAATAAAACTAAAAGGATTAAAAAAACCCATCAGACAGTTACCCCGATGAGGTAGTAAGTCTTTGTAGATGTGTAAAATGAAGCTCAGAGAAATCAAGTAATTTCTCTAAGGTTGCAAAGCAAGGAAGTGGTTGAAGCAAAGCTTCACAGCAAGGTGAGTGTGAAAGCTCCAGATGTAATAGTAGCTGTAGTATTTAGTAAGTACTTACATTATTAAGCATTACTCTTCTGTGAAAGTACTACATATTTTCTCAATTAGAATAGCATCTAAATATTTAGAAAATCAAAATTTGTGAGACTTTTCTAGGGAGAGTTTAGAGATAATGCATGCTGTATTTATAGAGGTCCTTTATAATTCCCTTCTTCCAATTTCACATTTTCCTGCATGCATAAGCAGTTGTTCCAGAATCATTTATTGACTAGTCTGTCCTTCCCCTATGAGTTGTTATTCTTCTTTATATATCACATTTCATATATGCGAATTTTTTTAGGCCTTATATTCTGTTCTGTTCATCCTTTTGCCTATTTCTATGTCAGTTCTACTTTATTAATTTCATAGATGGTTAGGATAAGCTTCACTAATGATTCATTTAATAAAAATTTTATTAAATAACTACTATGTGCCAGGCACTGTATAGGTGCTAGGAAAATAGCACTGAACAAAATGAAAAATTCTCATGGAACTTACTCTTGTAAGGATTTTCTTGGGTGTATTTATATTGCTTATAAATTTTAGAATTAGCTTGTCAGGTTTAATGAAAAACCCACTAGCTTTTTAGTTCTAAATTGTATCAGATAAGGGAAAATGACATTTTGACAGTTTTAGCCATGAACATTGAATGCTTTTTCATTCATATACACTACCCCCCTCCTTTTGGCCTTTAAAGTTTTATAGTTTCTTTCCGTAAAGGCCTAGAATATATTTTATTAGGTTTACTCCTAGTTACCATATGTTTGCTGTTGCCTGTTGTATATGGTATCATCTTTTTTACTTCATTTTTCTAATGCCTTGCATACAGAAAGTTTTTTTTGAAGGCAGGGCTAGGGGTTATGTAAATTTTTGTATCCAGACATCTTGCTGAACTCTATTTACAGTAATTAGTCTCTATATTCAGTAGGGCTTTCTGTGTAGATAACCATATCATTAAATAATTTGTTTTCAGTTCTTACACAATTTTGTTTTCCTGTCTTATTTCATTGGTTAGGACCTCCATTATAAACATAGTAATAGAGACTGTTCTTTTTTAGTCTTGATTTTAAAGAGTTTCACTGTTAAAAAATGTTGTTTGCTGTAGATTTTTGGTTCTCTTTTAGTCTGACTTGCTATATTAATTTTTAATGTAAATGTGACATTCTCATGCTTTTTCTGTATCTTGTGATTGTATTGTTTTTCCTTTAATCTGTTCATATGGTGAATTATAATGTAATTTTTCAAAAAGGTTTTTATATCCTTATATTCCTGAATTCCTAGAATACACTGGTCATAATGTATACTCTTGCTTTGTACTGTTGATGATGTCCTTGTGTGGTTTTGGTATCTAGGTTATACTGGATCTATACCTGCTTTTCTGTTCTTTGCAAGAATGTGTGTAATTTTGGAACTACCTGCCCCCAACAGCATGCAGTAGAACTGGTTTTTACAACTCTAGACCTGGATTTTATGAATGTGTGGCAAGATTCTTTTCTTTCTTAATTTTTCCTCCTTTATTGGTCCTAGGACTATTCAGGCTTTCTGATTATTCTATCCTCAAATAAGGTTGAGCTCAAATGAGAATAGGGAACACTTACTGATAAAACAACCTAGGGAAGGCAGAAGTTCAGGATTAAATCAGAATTTCAATTAGAGATTGAACTTTGGGCCAGCGGCAAGCTGTGGGGTGGAAAGGGAGCTAAATCTGAGACTTTTCCTCATTAAGAAGGATCCTTCCAACCAGGCTGAAGTGGTCACAGGCATCAGTCTTAGCAGGGCGAGGCCCCTTGCCTGCCCTACTCCCACTCACTCCCGATGATCAAACACATGCACACTAACAGAGCACAAGACAGGACAGAAATAACAAACAACAGATTTAGGCTCCACCTCCACCCCATGCAGGTACTTCAGATATTTGGACACATTTTGACATATTTTACAGTGAAAATATAAAGAGTGAGGGTTTTCAGTGCTGTCCTTGTAGAATTCCCTGCCCCATCTGATGACATGAAGGGAAATTTGTTGAGAAAATCTAAAATTTGCTGTCAACAATCAGGCTAGTAGAGGAGAATTCGTATGGACGTTGCCAAAGGTTTTAAAGTATTGATGTGCATTTATTCATTTACAGTCAGCTTATCCTTTATCATTGTGTTGGTTACATTACTACTAAGATTAACTCACATTTTCAAAGTTTTCCCATCTTTCACATCATGTCTTTTCACAACTGGTTGTCAGGGTCTTGAAAAATGAATTTTGAAATACATTTAAATTATTTGCTATTTTTATTTTTGCCAATCTATGCTATTTTATATAAACTGACAGTATTTTTAATGCCTTTCAGAAAAGTTGCTTCCCTGTCTTAGCTAATGTTTTTGCACAACTTTCTGAAAGCAGCAAAAAATTGATTAAGGGGAATATCTGGGCCAACCCAAAGCTTATTTAACTTTGAAGGCTGAGTATTCATGAGTTGCTGCTTTAGGAAAAACTTACTCGTTTATAGGTTGAAATTAGCTAAATGATCAGGTAAAAGAGATTTGCTTAAAGAAGTCTGTTTAACATTTTTGACTTGATTAATTTTCAGTCTCAGTGTCAATTGACCTTTTACTTTTGGTAGAGAGCTGTGTGACTAGACAAGCATGCAGTCATTCTAGGTGTATTGCTGGTTAAGAAAACCGCTTTAAAATGTTGTTAGGACATGGGAAAAAAAGATCTTGCTCTCTTGTGGTTTTCAGGGTGCCAGAAGTTTGGTTCCTGGTATGTTTCACTCAATTGCTTTCTGCTCAATGAATAGGATCACATCATGCATCACAACTTTGCAGACTCGCTGCAAAGGAAATAGCAGGAGGTAAAATGACCTCAAATAAAATGTGACTTTTTTGTGGGTGGGCCATGTTACAACTAAATAAACACCATGAATTAATTGTGCAGGAAGACCTTTACTCATCTTTATATTCTTCTCACACTGTGACCTTTTTGGAGGTACAACTCCTTATTCTTTAAACATTTTTACAGCGATTAAGTTCATTATAAATATGTTATATAATTACAGTTACTAATAAAGATATTTGAGTCTGTCTTGGATTTTGTAAATAAATCTGTTCCTGGCAAGATGTATAAATTGCGAATTCTATTTTTCCATTGACTTAAAGGATTAAGAACCTGTGGGATTGCTCAAACCTCCCTCCCCTGCTTGAAAACCTATAGAGAGAAGAATGTCATATGGTAGAACCTTTATACCTGTGCTCCTATAATAGTCCCTTATGCTACATCTACTTTAGCACTTACCACTTTAAAACTATAGTATCCATTCTAAGACACCTTGAAAGACTTTGTTCTTTTAATGTCTTTGTAATTAGGATGTGTCTTCCAATTGATGGCATCCTGGAGTGAACAGAAGATGGTATTCATTTTCTTCACTGGCCTCCTACTTGACAATGAGTCCTTGGGGGCAAGAGCTGTAACTCATTTATTGTTATCTCCAGGGTCTGATTTGCATTTAGAGTCCTGCTTTAGTTGAGTTACAGTGTAACAATTTTTAGGATCATCTCAATTCTTGATGAGAATTTCATCAAGATACTTTTGCAGGGTGAGGCATAGAAAAGGAGGGCCTGGTAAATGCTGATGAGTAGTTAAATGCTACTCTACTTCCCTTTTCTTTGTACCCCCTCTCTTTCTCTTTTGGTAGATTCTGCATCCCTCACTGACAGAGCATTACATACACTTGACCTGAATTTGTTGCTTTTAGCAGATGCCAGTGAAGTGAAAGAGTAAGAATGCTATTTTCTCATTTATGATATGCTATTATGTTTTGAGCATCCTTTGTATATTGCACTGCGCCATAGTCACTCTCCATTATGTAAATGAGGAAATGGGGTGTAAGTGTGTTTAGGGACATAACGTTTGGTCTGTGGTGATGGAAGAAAGGCCAGACTTCCTGCTCAAGGCCTCTGCTTTATAAGAACCCTCTTCTGAATTACTACTATTTTGGTTTTTTTATTAGTTTAAATTATCCATTTTATTTATGAATAGTGCTGTGATTATGAGACTCGGGATTTTCACAGCGTTATTACAATAAGTCAGATGTTTGTTCGAACAGGCAGAGTAGACTGTATCTTGCCCCTGAGTACCGTGATTATCTTTCTTGTGAAATCTAGATGTAATCTTAGTGCTAGAAGAAACTTCTTAGTGGGGCTAGTTGTTTTTCTTAAGTGTTTACAGGTGTGTGGTTAGAAAAGTCTTATCTAGGACCTTAATTGGTATTTTTCTGGAAATGACTACCATGTAAATTGTTTTAATACACTTTATTTTGTGAGTTTAGATATATAGGAAAATTGAGAAGATAAAACAGTTTCTATATACCCAGTACCCAGTTACCTTATTATTAACACCTGACATTTTATGGTGCATTTGTTATAATTAATGAACCAATATTGATGCCTTATTATTGACTAAAGTCCATACTTACTCAGGTTTCCATAGTTTTTTACCTAATATCCTTTTTCTGTTCTAGGATCTCATCACGATAGCACATTGCATTTAGCTGTCATGTTTCCTTAGGCTCCTCTTGGTCGACTTTCCTTGTTTTTGGTGACCCTGACCATTTTGAGGAGTACTTGTCAAGTATAATGCCCCACTATTGGAGTTTGTTTTCTCATGACTGCACTGGGATTATGGATTTTAGGAGGAAGACCACAGAAGTCAAGTACCATTTTCATCACATTACATCAAGGGTACATAACTGTCCACATGATTTATCACTGTCGATGTTGACCTTGATCATCTGAGTTGAGGTAGTGTTTGGTTTCTGCACTGTAATGTTACTGCTGTCCTTTCCGCCTCCTTACTGTGTGGTCTTCTTTGGAAGGAAGTCATAATGTGCAGTAGAGATGCTGTGTGATTTTGAATAAACATTTAAATGGCAGAACAGTTTAAATATGCACCTGAAGTTAGTGAAATAATTGTTTTTAACAAAACATTATTGCCCTGGCTGGTGTGGCTCAGTGGACTGAGTGCTGGCCTGTGAACCAAAGGGCCGCTGGTTCCATTCCCAGTCAGGGCACGTGCCTGTGTTGTGAGCCAGGTCTCCAGTGTCAGGTGTGCAAGAGACGACCATACATTGAGGTTTCTTTCTCTTTCTTTCTCCCTCCTTTCCCTTCTCTCTAAAAATAAATAAATAAAAATCTTTTTGAAAGAAATCATTGTTTAACGTTAAGTGTGCCTAAAGCCCTGGCTGGTGTAGCTTAGTGGATTGAATGCTGGCCTGCGAATTAAAGGACCGCCGGTTCAATTCCCCAGTCAGGGCACATGCCTGGGTTGCGGGCAGGGCCCCCAGTGGGGTGTGGCCAGGAGGCAACCACGCATTGGTGTTTCAAACGCTCCTTCTTCCTTCCCTTCCCCTCTCTCTGAAAATAAATAAATAAAATCTAAAAAAAAAAAATCATGCCTACATTTAGAGATTTGGTTTGGCAAAGCGCTCAAGTTTTAAAAATTTCTGAGTGCTTTAATTGTTTTTGTTGTGTGGCAGCTATTAGATGTTAGATGTTCCTTTTTAGCTAATTGTTTGATCTATTTGATACTTATTTTTTAGAAAATAAAATGGAAGGGAAACGTAAGAGATCATTAGTCAAAAACTCTTGAATAAAATGTGTTACTGTTTTGATCTTCATCTATCGCTTTTCTGCACTAAAAACATTTCTAAAATTGAGGGCTTAGTTGATATGTAAATTATGATTAGAGACCAGAACAGTTCAGGACCCAAAATGACCAAGGGAAAGCACCTTGCTGGAAACCCCCATGACAATGAACCTCTCCTTGTAGTTCCCATTTGTGTTTCAATTATAAGACTTATGTTAAAATTAGATCAGAATTTCCACTGTAGACTCTCAATTTCATAGTTGTGTAACTGTCATACAAACTTGATTGTAAACAAAGGCCTTTAATGATGGGTCTTATTTGAGCAGTTTAAGAAAGGGGTATTCAGCTTGAAGGGTAGAAAATATATGCCTAATTTTACATTTTAAGTTAAATTGTAAAGATGGCTTTGATTCTAAAGATGAAATTGAAAATTTTTTTCTCACGATTTTTCTTATTTTCTACAATGAGAATGTATATTTTATAATAAGAAAAAAACCCTAAAAAATAAAATTAACTTGTTAAAGTCTTGAGACTTACTACATTTTAAAACCAATAATTATTTCGACTGCTTTTCAGAAACTACTAGAACCTTAGAACCAATATAAAGCCATTTACCCTTTTTTACTTTTTGTGTTTTGTTGACTGACTGAATCTCCAATTCAGAGCATGAGAACTCACTTCACGTGTCTGTGAGTATATCTTTGCGATAAATTGAAGTGCTGGTATTGTGAAGACAGTTTAATATGTGAGTTTTGATAGCTTATGAGACGAGAAAAAATTTTGTTATCTACTCCTTTTGGGCTTATAAACTACAGAAAATAATCAGGAAGAATGAGGCGTTCAAATTTTATAGGTGAGTGTGTTCGTTTCCTAGGTCCACTGTAACAAATTATAATCAACTTCATAGCTTCAAACAAACGCAACTTTTTTCCCATTGTTCTGGAGGCCAGAAACCTGAAATAAAGTTGTTGACAGGGCTGGTCCCCTCCTGAGGCTCTGAAGGAGAATCCGTTCCATGACTCTTCATCTTCTGGTGATTGTTGGCAGCCTGTCGTGTTCCTTGGCTTTGTGGATACATCACTCCAGTCTCTGCCTCTGCTTTCATACATCCTCCACCACCACCCCCACCACCCCCGGTCTTCTTGCTCTGTGTCTCAGGTCTCCCACTCTTTTGTAATAATACAGTCCAGGATGCTTTCATCTGGAGATCCTTAACATAATTGTATTTGCAAGGGCCCTGTTTTTAAATAAGGTCACATTCATAGGTCCTAGGAGTTAGGAGTTAGACATATCTTTGGGTGCCACAGTTCAGCCCACCAAGGTGAGTAAACCGCTTCCTGAATTTGCTAATAAGCACTGTAAAAGTACTTTTACTAAATGAAATAATAGTTATAGACTGACTTATGCATATAAATATGATTCAGAATTTAGTTGCATGTTTACTTTCTCTTCATGTGGTTTGCAATTGATGTGGCATTCTTTCACTGTGAAGTTAGGCTGTGCACATGTAGACAAGCTATAATTTGTGATTTTAAATGGTGTGAGCTAAGTCTTAAAATCTATAAACATATGCCATTTAGTTCTTGACTTTTTAAACCTACATACTTGGGTATTTTTGTAAGGTGAATGTTTATATGGTTTCTTTTGATACGAATGTTTGTCTTTACTTGAAAGAGTTTAAATTTATCCATTGATCTAGTCTGATTTACAGTTATATGCCACAAGGAGGAATTTTATAGAAACTACTGAGAATTGCTGGGTGGGTAAATGAGGTTAAATAATTAGAAGTATGAAGGTTGGTCGGTCCATGGCGTGAATAGACAGGGACACACTCTGAGAAGCGCTGGCCCAGCCTCCTGGCATGTGGCTGGGGGAGAAGCTCTGATGAGAACAGTCTCTTGTTTTCTCCCATTTTGAGATCAAGGTCGGGAAGAATTTAGTTCTTACTGTTACTAGGATAAAACAACAGTGATATAGGCTCAATAGGTTTTTTTTTGTTTTTGTTTTAAATTTAGTTGTGCTGTAGACCCATAGCTATTATTTTTAACAATGTAATTTTCTAAAACAAGAAGGCCCTTCCCTTCACTCGTTCTCTGTCCACATTAGTCTTTTTTTTTTTGTAGCACTTATTTCAAACATTATCATCTTTATTCTGCTTGTTGTATTGACCCCTTGAGTCTTAAGAGGTAAGGTGCAGAAGTGTTAGTTTTATTCTCATTCAGGACTGTATTCCAGCTCCTCTAAATAGTAATCACCTAACAAATATTTGTTGAATGAATGAACTTAATACAGGGTGGGGCAAAAGTAGGTTTACAGTTGTGAGTACATAAAACACAGTTTATTCTTGTATTATGATTTATTAATTACTGTATTATTTTCTGTATGAACAGGTATAAACCTATTCTTGCCCCACCCTGTATATCATGGACACTCTTGATATCTATTCCTAAAAATTTGTCTCATTCCTTTTAATGACTGTTTACTATTCTGTAATGGATATACCATATTCATTTAATCATTACTGTTATGCACATTTAGGTTACTAATAGTTTTTCACAATAATAAACAAAGCTGCTGAACAGCTTGTTTGTGTGTATGCATATTTGTATATGCAGCTGTGGTATTTTAAACAATGTTAATTTTCCTCATTTATAGTTATGTTCCTGTAAAACAATTAAGCACATTTAAAAATGTATTATTGTAATAATTTTAAGTATAATTGACCTACATTTTCCTAAGTACAGTTTAAAATGTTTTAAATTTTTTTTCCGTCTTGATTCAGTGGAAATCACTTGCCATAACATGTTAAAGGGGATCGTAAGTGATGGTGAGCAATGTGTGTGTGTGTGTGTGTGTGTGTATACGTATATACGAATATACGTATATACGAATATACGTATATTCGTATATACGTATACACACACACACACACACACACACACACACACTCTCTGATTGCCCTTGCGGGTTGGATCTCGGCTAATCCCTGTGAAAGGAAGTATCAGAACCCTCTGTCTGTTGCATGGCAAGTCTGGGAAAGGAAAGCAACAGCCAGAGTAGGAGATTAGAGCATCACGCTCTAGTGGTTTTCATTTCATTCAGAATAAAATCCAAAGTCCTTCCCATGGCCTACGAGGCTCTATCTACCTCCCTGATAACGTTCTGAACTCTTTTAGCACTGTCCCCTTTTTTATGTTTGTGACTGTACTGGCCTCCTTGCTGTTCCTCTGATGTGTTACCACCCATACTCTCACTTTGCTGACTTTAACTTCAGTTTCACTCTGCCCAGAATAATCTAGATAGCAGCATGGCTCACTCCCTCAATTGACCTTGGATTCTTTCCTCAAGTGCCACTTTGTCAGTGAAGCCTTCTGTGGCCATTGTTCGTAATATAGCATCTTCTCCCCTGCCTCCTGCGCTGTTAGCCCCCTATATTTTTTCTTCAGAGTTCACATTACCTGTGATATATGAGGTCTGTTTAGGAAGTATCCAGCCATATATAGTGAAAAATAGCAACATTTATTGAAGAAGATACAAGATACAAGAAACATTGTACATAGGACAATGACTCCTCAGTCCCCTTCAAAGTAGGCACCTTGGGCCCTCACACAGTCCTCCCAATCACCATCAGCAGCCCCGTCATATTTTCCTGAATCTCATTGATTATCTGAAATCTCATCCTTTTCAAAGATGACTTTAGTTTTGGGAAAAGCCAGAAGTTGTAGGTCACCAAATGTGGGCTGTAGGTGGGCTGAGTCACCTGGGTGATTTGGTGTGTCTCCAAAAATCTCTGCATGAGATGTAATACATGAGGGGGTGTGTTGTGACAAAGCTTCCAATCACCAGTTGCCCACAGCTGTGGCCTTTTGAATCATTCGAATAGTTTCCGCAGAGGAATGTTCAAGCTTAACACAAAATTTGATGCAGATTCGTTTCTCTACTTGCTTAGTTGTTTTGAATGTGATGGCCACACAGTACACATGCTCACTCAATGTCATCTACTGCCCCCACTGACTAGTATAGTGAAGTTGTCATTGTTCACGCATGAGCATTCCAGTCCACTCTCCTTGGCTGCCAGGTTACATTGGTGTCATGCAAACCATTCTCATTATATTAACAATGGCTGTTTTTTTCCGGACATGCCCTGTATTATATTTATTATATGTTGATGATCAGTTTTCAAAAAAACTGCAAGCCTAGTGAGAGCTAGGATTCCATCCTTAACTTCTGACACAACGGAGAAGCTCAGTTAGCATTTGTAGTTTAAGGGGGTTGATGAATGAACCTAAGGAAGAAGATTCATGTGGAAGTTTTCAAAGTCTGGTAGAATGTGAGCTACTTCCTTTACTTCTAGTTTTGCTTCTGCAGACCATTCTCTGCTCTAGAAGATATGAGAAATGAAAATGAGGTTTGGGATATTCATAGGCAACAGTGGATCGGGGGGAAAGGAAGTGAAAAAGGAAGTGACCAGGCTCCAGGGAGCAAAAGTTACAGCTGGAAGTGAGTTGGCCAGCTGCCTGCTTATGGGACAGCGCTTCGTTTCTAAGTTTGGAAAGGGAGAGGACCAATTTTTGAATGCCCATTTTGAGCTAAACAGTGTAGTTCGGTACCTTACAGTGTACCTAATCTTCACAATAGACCTTTCAAATAAGGGACATCATCACCGTCTTATAGGTTAGGAAATTGAGATTTAAGAGGTTAAATAACATTCCTAAAATCACATAGCAACGGGGATCCAGGTCTTCCCAACTCCAAAATCTGTGCTTTTTCTTAGTCTTTGTAATACCTCATAGGGGTTTCTGTGTCTATTAATTTACATTTTACATAATGGCGTAAAAATTTCAGAAAATTTGTATGTATCTTATTTGCTCCTTGTGACAAACTTGTGAAAGTAGCTATCACCTCAGCTTTACAGGTAATAAAACTTGATGTCAGTGATGTGATTTGCTGCAAATTCTACAGCTAAGAATTAGCAGGAGCTAGGGCTGTAAGCAACCCTTCCCGTCTTAAAATCGCATATACGTTCTATTCTGCCACAGACTTAAATTCTTGAGAGTACCTACACATTATGTTTGACACGCTGTAGGAGCTAAATATGTCATAATAAAAATAGAGAGCTGGAATCTTTTAAGAGGTCATAAAGAGTGTCAACTGATGGTCGCTAGTGCGAATTCAGATGCCACCAGGAATCCACAATTTGGGGTGTGGCGAAGAAGGAAATTTTATTTGGTGCAAACAGCTTGACTGTAATACAGCATGGCTATGAAAACCACACTCTGCACTGGCGAGACATCTTCAGTGTTTCATCTCCCGCCTGGGAGATGCAGTAATCAGTCTTCGGATGGTGCTCTCCCAGATTCAGAGGGAAGCTGGCTGATACAGACAGAAGTTCCCGCCCCTGGTTCTTGATTAGTCAGAATAGAGCTGCCCTGCCCTGGCTCGTTTGACTGTTGATTGAGTGCTGGCCTGCGAACCAAAAGGTCCCTTGTCTAGGGATTCCCAGTCTGGGGCACATGCCTGGGTTGCAGGCCGGGTCTCCACTGGGGGGTGCGTGACAGGCAACCGCACACTGATGTTTCTCGCCCTCTCTTCTTCCCTTCCCCTCTCTAAAAATAAAAAAATAAACAAAAAATGAATAGAGTAGCCCTGATTGGTCAGAGCTGCACAGCTTCACTTGGATGGGGAAAGTCTCAGTCCTATTGGTTGTAATAGGACTCCAGGAGCTCCTTTATAAGGACTTTAGAAGGCAGAAACCGTGCAGGCAGGCAGCTCAGCACATAGGCTTCTCTGTGAAGTGCAGTTTGTGTGAGGTCCCTGTGCAGAAATGGCTGTTGGGCTGTGCTTTTTTTCTTTCTTTTTTTTCTTTTTTAATTATTTGAACCCAGGTAGCCACTAGGAGCCATTCTTAGCCCTCAGGTACCCTTTATTTCCTTTCAGGGTTCAGAAAATCAAATTCTTCACATATAGCTAAAAGCCAGGAAAGAGCGTAACTCACCCAGGAACACTCATCCAGTTGTTTGTAGAGCTGGGACTAGAATCTAGGTTTCCTCATGCTCCTGTGCTCTGCTTTTATTACTAAAGAGTTTATATTTAATCTGTGTAGGTCTTTCCCCTTCGTTCCCTCTTTCATTCACATGTTTCAGCTTTTGAACCTACAAAAATTTTTCCTCCCACTCAAGTCTCCCAGCAACCCAGTTCTTTCCACAGGTAATGGAGGTTAATCCATTATATATATATTTCCAGAAATATTTTATACACATAAAGCAAATGTGTAAATTGTGTGTATTTATTTAACCACATATCTTGCAGATCACTCCATGTAAGTACAGGAAGTCATTTTTTTTCAAATGACTTCATTCTTATTGAATGCATGTTTCACAATTTAACTACTCATTTACTGAAGGACATTTAAAGTTGTTTCCAGTCTTTAAGAACATTTCAATAATGAATGACCTTGCATATGTCATTTCTTATAAGCACAGATGTATTGGTAGGATAAATTTCTAGAAATAAAATTGTTAGGTCAAAGAGAATGTTTTTGTACATTTTTTTTTAATATCTCTATACTTAGACCATTATTCTTAATGTAGAAATGGAGTATTTTCACTTTGAGTGAAATTGCTTTTGTCTTTTTTATTGGGCAGTAGCAGTTTATAATTTAAAAAATAACTTGATTTAAGAATAATAGGATTTCTTTTTTAAACTGGTGTATGCTATGTGCTTTTATGTTAATAATGGCAGGTTAAAGAAGGGGTAATGAAAGCAATATTGCTTTGGAGTTAGATCTGAATTTGGATCCCAGTTCCACCAGCCTAGTGAATTTGTGAACTTTGATAGGGTTCAAATGCTGAGCTTCAATAATCTCATCTGTAAAATGGGAATAGTAATACCAGCCTAACTTACAGAGCGTGTTGTCTAGAACTACTGTATGTCATTGATTCTAAGACACACATTTTTCCCCCTGCATTTTAGTGTCTGACATTGAAATGCGTCATAATCAAAGACAAGCCCTAGTTGTTTTGGCAAGTTTTCTTTCTTCTTGGCACATAAAATAATGATGATCTTATAATTGATGACATCTTAAATTTGATGAAGTAGGGTGATACTGACGGCGGCGAACTGTGCTAGGGCATGGTATAGGTAGAGGAATGCAGTTTGATGAGGAAAGTTCAGGGTTGGGGTGGGAGGGTGGGTGGGTCTTAGAGGAGTGGGTATAGCATTTGAGTTTTGCTCTAGGCATGCAGTCAGCACAGTAGATCCACCACATAGTGAGAGGATAGGACAACTGCCTGCTTGGTGGAGCATAGGAAGAGATGTTACTTACAAATTTAAGTATATGGAAGTTAGATTTATGGCAAATTCTTTGTGGGTAACAGGACTTTGGCCCAGGATTGTGATTGGGGAACTGTGTACTAATTTATGGCAGGAAGACTTTAAAATAATGACTATGGAGAAGATATTTGCCAGTCATATATCTGATGAGGGATTTGTATACAGGATATATAAAGAACTCTTACACTCAACAATAAAAAAGATGACCCAATTTAAAAATGGGCAAAGATTTGAACAGGTATTTCTCCAGAGAAGGCATACAAATGGCCAATAAGCACCTAAAAAGATAATCAACATTCCATTAGGGAAATGCCAATCAGAACTACAAGGAGACACTACTTTATACCCACTAAGATGGCTAGAAACAAAAACACGGTTGTTCAGTAACTAGTGTTGGTGAGGCTATTGAGAAACCAGATCCCTCAGACACCGCCGTTGGGGGTGTAAAATGGCACAGTCACTTTGGAAACCTTTGGCAGTTCCTCAAAAAGTTAAACATAGCCACGTGGTCCAGCAGTTTCACTAGTAGGTATATATCCAAGAAAAATGAAAACCTGTACATAAAAGGTTATGCATAAACGTTCATAGCAGCATTGTTCATAGTAGTAGCCAAAATGTGAGAACAACCCAAATGCCCATCACCCAATGAGTGGATATAGTATGGTGAGGTGTATCCATTCGATAGCATCTCATAAATGAGAATTTCTCAGGAATGAGAAATGAAGTACTGATACATGCTACAACAAGGATGAACATGCAGACGAAAAAACAAAAACAGCCCTGGTTCTAGAAATGACCTGTGTTACTTAGTAGATTATAAGCAGAAGAAAAAGGTTCAGAGTAAAAGAAGCCGAATTATAAGATCTGGAATACCTGTTGATTGGGAAAATCTTTGAGAAGAGAGGCAAGTGGTGATATTGGGGTTTGGGAATAAAACAAGTAGTTATCAGCATTGCCAAGGACAGACAAATAACAAAGCTAACAATGCTGAAACTCTGAATGTTGATCTTGTAATGGTTGAAATTGCTTCTTGTCTGAAGTAGGTATTGACCCTACACTCTGTGTGGTAGGGCTGAGCCTGCATCGAAGACCTAGGGGAGTCGACTCCAATGTGGGGAGGACCCAATATGGAGAGGAAGGATACACAAATAGGACCCAGGTTAAGCCTGGATGTTGTGTGCCCCTAGAGGTCAGTGACTTGTTCATCTAAAGGATCCCACAGAGGCCAGCATTACATTGTTTAGGCATCTGTGGCCCACATGATGTGGAGGTAAGGAAGGCGCTATCTTAACTAAGGAAGTAGCTATTGGGATGGGAAGGAGGAGGTAGATACGGAAATTCCCTAGAAGTGCAAGATTCAGTCAAAGCAAGAGCTGAAAGACACAATAAAGCCTTGTGCCTTGGTGTGAAAAAAAAAATGCCATGGGATTTATTCAAATTTCCCATGAGAATGGTGTGAGATATTTCATGTCTGCATATCATATACAGGCTTTCTCTGTTTATCTGTTAGTCTGTGCCAGTCATCATTGTGCTTTGAAAAAACTGTTAGTTCTTATCCTTAAAATTTTGTATAGCCTTTATGTATGTTATAATAAGACTATTAATTGTAAATTGAGAACAAACAAGTAACTATTAAGGTCAAGCAAGGGAAATAAACTTTTCATGCTACATGATAGAGGCCGTTGGCTTATTGCTTAATGGCTTCTAAATATGCTAACTCTGAAGGATCAATATGTAAATTATTGTAGACAGTCCTTCGGTCAAGCTTTTTTTTTTTTTTTTAAGATTTCATTTATTTCTTTTCAGAGAGATGGGAAGGGAAGGAACAAAGAAAGGGAGAGAAACATCGATGTGTGAGAGAAACATCAGTGGGTTGCCTTTCACATGCCCGCAACCGGGGACCTGGCCCGCAACCCAGGCATGTGTCCTGACTGGGAATGGAACCAGTGACCTTTTGGTTCCCAGGCTGGTGCTCAGTCCACTGAGCCACACCAGCCAGGGCCAGGACAGCTTTTCTTACCTTTAAATTGTTTGTATATAAGAATAGTGGATGTAGCCATGGCAGGTTCCCTTTCCTCACGTTGACAGTGTTTAAAATTATTCTGCTGATACTAGGAACTAAAAATTTTTGTGTGATCTTGTCCACTCAGTAGGTTAATTTTACAAGCTATAGTATTTTAGAGGAAGGGGAAGGAAGAACTTTCTTTCCTTTCCTTTCAAAGCCTGTGGGTTTGAAAGGATAAAAGCTTTGAAGAATAAGCTAAAGCTCCGTTTGGGGAGTGGACATGAAATGGCGGTCGACCCCTCTGAATAATTCTCCTTTCACAGCCTGAAGCTTTTCCTTTCTCACCTGTGCTGAAAATGTTACTGAAGACTCATTTTGGTTTGGAATGTTGCATTTTAGAAGAGCATGTGTCTCTTGAAAGGCTGGGGTGAGCTTTCTCACAACTTCCTCGTGCTCTGATTTGGCTGATAATTTTTCTCCTTGTGCCTCTGGGTGGGATTAGCTTTCTAGAGGGAACTGTCAGTTTTAATTTGAAAGTGGAAGGAACAGTGGGGAGAGAGGTAAGTGATTTTGTACCTAGAATGTTTCCAGAACGAGGCTAAAGGTTGAGTAAGAGTGTGTGGTAGTGGGGCAGGACGAGGAAGCTGAGGGGTGCGAGGGGTGCCCCAGAGATAAGCATTTCTTTCTTTTAAGTGTAGCTTGGGGCTGGCCCTGTACTCTGGGAAAGGAATCGAAATCCTTTTCCCGTTTCTTCTTAGGACCAAATGACTCTGCTTCAGATGTTAAAACTCAGGGTTAATACTGGTATAGGACCATATTTCAATGGTAGTTTTGTGATCCTCTGGCTTATGGACCTGAACATAGCCTTTTCTCTGGGGAAATGAGTACCAAATAACTGACTTAGAAACAAACTTTTGTAACAGACCAGGTCATAGGTTGACTTTGTACTGTGCTCTGCTCGTTGCATACCAGGCCATTGATTTGCAACCACATACTTTCTACACGAAGTGTGTGGATCGCTGAGGTTGCACAGAAGTCACATGGAGGCCTAAATTTTGTTAAAAAGAAACAAAAAGGATTACTGGACCTAGCGTAGATTTTACTGTTCTGCTTAGAGTTCCAGAGGATAAATTGTGGAGATCTCTGTAATTATACATGTTAGATAAAATGAAATACTAATCTCAGTCAGAAAAAAATAAGTACTTGAGTGAAGGAATATCAAGCATATTGGAAACATTTGACATAAAAGTAAGAGGTTGTTGCCGGGAACAAAGGTTCTCTGTGACTTGACAGCTGCTGTTAAAAAGTGACACCAGGAAGAGCCGGGCTCTGGCTCACAGCTGCCTGAAGTTGCTCCGCTCTTCTCGAGTGTTACCAGAGGAATTTGTACTGCTCTTGTTTTAGCAAGTAGGGGCCACTGATAGCTAACCAGGTCCGTACTGTGCTCTGGGAAGTTCATTCCTAACTCCCCATTACCATCTTTATAATATTCGGTTTCCCAACAGCCAGTATTTTGAGGTTCTAACCACGTACAAGGTATTGCTTAACTCCCTCGCAAGGAAGTTCTAAATAGTTCTAAATGAGTGAGACTTTGGATACATCAAATCTACTTGGGTGTACCTAACTGGATTTTAACTGAACTTTAACCTTTTTTAGTTTCTCTTGAAGCTCCAAAGCTGAGAATAAAGTAATAGTGACCAAGTCACCCTCATATTCTAAGGACATGCATAGAATGTCATTTTAATTTACTTTTGCACGTTAAGTCCATACCTTATCTCCATGAAATAAAAGTGTGGAAGGCTAAGGGTTCTGAGAGAAAGATGTTATTCGAGAGAGCTGTTGGTATGCAGTGAGTTCTTTGTCTTTTCCCTCCTTCACACGGAGCAGAGGAGATGATGCTTTTCTTGTGTCGCCTTTATTGAAGCCAGATGATGGAGAAAGTGCTAACAGAATTATTTTGAGAACTTGACATGTATCCCTTTTGTTTGGGGAGTATAAGGATTAATATGTGAATCTGCGACTCAATAGCAGAACAGAGAGGAAGAGGACCATGTACAGAGTGGGGCGAGTATGGGAGATTTACAGTTGTGAATATGTGAAACACAGAGGTTATTCTTACGTTATTTGTTAATTACTGTATTATTTTCCATTCAGAAAACTGTAAACCTACTTCTGCCCCACCCTGCAGTTAACAATCTGAACTTCAGAAGACAGTAGTGTTTCCCAGAGCTTCTGGATGGAACCAGCTTAAAGCCTTTTAGAAAGGGATGCTGTGACCCTGGCCAGTGTAGTTCAGTTCATCGGAGCATCGTCCCATATACCAAAGGGCCGCAGTTCATTTCCCAGTCAGGGTGCATTGCCTAGGTTACGGATTTGAGCCCCCATGAGGGTGAGTATGGGAGACAACCACACTCGATGTTTCTCTCTTACATGGATGTTTCTCTCTCCCTTCCTGTCTCTCTAAAATCAATAAACAGTTTAAAAAAGGGAGGGGGAACGTTGTGCGTGGTCACATAGAAGATAATGTAGACCAGGAGGAGGTGCCATTGAAACCCCAAGGACTAGGAGTTAGAGGTGTAAATGGCCAGGTCTCACCTAAGTCCTGGGCGTGCACATGGAGTCCCCATTTAGGGCCTCTTCCAGGAAACCGGGAGGCCCTCGTGAGAAAGCATGGGTACCGGATTTCATTGGTGCAGCCTTTATAGCCCATCTCACCTCTCTCCACTCCTTTAGTTCCAACCCTGAAGGACCCAGAGACAGACAGCCCGTTGTAAAAATTAATTGGGAAAATGTGATATGTGTCACATAATATGACAGTGTTATAAACTGCTTGCCACATGCTAAATACTAAATAAAGGGGGACTGCTGTTATTGTGATTGAGGGTACTAATTTTTTTTGTTTAAATGGAGCAGTGGAGGCAGGAATGAAGGATGAGTATGAGTGTCATTTAACTCTAGAAAGGCAGAATAAATACAGCAGAAGGAGTCTGGAAACTTCGATTTTAGTGCTGGGTCTGCCAGTGATTTGGTGTTTGGGTACTAGGCAAGTCACTTTACCTCTGACAAAAATCTGTGTCCCTGTGGAGTTTATATTCTAGTTGGATGGGGGACCAGATGGGCAGTAAGAGTAAAAAATAAAACATAAAGAAAACTGGAAAATATCTTGACGAAGAAAAAAATACTAGGCTTCTGGGTGAGTTGTTCCTGAGTAGAGTGTGAGGTGAAAGCCCAGTTAAAAGGCATCCCTTCTTCCCTTGGTTTGACCCTTCCTGTAGTACTTATGTGCTGCCACCAGATTTAAAAAATTATTTCTACATGAAAATTGGCAAATATATACAGAAGTAGAGAGAATAATGTAATATACATATTACCCAGATTCACTGGTTATCAAGGTTTTTCTATACAGTTTCATCTATTTCCTTCCCCTACTCTCTCCTTATCCCTTCCCCTTTCTGCACCCCATGTTTTCAGAGGACTCCCAAGACTCCTGAGAATGGTGCTGTGCTCAGAAATGCTCTGTCATTTGTATTCAATACCCCAGTGGCCTGGTAGATCTTGCCTCCTCTCCATTTTATATGCAAGGGTAGTGGACCGGCATTTTGGCTTTACTGAGTTTCCCAGAATCTACTTACCTGCCCGGGTGCATGGACCAGGCACCGCTCTGTGGCAGTGCTTGGGAACTACACTTTCGTCAGTAGCTTGGTGCCAGGAGAAAGCGGGTTGTCACTTTTGCCCACTGAATGGAGAAGTTGCATCACCTCATTCTCATTCCTTCCCTTCCCACTTCTTTTCTTCCCTGTGGTTTGAATGGGAAGATAGTGAGTTGGTCAAACAGAGCTCCCACTGTGCAATCTAGTGGCGTATAACCAGGAATAATATACCTAGTATCACAGCATAATACTCTTGCATTGTTAAGAGCTTCCCGACAACCTTACCCAGACCAAATTTTGTCAAGGGAAATAGATCTCTCTGCCCGAATGGAATAGCTTCTCTAATCCTAAGCTTTTGTCCACAACTCCTAACAACCTTAAAGAGACTTAGGTCATTCTACCCATCTACCAGGGAGGCATCCTGCCCTTTGAAATGGGGCTTTCCCTGTCTTTGTGGCTGGGATCCTTTTCCATGCATCCCTTCCTGTGATACCAAGAAAGCACGTTATACTCCCCTGCCCCACCTCTTCCCCCCTTCAGTGTATTCTCAGCTCTTTAGTCCATTCTCCTCTCCTGCCTTTGACTGAAGCCTTACTGTCTTCCACAGTGCAATGCCCTGCTTTTTTTTTTTTTCTTCTTGCTTTCTGCTATAGAATATCCGATATTTCTGGACTGTGGTTGGTAACATTTTTTCAACTTCAGGAGAGACTTTTTTCCTTGGCAAATTGCTGGGACTTTTATGTTTATAGGTGAATGTACATATAGTTTCTATGTATGACTGTAGTATTAACCTCTTATATTTTGTTGCCTTTTTGAACAGGTATGGTATTGGCATTTCATGCTGTTTCTGTTCTTCAGCCAATGCTCCCCCACATTCTCCTTGTCTCCAATCACAGCACAATTACTGGATGTTGTGCAAAAAAGCAGTGGGCTCTGTGAAAGTAGGGACTTTGTCCCTGTGATGCTCCATAGTTAATTGTCAAGCAAGTGAATGAAACCAAGAGAGCAAGAGCAATTAGCTAACAGATTTCAAATAGTGAAAAATAAGTATTTAGTGAATGACACAGATCAAGCTAGAAGGCGTTGCTTATTGTGTAAAGAAAGTATTGAATCCTATAAGCAACAAAGGGAACCATTCAATACCATCATGCATTTATGTAATTTAGAGAGGTGTACTTTGTATCAGGCAAAAAAAAGTGATGCTTGGTGAATTTTTGCAATCACTGCTCAGATCCAGAAAATATTTTTGGGACCCCAGATGGGTCGGGGGAACCTTTATCTTGATTCACAACATTTTGGATACTAAGTCCCATAGTTGGTCTGTGTTACAACTAGGATTGGGATTATTATAGCTATTCTTGGGATTAGCAATTCTTTATACTTGAATAAAAACACTAGTTCATATCACGTAACCAAGTGACAATGATTATTAGGGTTAATGTTTATGAATCATCACCATGACTTGGCACTTTATATACATTACTTCATTTTATCTGTTCCACCAGGTTTTGTTACTGTCCCATTTTATATGCTAGAGGTTAGAAAGGTAAAGTCATTTGCCTCAGGTTCCACATCTTGCAAGTGGAGTTAGAATTCAGTCCGGAACTGTTCTTCACCAGGACCTGATTTCTTTTTTTTATCCTCACCTGAGGACAATTTTTCCCTTGCTTTTAAAGAGAGAGGAAGGGAGAGAGGGAGTGGAGTGAGAGGGAAAGAGGGAGACATAGTTGTGAGAGAGAAACATCAATTTGTTGCTATCTTGTATGTACCCTGACCAGGATTGAACCCACAACCCGGGTTCATGCCCTGACCAGGAATTGAACGGTGATGTTTTGGTCCACGGGACGATACTTCAACCGAGTCACACCAGCCACGGTGAGGCTGATTTCTTGTTCATGATCAAATATCTGGTACCCAAGTTTAAGCAACAAAAATGTCATGTCTCTGTGGTGAGAGGTAATGATTGTATTTATATGTTACCTGCACATGATGAATGCTCTTTTTAGTTAGTCATATTTTGACCTGTGCCTTATTAGAATTATGAAAGGGAAAGGGGGCCTTTGATTCTGTGACAGTCAGGCCTGGAGTGAATTTGTTACTGAACTCACGGGGCTCACCGCTTGAGGCACTCTGTGAAAGAACGAGATGTCGTTGTCTGTCACAAGGCAGCGTTATTGACTTGCAGCAAGTAATGGAAATGGGATTTATACCCAAAGCTCTGTCTTGCCCAGTCCTATCTAACAGTGTTCCTTAGGATAGATCTATGAGGGAGGAAGATCCTTTCAATAAGGATGACTCTTTGAAATCTACATATGAAGGGGGACCTCCCAGAATGAAGTTATGAAAGTTGTGTATTTATTCTAACATGTTAAAACTTCAGTCACCGTCAAAGTACTTTCCATGTGATGCAATACACCTATCAAGACGTTTTATTCCACGGCTCAAAACAGTTTTTGAACTTGTCAATTTTGATGCCTTGTAGTGCCTCTGCCGTTTTTTTGTTTCACCCCTTTCACATTGGCAAAACATTTCCCTTTGAGGACTTTTTCATCTGGGGAAACAAAAAAAAGTCACTCAAGGCGATATTGGGTGAATAGGAAGGGTGCGGCACAGGGGTAATGCCATTTTTTGGTCAAAAACTGCTGAACACTCAGCATTGTGTGGGCAGTTGCGCTCATAAATCACCCGTCATGAAATAGGCAAAAGTGTTGAAAGTCTTCCAAAAAAAAAATTCATGGAAGCCAAACGCAGCCCCTCACAACAACGCCAGCTCGTACCCTGATAATAGTGGGTTCCTAGATCACTCACCTAGCAGGGGAAGCCTGTACTCCAAGGGGCCTGCCCTCCAGAAGATAATTCTGGTTTTGTTGGGTACCCCCTCATATAGTAAGAAGATGATGGGATCTACAGACAGATTATGAAAACTAAATGGAATGAAGATGAAATGTGGACCTAAATATCCAGAAATTCCAACAATTAATTTGTCTTAAAAATTAATATAAGTGGAATAAATGCTTGCTGGAATTAGTTAACCAAGTGGCAAAATTCTTACAACATTAAGGTTGTATTTCAAGAACTAAGACATGCAAAGAAAACATGAAACTTCTACAGCCACTACATTTATTTTCATGACCCTTGAAGTTGCTTAAACCATCAGTCTTCTAAAAGTGTTAATGTTTTAATTTGATCTCACAAAGCAAAAAGAAACCGTCACATTGAAAGAATTCTAGCTATTATGCATGACCTGGACATTTGACAAAAATATATTTAGTATTTGTCCATTATGTTTTCAGACAAAGTGGGAGGGACAGTGGGGCACATTTTAGCCCATTTATGCATAAATTGGGACTACTCAGTGGAATTAGGTTTTATGAGATAAAAGCGTGGCGAGAAGTATTAGATTGCTGTGGAGTAACATGTTTCAGGAAGCTAATCTTAAAGAGATGAAGTGTGCTTTATCCAGCTTGCCTCATGAAAGACTACAGTTTTAAGTTGTTTAGAGCAGTCAGTACACAGAATATTGTTGCCAGTTGTATTTACTTTTTGAAGAGGTGTGGGTACCAAGAAGTAAGTTTGTTCTGTTACCTGTTTATTTTTAAATGGGGAATGGGGTGGTGATGGTGATGGAAATGGCTTTCTACTCAAAGCTGCTCCTGTTGGTGAAATGTTTCTCTTACAGACTTTGTTGAATAAATCTTGCATTTAAGTGAAACCATCAAAAGGGAAATAGTATTACAGATATTGAATTCTGTGATTAAAGTTAATCCTAAAATATAAATGTGGAAAGTGTCCTTCAAAAATGAAATAAATATGTAAAATCATAGTAGCAAGCAGATCAGTATTCTCTCCCTACCCGCGCCCCCCACCCCCGCCAAACCAGGAGTTTCTTCGCTGTCCTGAGCAAAGTGCCTGTTTCTGAGGCGCTTCCTGGAGTTTGCATAGGTCACCGTGCCCAGGGCGATCCCCTAAAAAGGCCGTGGCCTTAGAGCCAGACAGGTCCTGAAGAGTGGCCGAACACCGTTGGGGTAGGTGAGGCTACTTTCCTCCAAGTCATTCCCTCAGCTTTTGTAATGAGCCGGAGGGAAAGTGGGCCTTGAGGAAGTCAGTCAGTCAAGAAGGAGCGCGAAGGAGACACTCAGAACCAGAAGCAGCATGATGTCAGGGAACTAACTAGTTAGTGCCCTTCTGTAAGAATGGGGAACTGAATTCTCTCTCAGACTCTTGTTGTTGCTGTGGTTTCCTCTTTAAAATGGTTTTTTAAAAAATTATGAAATCTAATACACAAACACGTAAGTGCTTCACTAAGTAAGATTCTTCCCTTCTCACTCTGTTACCTGAACTTTCATTTCTGCTGGTGACGATTTGAGAGGATAACAGCTGGGAGGCTTTGCTAACAGAATAGGGAAATCAAAGTTAAAATAAAACAACAACAACAAAAATCTCTGAAAGAATAAGTTTGAGATCCCTATAAATGAAAGAATTCTGAAGTCATGTTCCTTACGATAATATACAGGGCAGATGAAAGAGCACTAAGAAGGTGTGAGAAGAGAAGATGGGACAGGAAGACTGGACATGGAATCTTCCAGGCCTCTCTTTGTTGTCTCCATTTGAAACTACTTTGTTTTTAGAACTGATGCTTACCGTCTGATTGCAGATAGACCTGAATTATAATTTACTGTGTTTTTCTCGTTTTTCTTGAGATTTAGATTCTTAGGAGTATATATATATGTATAAATTAATTATGAAAAAAATCACAGGTCTTCTACAGTTGTCTCGCATATTTTGGGTAGGAAAATTCAGAGACACTTAATTTATTTTCTCCACTTGGAAGCTGCTCTGAATAGATTTAATGGGGGAATTGAAATAGTAAAGATAAACCTTAATACATGGTGAAAATATTTTGATTAATTCTGGATATGTGGGATTTGGTAAAGTTACATTGGGACTTGTATAGGCAGACATAAATTTTAAAAAGTAATTTTTCTTGCAGTCCTATTTTGTAACAGATTATGATCCAACCATTGAGGATTCCTACACAAAGCAGTGCGTGATAGATGACAGAGCAGCCCGGCTCGATAGTAAGTAAGCTTTTTTTATTTGATAGTTCACTTATTATATTTTTAAAAACTAAGCTTTGGTGTTTTTCTAGGTTAAATATAATTGATGACGATCTTGCATATAAGCCCATCTCTTTCATCAATTTTGATTGATGAATCTGTATATTAGGGTACTTAAATATTCCTCAGTAAATGTAATGTAACACAGTACCTGGATTCATCTTGTTCTGGTGAAACTAGTCATGTAACATTGTAACTTGAAGTTGTTTTTTGGGACATTTGAAAAAAACATGTGAGGTTTCAGCTCTTCTTACTGTTAAACAAAAAAATTTTACTTCATTCCTGAAAGGCTTTTTAAAAGAAAGGGTTTATTAGGCTTTCACTGGCAAAAAAAAAAGACCAATCTTGGGGCATGGAGTCTAAAGTACCAGCAACATGGTTAGGTGGGAAAAACAGCATGTCATCTGGAGTTTTTGCAAGCAGTTTCATACATTACCTGTGGGGGATGGGGAGGAGAAAGATGTAAGTCCTTCTGAAAAGGATTTACATTATCTATAGACAAAGGGGATGGGAGAAGATGAAGCAGGCTAGTCCTGGGATAAGCCCCGGGACAGTCCAAGGAAAAAGTGTCAGCTCCTGGGGCTTAGTAGGGGCAGCAGGTTCGAAAGTTCATGTGTAAATTGGGAGTGGAGGCTCCTGGGGTTCCGTGGTGCCCAGCTGTTCTCTGTTTGGTATAATCGCGGAAATAGCCACCTGAAAATTAATCCTAAATTCCAGCAGATACGGAGGAATCTTCTGAGCAGTCTTGTCAGGCCTGGTCCACAGCTACTAACAAACTAAGTGTTGGTCTCTCTCACTGGCCTCTGTGATTTTAATTTAGAACTTCTAAGGATTTTTTTTTCTTGTCGCTACCTTTTGGTGAAGCTTAAAAAGGGTGAAGTGAATAAAGAAGAGCTTCAGTATTTGTTAACTTGCTATATATAGCAATTTATAGCACAGAGGCTTTAGCAAATAGTGTTTTTTGCTTGGCAAACATTTCACATCTCCACAAAAGAAAGCCCTGTTCTTTTAACCTCTTTCACAGAAATGAAGAAATGAAGAAATGAAGAAATACATTCACTTGCACTTTAAGTATGTATCTGGAGGGTAGAGCAAAGTTTCTTTCTGAGTTTATAGGTATCTTTTCAGTTCTTTCCATGGAGGAGATAAACATTCAAATGATTTCAGAGGTTCTCTGACTCCCATCTGCCTGGATGAAGTTGATATTTTTAGCCTTGTGATTGGTATGCTAATATATTCTAACTACAAAATCAACCTGCACTGATGAAGATAATTCTGAAATGGCTGCCATTAGAATATATTTGTCTTTAGTATTGAGAATACAGTACTAAGAGGATCACATTGAGTGTGATGTGCTCTAAAGGACCCACATAATCGGGCTTGCCTTTGTGGGGATGCCATTTGTAAAATGAAAACACAGTTATACTTGTTTCTTCTTAGTTCTAGATACAGCAGGACAAGAAGAGTTTGGAGCCATGCGAGAACAGTATATGAGAACTGGCGAGGGTTTTCTGTTGGTCTTTTCAGTCACAGACAGAGGCAGGTTCGTACCAATATTAAAATATAGATCTACTCTTCAGTCTAGACCCCTGTTGTATTGAATTTGGATTTTCTTGTTTTTATAAAAAAGGAAAAGGGAGTACTAAATGGGGCTTGGGACAGTGCTGCTACATGGCCAAATTGATTAATTTGTTTTTGTGTTTTTAGTTTTGAAGAAATCTATAAGTTTCAAAGACAAATTCTCAGAGTAAAGGATCGTGATGAGTTTCCAATGATTTTAATCGGTAACAAAGCAGATCTGGATCATCAAAGACAGGTAAGAAGGAATTTTGCATTTGGGAAACCAGTTTAAATGTAAGTGAATGGATGTATTTAATGTAACAATTGAAAGTGCTATGGTCAAAAAAAACTGCTGAGTTTGACACACTCAGCACAGGTTTTACAGAATCACAATAGGTGAGAAATAAAAAGGAAATAGATTTGGGGAAATTAAATTTTCACATTTTTTGCACATAAGCTCAGTGAACTGTGTAAGCCTGGAAGTATTTCTACCAACTTAGTTCACATGTTATGATTTCTTGGGTAACTTCCAAAACTCTAATTTAGTTAGACAATCTTAAAGTTATCCCTAACGGCCTAATTTATTCAGTATTAATGCTAAATTACCTTCATTTAGAGAATGGATTTGATTTACAGTATTTGTTTTTTTTTTTAAGTCCCATTGATGACTGAATTTTCTGTTAATTTTTCATATTTGATAGATCTAATATCAGTAACCAGCAAAGAAAAGAATATTTTTAGTATTTAATTGCAGGCTAGTTTATACTCACTTGTTTCTCTACCCTTCTATTTCACATTTAATTAAAAAAATTTTTAGTGTATATTATTTACTCATCTCTCTCTGGGTGAGGAAACAAGGTCAGATGTAAATTAATGCAGGCTCTACATTAATCAGAGGGTTTTTTTTGTGTCTTTAGTTGTTTTAGATCTTTATTATCCTCTACCCCACATCTGGAATAGAATTGTTTAAATTGTTTCCTAACTTTTGCTGGTATTTAAGTTCTTTTTCATTTTTGTATAACGTTATGTTAACAGATTATTAAGATTTTGTTTAAAACATGCAAATATCGGGAAAAATTGCTTGATAAACAGCACTGAGAACAGTCTTCCTATTTGGTAGCTAACTGTTTAAAATATAACCTATGATTTGTGTACTCTCATTGTAAAATTTTTGTTAAAGGTATACCAAGTTTAAATCATGGACTTATGAGAATATTATTGTTCTAGTGTTAAAATTTAGAAATATTTACTGATGATATTTGTTGTAGAATATATTTTACTGTTAGGTCTCTTTCAAATATGAGTTATTATAAAGTTAAGGTAAAAATTTTTATCTTCATTTCAAACCAGTATAAACTGTTTGAATATAATTTAGAATATGGCATTGCTTCCCTCATGGCCCCCGTTTTTTTAGATTTTATTTATTTATTTTTAGAGAGAGGGGAAGAGAGGAAGAAAGAGGGAAAGAAACATCAATGTGTGGTTGCCTCTCATGCGCCTCCATGTGGGGACCTGGCCCACAGCCCAGACATGTGCCCTGACTAGGAATTGAACTGATGACCCTTTGGTTCACAGGCCAGCAGTCAGTCCACTGAGCCACGCCAGCCAGGGTGCATTGCTCACATCTCGAACCTATATTTGATATCCATCTATTTTTAAATTTTATTTTTTATTTCTTTGGGCCATTTCCTTCAAGGTTTCTAAACCTAACTATAGCTATTGAGTGTTAACCCAGTAGAACCTGCCTATTGCTCTTCTCAGTCGTTTCTACATCTAGAAAGACTTTTATATATCATTTGGTCTGGGAAATAATGGCAAAGTAGCTCTGCAGTGAGCAAGAGATTCTCTCCCCTATCTCACTGTAATGTCTTTCTGCCCCAATTGTAGAAATAAGTTTTTCACAAAACTTTTCATGATGGTACCTCCAGGGAAGGAATAGGCCTGGGGTGAGGTGAAGGTATCTAGGATAGGTGGTGGCAGATTAGTGAAAGTAGGGGAGCATAAGCCACCAGAACTAAACATGATTAGTTGGGCCAACGGGTCTGTATGAGTTATTTTTAAGTCATCTGTATATTGAGGATTGCCAGTATTTGGTGTGTGGTTTCTGTCCGTCTGCAGATACTCAACATACTATGGCATTTTGGCCATTTTTTACCATAGGCTTAAAGGGAATAATAAACTTCATATTTCCATCACCTGAAAGATATGCAGTTAGCTTGGAGTAACATTTTCTCTATTTCTCTGCTTTAAATCATATACGTAAGTTATGTATGTACAGAAAGCTCAGATGTGTATATTCAAGGGAGAAAAGCGAGTAGCTGAAACCTGACTGCTTAATTTTCTGTTCATTCCTCTAGAGTCTATTCTCTGAAGGTTAGGTACAAAGAAAAATGTTATTTCTTCATATACTTCGGCGTCTCTTTTCTAGGTTCCTTCACACCTGCACTCAGGTGTGTTAGCTTCTCTTACTTTAAAGTCATGACCATTACCTTTGGTGTCTACTGGAAATCTTGCATTTCCCCAGTCCATTCACTTCCCACTTGTTTAGGTGATTATGACATACTTTCTCATTCTTAAACTTACTACAATTTCTTCCCCTTCTTTACTCTCAGTTTGTGATGAGTGATATTTTTCTATTTCACTGAGAAATGTCTGCATGTTCCCACCTCCACATGAACTAACCTCAGTGCACGTGCACCCCGTCATGTCCTTCCCCCATTTACCGGGATAAACTCTTCACCTCTGTGTGACTGGTTCCTCCAGTCGCACTGGGTCCTGTTCCTTCTCACCAGCACATGGGTGTCTCTCCAGCAGTTGTCCCATCCCAGCTGGTCCATTTCTCTCTTATGTGGTCATTCCCATCAGCATAGACCATGCTCCAATGGCTCTCATCTTTAAAACAAAAAGGAATTTTAGCAAAAATTTGTTCTGAATCCCACATTCTTCTCCAAGCACTTTTTTGTTGCTCCTCTTCAATAGCAAACTCCTTAAAAGCATTATCTGCACTTGCTCTCTCTATCATCTTTCCTGCTATTCTTGCTTTCGCTGACTTCAGGCATGCAGTGCCCAGTCAAGGTCACCACTTGCGCAGATGTCAGTGACATTTGACACAGTTGCTCACATTCTCCTTTATGAAACAGTGTTTACTTCACTCTGGAACACCATTCCCTCCCCTCCTCTCCTCTTCCACAGTGGCCTTTCTTCGCTCCTCCTCATCTTATCTTTCTAGGGTATCTTAGGCCCCAGGGATGTACAGAGCCAAACATGCCTTACCTTCCAGCCTTAGGGCCGTAATCAGTACATTTGAAGTTGAAATGTTATACTAAAGATTTCTACCTTTTCAAATCCCTTCAGAATTAAAGGTGATGTTCTGTAATGTCTTGGGCCCCCTTAATTGCTCAGACAAGCCCCAGGGACCCCATAAACACTTCTTTACCCCTGGTTAGAAATGCTTACGTTTTGATCATTTCTAGGTTCTTAGTTAACTGGTCAGGCTTGTTCATAGTTGTTATCTAGCTTGGTTCTTTTCCGCCTTTGTCTTAGACATGATCCTTTGGACTTGCTCTAGCTTCTAGCCTATTTTCTCTTTCATAGCAAATGCCAGTTTCCCACGTTCTCTGAGCTCGCAGGTCAGCCTTCGGCATTCCCTCCACTGGCTTTTGAGGCTGAGCCCACCGAGACAGGGGAGTCAACCAGAAGAGGCTTTGCCTGCCTCCTTTTAGTTTCTGTGTCGCCGTAGACTGACTTCTTCCATCTCACCCATCCACCTAATATTTATTGAACACTTTTTCAGACACTGACGACAGAACAGTAGGAAAAAATCGTCACTGAAGTTTACATTAAGTAAAAAGAGATTTTTAGAGTTTGAATGGTTATTTAGCATTACCACACCGGCCTCTTAGAGATACATTGATCATTTTATTTGTCCTGTCAAAGGTGTAGGGAGAATAGGTAAACGACTTGCTTCCCCTTGCTAAAATATAAAAGTAGGAAATATGACAGCACACTGATGCTGAAACTTAATACAGGAGCGTGTGGTCTTGGACTGTGGCCTCTTTGATATCTCTGATTTAAAATTCCTTGTCCGTCACACATCCATGTCTAGAATGCACTGTTTTTATCCCCTTTTTTCCTTCCTGGCTTACCTTAGCTTACCCCTTTCCTTATGCCTTGCCTTTCCCCTTCGTTAGGTGTTTAGTGGCTAGTGGCCCTTATCAGCTCAAGAAAGGAACCGTTACACTTGTAATAATAGGTAGTTAAGTGTACTAACTTCCAGTCCTCCTTTCTGTTGGAACCTGGACCACCATACGCCCCTGCAGCCTCCCAGGAAAAAGAGCCCAACCCTCTCAAACAGTAGAGCAAGGGTCTTCTAGCCTTACCTGTTTGTGCCTTGTCTGCACCTAAAGGGTTTGTAAACCATCAACTCAGAGGAAATGCATTGAGGGCCTCTCAGTTTCCACCTGTTGGTTTTGTTCATGTTTATTCTTAGTACATAGAACAAAGATATGCACTCAATAAATATTTGCTGAAGGAATGAATCAGGGCACCGACGAATCAAGATGTGGTATTATTGCTATGACTCTTTCTACGTAATATGTATTTTTGAAAAACAAGTTTTACTTCTCTAAACTTAGGGTTATTCATTAACTCGACACATCCCTGAGTAAGTATCACAGATGTGTTTTTTTTCGATTAAACCCGGTTTGTTTTAATAAAATTGCTTTCATCATTCCCATTTTGCTCTTCTCTATTTGGAAATACATAGTACTAGAAAAGTTCATGGTGAGGATTTCTGTTAATTATTCATTTGTGCCTTTGAACTGAGTCTCACTGGAGGTTTCTAAATGTAGATCAGTGAATTTGTTGCAACAGATTCACCTCGGTTTAAAACAAAACATTTCTAGATAAGGCTCAGGTCTACCAAATCAAAATATCCAGCAGATGAGGCTGAGTAGTTGGCATCTTTTTAAAATTCTCTGAGTTGGGGAGCCTCGGAGATCATTGTTTGTGAGCTTTCAGTCTTCTCTTGATTTCTGGCTTCATAGTGCTGTGGCTTTGCTTTGTTCCATATGGGGTTTTTTGTTCGTTTTTGTTTGCTTTGTTGGTAGCAGTGCCATTTGTACTCTTTAGTTAAAGTAAGGCTGCAGCAGTGAGCTCGACAGCACCTTTGTATGTGGTTAGAGAGTTCTTGACCAGAAAATGTGGTTGTATGAACTTAGCTAACCTTGATTCCTGGAAGACAATGGTGTGAGATGATGCTTTAAAAATAAATAAATGAAGCACATAAAAATCTTAGCAGTGGAATTGTTTTATCATCTAGACGATTAATTTGTTACTATCCTTACAGTGTATAAAAATAAGTCATTTGCTGTTCCCCTCTGGCTGAATTACATTATGCAAGAGGGTTAGGGCAAACTACCTTTTGAAGAATAATTGAGCAGAAAGACAAATAGCAAACTTCTTAAGGACATATATTTTCCTCCCCCAGTCAAATCTATATTAATAAAACAAGTGTCTTAAATATTTCTGTTTTTCTTCCTGTATCATCTTTTCTTTTACTTCAAGGTGTAAGATTAGTGATATTCATTAACATATGTTTATTCAGTTAACTACTTTGCCCTCTTCTAGGCTGTAGATTTACCAAGACAAATATGCCTTCTTCCCTAGCTACAAAGGACATAATGGCAGGAGAACGAGAAAACAAAACCAAAAAGGATACTCTGGCATCGTGTGTTCAGACTTTTGTCGCTGGCATGCTGTGCTAAAACAGCATCAACACTAAGGAGAAGTTTCTGATTGCTTTAGTCTTGAAGTAAGAAACAAATTAAGAGAATAAAGTTGGGAGGTCTCTCCCAGGAAGCAGGCACAGAATTTGTGACAGGATGGGGGTATTTTTATAGGAAGGAAGTTCCCATGCCAAGTTTTAACAAAATAGGTATTGTTCTTTCCAAATTCTTGGCTTGGTGAAGCTTTCTTTTCTTATTTGGCTTCCTTATTTGTTGTTAATTGTTTGATTTGATTGATTTATAATTCAAAACCATAGGCCTTATGGGTACATACACTATTTTGACGAGGAGAAGAGTAAGTTTGAAAATTATGTAAACTTACCCTAGCTGGTGTGGCTTAGTGAACCGAGTGCAGGCCTGCAAACCAAGGGGTCACTGGTTCGATTCCCACTCTAGGGCATATGCCTGGGTTACAGGCCAGGTCCCCAGTAGGGGGCGCTCAAGAGGCAACCACACATTGATGTTTCTCTCCCTCTCTTACTCCCTACCTTCCCCTCTAAAAATAAATAAATAAAACCTTCAAAAATTAAAAAAAAAATTACATGAACTTTCAACCTGCCTGCCACCCTTTTGGAACATAACAGGGTATAAAGTGTTTTTGAAATATTAACACTTGTTAGATGTATATGCATTAATGTAATAATCTAATAACATTTCACTGAAGGTTGCTGGAGTTTGGGACTGGGATATTAAGTTGGGAAAACAAACTGTCTGAAAAGATGAGAGAGAACGATACCCTGAGCTCAAACAGGGTCAGAAGTAATTTGTAACCTAATCAGCGAGAGTGGAAAACCTCATAATTCTTGGGATGCTGAGTGGTGGACTCAGAAGGGTTTCATTTGCTTCCGGAGTGGGGCGGAATTAGCCTAGACTAACTGCTGTTCTGGTGCTGTGTGACCAAAAGGACCAAACTTTCCAAACAACTGAATCAAAAGAGAGGTCAAAATATTTGGAGGAATACAAACTATCCAGAACCCAATAGGAAAAATCCAGTACCTAAGTAAGCATTGACTCAAAAATTGCCAGGCATGTAAAGAAGCAGGGAAGTATGACTCACAATAAGAAAGAAACAATGAATAGAAACAGACCCAGAAACGATAGAGAAAATAGACTTAGTGAACACAGATATTAAAACAGTTTTAACTTATTTCATATGTTCAGGAAGCTAGAGGAAAGACCGAATATGTTAAGTAGAGACATGGAAGACGTAAAAAGATCAAAATAGAACTTTCAGAAATTAAATCTACAGTGCCTGAGATTAACAGAAGTATGAAAAATTTCTAAATTTGATGAAAACCATAAATGTGTACATCTAAGAAGCTCAACAAACCCTGAGCACAAGAAGTATGAAGAAAATGACAAGGCGTATTATAATGAAATGTTTAAAACCAGTAATAGAGAATCCGAAAAATGACCAGAGGGGCAAAGATAAAGATGCCAGGAGTCCTCATTGTTTCTCATAGGAAACAGTGCAGGCCAGGTGAGAGTGGCACAACATCTTTTAAGTACTGAAAGAAAAAAACTGTTTTCAAAAATGAAGGTGAAATAAAGACCTTCTCCAGATATACAAAGGATAAAAGAATTCATTGCTAGCAGACCTGTATTACAAGAGATATAAAAAGAAGAAAAGTTATACTAAATGGACATCTGAATCTATACAAGAAACGAACAACACCAGAATGGTAATTATGTGGGCGAATGTAAATTACTTTTATTGTTATTTAAATCTCTTTAAAACATAATCAGGTGTTTAAAGCAAAATAATAATAGTGTATTGTGAGGTGAAGGTAATAAAGATAAAACAACAGGAGGGAGAAACATACTCTTGTAATAAGGTTCTTAAACTGTACATGAAGTGGTATAATACCATTTGAATTAGACTATGATGAGTGAAAAATATAATAAAGTCTAGAGCAGTCATTAAAATAGCATAAAAGATATACAGTTAATTAGTCAACCAAGGAGATAAAATGGAATCATAAAAAGAAATACAGCTAACCCACATGAGGGCAGAAAAGGACAAGCCAGGACAAAGAACAAACAGGATGGACACAAAACAGATTTCAAGATGACTCAACTATATCAACAGTCACATTAAATGTAAATAATTGGACACCTCTCAGTTCAAAGGCAGACATGAAAGCAAGCACAGATTGGATAAAAAAAGGACCCTACCAGAAATCTACTTTAAATGTAAAGACACAAATAGGTTAAAAATAAAAGGATGGGCTAAAATATACCATGCTAATATTAATGAAAAAAAGTTGAACTGGCTATATAAATATATAAGACAAAGTAGATTTCATAGCAAAGAATATTACCAGAAATAAAGAGAGCTGTTTCACAATGATAAAGAGATTAATTCATCAAGAGAATGTAACAGTCCTAAATATTCATGTACCTGATAGTAGCTTCAAAATTCTTGAAGCAAAATTAAAAGAACTACAAAGAGACATGGACATATTCATACTTATAGTCAGGAATTTCAGCGCCACTCTCTCAACAGTTGACCAAGTTAGTAGAAAGGAATCGGCAGTGACACATGTAGGTGGCTTGAACAGCAATATTGAACAACTTACCCTAATTGACATTTAGTGAACACTTCACCCAAGAGCAACAGAATATACATTCTTTTGAAATGAGAGTGGGTCATAAAACAGCCTCAGTAAATTTAAAGGGATTCTAATGAGACAACGTATGTTTTTTGATCACTGTGGAATTAAATTGGAAATCAATGAAACAGGTATTTAGGAAATCTCCAAATATGGGGAAACTTACATACTTAAATCCTTGGTACAAATAAAAATCAAAAGGGAAATTAAAAAGTATTATAAATTGAATGAAAATTAAAACAACATACCTAAATTTGTGGGATGGCACTAAAGACGTATATAAAGGAATTCTTAGGACTAAATACTTTTATTAGGAAAAAAAGGTCTCAGTGCAGTGACTTTAGCTTCTACTTAGAAACTAAAAGAAAAAGCAGATTAAAACCATACTATTCAGGAGATGGGAAATAACAAAGCTAAGAATGGAAGACCATGGAATAAAAAATAGAAAACTTGAATAAACAAATAAATAAAAACTCCAAACTGGCTTTCAGAAGGTGAAAGTGACCAATCTGGCTAGACTGGTAAAAAGAGAAGACAAATGACCAGCATCAGTAATGGGAAAGATACCATTGCTTCAGATCTTACAGATAGATAGGTATTTAAAAGATAATGAAGAAATACTCTAAACAGCTAAAAAACTCAGAAAGTTAGAGGAAATAGAACTATTTTCTTGAAAGGCACAAACTACCAAAGCTCACTTGAAAAACCAGATAACCTGAATAGTCCTACATCTATAAAATTAATTTAATTTGTTGTAAGAACCTTCCCTCAAAACCACAAGTCTAGATGGAGTCATCAGTGAATTATATCAAACAAATCTTGCTGAAACTCTTCCAGAAAATCGAAGAGAGAATTCTTTCCAACTCATTATATGAAACAGCACTACTCGGATAACCAAAACATGACAAAGCTGTAAGAAAAGTAAACTACAGTCCAATATCTCGCATGATCATAGATGTAAAAATTCTTAATAAATTTTTAATAAATAAAATTCAACAATATAAGGAAAGGACAGAGCATTGTCCCTTAAGTGGGGCTTATTTCAGGAATGCAGTATTGGTTTACCATGCAAAAATGAACAAATATACTTCACCATATTAACAGACTACAAAGGAAAACAAAATCATATGATCTTAATAGATGCAGAAAAAAGATTGACAAAAATTCAACATCCATTCCTGATAAAAAACTTTTTACAAATAGAATGGGGGACTTTGCCAGCTTGATGACAAAGGGCATCTGTTGTCAATCAGAATAAAGTGTTTGGTAATGTTGTCCACACCATCCGTATTAGTACTGATTTCCTTTCTACTTGCTCTGTCAGTCACTGAGAGAGGGGTGCTGAAATTTCAGACTATAATAAGTATGAATAGGTCCGTTTCTCTTTGTAGTTCTTTCAGTTTTTGCCTCAAGAATTTTGAAGCTGTTATTAGGTACATAAAACCCTGCAACAAACAGCTTACTTAATGCTGAAAGACTACATGCTTTGTACCTAAGATCAGAAACAAGTCATGGTGCCCCTAACACTACTGCTGCCATTGTGCTGGTGGTCCTTGGCAGCGAGGAGAGGCCAGAAAAGAAAGAAAAGGCTGCCACCTCAGAAAGAAAGCGGTGAAACAGTCTTTATTAGCAAACGACATGACCGTTTATGTAGAAAAGCCTGTGGCACGTGCAAAAAAGAACACCTAGATAAACGAGTTTAGTGTATTTCCAGGGTGTAACACAAATATATAAAAGTTATGATCGTGTTTTTGTAGAGAAAAATGTACATCATTGAAAAACCAGAAGAATGTGACTCTCTGTAGGTGATAGGCTCCTAAACGTTTGTTTCCCCACACATCTATTTTTTAACTTTTCTGCTAGTGTTTACTTTTGTGGTAATGACAGCAATAAAAGTCATTTTTTTAGGAAGCGTAACTTTTCAACCCCATATATAATGTAAATGTAATATAGTTTAATAACTTTAGACAAATATCACTATTCTGACCTTTTACCTTTAAAATATGTAAGGCATTTACTTAGATTCAGTTAATGTTTTCTTATTTCAGCCTACTATTTTCTTTGTCATCAGCTATGGCCCCCTTCCTTGCCTACCTTCCTTTGCCTCCTTAATGTAAGGAAGGCACTGGAAAGGCTTGTGATCCTATTCGTTGTTCTTTCCAGACCCTGGGAAATGCAGAATTGAATAAGGCCCCTCTTGAGGCTTGTCCTCCTCTCCAGGCGTGTCCTCCTCTTCACCCTCACTTCTTGTCAGCTTCTTTCTTGGCTTGCTGTATTCCCACCATTCTGTGCTCCTCGCAGTTACAGGGACCTGGAAAGCCCATTCCGCACTGGGGCTGGCGCTCACAGGTGCTATTTCCACTTTGCTGGGGATACTTCCTCACCCCGCCTCCACCTAGCTGCGAATTCTTTATTTAGTTCTTAGCTTAGATAGCACTTCTTAGGGAAGCTTTCCCGGACCTGCTGAACAGGGTTAGAGACTCTCATAGTGCCTTGTGAATCTCATATTACCTTCCCAGAATTTATCACTGTTGCATTTAATGTTTTTTGAGTAAACACTAGACTGAAACCTTGTTCCTATCACCAGTATGTTCTGTGAGTTGTTCTGCAGAGCTGGGCTTCAGTATGTGTTGAGTTACGAAGTCTCTTGGTTCATCTGTGACAAACCAGCTTGGCCCCTGGGTGGATTAACAATGCAGTCTGTGGCCAGGGATTAGATGGAACAGATCTAATTGTTAACACAACCCTTGGAATTTCAGGTAACACAAGAAGAAGGGCAGCAACTAGCACGGCAGCTGAAGGTGACTTACATGGAGGCGTCAGCAAAGATTAGGATGAATGTAGATCAGGCTTTCCATGAACTTGTCCGGGTTATAAGGTAAGCAGAACACATTCTAGAAATTTATTATAATTTATCGAATTTGACACCATGCTTTTAAAAACCATAAACTGGAAGAAAAACCCATTAAATGTTTCTAGTAAGAAAGAAAATTCTATATAGGAATGATTCTGTTCTAGGGATTAATGCACATGGTGTGTTAAAATTTTAAATTCAGTACATACTATATTCTCGGTGCTTCCTCCATATAAAACCTAATATAATTATAGTGAAGTAGACAGTACACATAGTGATTTTGAAAAGAATCTGTGCAGCTTCTGAAGGTGGTGGTGGTATGAAGATAGTCATGACAGCAGTTGCCTTTGAGTGGTAGTTTCTGCCAGATACTGTGCTAAGTGCTTTACATTTAATGCTCACCACAACCCAGTAAGCTAAATACTTTCATTTATCCCCACTTTCAGATGAAGAAACAGGTATAGAGGGTAAATAACTTGTTCAAAACTTACCGGTATTGAACGGCAGGACTGGAACTTGAATCCGTATCTCTGATTCCAGAGCCTGTACTCTTAGCTTTGCTTCTTAGCTGGCTCCTCCCAGCAAAGAGTAAGCTAAGTAATAAGAGAGATGCAGCATCCCCACAGGCCATGAAGTATACTATTCAGATTACAAAAAACCTTTCTCTTAGCTGGCCTAGCAGGCTCTTGTGGTTCAGAAAGTGTTCATGAGTTCTAGGGAACTTGAGGTGACGGGTGAGGTTGCTGGAGTTGCTGTGTATGCCTGCCTGTGAGAAAGATTGAGCTACTTAATGAGGGCAGGGTTTGACTTGATTATTTTGAGTCTGTGTGCGCCCCTACTTTACCCTCCGCTCTGTAGGTCTGCTGGTTTCTCTGCTAGTTAGATAGTTTGACAGGCCTGTGGAGTGGGCCTGTATTAATTATGTCCACGCTGAGTTGACATCTGAACTATGGGCTTCTTGTAACTTTTAGCCTCTTGCCAGAGTGTTCTCTTTATGGGGTGGGGGTGAGATAGAGATTTTTATTTTTATTTTTAGTGCTAGTTAAAAAATCTGAGGTGGGTTATTTTTTAAATGAACACAGAGTCTGAATTTTGTGAGATGAAAGAGTCCTACAGATAGATGGTGGTGATAGTTGTATAACGTAAATATATTTAAATGCCACTGAACTGTAGCCTTAAAAATGGTTAAGATGGTAAATTTTATGTTACGTGTATTTTAACACACCCAGAGATGAATTAGTCCTTCTTAAAATAATTTTCACTGCCATTTTGAAGTGTTTTGTCTGGTGTTGATCCTCAGTATCTATATCCATCAGTCAGTCAGGAGCGAGGGGGGGAAAGGGGGCTTTTAATGCCAGGTGCTGTTAGGCATTTAAACATAACACGATCATCTTTAGTCCTCACAGCAGCTGCAAAAGGTGGGTTTTTATCATTCCCTTCTGAGCATAAAGGTTCAGAGAGGTCAACTAACTTTCTAATACTGGTTTATAGCTAATAAGTGGTAGGAAATGGGTAAGAACTGTCATACTTCACAAGGGTAATTTTATATTGTACTCTAGTTAAGGATGTTTATTCTTAAGTATATCGTACAGCAGCAATTTTCAGCCGATGTGCTGCAAGAATTCTTAAAACATGCCACACCTGACTATTTAGTCAGGTGCACTCACCTCTTTTCCCTTTGATTGTCAAACATAAAAAGGATAACAGCCCACACAACAGTAGCCATCGGTGTGAGTGCATCAAAATTATACCCGTTTTTTGTCAGATCAGGAAAAAATAACATGTTTTTGGTGTGCTGCAGAATTTTAGTAATTAGTTCATGTGTGCCATGAAATGAAAAGGTTGAAAATGGCTGCCTTAGGGTCATGGAATTTTAAATTATGGGGGGAGTTTAGAGGCACTGAATTCAGCATCTGTCTGATTTAAGACTCACCATTACTGAAACTTGGACAACCTGCTTCTGTTGGTGTTGAAGCATTTGTGGGTGCCCCCTCTGCCCCCAGATTTGCTTTGATTCCCTAGTTGAAATTTAACATGGAAAGCATATGCACATACAGTAGACTTAACCCCAGACAACCTGCATTTGTAATAATGTATTACCAAGAAGGCAACTACATGTAGATGTTTCTGTCTTACAGGAAATTTCAAGAGCAGGAATGTCCTCCTTCACCAGAACCGACGCGGAAAGAAAAAGACAAGAAAGGCTGCCATTGTGTCATTTTCTAAGAATCCCTTGAGTTTTAGCTACCAACTGCCAGGAAGAGCCCTCATCTTCTTTCCTTACAGTTTACATCACATTGTTGGTACCTTTCTAGCCTTAGACAAATGATCACTGTGGTAGCCTTAGACCAAGGAGCTGGCTAATCCTTTCCGTGAAGCTAATCCTATGGTCATTTCAAGACAGATTTAAAGGAAACACTAAGGCTGCTTCAAAGATTATCAGATTATTTTAAAATATGTTTCTGTACACACAGACACATTCTTTTTGAAGGGCTTACATTTTAATAAGGATGAATCAGATTTGGAACATAAGCTGTTGCCAAGCTGAAGTCATAGGTTTTGAAATAACTTTTAACTTCTGGAATCATATTGCCGACTGTTACTCTAAATAGACATAGGGAGGTTTTTTTTTAATGTGAATTTTTGCCTATCTGAAACGTTTGATGTCACCTCCAGTCACCTTAAATACACTGAATTGACTCCTCAGAAGTGAGACATCTCAGACCTTTACAGCCTTTGTTTTCCAGTGGCCAAAATGCCAAAATACCTATGTATTTATGAATTAAAAACTACTTAAAAAGTCTTTATTATTACTCCTACTCTTAAAGATGAAATATTGTTTGTGGCCAAATATTTGGACTCATTCTGGACTTAGGCATTTCAGTGTGCTTGGTTTTCTAATTTAAGTCTTTTCACAACCTTATTGACAGTAAAAATAAAGAATTTATGTCTGTCTTCCTTTGTAAGTATTTCTGGATAAGGGATTCATAAAAACTAAAACTGTTTTTGTTTGTAATATAAAATATGGAATTGATCTTTCCAGAGTCAGAGATAATTAATGTTTTTGCTATATACTTTTATACATTATTTTCTTATCAAACTAGGTAACAAGTATTTTTATATGTTTGTAAGCAACTATGCTTTCACAGCATACCTTGTGTATATGTAAAGATAAGTATTTAATTCTCACTGTTCACTTTTAACTGACAACGAAAAAACGTGAAAACTACAGAAACTGTGGTAGAACTTCACTTACTATTCTGGGTCTGGTTGTGCGCACCTTTCTCCAGTCACATAGCTACTCAAGAAACCTTCCCAACAGAGTACAACAGGATGAGGATCTGAAATCACTTTCAACATCCCTACTAGAGATTAATGGTTATATCAAGTAGTATGTGTAAAACTTTAAATTGACAATTAGTGTAACTGTGGATGGCTTCTGATTTTGTTTTTAATTCTGTGGATTGTGTTTAAACAATTCAAAAGTATGTTCCTGATTTTGAGATACTAAGTGGTATTGCACAGTTGTCACTTTATTAAACGTGTACAACAGTCCCATGAGGTTTATAAAGCGTACCCTTGTATAGCTCCAGGTGCTAGAATTAAAATTGATGTGTTATCACAAGATGCCGCTTGATGACTTGTTATTTTGGTGGTTTCCTGAAGGAGTGACTGTTGGAGGAAACTTACTTTAGTAGCTCTAAGCCTTTTCCCAACAATGCCTTTAGGATCTGAATCTAAAAGTCAATATTGGTCATTTAGTAGGTGAACTTGAAGTGAAATGGCTTGTTCTTAGTGATTTCTTGACTATTTTCTTAAGTGGGTGTTTTCTTAAACGTTTTCTATGAAGTGCTCCTGACGAGAACCCCAACTGTAGAGCAGAGAGGAATTCATTTGAGGATGAAGCCTAAAACAGCTGAAGCAAGGCAGACAAATTTATTTGAATGTTAATTAAAATTATTGCCCACTAAGAAACCACATTTATCCTGTGGATTTTGATACTGTAACACTATCATATATCCCTGTTAGTACTTTCAGTTGGGAAAGCTTTTGTTTATCATGGGTAACTTCAGATAGCAAGAGACTGGCTACATAATATCCAGATTTAATGGGAAACCTTTCATTTTATTCTGAATAGATAATTTGTAGCAAAGCAAACTGAAAGTTAAATTTCGTTATCCCACTTTGCTTTTGTTTTTCTCTCTGTTCTTTGGGATAAATTTTACTGCTTTATCTTGAAGTTCCCTCACCTTTACTCCTGCAGTTGCTTAATATGCCAGTAATCCCATCCAATGAATTTTTCATTTCATACTTTTTTTTGCCCTCTCTAGAAGTTCTGTTTGGTTCTTTTTTATATCTTCTATTTCTTTCCTCATTACGTTCATGTATTTCTCTTACCCAGCCTCTCTCAACTGGGTTCCCAGAGAATTGAATCTAATACCTTATCTGTTGGGTATAATAAATTAACTTCTCTTCTGTGCACCTGTAATGGTACTAGCTGTGTACCATCTTTGGGAGACTTGAAAACAGTCTCTCTAAAATAACTTTCTGTAGGGTTTAATTCCCTCGTCACTTTGAATATTTGAACGTGGTTATAAATAGGTGCTGTTACGCTCTTTTTTGCCGATTCCATCATCTCCATAATTTTTTGATCTGTTGACTGCTACTTCCTTAGTTATGGGTCACATTTCCTTTTTTGCATGCCTACTAAGTTTTGATTGGATGCTGGACATAATGTATTTTATGTTGGGTGCCTAGATTTTGTTGTATTAGTCTGAAGATTCCTGGGCTTTGTTCTGGCAGTTAGTCAATTTACTTACAGTTCAGTTTGATCTTTTTAAAGCTTGCCTTTAAGCTTCGTGCAGTCTCAAGTAGTTTTTTTCCCTAGGATAGTTTAGCTCCACTACTAGGTGTGGTCCATTTGAGGTCCATACTGAATGCCTTGAGTAATCAGTGAGGACTTTCCAATTTAGTTAGTGGGAAATAAAACAATTCTCAGCACCGTGGGAGCTCTGGGGACCATTTTGTTTCTAGCTCCTGGGTCATTCTTTGGTCAGCTGACGAGTTTCAATCTATACGTGCATATCCTAACATTCAGCGAAGACTCATTAACCCGATGCATACTTTCAGAGCTCGTTTTCTGTGTAACGCTCTCTTTTCTAGAAGCTTGTCCTGCAATTTCACCTGCCCCAAACTCCATGATCATCGCCAGTGTCTGTCTTTTCAGCTCAGGGACACATTTGTGCCCTGCTTAGAATTCCTCATCCCATCTGCAGCCTGGAGTGTGCCTCTAGGCAGAAAGCCAGGGCAATTTTAAGGCTTGCCTTAGTTGTTTCTCCTCCAGCAGGGACTGTAGTCCTGTGCTGCTTAGTGTATGTCTGAAACATTGTTTCGCATATTTACTCCAGTTTTCTGATTGTCTGGGATAGGAGGGTAAATCTGGTTCCTGTTCTCCGAGGTTGAAAGCTGAAGTCTCTCCTATTTGATTTTCATCATACAGTCAGAGGTGCTGCTTAGCCCTCTTCATCTACGACTTGAAATCTTTTCTCTGTCGCTGGGGAGTTGGCAGACTTCTCTGTGAAGGGCTAGATAGTAAACACCATCTTGGCCGTTGTGGGCCATGCCGTCTCTGTACCTTCGTAGCACGGAAGCCGCCACCAACCATGTATAACTGAGTGAATGGCTGTGGCTGTGTTCCAATAAAACTTTTTTTTGTTGACACTGAAATTTGTAATTCAGTCATTTCCATATGTCACGAAATATCAATCGTCTGAATTTTTAAGAATTCAGACCGTAGAAACCATTCTGTACAGACACAGATGGCAGGCTGACTTTGATCTGCGGGCCATGGCTTGCCAGTCTTGCTCTTCAGCACATTTAGCATTTGAGGCTGCGTTTCTAACTTCAGAGTCTCTTGTGTTTCTGTTGCTGTGTGTATTTGGAAATTTTTTCAAACAGGACTTCCTGAATTGACAGTCATGAATATCTGTCCTAGGAACCTTCTCCCTATATTGTTTAAGAGTTGAACATTATGGCTTACTGATATACATCTTACATTGATGAGTCTTTAAATTTGAGGCTTTCGAGTTTTATAATATAAATTGGTTCCTTACTTTATCATTTGACTTTTAAAATTGGATGTCACAAGGTTGTGTATACTTAAGGTCTATCCTGTTTTTCTTTTAACTTTTCAGCACCACTTCCTCGAATTTCTCCATTACTATCCATAATGATCCCATTGAATAGATGACTGGCCAGTGAATATGAGGAGGTGGTGATAAAGTAGTCACTTTCAGTATCACTTGACCACTTAGGAATATTTAACCAGTACCTGCTTACAAAGTTTCAAAGTACTTTTTAGAGAAAAATGTATTTTAATGTAAACAGATTTCTTAAAAAAAAATTTTTTTTTTAAATTAATTTATTTTTAGACAGAGAGGAAGGGCGGGAGAAAGAGAAGGAGAGAAACATCGATGTGTGGTTGCCTCTCATAGACCCCGAACTGGGAACCCGGCCCACAACCCAGGCATGTGCCCTGACTGGGAATCAAACCAGCAACCCTTCGGTTTGCAGGCCCCACTAAACCACACTGGCCAAGGCTAAATAGATTTCTTTATACAAGACTTAACCTTAACTAAGTGTTCTGGTGAAGATGGATACACTGGAGCTTTGTCTTCCTACAAATTATTCAGTATCTAGTGGAGGAAGAGGAAGAGGAAAAGTGACAAAACAAGCATCGAGGCTGTAGAGTTAAGGCAGAATATGAGAAGCATGCAAAAAGTCATCAGGTTCAGCAAAAGTGATATATTCCTCTTGGGGGAAATCCGAGGAAGCTTTCTAATTAAAAGTGGTGTTTTAAGCTGGAGCTTCTCGGAGTGGTCGGATTTGGCACGGGGCAGAGGGGGTGGGAAGGCTGCATAAAAGCCTCGGCAAAGGCACCGAGTTGGCAGAATGCAAGGTGTATTTTAGATTGGAAACTTAACCTAAAAGGATTTTAAGTATAATAGGAAAAAAATTAAAGTAGACTCAGCCTGGGTTGTGGAAGGCTTTAAATACGTTGGCCTGTCTAGGACGGGAAACTGCCGAGGATTTGGAACAAAGGGTTCCTAGATCCAATCTGGTGGGAGGATGGACAGCAGAGAGCTGTGGGCGTAAGGAAGGGCGATCAGGTAAGAGGTCATTGGAATCATGGAGCCTGTCCCCTTTCCATTTCTTGTGCCACTTTTGTCTAAGCCCCTTATCTTCCACCCAGGTTCCTACAATGGCCTCTGAACTAGCCTATATCCATTTTGCCCCCACAAAACTGTTATTTCAGTGTGGCCAAAGGGATATTTTTTAGACTGTAAATTAAATGTTAAACACTGCTGCTTAAAATCTGTTACCTCAGTGCACTTGGACTGATACCTAAATTTCTTACCATAGTGTCCAAGGAGCTGTCATAGTCCTGCTTCTTATATTCAAGTTGATGTGCTTTGTTACACTCTAGAACCACTGTTTTTTCCAGATCAGTTCCTTCACTCAGCCATTCCCATGAGCTGTTTTATCCTTACGCTCTTGGCCTAGATGCCACATCCTCCGAGAGGCCTCTGGGTTACTCATTGTAGTATCACACTGCCCTGTATTTACTTCATGACCCTTTCCATCTGTGATAATTTGTGTGTCTTGCCTGACCTGCCACCTTAGTGACATAAGCCCCGAGAGGACAGAGCCACGTCTGCTGGCCTGTGCAGAAAAACAGTCTGCTGAGTGAGTAAGGAGCACAGGTAGTCCGCTAGTGATCGAAATACATGGTGATGTGCCAGTTGCATGGAGGGCTAGTCCAGGAGGCTTTCGGGAATGGGGTGTGGAACTCAGAAGAGGCTAGGGTTAGAAGTGCAGATCTGGAATTGATCTATTTTGGGCTGATTGTTTAAGAGGTGGGAGTAGATGGAAGTCGAAAGAGTGTGTTTGAGGGAAGGTCCAAGGGTAGAAATTTTGAGGAAAACGAACTATGGGGGTAGAAGATTAAGAGGCAGCAGAAAGCCTAGAGAAACAGCCAGAACCCGGAGAGAAAACCAGGAGACTTGGTGCCAAGGGAGTTGAGGGGGTGGCGAGGGCCACGCAAGCACCCGGGAGTATGAAGCGGCAGTGACCGTTCAGAGGTTGCTGACGACTTTTGAGAGAGACGCGACCGTCATCTGGTTGTGGGAACCAGATTGTAGCAGGTTGCGGTGTGATTGGAGGGCAAGGAAGTGGAGGAACTACTGTTACAGTGTGAGCTACTCTTGGGAGAAATTCTGTGGCAAAATCAGAGAGCAATGGGGCAATTACTCTTGCTCGATAGGGTAGGATGTTGGAGGAGTGAGAAGAAGAGCCTGTGCAGGGTACTTAACTGTAGATTTGTCAGTATACACGCCTGCAGGTAGGTACTACAGTGATACTCAAGCACTGGAGAGATTCCAGAGCCCGGGGTTTGCCTGCTGGCGTCCTTTCCTGTCTCCTGAGTGGGAGCGGCCTAGTGCAGCGCTCCCCGGACTGCGGTGAAGAGCCAGTTTTTAAAATGTTTCATCTTTACTCTTGTGGACTGATACTTTTGCTAAATGTAGTAAAAAATGAATTACTAGAAAAACAATCATACTCTTGGATATCGTGCAGCGTCAAATTGTTATAAAACTTTCTCAGTGCTTGCTTTCAGTTTCTGCATCTCATTGTGGGGTTGTCATGAACGTGGACGTTCTCGGGCTGCCAGCCCCTCTTTGAGTAGCACTGGCGAGGGAGCAGGAGATGCAGATAGGCCGGTAAATTCCAGGTTAAGAAAGAAAGTAGAGACTACTCTTATACACTCCCAACTATTTTCAGGGAGTCCGTGGCCTTGGATATGATGTTTGCCCTTTTCCCTTCTGCTAATACTTAAGATTATTTGAAATAAAGGAGACCTCTTTAAATACATAACTGGTTAAAATAGGAGAACTATTACCAGTCAATTCTAAAGCCAGGAAGTAGTTAAGAACATAATCTGAGTTTTATGAAGAATTTAGAGCAATATGAGAAAATGTTAATGAATGCTAGTTTACCTTATGACATTATGAATTTTAAGTGGAAAGTCTGAAATTGCATTTTGCTCTGACGATGCCTGGGTAAAAGTACTGCATGTGTATTTCCTTTATCAGGACGTTTTCAGTTATAAGTGACAGGCATGCAACTCACGCCTGCTTCAGCAGAAAGTGGGTGAAGCGAGGGACTGGTGGGGTGAAACTGGCTTTTAGTGACTCCTGTGTCAGGATACCATCAGCATGTGCCCCCAAGATGAGAATCGGCTAGGTCGTGGAGGTGGGACAGAGGAACCCTCTAGTGTGAGAAAGCTTGTATGAAAGCCTGAGGGCTGGCTGGGTAGCCCAGCTGGTTCGAGCATCACTGATACACCAGGGTTGCCCATTCAATCTCTGGTCTGGGCACATACAACTGGCAGCCAATGAATGTGGAAATAAGTGGAGCAAAAATGTTAAAAAAAAAAAAAGCTCACTGCCAGAAAAGGTAAATAACTGGTCCCTGCTCTCACAGCTTTTCAGGGGCACAACAGTATTTGAACCCAGATCCCTCGTGCTTAACTGTTATACAACATCTGCCACTCTGCCCTGCAGAATGTATTAAAACCTTCCAATCCGACAGGGTGTCTAAAGCAGGGATGTCATTATTTAAATTTGGCATTTCAGTACAGATCTTTTGCTCATAGATTTCATGTTCATTAGCATGCAGGTGCTATTTGTAGTTTGTTAGAGCATCTCATTCATTTTCAAAAGGAACTATTTTATTTTCATTCATTCTTGACTTTGGGCAATATGAAGAACAAAATGAATCATCCTGTTATTAAAATTAGCGGTACCAAATCATAGTGGAATGCCTGTGTCTTCCTTGATTCTGTGTTGTAATTAGGGATTAAACATTTATGTTGTCTAATTTGGACATTCTTTTAAGTGTCCATTCCTTTAAGATAATAAATATTTAACTCTGTTTGGGAAGAAAGGTACTAACCATACAGTCCTGGTACACTTTACTATTGAACCCCTGTAAACTTGCCTGAAAAATGTGGGCTCTTTGTTTAGGTCACAGGAATAATTTGACATGGCGAACTTTTGTGTGTTGACAGTTTAGCCACGGACTTGACCTGGACTGTTTCATGTGAGAATATGTAATGCACCCTTACTTCCTGGAAGAAGTACCCAGACTTTGAGTGTGCCTAGAACATGTTTAACACACAAAGTTCAAATTAAAAACAACACAAAATCTTTAATTGTTTCAATTTTGGGTCCAAAGAAGCCCAGGCTTTATTCTCGTTTGCTACAACAGTTTTCCTTCAAATAATGCATTGGCGAGGCGACAGGCGAGTGACCCGGTGTCTGGCTAGGGACTCTATCTCTGAATTTACTGCAATCTTAAAATGTGGATGTCAAGTGGATTACAGCTGGTTTGGCATTGATAAAAATATGTATACAACAGTTACAGCTGCTCTTTATGTGGCAATTTTTACTGGGCATCTTATGATCTGTTTACTATCTCAAGTGCAAGTCCAAGCAGATTTCATTTTTGTAGTAAAAAGTCTTTATTTCCAAAATGATTGGTTAGCCAGGAAAACTATAAATCACCTAACACAAGACTTTGGTAAAAAAGAGATTTGACGTTTCTTATGAACTTTCGTAAGCAAAAGAAGTAACACGTAACAAGAAAGATGTTCCCCATTCTCAGCTGTTATTGGTTTTAACTCTCTAAAATTAGGATTAAAAACGCACCCAATAGGGACCACATAAAAACACAAGACACCAGGGTGGCTTGTTCTTAGTGTTACTTAGGAATCACTGTTTTAAGGAGCTTTGATTTTCATAGGTTGATAGGAAGTATGCCTCTTGATAGCTGAGAGTAATGTTGCCAGAGTGGGCAGATTCTGTATTGACTCTTTTTTCTCCCAGTAGAAAATTAAACCTCTTATTTCTTTATATTGTGTTCCTTTGTGGGAGGCAGAAAGTTCACTTAAGGGCTACAACAATAATGTTGGAAACAAAGCTCCAGAAACTGGGAGACGTGGTAACAATGGCCCCTCCAGAGTGAGGGAGCAAAAACTGCATCTTTAGCTGAATATGATTGAGGTGAATAACAGTTGTAAACAGACCCGGCCTTCGGAACACTTCATTAGTGTAAAAACACAAAAGACAGATCCATATGAGGTTTTTATTGAACAGTCTCTCTTGTGTTAAAGAAAATAATACAGATTCAGGGCTATAGCATATATATGCCGTGTGTTGGAAATATCCTGACGTGTTTAATGCAAATTCTTAAAGTAGTGTATTCAAAGCATCATATGCATCTCATCCATGATACATATTTGGATTAGGCATAATGAAAAAGACCTGCAGCAGAAACAAAGCTAATTTTAAAAATGAATGAGTACAGACTGCTGATGGACTCAACTCAGTAAAATGTCCTTTTACACTAACCCTTGGTAGTCAGTCTCCCTGCATTTGGTGTGCTTATGAGTGCCCCGGAGGGGATGGGGAGCCCGGCCTTCCTGCGGCATGTGTCGGCCAGAGCCCCGGGATGGAGAGCTGGCCTCGGTTTGACTTCCCACTGGATTTTCTTGCCCAGCTTGATTCTGTCATACTCTTTTTCTCTCTAGATTTCTACCTTTCTTCTAAAGGGCTTTGCAACACCTTTCTACAGAAGAAAGCAAAGCTCTTAGTACATATAAAATTTGATGACCAAGAAAAAAACCTTTAAAGTACAGAGATAGTATTTTTGTTAAAGGAACGTTTTGGTGGGCTGTGGGGAGACTTAGCAAAATGTTTGCATAAGTAAAAAAATGTTAGAACTGGTTTGAAAACTTAATGTTGGAAGAATTTAAAAACTCAGGTTTGGGACTGCTGGCGGGGCCACTTTTGCCGCCTTGGCCTTGGTTCTCATACGGATCTAGTAGTGGAAACTTCATTAGGCTGGCTTCCTAGGAAGATTTGGCAAAAAATAAAAAAAAACCCCAAACAAGGGAAAAATTCTTTCTGGACTTCGTCACCCTTTGCGTCAGGTGCAAGAACTGGCAACCTTGCATTTAAATAAAGCAGCCATCATTTCCTTTGGGGCATCAGGAACAAGTATTAGGAGGTGAGATAAATGTACTCAGACTTTCTCAGTGAAAGAAGAAAGCCACTCCGCATCAATGCTCCTCATCACGTCTGTCAGCTCTGTTTTTACCAGCTCTGTTTTCCCCAAGAACTATTTGATGACCGAGGAGACTAAACAAGGGACCTAAAGCTCCACTAAGTGAAAAAAGGAGAAAACATGGCTTTCTGCAAGAGAGAGCTGGTCAAAGATGAGAATGAGGGAATCTGCTCTCTCTGTCTGAGGGGGTGTGTTTCCTGCTGCACCCCGGGACCAAGGCATGGAGTCCCTTCCAGACACAGTTGTCTCTTATGGAGGCCAGGGTCTCTGTCCTGCACCCAGGTGGATGCTCCAGAGGGACACATTTCCGTTTGGTACAGGGTGGCTGACACTCCCCACGTCTATGCTGGAGCAAGGCTGGCTGAAGAAGAGGGAGCCCCACTCAGCCTGTGCCTACCAAGAAGTATACAGAAAGGGTGTCCCGGGTGTCCACAAGACTACTGGGCAATGACACTGCAGAAATGAAAACTAGTGTACACGATTTACATTGCCTTAACAAACAAGCAAAAAACAATCCAGCCACTGGTGCCTCTGGAACCTGGAGTGCAGCCCTGGAACACTTGGACCCTTGCTAACAAGGGTGAACGTTGCAGGCTCTGATCTCCTTTTTGTCTTTGCAGCTGGTAAACTGGGAGCTTTTGAACCTCTTCTTTACAGTCATGTAGCGTTCCTGAATCCCCCCTCCGCACAGTTTGGTGCATTCCGACCAGGCTGTCCACGGGCGCATCCTGCAGCCTGAAAGTGAGAAGGTTAGGCCGGCAGAAATTGGGGATGACAGGGGTGCTGAATTCAAGTACTTAACAACTCTCAGATCTGTTTGGGCTTCTCCACTGCTTTTGTGTGTAATGAGTTGTTGAATTAAGTAATGCTTGGAGTCCTTGTTAGGAACTGTTAGTTCATAGGTGATAGACTGCAAATACGTTGCAGCTCCTCCCGCCAAGGGGCAGTCTGTTTCTCTACCTCTTGAATCTGCACTTTATTATATATGACTTGCTTTGGGCAACGGGACACGAGCAAACATGGCTTGAAAAATCCACTGGGGACCTTTCCACCACCATGTAAGAAAGCCTGACTAGACTGTTAGAAAGATCATATGGAGGAGAGGCCCCAGACACCCTAGCTGAGATCCTGGAAATGCAGGTGAGACTGGAGTAGATCTTCCAGCCCCAGTTAAGCCCGCCGCTGACAGTTGCCACACGAATGACCCTAAGCTGGACCACGGAAGAAGCATCCGACTGAGCCAGCCCAAGTCAACTGAACCACAGAATCACATGAATAAATGACTTTTAAATAGCTACTGTTTTGGGGCGGCTTGTTAAGGCAGCAACCACTCAAGTTGCAATCAACCACCTCTTTCTCTTACTGCTTTGCTCCCCAAATGCTTAGCCACCCAAATACTAAGTAAACCCTAATTAATTTTTCCTACGTAAACATGTCCTTCCCAAAGAAAACTTCCCTGACCCCCAGATATTAGGTTAGATCTTTAAAAAAAAAGTCTCCTTGGCACCCTATATACGACTCCTTTGTAGAACCAGTTTATGATCATTCAATACTACAGGAAATTTCATGGAGGAGAAGACCATGGCATAGTGATTGCCTGGCACATGGTTGGGCTTAAATGAATGTCAACTGGCCGACTGACTACTATGTACAACAAACAGACAACATTCTGATATGCAAACAGCTTCCTGTCGGGAAGATCATGAACTGTCAGGTCACTCCTCATATGTGTGCATTTCTCATTGCCCTAGATGGAATGCCTTAAGGAAGAGCAAAGAAAAAGGAGTAATTTGAGCTGTGCTTTTAGAAACGGTCAAACTCAACATACCGTTAACCCTCACGTTTACACAGGCACCTCCCTTGCCCCCTCTAGGGAATCTAAAGACCATCCATCCACTGGCCCGTAGCCAAGATGGAACCATGGATCTTCCCAATTCGTTGTTTCACGGATTTGCCCGGGCTTTGGAAGCCTGGGCTTGGAGCAGCTTATTCAGCAGTGAAGCCTCAGGCGGGGAGTTTTTTTAAATCCTGAACCGCCCTTACGTTATGCTGGAGGAGAGGGGCACATGATCTCTTTCCCGGGCTACAAGCTAAATTTAGTAACTTGCCTCTATGTCTCTGTTTTGACACCTCCAAACCACTCAGCCTGTCTGTGGAAGTCACTCTCTTGCTTAAAACCTTCATCTATAGAGAACCAAGTCTCAAATCCTCAGCAGGCCACTGGGCCTTTCCTGGTCGGGTCCCCACCACTCCATTCTGATTTCCTGCCTGTCCCCTTGTACGCTGCTCCATTTGCATCCACTTTTTACTTAGCAGGCCCTTTGGAATCTCCGTGCCTTTGCAATTACTCATCCTGCCGCTTGGCAGGATGCCCTCCTCTAACCGGCAAACTCCTCTCAGCTCTTCAAGACCCACTCTAATTGCCCACTTTGACATCTCCCTGCACACCAGCCTCATACTCGGGAGCAGTACCTGGGAAATGCTCCCCATCGGACTCTTCTCGCAGCTGCTCGCTCCTCCGGCTCTCTCGGGCCTCTCTCCAGCGTAGCTTCTGGATGGATGGATTGCGGCATTTCCGGAGGCGGCACTTCTTTCGCTGCACAGTCTCTGGGCAGGGTGCGCCTCCAAACTGAGGCTCCATTTGGATCATCCGGGTTCGAATCACATGGCCTTTCCCGCATGACTTGTTACATTCTGACCATTGGGACCACTCGGTGAGCTCACAATCAATGGCTGGCAAGATACAGATGGGCATGAGTGTATCTCATGTCTGAAACGAGATACGGTCACTTACACTCTCCTTTGAACATCTCAACACAAGCCTGTGAGAAATGCAAAGCAGGTACTGTTATCTCGTTTCACAGAAGAAACCAAGTCTCCAGGAGGCAGACTGATTTCGTCCAGCCCACATGGTTCGTTGGCAGTAGAGACAGGATTGGTGCCCAGGTTATAACCCACATTCTATGGCCTCTCTGTGGCCCAAGAAGACTTCGGGAGGACTTTGCAGATGTGTTCAGAGCCTCTTGCCTTGCTTTGTGAGCTTCTGGACTAGATCTGAATCTGGGCAGGCAGCCTGAGTACTAAGGGAGAGGAAGCATGAAAGCCTGCTAGTGCATTTCCAAGGGAGCCAAATAAGAGATCACAGCCAAGCGTGTCTGATGTTTCGGCACCTAAAAGAGAAGCTCTTTTGGGAGACTAGCCAGAAAAACAGGCTCTTCTCCCCTTGGAGATTAGTCCCCATGTAATACATACAGCTGATCACCGAGATTTTGGAGGAGTTGGGGGTGAGCAGTGAGCTTTTGAGAGCTTGGCTTGTTTTCCTGCTGGCTGGACTTATCACAGCTGCAAGGGTATAGGAGTCAGTGATTCAATGTCCACCCTCTGGTCATGGATAAATAAAATGGTCCGAGGAAGGAAGAATAAAATGAAAAAGCTTGGAAAATCCATTGTTCAGACAGCCCGTAACTGGGGGTGGGGGGCTGTGGGGGAGGGAAAAACTAAGGTTTACAGAGCCCTGTGCTAAGTGTTTTTCATCTAAGTCTCCCATTTAGACTCCATGGCAACTTGCAGTTTGTGTGCTTCGTAGACGGTAGTGGACCCCTCATTACTAATAAGAAGATAGAGGGTTTAAAGAACTTTGCTAACACAGAGGTCCAAATCCATGCTCTTTCTCCCTCCCCAGCAAATGGTGGGATTTTTGACCTAACAGAGTGATCCCGCACAGGGCTAGCTAGTAGAGGACAGAGTGGTGGGCTTGCGAGAGCTCCCGGACTTACGGCATTCGGGCAGCATGCACTTTTCCACCTGCTCCAGCTCCTCATTACAGTCCCCGAGCTCAGCCAGAGACTTGAGCATCCGCTGGCGGGTCCTCATGCCCTTCCCACAGGTCACGCTGCAGTCGCTCCACTCGGACCACGGGGACAGCAAGCACGGGATGGTGTCTAGGCCGAGAGCCAGGTTTGCCACTGAGATTAGGTCCCCCTTGGCTTTGTTTGATCTCTGTGTCCCGCCCCTTTCCCCGACTCTGGACCCTGGGGTAAAGCAAAATTGACCGATGGGTTCGGATAACTCAAGTGAACCCGGCGGGGCAAGAAATGGCTCAGCAGACCTCTGCTTTTCTTGCCACTCTTCTGCAGCTGCCCTGGCCCTGCTGGGTGCTGGCATGGCCTCTGATGCTATTGGATACACAGGTAATGTGAACACTCAAGTCTCCACTAGAAATACCACTGAGGGTCTGAGCAGGCTGGGACTGGAGACAGACGTCTCATACACACCAGAAACCATACACTAAACGATAGACTCTGTACTGCATTTTTGGACACTGGTGCTTAAACCCCTAGAATGTGCATATATTGTGTGCATGTGTACATGTGGGTCCTGATGTATGGGCCTATGTGTATCTATGCATAGCGCAGGGGTTGCAGTGCTTTATGGGGCCAGGCAAATCCAATGTAAAAGAGTGGGGAGGCCTAGGATGACCTGGGGAATGTGCATCCCACCGAAATGTATTACTACCCTCGCAAAGAGACTTAGGGGCTCTATAGACACAGCTGCAGGTGAATTCTATCCAGAGGTCACCAATTTGCCACCCCAGCATTGCTCAGAATGTCCCTCAAAGGAGGCCAACTCTCTCTGGGTCTGGTTGATGTCTGCATAACTGTGGCCCTCATCCTGATCCTAGCAGTGCTCTGCAAGGACGGTGGACTACATTTTCCCCTGCACCTACCCAATATCCGACCTTGATGGAGGTGGTCATAGGGGGTGCTGTGGTCCTCCCATAATGCCCTGTCCCCATCCCTCCCCCACCTCCCACACCCACTCACGGCACTCAGGCATCATGCACTTTTCTGCCTGGGAAGTCTCAGCCTTGCACATGGAGCCGTCCGCTGGGCTCATCTTGACCATGCGGTGCCGCTTCTTCATGCCCATCCCGCAGGTGGCGCTGCACTCGTCCCACTCACCCCACTCGGTCATCAGGCAGCTGCTGGAAGCTGGGGAGTCCCGCGGCCTTGGAGTTGCGTCTGCTGCCTCGGTAGCCAGGTGCCCGCCCCGTCCCCCCAACGCCCCCACTCACAGCACTCCTCGTTGACCGTGCACTTCTCCGTCTCTTCGGTGGGCAGCGTGCACACGGAGCCGTCCTCTGGGAACTGTTTCACGTACCTCTCTCGGGACCGCATGCCCATGCCGCAGGAGATGCTGCAGGGCGACCAGGTGATCCACTCGGACATGGTGCAGGTGGAACCATCTGCAACAAAGGGAGCAGACTGCAACCCCAGCGCCGCGCGCCAGGAGGCGCACCACACATGGCCCACGCGACCCAACTCCTTAAGGGCAGGGCTCAAGAAGGAACCAGCTGGTTTTCAAGGGGAGTTAGGCAGTTGAGGATATAGGGGAACATAAAAGGTATACATTTTTTTAAACCAGAAATTTCTCTAAGACGAAATGAAATGCCTTTTCTCTAGGCACACGGGTCAGTAAGGATTACTCCTTATCCCACGATAATACATATGAAAGACACTTGGATGGATAAAAGGATGTTTTATATATAATACATGCGTGATAAGATATAAATTTAATTACCTATAATTTAAGATAAGTCATAGTCCACTTGTATGGTCTAAGATGTATTATACACTTAAGACCACTTAATAAAATTTAAAATTCACTTCCTCAGTCACTAACCACATTTTAAGTGCTGACTAGGTAGGTGTGCCTAGTAGCTACCATACTGGACAGTGCAGATATAGAACATTTCCACTGTGACAGAAATTTCCATTGGCCACACCGGAAAGCAATTATACAACGTTCTGAGATGCCGTGTAAGCTCTTTTGTTCAGGGGAACCTCAGGCTCTGGTTACTGTCTAAAGCTGCCAGTTCCCAGTCTAGAAAAATAGATGAGAGAATTTTGTTCCTAAGGGTAGAGAGCGTCACTGGCCTTGTGACGTAGGGGCCTGAGGGCTGATTTGTACCCAAAGAGCAGATTGTACTGAGTGGCCACAGGCATCTCAATGCCTCAGCTGAGGCTGGTAACAAAGAAGAGAAGACTCCAGCTGCTAATGGGTAGCAAATGGCGGGGTGGCGAGTGAGGGAGAGAACGTCTGTATGTGTCAGGAGAGAGCAATATAGAAGAAGAATAAGGAAGGCAATGTAGCCAGCCTTCTGTGTTGATATCTTGGACTACATATGGCTTTGCTCCCATGAGTGGGTGTTAGCAAAGATATGAGCATGTAGGAGACACTCAGGATGTTGGTGGAAAAGATAACTGAACCTCTCAGCATGGCTTGGTGGTCCTGTTTCCAGGGCGGTGGTGGCGTCCTGCTCCCTCCGGAAGCACAGGTAGGAGTGAGCGTGTGTTTGCTTAGCTCTTGAAAAAGAAGAGGTAAATGAAGTAATTCATCTACCATCTATCCAGTTATTTATGTCAGTATTAAAACACTGAAGGCTTAGTGGAATACTCAGAGGTTAAAAAGATGTGTAGGATGTGGATCTTGTTTTATGAGAGAGGGGTGGGGGGAAGGGAGAGAAAGAGAGAGGGAGAGGGAGAAACTGACAATAATTCCAGGTATTGAAAACATGACAACAGAGGTGAGCCCAGGGCATAGAAGAGGGAAAAAGCCGCTCCTTCTGGGAGTTCTGGGGAAGATTTCACACAAGAGGGCGCATCTGAGGGAACTTTGTTGGGTAACGGATATTTGCATTTAAGGTAAAGGGAACAGAGTATGCAAACACCCCTCTGTGGAGTGTGTATGTGTGTGGTATGGGGAGATGAAGCTAGAAACAAAGACTAAAGTCAAGAGTGTGAGGCAAGCCTGCGCACGTCCACAGGCTGTCACTTGCGCAAGTGTGGTGCCTACACATTGTTCTCTGACCTTTGGGCAGTTGTAACTACACAATGCTGGTGGTGCAGCAAGAAATCATAGCTGGAACCCACATGCTAGAGCCAGAGACGAAGCTGACTAAAGGCACATGTACAACCAAGTAAGGTAATTATGTTCCAGTGTGATGCAGATGGAGCACAGAGTTTGATAAGCCCCAATTCAGGCTTGTCAAGACATTACCCCAAGCAGGGAAGAATACCCTCACCACAGACCCCAGGGTCTTCTGAGAGGAAGAGGTTGGAGTGAGAGGCTCCCTTCTTGAAGTATCCCCCAAACAGATGTCCTCAGGGGCCTTTGCTAACAATGTGCGTTTCAGTATTGCAGTATAATGTTAATTGCACTGGATTAGTGTCAAGAGTGCTCATTTTCACCAGGCCTCCACCTGGGTTCTCTGCAGAGCTGTTTTTGCCAGTAAATTAAGCTGAGGAGTTTGCACATGGGCAATAAGGAGCCACAGATTTTTCAGCTAGGGAGTGACATGATCAGATCGTTGTTTGCAAAGGACCCTTCTATTGGTGCCCTGGAAGTGGACAGAGATGACAAGGCCTGGGATAAAGGGCTGGCTCAGATAATTAGGAAAAGAATTTAAGACATGGTCGCAACAATAAAATGTACACTCATGCTGTGATGTAATTAATTCCAAATGTCCAAAGGAGCCTTTGCTTCCTTCCTATTCTAAATGCTCCCCAAATAACCAAGTGTAGCGGGGAGCCTGCTGTGGACACAAGAGAAGTTTGACTTTGAGTGGGGTAGCTTCTGAAGATTGTGTACCTCAGGTACAAAAAGCAGGTATATTTGTGGAAATAGAAAGCTCTATCCTAAAATTTATATGAAATCTCAAGGGCCCCCAAATAACCAAAACAATCTTTAAAAAGAAGAACAAAGTTGGAAGACTCACACTTTGTTATTTCAAAACTTACTACAAAACTATAGTAAACAAAATAGTGTGGTACTGGCTAATAGACCAATTGAATAGAATAGGCAGCTTAGAAATAAACTCTTGCATATGCAGCCAAATGATTTTTACAAGGGTGCTGAAGACCATTCAATAGAGAAGGGACAGCCTTTTCAATAAATGGTGCTGAGAAATTTGGATGTCTGTATACGAAAGAATTAGGTTGGGTCCTTACCTAATACCATATACCAAAACTAACTCAAAATGGATCAAAGACCTACACATAAGAGCTAAAATCATAAAACTCTTAGAAGAAAACATAGGGCAAAAACTTCATGACATTGAATTTGGCCATGATTTCTTGGATATGACCACAGAGGCTCAGGCGATCACAGAAAAAGTAGACAAATTTTACTTCATGAAAAGTAAACTTTTGTGCATGAAAGGACAATATCAACAGTGAAAAGGCAATTTATGGAACGAGGAAGAATATTTGCAAATCATATATCTTTGATAAGAAATTTATATGTAGAATGCACAGAGAACTCTTGAAAGTCAACAACAAAAGACTAAGTAACCCAATTCAAAAGTGGGCAAGGGACTTGAATATACACTTCTCCAAATCAGATATATAAATGGCTATTAGCACAGGAGAAAATGCTGAACATCACTAATCATTAGGGAAATGCTACCAAACCACAATGAGATATCGCCTCTCATCCACTGGGATGACTACTATCAACTAAACACAGAAAATACAGGTGTTGGTGGGGATGTGAAGAAATGGAAACCCTGTGCACTGTTGGTGGGAACGGAACATGGTGCAGCCTTGTGGAAAACAACATGGCAGTTCCACAAAAAAATTAAAATTAGAATTACCATATGATCCAGCAATTCCACTTCTGGGTATATACCCAAATGTACTGAAATCAGAGTCTCAAAGATATTTGTACACCAGTGTTCATAGTATCGTTATTCATAGTAGTTAAAATGTAGGTGCAACCTGTGTCCATTGACAGATGAATGAATTTTTAAAAAGGTAATATATATGTGTAATGGAATATCATTCAGCCTTAAAAAGGGGATAAATTCTGACATGCTGCAACATGGCTGAACCTTGAGTACATTAGGCTAAGTCTAAGAAGTTAGTCACGAAAGGACAAATACTGTATGATTAAACTTATACAAGGCCCCTAGAGTAGTCAAATCCATAGAGACAGAAAGTAGAATGGAGGTTGCTAATGGGTACAGAGTCTCGGTTTTGCAATATTACAAGTAAAAAGAGTTGTGGAGATGGACAGTGGTGATGGCTGCACAACCAGTGAATGTACTTAATACTGCTGAACTGTGCACTTAAAAATGATTACGATGGCAAATTTGATGTTAGGTACCACAGTAAAAAATGGGGGGAAAAACCCCCAAAAGGCACAGTCCTGACTGGCATGGCTCAGCTGGGCATCATTCTGCAAAGTGAAAGGTTGCTGGTTTGATTCCTGGTCAGGGCACATGCCTGGGTTGCAGGTTTGGTCTTCTGTTGGGGTGCATATGATTGGATGTTTCTCACATCAGTGTCTCTCTCCCTCTGTTTCTCCTCCCCCTGCTAAAAATAAATAAATAAAATCTTTTAAAAAGAAGCAAGCACGGCCCAGCATGTTTTAGAACTGTTATTACCATGTGGGAGCCACCTACACTGGTATAAGGAAGGACTGTTCCCTGTTTAGGCAGTAATGACCTTAACTCCCACCACAGGCTTCAGTCAGAGAGCCCCCAGCCCGGAGGTGGAGAAAGCACCTCCTACATTGCCTGGCCGGTCACAGCCTCCTCCTGGCCTATTTGTAGGAATGGCCTGGCTGTGTCAGGGCTCACTGCACTCCGAAGTGTCTTATCATGGGCACAGTTAACAATACACCACTGTGGGGGTGCAGCAGGAGAGGTGTTTAAGACTGCCCGACAGGAAGAACCAGAGAATGAATGACCTGCAGTGGGGTAAGCTTACTTCAACTAGCCTCAGCTTGGAGGTGTTTTTCTTCCTACCATAAACTGGCTCAGTCTATACATCCCTTCCCGTCGCCTCACTGCACCTTCGAGACAGTTCAGATCACGGAGTATGGAGTATATATAGATCTGTCTAGCTGGAGCAGGAGTTGCACCCTGGAAAGTAGGCAGCTGACCTTTGCACAGCGGCAGTCGGCTTGCTGTCATCTGGGAGCTTGAGCCATCGTGACATAGGAGGTGCAAGCTCATAGTTCAAGCCTGACCTTTGAGCAGTGGCAGAGGGAGAGAGACAGTCTGAGAATTCCTGCCATCAGCTCCCAGGTCCTGACACAAGAAAGTGAGTGTTCTGACTCAGGCTGAGGTAGGACATCAAGAGGGTCTGTCAGTGACACAGAATCAGGGCAATAGATCTAGATTCACCCTTGCCCAAGCTGTTCATCAGCTTTTTCTTCTCCTTCTTTTTTTTTTTTTAAAGATTTTATTTACTTATTTTTAGAGAGTGGGAAAGGGAGGGAAGAAGGGGAAGGGAGGGAGAAAGAGAGGGAAAGAAACATCAATTTGAGAGAGAAACATTGATTGGTTGCCTCTCCTAAGCGCCCTGACCATGGACTGAACCTGCAATGCAGGCATGTGCACTGATGGGGAATCGAACCAGTGACCTTTAGCTTTGTGGAGTGTTGCCCAACCAACTGAACTACACCAGTCAGGGCTCATCTGCTTCTAAAAAGAGGCTGTGATCAAGGCCCAGAAGCAGGCTACTTGTTATTTGTAATTTGTCATGAGATGTTTCCTAGCTCTTCGGTAACCGGTGTGTATTTTCTTCCATGGCTGGGAAAAGAGGCGGGAAGCCAATCAATCTCAAGAATTCTTTTGATGTCATAAGACATGTTCTGTGTTCAGAGTCCTGGAGACACTGTTGGAGATGAGGGACTGCCCTAGGGCAACTGACAACTACAGTCACGGTCCTGGTACCCCACTAAGGACTCAACCTGACCAGATATGTGGGGCTGGCATCACTAGGTAGAAGTGTCCCCTCCTGACCTTCTGCCAGCTACTCGTTGGCCTGGGTTGTCTCCTCACCTTCATCGCTGCAGCCCGGGCCCATGCAGGGCTGGAAGTCCTGGGTGTCGGGGCAGGGGACACTGAGGTCCAGCTGCGCCTTCAGCATGCGCTGCCGCATCCTCTTGCCTTTGTCGCAGGTGGAGGAGCTGCAGGCGGACCACGGGGACCAGTTGGAGTAGATGCAGGTTTCAGGGGTGTCGTCTGGGAAGAGTATGTGACAGGTTTTCCCTGGGAGCCTGTGGCCCCTGGGACTGACCCTCTCCCCAGATAAGCTCATTTGGGGACAAGAAAATCCCTGTTACCTGACCAGCTTCTGTGAACCTGATAACTCAAGGGATGGAAGCAAATCCATCACTTCTCTTTAAAAATTATATTTCAGCTTCTACTAATAAATACCTAATAATCTAATAATAAGGAAACATTCTCTTCCTGTCCCTTCCCCTCGACACACGAACGTCTTTTCATTTCCAGTCCCTCACCGTGGGAGACATTTTTTCCCACACAGCTGTGGACACATCATAGACAGTTTGGGGGAGCACAGGCGTTTTGTGGGGCTGCTTCATCTTCCCAGTGACTGCGATGCACACACAGGGGTCATTAGAAGAAGAAGAGCAGCCGGCGTTCACCGAGCACTTACTAATCACGTGCCAACGCCATTCTAAGAACCATTCATGCTTTATCCCGTTTGAGATTTACACCAACTCTCTATGAGGCAGGTTGTGTTATTAGCCTCATTTTACAGGGCCGTGTCACCCACGGCCACAGAATGAGAGCCCAGGCTGTGCGGCTTCAAAGTCTATGAGAAAACTTGAGCTGACACCATGGCTGTGCCGCTCCCTCCTGACTGTAGGGCCTGGGCCTCACTCTTCTTGCTGGGGGAGCAGCTCACGCGTGTCTGCCTCCCAGGCCAGCAGGAGAATCAAAGCAGAGAGGGGTCTGAGCAGGGCAAAGCCAGTGCAGGTGCCACTTACGTGATCATTTTCAAGGCCCGATGCTGCGGACTGCATATTCAGTCTAGTGGCATGCCTTCACTGGCTCTGATACGTTGTGCCTAGTCTTGGCCTTGCTTTGGATTATATATCTCAAGCAGAGATCCCCAGAGATGGGATTACCAAGTCAAAGGGTATATCTGTGGCTTTTAAAACATGCTAGCAAGTTGCTTTCCCAAAAGATGGTGCCAATTTATGTTGCCACCGGCAACAAAGGGAAACAATGTACCTTCATCTTTCTCTTCGGGAGCCAGGTCTGCCACAATGTCATCCACGTTGTCAGGTATAATATTGCATTGTTCCCCCTGCAAAAGGAATTTTACTCGGAGGGCTCACATTAAGAATGGAATGTGTGGAGGGAAGGTGAGGGAGGATGTGATATCTAATGTCCTCCCTGTATACAAGGCAGAGTTCTGGGACAACATTCACAATCTGACTGAAAAAGAAATGGCATTAAAGTCACTTCCAAACCTGATCTGTGGCAGACATTCATAATCGATTGCGGAACTCACAACAAAAACTATTTGCCTGGATCAAATCATTCAGTTGAGCCTCAAACCCTATTATGTTCATTTTGCTCATTTATATTCTATGAATAATTTGTATACCAGAAACATTGGAAGGCCCAGGAATTCTACATCCTGGAATATGCCAGAGATCCCATGATTCAAGAGCATGATTTCAAGAGAAAGGGGTACAGTCTTCTTGCACCCCTGATGGGAAAGGCCTATGCCAGGGCAAGCTCTAACCCAGTACCTTCCGGGCAATTCTCTCGATGACAACTCTGGCTACTTGAGTGATGGACCCGCCTTCTGGGTCGTAAAAAGGACTCTGAGGATGGTCCAGGCTGGTCAGGGGCCGGATTTTCTCCTGGGGAATTGTGGGCTTGTTGGGTGCCTGCAGTGGGAGAAAAAAGCAGAGAGTGGGAAATAAAATTGGTTAAAAACTACAAAAGCAATTTTTTGTTTGTTTTTGTTTGTTTGTTTGCAAGACCAATTTGATGGTAGTATGATTGGAACAAAAACCTTGATAGGAATTTCAGAAGTACAACTACTATTTATATTCTGGAATTCTATCATGCCGTGTGTGGTGCACGGAAATCTGTAGGTCTATACTTTCAGATTCTCCCACGTCCAAGGGAGGTTTATGCCCAGACGAAGAAGTCAAGTTGCAGAGAGCTCGCCCCAGCTAGGAACCAGGTTTGCCTGAATCCAGAGCTCTTCCTAGTAGCCCAGGCATTGGCGAACTTTTGTCTGCAGAGGGTCAGATGGTAAATATTTTAGGCTCTGTGGGCCAAACTGTGTCTATCACAGGGACTCGACTCAGCTGTTACAGGGAGAAAGCAGCCCCAGACAACGTGTAATTGAATATGCGAGGCTGGGTTCAACAATTTTATTTACAAATGAGGCAGTAGGCCAGATTCGTTCTGCCAACCACAGCTACCATCGTCTGTTCTAGGTTGTTCTACCACTGGTTCTCTGATGGCTCCAGACTTTGATGTTGTTGGTGTATTGACCGTAACTATGACGTGCTGGCTTCAGGAGAGATTCCCAACTGCTCAGCCTGGCCGTCCAGAAACCTTTGGAATGTGGCCCAGCCCGGTTTCTCCCCCAGCTCCCCTTCCTCCATGCATTTGCCTTTTTCCTGCTGTTCCCCTGCTAACCTACTAACTGCTTGTTAGCAAACCCCCTCTCCACGCCCTCCTGGCCGGCTGTATGCCAGTGCAGGACGGTGAGCGCATGCTGGACCCCCGTACGGCTCTGTGAGTTCACCTAGGACACAGCCCAGGCCACATTCACCTCTGTGCCCAGGGACCCCCACGGCAGGGCTGGGCAAGGTTCGTCACCCAGCACCCCAGGCACACACCTCGCACCTACCTCATAGGTCACCCCGCTGTCCGTGCCGGCGTCCCAAGGAATCAGGTCCTGCACCACCTTCTGCACCCACCCGCATTCCTTGGTGCACAGGTCCTCCGCAGACAGACCCACGTTCCAGTCAGGGCTCGGGCCCATCATGGTCAGGAAGGACATCAAGTGGCGTGTCCTGTCCACGGAAAATTCAGCCGAGGGTGCTGCTCTCCTGGAAACCAAACACCGAGGCCGTTACATTATTCCAGGGGTGCCCACTCCGCGGGACATCTGGCCAGACCGTGGCTAGAGGATGAGAGGTGGGTTCGCGGTCTCCTACGGCCTTTGGCCATGACTGGTTTACCCCCTCCCCTCTCCCGGGCCCGTCCACTGGCCGCATTAGAGAGAGCCATATGCTACCATTCTATCCACTTTTAAAGTGTATACAGCACTTACTACTGCTTCGTATTTTCTTATTTATTTGTTACCTGCTTATTGACCGTCACCTCTCAAAGGACTATAAGCTCTGGGAAAGCAGGGCTTTTGTCCACCTTATCATGGTTTTATTTCCTCTGACAGCGCCTGGCACGGAGCAGATGCTCCGTAAATGTTTCTGAATAAATGAAGGAACAAATCCTTTGTTCTCTGTGTGAGCCCAGCTGTGTTGGATGTGAGATGAACTTTACAAATAAAAACTGGCTAACAACGCCCCGAGCCCTTATACTCTCTCACTGAACCCTCAGGAGTGGGTAACTGACTCCAATTTATGGACGTGGAAACTAAGGCTCGGAAGGGTTATGTGACTTGTCTAAAGTCACAAAGTGAAGTGGTAGAATGGAACCCACAACCCAAAAGTCCATATTTGTTCAAGGCCAGTATTCTTTTCATCATCAGTTTCTAAATCCTCCGCCCTGCTCCTTTGTCACTGTGCCGGGATCTACATTGTGCCATCGGAGGGAGCGCCGTCCCCATCCTGCTGCCTCCGTAACAGGCAGCTTTACAGCAAGGCCCTGTCCTGGCACCGGGCTCACAGCCGTTGCCTCCCGTCAGTGTGCGGGGACCCAGCCAAAGAGCCGGGGACTTTTGGCTGAAGCCCGTGAGCTGCGAGAGGCAGCTCTTCGACCTGTCTCCTCGCGTTGCTAAGAAGAGGTCTTAGGAGTGGCCAGAGTTGTACGAGGTCAGTGGGGGTGCCCCACTGAGGGGCTGGGCTGGAGGGTTAGAGTCGGCCAGCACCCGCTTGGTAGCAGGCCTGTTATTTTATTTTCCTTTCCCTGTGGGGTTAGAATTATTATATTGTTTTGTAGAGACGAAAGGAAAGCGTATAGAGGTTCATGAACTTCGAGATAACTGGGGCGGAGGTTTGAAGGCCGAGCTGCCTGACTCTATACCCCCGGGCTGCTAATCGTGGGAGTCCTTGGCTGGGGCTCAACTCGTCTCTTCAGTCCAGCTGGCAGCTGGTCCACCTCAGCTGTTGAGGAGTCCCTGTGTCCCTCTGCTGGGACCAGCTGCGTCTGGCTGCCTTCACCTGTCCCCAGAAAGCACCGACTCCAGGCCTGGCTAGGCCCCATGGAACTGGATCACCCTGGCTCTGGCAGGCCAGATGGGATCAGACAACGAGCCGAGAGATAGGGAAGTCTGCGCCGTATCCTTGGAGAGATTGCCAAACCTTTCTGTGCCTCAGCGTCAGAATCTAGAAAATGGGGGGTCCCCGTATGGGTTATTGCGAGTGTTCAGGGGGACGACTTGCATACAGTGCTTTGTCCGGTGTCTGACACCTACGCTGTTATCACTGTGCCCGTTATCCTTTGCCCATGCGTGCGTTTTCTGGCACGAGGTCAGGGGTTGTAGCAGCTTCTTCAAAGACATGGTTTCTAGAATACTCGCAGTCTGGGGTGCTGCAGCACTGCTCACCTAGGGACTAATAGGACACAGTCCGGGGCCTGCATTCCATTAAGTGCCAGACAGAGAACACTGGCGTCTGGGTGGGGCTGCATTGCACCCCAGCCCTCCTTGGCTCCTGGCCCCTGAAAGTCCAGCAGTGCCTTGGAGAGCGGGCACTTCCATTGCCATAGAGACCAGCCTTCCCACCATTACCTTCCAGTCTCCTCGAGCATGTGGTGTTGGGTCAGGTTAGCGGTTCATATCCTGTGCCCCACTGGTGAGACTATTCACCATGACAACCCAAGGGGAGAAGACAGCTCTAATGAGGAATCCAGAGCTGGGGAAACCAAACCAGCCCTCACCCAACAGCCCCTGGATTCACTGCTCAGCCAATGGATGTAACCAGCTGAGAATCTCGTGTTTTATAAGGATTTATGCAAATCGTTCTCTGCAAACGCATTTTGGCCAAATCTGTAATCTGAGGGAGGCATCCTACAGTCCTCGGTATGCATTTCAAGAGGTGGAAAACAATCCCTGCACCAAAAGGCCTCAATTGCTTAGGACCCCTGGTGGACCTTTCCAGAACACATTGAATTCAGTCTTTCCGTGGAGTGTCTTGTTTAATTTCCACCTTCCCTGCTGGGCTCCTATAGAGGAAGGGGCCATTTTTGTCTTGTTCACAGCTGTGTCCCAGTGCCTGGCTTAGAACTTGGCATGCAGTGGATTCTCGGCAAATATTTGTTGAAATAAATGAATTAATTCAAGAAACAAATATGGAGATGTTGTACTTCCTTTGACCTTCAAATTTAATTTAAAAATCACCTCAAAGTATTTAGTACTTCTATAATAAAAATGCTATTTAAAATAATGAAATGGTTAAGAGTACATGTGAATTTTCTTTAGGAAGCGCTGAATATGATTAGAGTTCTTTAATTTGTCCAAACCATAACAGAAATTCTTATTCATGCTTTTTTATATGCCACATTTTCCCTTATATGGTATTCTGTTATTTTGGTTTCATTTTTCTTTGTGGGATTTAAATTTTAATCAGCTTTCTAGCAAAGACAGTTGATCTGACCACACCATATAACCGAACACATTATAAAGCACGATAACTAAAATGATGTAATATTCAGGATAAGAAATAAATATAAATTAGTGGCATAGACTGGAGATCCCACAGACTTTAGAGAAAAGTTTATTCAATTTAGGGGGAAAGAAAAGGTTGTGCAATAAGTGGGGCTGGGCTAACTTAATTGCGATTAAGAAAAAGAAAAAACAACCATGGGGTTCACATGTAATATCATACACCAAAAACAAACAAACGAAAAAATCCAGCATTAAATAGAAAACAACCAGATCATTGAAAAAAAGTCAAGTTTTCTGATCTGTTAGAGAAATGTTAATTTTCTCAGCTTTCCAACAATAAAAGCAATCACAAAAATAGCTCCTTCAATTAGACATCAACTAAAAACATCTGTCCAAGGAAAACAGCTGTACTGAATTAGAGAGAAAAAAATAACATGTGGGCAAAAGGTCTCCCTCTGGTGTGATTGACAAATGTTACTATCTATTGCATATATAGAGTTGAGACAAATCTGTAAGGAAAATATCACAATCTCAACAGATAAAGAAAACATTTCTAAACAAAAATTCCCAAAACACCACAAAATAAAAGAGGCAATAAAGGATTTTATGGTCCTGTTAGAGACATCATCCCCTTTCTATATTACAGATCAGACTCAAGTCCCTGGAGATCACTCATATGCCGGGTTCTGTCCCTCACCGCGTTTCAAATAATCCCCAGCAGTTTTTGATGTTGCAGAAACTCAATAACGCCACTAGAGGGCACTCGAGCCACGCACTAGCTGAAGCCCTGTGTGGGTGGAGGAAGGTTTGAGTGAGGTTTCCAGACTTACAAAACTCTGTATAACCCGGAGGCATCTAGAGCTCCGGGTCCATCTGGCTGATTAGATCATGTAGTCCAGTCTTCCTTTACAATCTTCAGGACATCAATGGACCCGGGCAAGTGCTGCAGGGAGGCAGGAAGGGCCCTGTGCCTTCAGCCGAGGTTTGAGAGAAAGATGCCTCTGACCTTATGGGGACCATGGCTTGGATGATTACGGGGCACAGACCATCCAGAGGCGGGATTTCTGGGGAGGGTGACGATGTCTTCAGTTCACTCGCCCCTCATCTGTCTTGAAAACACGGACCGCTGTCTAATCAAATGTTAATTAAACAGAGCGGCCGAGAATAATTAAGGAGACTACAGTCCTTTACAGGACTTATTATAAACAAGGGAATATAAATTCTTTTAAAAAATAAACTCTACTATTTTATTTTATTTCTTTTAAGATATGAAAATTCTTTTTAAAAGTCCCAGTAATTCCTAGCATCCAGGCTAAACTAGAGGAACTGGGTGGTGGAAATTCAGAATTGATTTGCAGGAAACCAGGACATTTTTTGCTCAGGCGGCAGAGGAACTAGTGACGGATGTAGGTTTTGTTGAGAACTTGTCTTTCCTGTCTCTACCTGTGCTCCAGGCTGTTGGAGCCACAGCTTGATTTATTGAGCTAAACAAGTCAGCAGCTAATTTGTTCATTCAAGGCTGCCTTTTGAGAAGTGGCCTAGTGGATAAAGATGAAGATCATTGGAAAACAAGTCAGTTTCCACAGGCAGGACCTCGCAAAGTAGGTCACCCTGGCTTTCGACTGGCCCGAGAGAGGCTGGAATCCCATTAACCTCAATCGAGCAGGCTCGGTGAGGGGGGCAGGACTGTGTCTGCAAAACAAAACTTGGCAGCGTGGAGGTTTCCTAATTTGACTTCCTAATGAGATTTGGAAGGGGAAAGGGGAACATGAGGTATGGGAATATCAAAGGAAAATAATGTTCCCCTGACAAGCTGGTAACACTGAGTGGAGAGGGTTTGGGTGTTTGGGAAATCTCAGTGTTTACCATCAATTAATTCTGTTCCACTGGGGTCTTTGGACGTCTAAGGGACAGGCGAAGCATGGGAAGTTATCTCCAATTTTTTTTTCAATTTTTTCGGAAAGCCTACCCTGTCTTAAAAACCAAGAAAAAAAAGTCCATTGATTCTTTCGTCCTCTTGGAGCCACGGCTCAGCCTCGCCTTTCACAGCAGACTTCACCGAAGAGTTGCCTGTGCTCACTGACTCCATAACCTCATGTCCTGGTCACATTTCACCCTGCTCCAGGCTGTTTACCCCTCCCCCATCACTCAGCAGGAAGGAGTCTCAGTAAGGTCACTGCCGGCCCTTCATGTTGGTAACTGCAGTGGGCATTTTGCCGCTCTCATCGTACTTGATTTCTCAGCCGCATTGGACACAGGCTGACCACTCTCTCCTTGGATGCATCCTTCCCTTGGCTTTTCTGAGAGCAAGCCTCCTTCCCTAATTTATTTGCTATTCCTTTTCCGTTTCCTTTGCAGGCAAGTCCTCCTCGGCATTAAATGCCGGTGCTTTTATGGACTCAGTCCGGAGCCCTTGACTTTTTCTCAGGCTCTCCCCTATCTATAACATGGTCATTATCTCCCATTCCGCGCCGACTCCTGGTGCAGAATTCTCCCCCATGGGCTTCAGAGCTTTATAATTACCTGCTTGTGTAACACCTCCAACCGGGTATCTTGAAGGCATTTCCAATGTATCTCCATCCAGAACTGAGCCCATGACCTTCCCCATTGAACTTCATCTGGTATTCCATATCTCATGAGAGGGCCCACCAACTCATTAATTATGCATCCTGACCTCTCTGCCTCTCTCACCCTCCTTATCCAGCCTATCACCACAGCCGGTCGGTTTTTGCTTCTACGTGTCTCTCAGGTCCCTGCACCTCTCCATCTCCACAGCCACCATCCCAGTCAAAGTCACTATTAATTCTCCCTGGGCCTCTGCAACTGCCTCCTCACTGGTCTCGCCTCATCTGCCCTTATCCTTTTCATATTGGAGACAGGGTGGTGTTGTCATTTTAATCTAAATCTGATCAAGTTGTCATCTGCTTAAAACCCTCCAATGATTTCCCATTACTCTTAATGTAAAAATCAAAATCCCGAATGTCACACGGGCTGGCTCCACACCAAGCTCAGCTCTGATTTCGGGATGTAGTTAGTTAGACCGGAACCTGTTAGTACTTTAAGCTCTGCTTCCTCCTCAGGGCTTTTGCGTACAACGGCCTCTCTAGACTTTCTAGAATATTCTCCCCTTGCTTTGCTTTTTTACCTAGTTAACTCCTATTGATTCCTTAAGCTCTTAGCTCAATCCCATTTCCTCAAGGAAGATTTCCTGACCACCAGGCTGGGTTGGGGTCCCAACCACACACTCTCATGGCAGCTTATGTCTTTATTTCATAGACATGTCACATTTGTCATCATTTGGTTAGTGTCTCTCCCCATTAAACTGGAAGCTCTATGGGAAGATCTGCTCTGCTCAGCACTGTGTCACTAGGAGCCTTTCACAGCACTTTCTCCTGGGGAGATGCCCGGCAGCTGTTTGTTGAGGCACTTAAATGTTTCAGCTACCCTTGATAAAACATAGGGTAAGTGGAAGCTAAGAATCTGTGTTTTTTTTTGAAGTCAGGCAATTTGGTGTGGTCACATTGTTAATTTCATGATGATCAGAAGTCTGATTGGCAGCTATACGTTTTGATTGATTAAAAAATGGATAATGAACAGTTACTTAATTGGAAGGACCTTGTTGTAGTGAAGAGCACAGGCACGAAAGTCAGCTTCTGCACTGACAGAGCTCGATGCTGTCGTACAACCCGAGTCCCATCCTCTGTGGAGTGAGGATTATAATCCCCATGGAGTTTATCATGGGGCTAGCATGAGGATTAAGTAGGATAAGGAACGTAAGTGCCTAGCAGGGTATCTGGCAGGTGCTCAAGGGAAAAGGATTTCTCTCTGCTTTCTCCCTTTCCTCCTTCCCTTCCTCCCCCTCTCCTCCCCGAAGCACACTGCTTTATAGCTTACATCGTTCTAAACCCAGGCTCCTTAAGGGAAAATGGCATTGGTTTCCTTAGTGGTATAAAAACTGACATCCACAAACTCTGTGGCCCAGATGTCCCCCACCCCTACCTGGTCTTGAGCCCCTGCCTGCTCAGAGAACCAAAGGTAAGGAAGTCTTCCTATACGGGTTCTCGGAGCCTGGGAGCTGGGAGACGCTGAGGAGCGAGCCTGCGCAAACAGGATCAGAGTGGACATTTTTTCTGACTGATCTTAATTTTGTGAAGGGGGCTGAGGACCTTTGTGAATTCACGTGGGTGTTTTCAGGTGGGACTGGCGCGAAACGAGCAAACGCCCGCCCACTAGGAGAGAGCCCCGGCCAGCAGGCCCTGTCTCTACTGCTTCTCGGAGGGAAAGACACTTCTAAGCTTGGGCAGGTTTCAACTACAGTCGACCCTTAACAAGGTTTGGACTGCTTGGGTCCACTTAACAGGGTGGGACAAAAGTAGGTTTACTGTGCTTTGTGTGTAAAATAATGCAATAATTAATAATAATACAAGAATAAACTCAAGTGTTTTGCATACTCCCAATTGTAAATCTACTTCTGCCCCACCCTGTATATGGGGAATTATTTTCAATAAATATGTCCAGTCCTATAAATGTATTTTCTCATCCTTATGATTTTCTTAGTAACATTTTCTTTTTTCTAGCTTAGTCTATTGTAAGAATATAGTGTATAAAGCATACAAATGCGTGTTAGTTGATTGTTTATGTTACTGGTATGGCTTCTGGTCAGCAGTAGGCTGTTAGTAGTTAAGCTTTGGGGGCATCAAAAGTCATCCATGGGTTTCTAGCTGTGCCCTGGGTTGGCACTCCAGGCCCCCGTGCTGTTTAAGGGTTCACTTACTCGGTTCTCAGCTTCCTCAGAGGAGATCCAGAGCAAGGCCTGGAGATCGCAGCAAACTAGCAAAAGCCTCCACACAGGCAGCCGGGTTGCCCGTGGTCAGCTCTCCCCATCCTCTCTTGCTCCCCTCAGGCCTCCACTCAGGGCCTCGGTTCCACTGAACCTGGGCCAGTCTGGCGCAAGGAGCATCCTTCCAGATGCAGCCCCGTGGCATCTCCCACGCAAAGACTTCCTGACCTTGCCCCAGGCTGGGTTGTGGCCCTTCTCTGGGCTCCCAGAGCCACTCATGCCGTCATCATAACGCTTCTCCTTGGGGAGCAAACAGGGCTACCTCAGTGGCATTAGAGTGTATCTACTCCGTGTATATGGTGCCACTTTGACTTGTGCAGAGCGGGCCTGGGGTGGCAGGACTCTGTCTGTTGTCTGGGTCCTTCTTGGCTGGGCATCCCAAAGGGTGGGGACTGCGCACAGGACGGGCACATAGTAGGGGATGAGCCATCAATTTCCTGAGTGATTAAACAGGGGGCCACCAGGTACCTGGCAACAGCTTCCCTGCCACCAGCCGGTCATGGGCGAGCACTCCTCCCGTGACCCCTGCTGCCCTGTCCCGTGGAGTCTTTCTTGTCCTTCCCTTCCTACCGTTTTGAGTTTGCCTCTTCTCCCACCGAGCAGTATCTCACACATTGCCCATGTCGTTGCCACCCTCCTCCATGTTATCGTTAGTGGATGTAGACGGCTCCGCAGAGGGGCTAGCCAAGCCTTCCTTCATAAACCGTTTTTTGGTGGTTGGCCGGAATCGTTGCTGCTGGCCTTGCATCCATATAGTAGAACTAAAATCAAGGCTTGTTCAAGGGACTGCACGGGATTCAGGGAGGCCGCGGTGAGGTGCAGAGTAATGAGAAGCAAGACGTGAGCCCCAAGGAATAGGAGGCGGGGGCTGAAGCATGTTATGCTCAGTGTGTCCTCTCAGGGGACCCGAGGAGTGCAGACTGGATCCTGGAGATGAAGGGAGGTCATGGAGGGATTCTAAGGCAGGAAATCAGATTTGGATTTTTAGAAGATCACTCTGATAACCAAGGATGAAGGATCAGATGGGGGAGACCATCAGACAGGGAGGAATCAAAGTAGTCTAGATGAGAAAAGATGGTGGCTTGAACTGATGGTAGGAGGATGGCCAGGTGAGGAGTGGTTTGTGAGATGCCGAGAAGGCAGAACCAACAGGCCTTAGTGACGGGTTCCATGTGGGATACGATGAGTTCAAGGTCCATGTGGGCCATCCACAGAGGGGTCCAAGAAATTGATGGATGGATTTGTCTACCACCTACCTATATACCTACCTGGGGAAGTGGTAATTTGGGGAACCATCAGCATATGCCTGTTTACCAAAATGCATGGTAGGACGAAATCTCCAAGAGATAGAGTAAGCAGAAAAGATGGAGACTGACAATGGACCCTGGGTTAACCTGGCTTTCCATGAGGCATATTTGCTTAGAGTGAGCGTACCCGGGTGCTAGGAGAGTGACTGTATTTCACCTTGCTGTGGCTGAGAGCGTGAGTGAATGCATCCCAATTGAACTGTGTTCTGAGTTGGATCATCTGCGGCATTAGAACCATCAGGGGGAAACAGAGACCAAGACCGCGCTCCCGAGAAGATAGGGGTCCTGTGATACTCCATGTGGGCAGTGCACCTGGCACTGTGTCCATCTAAGAGGTATTGCTGACTTTAATGAGCTAACTGACATGCAGGGGCCATTAGGCGAGTGGCTCCAAGTTCAGGGCTAGGACAGGGCTAGGGAAGAGCCAGGGTCTGTTTGTTACTTACACGTTGAGAGGCTGCCAGGCTGGCCACTGAGCTTTGGCTTTGATTACGGTGAGGACTTCATCGCTCTGCAAAAAAGGACCACAGATATTCAGTGAGGAGGGCTGGGCTCAGGGGAGCAAGAGGGTTTCGACATAGTCACACAGTCTACCTCCACTCACTTACCTGCTATTGAGGCTCCCCCTGCCCAGGCGTGGGCACCTTCCGGGCCCAGGGTGGGGAAGCCCTGGCGCCTCGGCAATCCCATGGGGTGGGGCTGAGTGTCCAGTGTGCCTGGTGCATGCTGGATACCAGTGGGTCCACCGAGCCACACCTTTGGTTTCCAGCTCAGCCCGAACCCTCCCCACTGGAGCCAGGTTCTGACCTGGACCCTGACTTGGATGGTCAGACTTCTGTCTGTGTCTAACCTGGAGGGGAGATTGTGTGCACTGTGTCCAGACCTGGACTGGGGCCTGCTCCAGGCCACCCTGTAGCAGGACCCAGCAACCGGCCCCCGTGATCGTCACCACTGAGGCCTCTCTGGCCGTTGAGACTCGCGCACCAGAGCAGACTCCTTCAGATGAGGAGGCCGGAACAAAGCCGGGGGCCCACACCCGGGCCACTCGTGTCGTTACGCTTTATTTTGTTTTGTTCAGTGTGCAGACCACCCTTATGGTGTGGGGACCTAAAATAGTTTTCTGAGGAAGAATCTGACAGTTAACATTTTGAAGGAAAGCATTAAGTCATCATTGTGGGGGGAAAATCAGAACTTTGAAGATCTTGCTAAATACAAGGTTTGCTTGGGTTCTTGTTTTCAGTTACACACTGGGAGTGAGGGGGTATTGTACTCTATCTTCCCTTCTCCTGGGCAGGGCTCTACAGTGCTCAGACATCACAGTCCATTATGCATAGAAAAGCCCAGAATGTCACCAGCTGGGGAAGGAAGAGCTTTGTTGCTGACTAGACAGGTCCCTGAGTCCCAGGAGGGCAGCGATGTGCTTGGATTGCTCACAACTCTGCCTCAGTTCTTACAGCCATGCCTGGCTGGGGGTACCTGGAACATCATATTTGGAATGAATTGGAAGGTTTCTCCTTTGTTGGGTACCTTGCCCAGGAAATCCCACAGCCCTGAGGAGACTGGAAGGAAGAAAGTCAGAAGTATCTCCAGCATCAGGCCCAAAAATTGTCAAAGACCTGCTGGTCTGGTGCACCTCGGTGGCTGGTAGGTCTTTGAGGGGAAGAGAGATCATCTGGATCCAGCTTGGCCGGGGTGTTACAGACAGTCCTGGTGGGGTGAAGGGCAGAAGTATGGCCCACAGGGACAAGCCTCACATCCCCCCCACCCCGACCCCCTGGAAACTTGCAGCCTCTTACTGAGCTCAGGCTTCCCTCTTTAAAAAAATTAAAAAAAAAATTTATTGATTCGAGAGAGAGAGAAACATTGACTTGTTGTTTTACCCACACGCGCATTCTTTGGTTGACTCCAGCATGAACCCTGACCAGGGATTGAACCCACAACCCTGCTGCGTTGGGATGACAATGCTCTAACCAACTGAGCCACCTGGCCAGGGCTCAGGCTTCCCTCTTCTAATCAGGTGAAAGAATCTTTGGATACATGAACACCCCACATTAGCCTGTCTTCAGGGACAGCATTTCTAAGTCCTAACTGAGAGGTTTATACTTCTCATGAGAGCCATTTTTATTTGTCGAGAATGTCTCTCTCATTCATTCCCAATAAATATCTGTTGAATAACTGAAAGCAGCCACTCATCATGAAGTCACATGTGAGACTCGACCTATCTCCCAAATGCCAGCACTGGGTCTCCCAAGACCCGGGCGGTCTGTAGTCATCTCATATATTCCATGTCCCGTGGTGAACTCTGCCTCTGACCCCAGAACCTGCTCCCCCTCCCACGGCCCCATGTGGGTAAGGGTACATCTGCCTGCTGCCTGAACTAGGCACCAAGTGTCACCAGCATTCCTCCACCTCGCACCCCTTCACAGCGATCAGGCCCCAGCATCCCCTGTGTTCCCAGCCTTAACATCTCTTGAACCCTTCCACAGTCTCCTCACTAGTCTCGGTCTCCTGCGCCTCCCTGCGCACCCCCACCCCCACCACATTGCTGCAAATCCGACCTATCCATTCCTTGCCTAAACCCTTCAGCGGCTCCCCGCAACTTCCATGATCATTTTAAAACTCCTGGTATACTTTTTTGATTTTTAACTCCAGAATAATCCATGTTTGCTGTAGACAAATTTAGCATCACAGAAGTGCGCAGTGTAAATGCCGAGCACTTTCCCCTGTAGCACGTACCCTGCCTTCTGCCTCCTTCTCCAGAATTTTGCCGTTTGGTGTGTGTCATTCCAGGCCTTCGGCCCTGCGTGTGCAACTCCGTGTGCGTGCACACATTAGACACAGCTCCTTATACTGTGCATCTTATTCTGCACCATGACTTTTACATTTCTCCTTAATGTTACGTTATGGGAAAGCTCCCGTGTCAATGGATATAGCATTGTAGCTCTCTTTTTGTTGATTTTTAAAGTACTGAAGGTCTTCAAATTATGGTAAGCCTGGTCAAGACTAACACAAAAGAAATCCAAGAAATGAGATACTGCCTGGTGACAGCCATTTGGCCCTAGAAGAAATGCTTTACTGAAAAGAAAAAAATCAGCGTGGGTGGAGTTACGGTGGCCACTAGGTTGGCAGGCCTTGCAGAGTCATGAGTCACCTTGCACTGCAATTAAGTCTTGCTTTTTGAGTCCCAACTAATGACATATTGATTTTGCCTTTGCAGAATAACCCAACAAAAATTGTTTGGGCCCTTCGTTAGTGTTTATTTATGGCGATGAAATTCTGTCTGTAGCTTTCAGAGGTACAGAGGCTCCCCGGATGGTGGGTCCACGCGTCTGGGCATTAGAACAGCTTGCTGCTGTAATTTGTTTCGTCTATCGGTTCCACACCATCTGCAGGATCAACTGCTTATTGTTCCTTGTTTGTGATCATTTGTGTTATCCAATGAAATAAGAAAGCAGGCTATATGTTTTTGTACTGCATCAAAATTCTCTGGTAGAACTTGAGTACTATAAGATTGGAGTGTCTGGCTTGTTCATGGCCATATCTAAATGCTATGGATGGATGATCAGTAAATTTCTGAAAAAGCAAAGCCACATCATTCTTTTTGATGTACGAGTACGTGTAGAATTCCATAGCGTGGATGTTCTTTAATTAAAAAAAATATTTATTTATTTATTTATATTTAGAAAGAGGGGAAGGGAGGGAGAAAGAGAGGGAGAGAAACATCGATGTGTGAGAGGTTGCCTTTTGCATGCCCTCAACTGGGGACCTAGCCTGCAACCCAGGCACATGTCCTGACTGGGAATCGAACCAGCGACCCTTCAGTTCACAGGCCACAGTACTCAATCCACTGAGCCACACCAGCCAGGCTGTTCTCTAATTTTTTTTTTAACCAATGTTATTGGTGGATATTTAATTGTTGCCATGCATGATGCTATGATGAATATGTGTGTATGTATTTCTTTGTTTACAAACCCACCGGTTCCTGTGTCATAGGTTCCCAGGAATGATTAAAAGATAAAGCAGATTTAAATTTTTGGCAGGGCCTGCCAGTTTTTCCTCCAAATGTCTGCACCAATTTATACTCCAGCAAGAATGTGTATGTGCCTGCCATGTCTTCACAACTTTGGACACACCAGCTACTATCACTCTCTTAAGTGTTTACTAACCCAGCAGAGGCAGGAGTGTAGCTTGGTTGGAACCCAAACACTGGAGTCATACCTGAGTTTAAATCCTGATTTCACCATTTACTACTTCTATGTCTTTTGGCAAGTTTCTTGACCTCTCTTAGCTTTCTCATGTGTGAAATGGGGTTAAAAAGAATATCTACTGCATTGGATTGTTAGGGGGAGTAAATGACATAATTCATGTGATATGCTAATACAGTATCTATATCAGCATAAATAGTAGTGACTATAGCCCTGGACTGGTGGCTGGGTTGGTTGGAGCATTGTCCCATACGCCAAAAGTTTGCAGGTTCGATTCCTGGCCAGGGCACATACCTCGGTTGTGGGTTTGATCCCTAGTTAGAGGGCATAGGGGAGGCGGCGGATTGGTATTTCTCTCTCATATTGATATTTCTCTCCCCCTCCCTCTCCCTTCCTCTCTCTCTCTAAAATCAGTTAAAAAAAAGTCCTTGGGTGAGGATTTAAAAATGTACGTATTAGCTACCATTTTTATTCTTCCTTACATTCAGGTCAAGCTGGTATTAGAATCGATTTGCACTGCTTGAGTACAGAAAGCGGGGCACACCATTGCATCTACGAACTAACAAAGCCTCAGGAGAACTGAGAAACGCAGGGAGCAAATGAGGGGGGGTTTATGCGACTTAGTGAGCCCTGGATGGGGCCACTGGAGCACTAGGCATTTTACATTTTGAAGAATGGTGGACTTACATTCAGAGTAAGCAATGCAAACTTCAGACTTAATGAAAAGCCATTTTAACAAGTTTCTAAGGCACAGAAAGGATCTTTCAACAATCCTTAGAGCCCTTGTACATCTCCCATAGGATCCCTTTCAAACAAAGTATTTCCGGACATTCACAGTTCATGCCTTGCTTGGATGATGTTAGCCATTTCCAGAGATGCGCCAATTAAAATTTAAAAACCCCAAAGAGCTACAGGTCACTCATGTCCATCTTCACAGGGATGAGTTCTTTCAGTTTGCTTTTGATAAACATACTGAGAAGATGTGACAGCTGTACTCAGATTTCATAGTTACTGATATCAAGTGGGAATCACACAGCCCCAAACAGGTCACGGACTGAGGTCAGATCCAGAGGAATGAGGGTTGGTGTGGAGTGAAAACAGGCTGGGACTGATTGGAGGCAGAAATCACATCGACATCAGGAGATGCCAACTCTGAGCAGAGCAGAGTGCAAGAATGTGAGTCTGAAGGGAAGGGGCTGGTGTTTGAACCATCCTTACCCTACCCTCCACTGACGTTCCCACACCCTCCGGAGCTATACCCGGCGTGGGAGAGCGCTGGGCGGTTCAGCCAGGCCCACAGCAAAAGGCCAAAGTCTGTCTCCTCCTCCCTGCCTTACTCCTCACCTCCTCCTCCATTCCTGCATTTTCCTGGATCCTGACCTTCTCCACCTTGCAGTCCTGAACCACACCTGTTCCTCACACGGAGGCCCCTTTGCTCAGGGGGGCAGCGAGGCTAAGCTCCCCCACTATAGCATGTCCTGCCCCAGCCCTGCAGTCTTGGAGTCAGCCCACCCAACCTGCCTCCTCCCCGCAGGAAGAGAAATGGAGGCCATCCATTATTGGACAGGGAAAGGAACTGAAGCAGGGAGAAATTAACAATAACGAGTGATCTATTATTGTTCTTAATGTGCTATGTACCTTGCTAATTATTATACCTTCACATAGGATCTTATTTAATCTTTACAACACATTTCAAGGTTGGCATATACGTTTTAACCTTCAGAAACATATTTATTTGGCCAAATTAGTTACACAGTTAGTCAATGGCAGAGTGAGAGCTTAAGCCTCAGTCTGACCCTGGAGACCACGCCCATCGCCCTGTGAACCCAGGCTGAGGGGAGCTAGGAGGAGGGTAAGCTGTGGTGCAGAGGTCCAGGCGCTCACGCAAGGCGAGACCCCAGCCCTGGCCCATGTCTCGAGCGCGCCTGAGCCTGCCCTGAGTGCCGAGTTTTGCAACCACACTCGGAGGGTTATCAGAGTGTCCACAATACTGTTAACATTAATGCTGTCCTGGTTTTAAAGAAGGTCAGGGAGCGCAAGGGTCCTTGAGTTGGGGAGAAACTGTCCGTTACTAAAGAGAAGAAACCTAATGATACTAAATGCACAGGCGGCAATACCCATACATGCACACGCAGTCATACCCACGCAAGCATATGCAGTGATATTCACAGGTGCACACCAGGAGATGCCCATGCATGTACACAGCTCTGCCCCGTTGCACATCGTTGTGCATTCATCAGCTTATTTCTTATGAAAACCTTGGGGAATAACTATGATGTCATTTTGCCGATGAGAAACCTGAGGTTCAGAGAAGTCGCATGACTTGTTGAAGACCACCAGGGACCATGATTCGAATACAGATGTGTCGAACTCCAAAACTCATGCTCTTCCCACCTTTCCTGACTGTTCTTCTCCATCTCCCTTTCGTTCCTTCCCCGTTTTGCTTGTTTTTTCAGCAAGAGCATGGCTGCTCCTGGCTGATGGGTTTTCTCCAAGCAGCCCTTGCTCTGAGGCTCAGGGTCCCAGGTTCCCTCTGGAGGGGCAGCGCCTGCCCGTCATTCCGCGATAAGATCCTAATGAGCAGTGTTAGGCCCCATTTTTTGCTTCTACCCTTTCCCAGAACCCCCACTTACCACCCATAAAATGTATCATTCTGATGGCTCCCACCTCCGAAGGGAAGCAGAAAGTCATTCCTCAGTGAGTGTCCTGGGGATGAGCAGCAGGAAATGAGCCATTTTATGAGGTGATAATGGGGCTATAAGCATCTGTAAAATCAATTGTGCCCAATGGTCCCTCCCACCATTTCAACAGGCTCAGGATTTATGGGGTCATAAATCAAAACAGACACCTCATGTTTCTTGGTGCTTTCCAGTTCGCCTGTGGACTCATGGGGTCTCCACTGTCACCCTCTACGAGCAGCAGGCAAGTGGTCCCATTTCTCAGGTGAAATAACTGGGACCTACCTCTCTCCTCTGAAGCTGCCCTGGCCAAGGTCACCCGTGAGCTCTCCCCTGCCAAAGGTCAATGCCCAGGTCTTAGCTTCCGGGACCCTTCGGCAGCACTTGACACAGCGGGTACCCTCTCTGCGGGAAGTACTTTCTGCCTGGCTCTGTCACTCGCTGTCCCTGCGCTCACCTCATGGGCTGTCTCTTCTTAGTCTCCTTTGCTGACCCTTCTTCACCTTTCTCCAGACATTGAAGCACCCTGGGTTCAAGCCTTTGGTCCTCTTCTCTGTTCTATCCACACTGCCTGGCGATTTTCATCTTGTCCCATGCCCTAAAACACTAGCGCAATGTATACACTGACGCCTGCTGAAGTCAATCGTCCACCCTGGCCTTGCCTCGGAACTCCAGACTCGTGTATCCGTGGTCAAACATGTTCGTCGGATGTCTAACTGGCATCTCAAAATCAGTGTACCTGAAATAAAATTCCTCATAATCCCCTCCCCAAACCAGCCCTCCCTCTTTCCCCTGCCATGAAATGGCAAATTCATCCTTCCAGTTTCTCATCCTTGACGCTTCTTCCTCTCGTATTCTACATCTTGATCACCACCACATGCTCTCAAATCCACTTTTAAAATGTACAGCGTCCGGCAGAAGGAAGGTCTGCTTGAGTGTGGTTGGTAGGGTAATAATATGGGTGTAATAATTTATAGTTTTAATTTGAACATTTCACCTAAGCTGTCGTATGATGTGCTTGAGCGTGATATTATTATGTTACAGAATTACACGCTTATGATTTTGTAATAAAAGATTTTGTAATAAAACAGGGGCGTTATTTGTGCTGGACCCTGTATTTATGAGCCCACTGCTTTTTGTCTCCTGCCTACCGCCATCCTGGTCCAAGCCACCATCATCACTCACATAGATTGTCGCATCTGCTACCTGGCAGGTCTCTCTGCCTTCTTCCTCACCTTCCTGCAGGGTGCCCAGTAGCCATATTCCTCTTGCCAAAATCTTCCAACGGCTGCACATCTCACAGCAAACAGGGACCTTGCCATGGCCCTTCACAACCTTCCCTCTCTCCCTATTACCTCGCTAACCTCATCTCTTACGACTCCCCTCTTGGCTCACTTGGTGTCAGCCATCCTGGTCGTGCTACTTTTCCTCAAACGTGCCGGGCACGCTGAGCACTTGCTGTCCCCTGAGCCACGAAAGTGTCTGCCCTCCACCCCCTATGTCAGAGCACTTATTCCTTTGCCTCCTCCGGCATTTGCTTGCATGTCACCTTCCCCGTGAAGTCTTTGCTGACCACACTATTCAGAAGACCAATTCCCTGTCCCTTCCTCCCCCACATCACACCCAGCACAACCCCATCACTTTACGTGCTGATCTCTTTTCTGTAACATTTGTCACTGTCCTGTATATTGTGTATTTTGCTTACTACATTTTGTTATCTATCTCCCCTGCGGAACAAAGGACCCATGAAGTCAGGGGTCTGTTTTGCTCACTGCTGTACTACCAGCATTCAGAACCGCATTTGGAACTTGCTCAATCGATGTGTGTTGAATGAATGAGAGGCTGTGATGAGGCAGGGCCTGGTGTCCTCTGAGCCCCCCAATCCACCAGCACTCCATCGGCCTAGGGTGGGGCCAGAGCTACGTGAACTGACAGGAAGAGACCTGGGCACTGAGCGGGCAGGCACTGGGAGAGCAGGAGGAGAGCGCCAGCCAGGAAACTCTGCTGGGACTGCCAGGTAGTAGAAGGAGCCGGGGCAGCACCCAGGGGTCACTTTAGGAAACACGGTCAGAGCTCACGGGTTCTGAGTCTGCCTCCGGAAACCTGGGCTGGCTCTGGGGAAGTGCCTGTCACATGCCTTGTCCCCTGGAAAGCAGCTGCTGTCACAAGCCGCTGTCTGATCAGCTATTTCAAAGCCAGAGAAGGTATCTGAAGCCCATTCACAGATCCAGAAGAAGATGATGTGGTTGCACAGAAGCATTTCAAATTCAATTTCTTTTTATTTCTTTTCAAACACAGCCTGTAATTCTGATGGGAAAATTGCATAATGCTTGTAGATAACAATTTTCCCGCAAGACTATTGTGAAAGCATCTTGGCATTTCCGAAGCTGGAGAGAAGGGGCCGATCGGAGCTGAGCCGCCTGGGCCCGCCCCACTGCCCTCTACCCACGTTTGCCTGTCTCAGCGTGGGGAGCACTCAGGACAGGTGTCACTCCATGACCCGAGGGAGAGGGCCATCCTCTGTTAGCCACAGGCATCGATTTAGCCCATCCTTTGGTGACCAAACTGCCAATCCTGGGTTTAACTTCATTTTCTGGATTTTTAATATGTCCTTCATGGTGTTTGTGAAAGCCTTCCTCTGCTCTAAGTTTAAGCAGGGAGCCGAACAGGCCACTGGGGCATGTCTGTCTCTCTGCCATCCTGCCCGCCCCTGGTGGCCTGATCTCAGGCCCTTCTCCGCACCTCCTCCCCTGTCTGCAGCAATTAGAAAAACATTAGTGTGGGGGCGGGAGGGGTCAGAGCCAAGGAGTAAGAAAGGGGCCAGGCCAGGCGAGAGTGACATCACACAAGAGAGAACATGCCAAGCAGGGGCCGTCTGCTTTCAAACTGTCCGGGGCTGCGAAGAAGCCCTGCTGGAGCCCGCGGAGAGAGGATGAGCCGGACCAGGTCTGGTGGATGGGGCCAATAAGGCAGCCTGTGAGCGCAGGCCTCAGCCCCGCTCGTTCCCAATGGTCTTAAAGATACAGCATGCGGCAGCCCTGGCTCCTCTTCCCCGTGCCCCCCTCCCCACCTCCCTTGGAGGACGGATCCCACCCTGCCTGGGAGAGCGGGGACTGGACCGTGTCCTCCTGGTGTCCCCAGCACTGACCTGGCTTGGGGGAGGTATGCAGGGAATGGTTAAGGGATGAATAATGGATTAGTTAATTAAACAATTAATTAATGACAAGGCAGAGGAAGCCTCTGGCCTTGGCTGCCCTCCCCGGGGGTCTCAGGGGGCACTCTGCGAGCTGTGGCACTGGGAGGCTGCTGAGAGGGTGGTGAGCAGGAGGGCGATGGCCCGAGCCCCATATTCAGAGGCGCGCGCTGTGGCGGAGTAGGCGTCTTAGGGCAAGGGCGAAGCGGGGGAGAGCGGCCGGGTGGGACGCGGCCAGGAAAGAGCAGCCAAGAGGGCGAGCTGGTGTTGGATACAAGACGTTATTTCAAAGGGAGAAGCAGCGAGCTTGGCTGATGGACTGGATGGGGGTGAAACAAAGAGGGGCCCAAGGCGATTCCAAGGGGAGGTATCATGGAGGCAGTTGGAGGTGGGAGGCTGGTGTTCAAGGGAGAAGCTAGGCTGAGACATAAATTTGAAAGTCATCAGCGTGTAGGTGGCAGTGAAAGCCACAGGACATAGTACCTGGGGAGTGAGTGGAGACAGAGAAGAGGACGGGAAAGGGCAGGGAGCCTAGGAAGGAACAACCAGAGAGGCAGGGGGACACTCAGACCAGCCTACAGCGCCTCTTCAGAGCCCTGCTGCTGCTCCCACTGTCCCCCTAGTGTCCCCATTGTCCTCTGCAATCCTTGTTGTCCTCCTACCGCCCCCACTGTCCCCGTGATGTCCCCACTGCCCCTTGCTATATCCACGGTTGGCCTGCTCACTGCTGCCTCCACTGCCCTGCTGGTCACTGCTGAAAATGCAACTGCAGCAGGTTTAGGAAAAGATGAGAATGGAAGGCAGCCCCCCCCCCCCCCCCCCCCCCCGCAAGCCTGGATAGCTCTTTTTGAGGAGGTTGCCATGTGGGGAGTCGAGAAAACTGGCAGTAGCAGGAAGGACGTGTGATTTTCTTTTTTTAGAAAATGAGCACCATTAGGGCAAGTCTGAATGTGGAAGGGTATAGTCCAATAAAGAGAAACTGCTACTGCAGGAGAGAGAAAGAAGGTGCACGTGTGCAAATGGGGCCCTTGAAAAGATGAGAAGAGGTGAGATCCAGACCCGAGCGGGAGGGTGGATTTCCAGCCAGTGCAAAAGGACAGAGAGGAAGGCAGAGGATGGTAGTTAGACATGCCTGCGGTTACTGGCACTGCTGGGGGCCGGTGGCAAGCAGTGATTCATCCAATAAATATTGACTGAGCCCCTACTCTGTGCCTGGCTCTGCTCTGGGTGCTGGAGACAGAGCCCTGAACAAAACGGACACCTCAGGGAGCTTTTGTTCCAAATGAACAGTTACAACGTGCCAGACTTTACTCTCTGTCGAAAATAATGTAGGGGAGGGCAAGAGGAAGGCCAGGGTCGGACCGGGGGAATGTTGCAATTATAAATAGACAGGCTGAGGGAGCCTTCACTGATGAAGGGACTGAAGTCCTGTAAGACAGAGGCGCTAATGCGTATGAAAAGGACCAGAAAAGAACTCTACCAGGATGAAAATATACCTTACACACTAAAATAAGGTCTTCAAAATTAAAAAAATAACAGAACCATATTATAGGAAGTTACAGAGAGTGAAGCAAAAGCACAATCCTGCCATCCTTATCCAAGAGCTATCGTCAATTGGTGTCTTCATCTGTATGGATGCATGTCTTTGTCACATAGTTGAGACCATGCTTACACACACACGCGTGCGTTCTTTATCCCTACCATTTCCTTGGACAGTGCTAGTTAGATTATTATACAAATAGGTTATATAAACTGCTCCATATCTTGCTTTGTCACTTAATATATCTTAGATATAATTTAATTTTTGATATACTTCCTTTAATAATTATCCCAAAGATGACATAGCAAGGTTAAAAAAAAAGATACGAAAGCATATATGTTCCTTTTTAAAACATTGCCCTATGGTCTTTGGGTTCATCATTAACAGAGCTACACACAGGTTTCTCCCACTATCTGAAGGCAGAGCTTTCCCGTAAAAAACTTTCATAAGGCAAAATGGCATAGAGTGAAGCAGCGATCACCTTAGGACACGCCTTGCTAACGGATGTGCAAAATAAACTGAGATAGAGCACAGATGCTCACGGGCACCGTTCAAAGTCCTGGCGGCTTGATGTTGCGATATTGAGTGTAGTTTCCGGAAAAGGAGCTTGGTGGCGCCAGTCTCACTGCTTGGAGTGTGCGCTGTCTCTGTAAGGGCTCATTGCAAACCAAGGCTGATCCTTATTTTCGCAGAAATGAAAATTCTCTTTGGATTTCCTTTGGTCAGTGAACACAGGTACTGATGTGGGTCTTTTGTAAAAGTGAAGTGGTGTACGTAACTCGAACTTTCGAAAAGCAGGGGATACCTGCATCCCTTGTGTGATTATCTCTAAAGTAAGTGAAATAATAAAGCAAGGTACAGGCAGTTTGTATAATAATCCATGTGTATAATATCCTAGCTACCATGGTGCAAAGAAACGGTAGGGACAAAATGTGTGTGTGTGCGTGTGTGTGGGCTTGTACATCTATTTGCATAAAGTTTCTTTAGGACACCTCAGGGGAGGAGAACTGGGTAACCAGGGAGCAAAGAAAACAAGACTTTTCACTGTGCAACTTTAAATGTCTTTTGAATTTGGAACCATGTGGATATATTGCCATTAATGAAAGATGGGAAGAAAGGACCACTTCAAGTCTGTTTCCTGTGGTTTTCTCAACTGGACATAGATGAAGGCTTCCAAGGGGGCATGTATGAGGCCTTCGCTGTGTGCGCAGGGGTCAGGGCAAATGCCTAGAGGTGATGCGCTCAGGGCCAGGCGGAGGGTGGGGAGACGGGGCCGAAGAGCCGGAGCAGGGGCAGAGCTGATGAGACCTCTAATGGCTTCTTTACTTGACAATTTTAAAGCCTGTTAGGGTTTATCATCTTTAAAATAAAAGCAGTTTCAAAAGGAAATGAGAATTCATTTGTACACTAAGATCTCCCTCTTCTCTCTCTCCCCACAAGAAGCTTCCCACCCAGGTGTCAGCCTGTTTTGCTGGGTCCTTAAATATAACAACATTTCACTTCATCATCTCCCTTCATCCACTGATTTCTAGAGAAAGCTTTCAAATTATTAAGTAATGAAGCTCTAAATGACCTGGATGGGGGAGAAATAAGCATGCCTTAAGGTGCTTAGCACTTTAGCTTCAGATAAGGTTCCCGAAATGCTGCTTTCTTAAATGGTGCTATTTAAATGCAAAGGAACATTTTGATAAGCTGTAAATGCTTAACCCTTCTCATTCCTGACACCCCCGTATACTCACAGAGATTACATAGAGGTAATAGGAGAAATTGCGCTGGCTAACACTAAAGGGGTATATCCCTACCGAATCTGAGATATCACACGCACACACACACACACACACATACACACACATACACACAACTGTCCTCCACTTCCCATGGTAACAGAAGTTCCCCTAACTGTGAAACCCCCCTTCTAGCTATTACTATGGCATCAGGGAGTGGGAGCTAGAGCAGTGTGGTGGAGTATGGTGAACTGAAGTTCAAATCTTGGCTCAGCCACTTACGTGCTGTGTAAATTTGGGGAAGTCACTCATCCTCGCTGAAAGGGTTCCTCATGTGTAAAACACATGTTTACTGAGCTCCTTTTTGGGGGGTCAGAGACTGTGCTTGGCATGGGGCATAGGGCAGTGGGCAAGGTGACAGTCCCTGCTCTTGTGGGGTGTGTCCTCTGGTGGGTTAATTATAACACGTGGAGATTGAATGAGATGAGTGAAGTCAAGGGCCAGGTGGATGGCAATGAAAAGGGTAACACTGACCACTTAGAGAGACTCTCATCTCTCCACCCCCACCCCCCTTCTCTCACTATGATCTCTCACTCCTGCCGACCTACCTCTCGGCCTAAATCTCCTACATTACCGGTCCTGTCCAGGCCGGTGCAAGGCTGTGCGTCCTAGAATGCCCTTACCCCTTCTCTCTTAAGCAACCTCTCCTCTGAAAAGGTGTTGTCTTCCTTTTTTGAATAGAAACTTATATACAATTGTCCATGGTAATCCTCTGAGGATATATTCCAAGATCACCAATGGACGCCTGAAACTACAGACACTGTCGAACCCCATATATATTATGTTTTTTCCTATATATACTTATGATAAAATTTAATTTATAAATTAGGCATAGTAAGAGATTAACCAATAACACTAATAAGAAAGAACCATTATAGCAATATACTGTAATAAAAGTTATGTGCATGTGGTCTCTCTCATATCTTATTGTACGGTACTCAACTCTTCACTTAAAGGAAGCACCGTACAGCTTCTCTTCGGCGTGTCAGCGTGGCCAGCATCACCACCCTTGCAGTTCGGGGACTTATTAAGTAAAATAAGGGTTATTTGTACACAGTACTGAGATACTATGACAGTAGATCCGATAACGAAATGGTTACTAAGTGACTAGCTGGTGGGGAGTGTACACAGGGGATACGCCGGGCAACAGCATCGTTCATGTCCCAGGCAGGATGGAGTGGGACGGCACAAGCCTTCATCATGCTACTCAGAATGCCATGCAATAGAAAAAGTATGAATTATTTATTTCTGGAATTTTCTATTTAATATTTTTGGACCATGGTTGACCAAACCATGGGTGATCGAAACTGCAGAAAATGAAACCAAGGATGGAGGTGGCGGGGGACTACTGTATTGAAGGTTTAGAGCATGATTTGTGATACACATATACATAATAAAATGATTACTGTAGCCAAACTAATTAGCAAATTGATGTCCTCATATAGTTGACTTTCTTTGTGTATGGTGAAATCTACTCCCTCAGGAAATTTCTGGTAAACAATACAGTATTATTAACTACACTCATCATGCTGTACATCAGATCTCCGGACTTATTCATCCCGCATAACTGAAACTTTGTACCCTCCACCCAACATCTTCCCATTTTTCCCATCTCCTCACATCTAGTGATACCTTCTTGATGGCCCTGTGCTCTCAAACCATCCTTTCCCATGACCTCAATCATGTTGCATCATCATTTGCATGATTATTCGTTTGCTTAATGTTTCTTTCTTACCAAAAGGTGCCTGGCAAAGCACTTGTCCCATAGTATTGGTACTTGATGAAATATATTAAATGGATGCTCAATAAATGGAAGTTTCTATTCCCAAATGTTACTTGTGACTTAGTGTGTGTGGGGGGGAGCTGAAAATTATTATTACTGCCACCTGAAGGAGCATTTGTAAAACTTTGTGATTTTCATGCCATGAAGATAACACAGGGTTTTCTGGGAATTGGCAGCAGAGCTGACTAGATGGCCCCTGATGTACTTCTTTCTCAGGGTAAGGTCAGAGGAACTCCAGGGGCCTGTGAAGTCATTGTTAGTATCTCTCAGTTCTCTATGGGAATTTAAACATTTTATATTTGTATGATAATTAAAAAAAATCAATTTAAGTATATTGTGAATTATCTCAAAGTCATACAATTGGGCACCACCAGGCAATTTCAATGGCCAGGACACAGCTGTGTTTCCATCCCATTTCTGCTCTGCATAACTTTATTGTGAGCTAGTGTGGTGGACCCTCTGATTCTGCCCAGGTCACTCTTGAGCTTCTGAGAAGGAGGCTAGAAGACAGCCCTTAGCTGTCAGTTCTTTTGAGGGATTGTGTTGACTGGATGAAACTGCCTCCTTCCAGGGGCACCAAGGTCAGACCCCTCACCCCCAAGTCAGGGCAACTCTGAAGAGCCACCCCTGCCCAGTGGATTGGCAGAAGCCTTCCTTGGGCCTTCAGCCCAGCTCAGCTTCTTCCTCTGCCTGTTTCTACTTCAGCCCCTTCCCTTTCACAGGTGTGGATCCCAGGGGCATTCCCGGACAACTTCCTGCACGTTAATCCTGACTCAATCTGCTTCCCAGACAATAAAGCTGCTACAGTGAGTGGGAGAAAAATAGAGGCAGAGTTAACACATCGGTAGCATTCTTACCAGGCAAAACCCAAATGATATGTATGATGTTGATGGCTGGGAGAGTAGTGGGAGAGATGCCTTGGACTCAAGGACCCTGGTATACAGGTGTGTCAAACTCCGAAGGACCTGGGTCTGGGCAGTCAGCCTCACATATAGATTGTTAGCAGTCACTTAATTTCAGCAACACAGCATCACCCACCACATTGAAACAATGCTACTAATTAGCATTTTTAAAAAGGTTTTTAATTCTGTTTGTATTATTATTATTGCTATTTTGCTTTTATAGCCATATGAGGACTATAAGAATAAGGAGTTAATATCTCATTATCTTTGCACATATTTAAAAAATAATATGGTAAAAATATTTCTAACTCAACCCTGGGGTTTTGTGAGCTTATACTTGACCTTTAAAAGAAGTCCATACATTACTCAGGTTTGGGACTTACCCAATTGCAACAGTATGGTCTTAAGAGCTTGGGTTTTGGAGGCTCTGTGGCTTAATGGGACATGTTACTTAACTCTGAACCTTGATGTTCTCATCAGTAAAATGGGGATAGTGATACCGGCCCTACAGGTTTGTTGCAAGATTTAAATAGGGAGTGGCTGACAGCTCAGGGTGAGGGGGATAGTGGTTAGGGGGTGAAGGGAGAAAGAAAAAAAGAAAAAGGACTCGTGGACATGGACAACAGTGTGGTGGTTGCGAGGGGAGGCGGGGTGTGTGGGTGTGCAAGAGGCTATAAGGGCGATAAGTAGGAATGGAAAAAACACAATAAAAAAGGAAAAAATAAATAAGTGAGCCACGAGTGAACGTGGAATGCTCGCGCAGCTCCTGAGGCTTGGTAGGTGACCCATAAAGGCCACGGGCAGGAGAGGCCCAGCAGTAGCAAGTGCACAGCTCTGTAAGCTCCTTCCTAACCTGGAAAAACTCCTCTGTCTGCCTCTGTCCCTGAAGACAGCGGAAGGATCAGGTTTCAGGTAAATTACTTCCAACAAGAGTTAAGAGTTAAATTTGCTTAAAAGCTAGCAAGCAAGCACACACTAAAGCCCCAAGGCCCTCAAAAGTGAAAGGTTAAAAATAGAAAACTAAGAAGAGCTATGGCCTAAATTTAAATTTGGAGAATTTTACATTTAAGGACTACCCACTACATGAAATAAATATTCCTGTGGCAGGCTGAATAATGGCTCCCAAAGATATCCATGTTCTAATTCTTGGAACCTGTGAATGTGACCTCATATGTCCAAAAGGACTTTGCAGGTGTGATTAAGTTAAGGATCTTGAGAGGGGGAGATTATCCTGGATTATGTGGGTGGGCCCTAAAAATAAGCGTCCTTATTATAGGGAAGCCCTGGGAGATTTGACTACAAAAGACGAGAAGGCATTTGAGGATGGTGGCAGAGGCTGGAGCGATGTGGGCACATGCCAAGGAATGCCACCTGCCACATTCTGGAAGAGGTGAAAAGCACCCTGGAGCTGCCTGAAGAAATCAGCCCGGCCAACACCTTGATTTTAGCCCTGTAAAACTCGCTTTGGACTTCTGGCCTGCAGAGCTGTAAGAAAATAAATTTGCATTTCTTAAACCACTAAATTCGTGGTCATTTGTTATAACAGTAGTAGGAACTAATACAATTCCTGTGGGCCCTGTTTGCCCTTCCAGTTAGTGAATTTAGTGAAAACAGTAAAATAACAGAGACCGGCTGCAAGAAGGGAGAGTGAAAGGGTCAGAGCTAAGAGTCCGAAGGGCTGGTCTGATTCCTGTCCTCTCCGCCTCCTAGCTGCGGGGCCTCAGGCCTGTCCGCCAGCTTTTCTGAGCCTCACTTTCTTCCTGTCTAAAATGAGACTAAAGATAGCTCATGGGGTTGTGGCGAGGATTAAATGTCGAATACCTTACTAACCATAAAACTATGTGAATTATTCTCATTATTATTATTGTTTAAAAAAACAAATGGAAAGTTTTAATCAAGATTCCACCGCTTAAGAAGATGGCCTAATAAAGCATAAAATGTGTATCTGAGGAGATTGCATCAATGCCGGACTCGTGTATGCTGACGCAATGTTTGGGGCCTGTTGCTAAAAAATCTCAGTTCTCAGACCCTATCTTGTTCTCATTGAACTTCACTAAACTGACCCCAAGGCCCACCTTCGATTCCTTCCGTTTACAACCCAGGCTGAGAGTGAAGATGCCGTCATCACTTGGGCTTCTCTCTGATGAGATATTTTATTTTCCTGAAGAAGACAACATTAGTAATCCGATCACCTCTAACTATTGGGCAATTTTCCTGCACGTGAAGACTCCCGAATACAAATCATGGAAGTAATCCATGCTTGCAGCTATAACAATAAAGACGGCTAATGTTTCTCAAATGTAAGGCTATTCGCGTGTCTCCAGCCTATCTTCACTGGCACAGCACCGTCTCCCAAAGCAAAAGGGGGAAAATAAATAGCTTAGGAGTTTGAAGCTGGAGCCTATCGACATTTTTTTTCCTTTTTATAATTCAGTTGACTATTTCTTAACTCAGGTAGTAACTCAGGTAGTAACAGGAAACAATTGCTGTTTTGATCAAAACTGCGTGTAAATTTGTTTTTTTCCATTTTAAAATCATTTTTGTTTTTCAATTATAGTTGACATACATTATTATATTAGTTTAAGGTGTACACCCCTGTGATTAGATATTACATAGCTTACTAAACGGTCATCCCAATAAATCTCGTACCCGTATGACACCACGCATAGTTATTAGAATATTATTGACTCTATTCCCCGTGCTGTAGTTTACATTCCCATGACTGTTTTGTAACAACCAATTTGTACTTCCCATTCCTTTCAGTTTTTTCAACCATCCTTCCCATCTGGCAGCTATCAAAATGATCTCCGTATCCATGAGTCTCTGTTCTGCTTATTTGTTTATTTTCTTTTTTAGATTCAATTGCTGATAGATATGTATGTATTGCCATTTTATTATTCATATTTTTTATTTCTCACCCCCTCCTCCTCCTTCCTCTTCTTCTTGACTCTTTAACATTTCATATAATATTAGTTTAGTGGTGATGAACCCCCTTTAGATTTTTCTTGTCTGGGAAGCTCTTTATCTGTCCTTTGATTCTAAATGATAGCTTTGCTGGGTAGAGTAATTGTGGTTGTGGGTCCTTGCTTTTCATCACTTTGAATATTTCTTGCCAATCCCTTCTGGCATGCAAAGTTTCTGTTGAGAAATCAGCTGACAGTCTTATGGGAGCTCCCTTTTAGGTAACTAACTGCTTTTCTCTTGCTGCTTTTAAGGTTTCCTCCTTGTCTTTAACCTTTTCCATTTTAATTATGATGTCTTAGTGTGGGTCTCTTTGGGTTCATCTTGTTGGGACTCTCTGTGCTTCCTGGACTTGTATATCTGTTTCCTTCACCAAGTTAGGGAAGTTTTCTGTCATTATTCTTTCAGATAGATTTTTAACTTCTTGCTTCTCTCTTCTCCTTCTGGCACCCCAATGATGCAAATGTTGGTATACTCAAAGTTGTCTCAGAGGCTCCTTATACTATCCTCATTTTCTTTTGGATTTTTTTTCTTTTTGCTGTTCTGATTGGTTGTTTTTTCTTCCTTATATTCTAAATCACTGCTTTGATTCCTGGCTTTATCTACTCTTTATTCCCTGTAAATTATTCTTCATCAGTTAGTGTATCCTTCATTTATGACTGGTCCTTTTCTATGCTGTTGAGGTCCTCACTAAGTTCATCGAGCATCCTTAAAACCAGTGTTTTGAACTCTGCATCTAATAGATTGTTTGTCTTCATTTTGTTTCATTTTCTTTCTGGAGTTTTGTTTTGTTCTTTCATCTGGGACATGTTTCATTGTCTCCTCATTTTGGCAGTCTCCCTGTATATGTTTCTATGTCATAGGTAGAGCTGCTACGTCCCCCAAGTTTGGTAGAGTGGCCTAATATAAGGTTCTGTAGGGTCCAGTGGCACAGCCTCCCTAATCACCCAAGCTGGGCATTTGAGGTGCGCCCCCCACCCCAGTGTGGGCTGTGACACCCTACTCTGGTAATTGAGCCTTGATTGCTGTTGACACATCAATGGGGGGTGGGATTTACCTCCAGGCTGGTCAGCTGCATGGCTGTGACTATCGACCTCCAACCACTGTGGAGGACCAGCTGTGCAGGGGCCCACTCCACCAAGCAGGACTCATTTCAGTGGGGTTCTGGTGTCAGCTGGGTCTTTCCCCTGAACGTGTTGCTTCTAGAAGTGGTAGGGTGATTATGCTTCAATGTGGTCTGAAGCTGCCTACTGGGTGCACTGGCTTTGGGGCCTCCCCGGGGGTGCAGGCCAAGGTCAGTTGTCACCTGTGTTCTGCCTGGGGCCACCTGGCATGAGCTACAAAGTGATCTGCAGATGGTGGTTACTTGTACTGGGTTTGGAGGTGCCCAGGCCAGGCTGAGCTGTGAACCAAGGCAGGTGGCCACCAGTGTTGGACCTGGGTCCACTTAGCAAGAGGAATAGGGCATGCTGAAGCCAGGCACTGTTTGTTTGAGAGATTTTAGGAAAGTCTGAAGCATGAGCCAGGACAAGCTACTTGTATGAAAAAGCCACTGGAAATAGCTTGGGTTAACCCAAAAGTTGGGTGGGGCAGAGCCTCAGGGAATCACCAGGGTAGTGAGAACAGTGATAGCCAGTTTGGTGGAGTCTCAGATATGGCGCCCGCCTGCTGTTTCTGTGGGGGGACAGCTCAAAAAAGGAACAATGGCCTCTGCCAGCACTTCTGTCTGGGAGAAAGCTGCCCCCTAGCTCTCGTCTTGATGCCAGACAATTCAGTTCCTTTCCATATGTCTCTGGTGCCTTTTAAGCTGCTGTCCCAGTGCTGGCGCTTAGAGAGCATGAGTCCAAGTAAGTCCATGTGTGGGCCCTTTAAGAGGAACTGCCGGGGACTCCAGAAGCCCCCTGTTTCCCTCGGCCTCAGCCTCACTAGTTTTACAGCCAGAATTTACGGGGACTTCTCTTCCTGGCACTGGAACCTTGGGCTGTGGGGCCTGGTGTGGGGCTGGGACCCTTTACTCCTCAGGGGGGACCTCAGCGGCCAAGATATCCCTCCTGATTTTCATTCTACATCTCTGCCCCTTCTACCAGTCTCAATGTGGCTTCTTCTTTAATTCTCTAGTAGGAGGACCTCCATTCAGCCAGATTTCAGGTGGTTCCGAGTGATGGTTGTTCTCCAGCTTAGTTGTAACTTTTTCAGTTTTGTTCTTTTTTTAAATCATTTTTACAATGGAAAAATGTGTTCACTGTAGAACACTTAGAAAACAGAGATAGGCCAAAAAGAATACTATAGAAATAACCTGTACCCCGCCCACAGATAACCACTATAACTTTTCACATTTTAAGCTATAAAACAGACACTTTGGTGTGCCCGAGTGTGACATTTACGGAGTCACCAGTGCAAGATAACTCCAATGACAACAGGAGCCTGGATTCTCTAGCCCTTCGTGTAGCTGGGTCCTGCTGCAGGTGCGTAGGCCCGGCCCAGGGAAAGTCACTCCCCGGCCTTGAAGAAATCATAGGGGCGGCTCCCGGCCTCAGTCTCCCGTCAGCGGCAACCTGGAGAAGCCGCCCCCAGCCTGCCTTTCTGTTCGGGAGAGAGGCCTCCTAACTCAATTCCCGCCTCCAATTTTCCTCTCCCACGCCACCTCCAAACCTTCATGGGGATCTTTTTACAGCATACTTTGACCAGGTCACGCCACTTCTTGAAACTCTTCCTTTGGCTTTAGGGAAAAAGTGCAAATTTTTTAGCCTGAAACACCAAGGTTTCACTCTTTGGCCCCTCTATCCTCAGGCTTCACATTTGCCTCCACTTACATGTACTCCGTCTCTGGGCACCAGTATCTTTAACTTCCTCTTCATCACCAAACCTGCTACCAAGTACTGGGTGTGGTCTGTGCGGTAGGTACCTATAGTCTTATGAGGGGGAATTTGTGGGTGAGGAAACAGGCTCAGAGAAACCACATGATTCATTCCCTGCATGCAGCTACTAAGCGGAAGAGACTGAATTTGAGCCCAAGGTCCTGTGATGTGGCACAATCATTAGGGTGCGTGCCTTCCTACGGAATGGTTTGTGGTTCCTGAGCCGGATATGCTTTCATTACATTTCTGTATCTTTGCATAAACCACCATCTCCCTGAGGTACCTTTGAACCCATTCTCACCTAGATAATGCCTTCTGGTCCATCAGAATGCAGTTCTAGCCTTCGTTTTAGTGTCGTGCCCCTCCCCTGTGCTTCCGAGGTACCCTTTGTTGACCCAGGTCATGACTGGCATTTACCCTCTTACATATCAAGTATCCCCTCGCTCCCCTTTCCCACTGAAGTGCCCGAAGTGGGCAACTATGTTGTATTCATTTCTGTATCTCTCCCCCTACCCCACTGTCTGGCACAGGATTTGGCATAAGGGAGATGATAAATGTTTGTTTAATAAATGAATGAATGACCAGCATTTCGTAGAGCCTCCAAATAGGCTTCTACCAATCAAAATTTGATTTGCTTATAATGTTTCTGCCACAAGTGGCTCAGAGAAATAAGGAACATGAAACCCAGGAAGAATCCTTTTTCACCAGATCCCTTGCCAGGCTGGAGCCAGATGAAAGAGCCCATCATTTGTAAGTAACTGCTGATTCTCAGTGGTGTGGGAGGGAGCTGGACTCCCTGATACCTTTCTTTCCCCCCCAATCTTTAACTCTTGTTGTTGGTATTGGCTATTTCATGATCCAGATAAGGGCCAGTGGCAGGTAAAGGGTAACAGAATATGCTACCTCAACATATGCAAGTGAGGACCGGGAGTGACCAGAAGGTTGGGAGGTGGCAGAGACCAGGACAGAGGCTAGTTTGTCTGGGTGTGAGGGGCCTCCAGGAGCATGGTTCTTTCCATAAGATAAAGTGTGAGGAGGTGATGGAAATGAAGTGGAGGCTGATGCCTTCTCTTGCCTTGAGCCATGTTGGATCTGGGGAAACAAATGACTTTCCTTTGAGAGATTGGGAGGCATACAGACCAGGTTTTTGTTAAGAAGGAGATGGAGATATGGCTGTGTGACGGGGTTAGGGATGTAGAGAAGCTTTGGAGGAGACATGAGGACCATCCAAACATTTCCCCCTGCCCAAAATGTCAATGAGTCCACCCAGAGTGGGGATGTAGATTCCCTGGTGTGGTTGTCCTGCTTCATTTATTATGTATCGTTTATACTCTGCATTAATAATTTAAAAAATGTGTCTATGTCCTAAGTCGAAATTCCAGTTGTAGTGGAAATAACCTAGGCCTTGAAATAAGATAACTACGTCTGAGTTCTCTCTCTCTCTCTCTCTCTCTTTTTTTTTACTAGCTAATAGGCCATAGATAAGTCATTTCACCTGTCTGAACTTAAGTTTCTTCATGTTAAAAATGGGTACAGTAACTCTACCTACTGGGTTGCAGTAGGGTTGCAGTGAAGAATAAACCAGGTGTTTTTGGAAGCTCCCACTGTACTGCCTGAGATATGGTAGATTCTCAATGAGCCTTGCCCTTCCTTCCTTGACTAAATTATCTTTGTTTCTTCATGGTCTGACACCATCTACGGTTTCATGAAGGTACACAACATATGTTGGTCGAATGAATGAATGAGTTGGTTGAAGGAAAGAATGGATAAACGAATGAATTAATTAATGAACGCTAATTTTCAGAGAAATATACTGCTGAGGGAACCCAAGGCACTCTGCCATGACTGATAGCACTTCCTTTGCAATTCCTTTAAGCATTTAGCCCAGGCCATGTCCTCTGTCCTATTTCAAGGTCAGGGCCGTTCTTCTGTCCTGACCTTGGCATAATAAGCCATGAAAAGCTTGCAGCGTTTTTCTATTTTAATCCTACCACCCATTTAATGGGTCATATTTTCTCTGGAAACAGGGGGCTGAAATCACCACGATAATGGGTAATAACATTAACTACTGGCAATATCCAGATATTATTCAATTAAGGTAATAACTCCTAATGCAGGATGAATTGCTTTTATCTTAAGAATCCAATTCAGCCATCAGCTCACCATCATATTCAAATGACAGAAATTACCTTTAAGTCATAGATCTGTAATGTGATGTTGGAATGGATTTCTAATTATATTTTACAATGATGTATTACGGATGTTTTTAAGGTTGGAGTGTATAGCTTGTGTGTTTTCATTTTCTATCACCAGGTAATTTGAAATCCCTTTCAAATATATAATGCACAAAAATTAGAAATTTTTGGAATAAAATCACTTCAAAGGAGTGCTTAAAACAACCTAACAATTCACCTTCGTAAAAAGTTTTAAAAAAGGAGACTAAGATTGTCATTTAAATTTAACACTGGCCCTCTGAAGACAGAGATAGGGAAATCACCATCCCAGTTGAATTCAAGAGCTTTGTCCTCTAGGATGTTGGCTGGGCCAGTATATTCCGCTCCTTTCCTGACCCAAGGCCTTGATTTTGCTGGAGTGTGCAGAGGGGGTCAACCAGAGGAACTGCGACAGGCTCAGCAGTGAGAAATAGGAAGGCCAGGTGGACCTGATATAAACCCATGAGTGCCGTGCAGCACAGCCTACGTGTGCAGGGAGGTCTTTTTGAGAAGCCATGACCTGAACCGAATGTTGCCTGGGAAGCACGCGATCGAAGCAAAGGGGTGAAGCTGGATAGTTTTAATGGACCCATTCGTGGAGCTGTCTTAGTCAAATGCATTTACCTCCGTTATGGGGACAGGCCTGCCTTGTAGATCAAAACACCGTACCTGCCGGCTGTGGTAGCTTCTCTCTTAGGCTACACAGAAAACCTTCTTCCCAGACTCCTCTCTCTGCCCACCCTCTTTCTAGAGGCCAGGCAGACCACTCCCTTCTATCTGCATCTTCTTCCTTCACCTAGGCTACAATCTGATACAAATAGTTAGCAGTTTTATAATTAATTTTTGACCTTAGAGGATATGCCAAATTTGGATGACTGGAATTTGGCCATCACCCGCTTGTAACCAGATTTCAGGGTCACTTCCATGCAAGGTTTAACGCGGACCATCTTTGCAGTTTGTTCCTCCTTCGACTCTTACAGGGCGCCTGCTCTCCTCGTGGCGGGGGCCCTCACCAGAGCCCAGTGCTGACTACATTTGCATTTAGAGAGAGAGGCTAAAACTAGAATAGATTTTCCCTCACAGTCTGAATTTAATCGTCAAAGTTTTCTAGTGAAGGATGATTTCCCTGCTGCTTTTCAATAAAGTTGAATATGACCGCTGCAGGTAGGAACATTGCAATGAGAAAGACATAGGAAAGTTCCATAAATTAATGTGTGGAAGGAGAAATCTATATTTATTCTGGTTCTTTTAAGTGAGCTAGATGGATGGCTTCCAGCTTAGGTGGCAGTGGGTGGGGTACAGGCTGGGGAGCAGGATGGCTTTCTGCACCCATTCAGCATGAAAAGATCTGGCAGGCAGAAACAATTCAGGGAAAGCCCAAAGCGGGGCCAAATTCTTCCTCAGCTAAGCTGTGCTCAGTTCCCACCTAACCCCCTGAGTGCTTTGTTCATTATCCATGGCCCAGAGCAAAATTCAGTCCTCCACTGTTCAGAATTCATGAGACAGAAAAGTTATTCTATCCAAATTGTCAACAGACAAAGCTCATTTCAACTTCGCCTGTAACTGGGAAAACAATTTATGACAGAGAAAAGAAATGGATATTTTCAGTTTGCTTTTCTAGGCTATTCCTAATGTGGTTCCGATCTGCCCTGAGACCATCACACAGCTCTCCTTGTGGCACTGAACCCAGCTGATGGATGGAGGAGGCGTGACTCAGGTAACATTTCACAGGTCCCTAGGCAATCCTGTCGCCTACTTGTCACCAGGGCCAGAGATATATTGGCTGTGAGGGCACGCCTACCACCTGCATGTTCCTGGAACAAATGCCCCTCTGATTTGGGGTTGACACTTCATTCATTCACCAACCATTTATTAGGTGTCTACTATGTGTACCAGGTGCTGGGAACACAGAGATGATTAAGACATGGTTCCTGCCCTCAAGGAGCTCGTATTTTATCAGGGGGACGGATGGAACACATCTTGACAATTTGGGGAGATAGCGGCCCCAGGTGCTGAGGTTGCACTAAGGCAGAGCTATTCGTGCTTTCTGGAGCGGCCAAGTTCTCCGCAGGCCATTCACAGTGTTTGACATAGACAGACTGTAGACCCTCTGCTGCGGGAGGAGATGACCTGTGCGAGGAGGAGGTGCAATACTGGGTTTTTCCCAAGTTTCCTACCTTCCATCTCCTTGCAAGAAACGGTTCTGGGAACAACAGATATCACAGGTGTGACTAAGTCAGTAAGACTGTGAGGTTATTATCATAAAAGGAAATAGGAGAGGGCTGTCTGCATTCCTTTTTTCAGCACAAATTATTAGCTGTAGTGTAATGTGGATGCGAGAATCATATTTTCCATTTCTTAAACACTTAGGCTGACAGTTTGCAAACTTTAGTGTGCATCAGAATCACCAGGAGGGCTTGTTAAACCATACTGCCGGGCCCCCTCCCATGGAGTTTCTGACTCAGTGAGTCTGAGGCGGGGTTGGAGGAGAATTTTTACTTTTTAACAAGTTCCCAGGGGACAACCCCTGACCTAGACAATATCTGTCACATAGGAAGGGATCAATAAATGATAGCTATTAATAGTATTAGGCACTATGCGTAGTGCTTTACATAAACTAGTTAACCCTCACCGTAGAACAATATAGCAGGAATTATCATTATCATCCTTATTTTATACATGAGAAAGTGGAGACTCGATGATCTCAGTATTTCCCCAGGGTCACGGAGCTAATAAGTAGCAGGGATAGGATATTGAAACCCAAGTCTTTTGAGTAGAAAATTCATGTTGTTTCTGTCACCCTTTTCTGACTATTCAGTAAAAATGTGTTTTTTCTTTCCTCTTTTTTTTTTTTAAATACAGAAGCTAAAGAGATTTAACTAAAAACAAATGGAGTCTAGAGTCATAATACCCTTATTCCATTTCAAATATGTCCCCAAATATATTAAAATTATCCCTCAAGAGCCAGTGGAAAGATCATTTACTTCTTGAAAATAGTTGTGAAAATATATGAGAGCAAGAGCTGCCTGTGCCCTGAGCCCAAGGAGCCTCCTAAGCCAATAGCCACCAACTTCCTCCCTTTTTCTTAACTAATGAAACACATTTTGTTGAGCAAAAGTATAGTCAGAACCCCAATATAGAAAAATATATAAAGCAGAGAGGAATAGAGCTGCTTCTATACTTATGAAACAAATGTTGGTGTTAGCTAAAATGATTGAACTGGCTGTGACTGGTGTGGCTCAGTTGGGTGGGCATGGTTCTGCAAAGCAAGAGGTTGCTGGTTAGATTCCTAGTCAGGTAACATGCCTGAGTTTCAGGTTCAGTTCCCGGTTGGGGGTGTGCAAGAGGCAACCGATCAATGTTTCTCTCTCATTTTGATGTTTCTCTCCCTCTCTTTCCCCCTCTCTTCTGCTCTGTCTAAAAAAAAACCAAAAAAAATCCTTAAAAAAATAAAATGGCTGAATGGTGAGCACTTGTGGGCAGAAACTAGACCTCTCCCCATGGGAGAATCAGCTCTGACACAAGCAAGAGAACCTTCTGATCTGCCTTGGAGTCAGATGCAAAAGTGGGCCAGTGAGTTTCTCAGAACACAGAAGAAATCCCAGTGAATACACATGACACACGCCACCTTCTCCTGGGAAGGGCTTCATCAACACCCTATTGAGGTAGGGTTGGTTGGTTAGATCCAGCTAACACTGTTGTTAGGTCCTTCCTCATGTGAATGGTTTTTAACACAAATTAGATCTACTTTATACGTACGGGTGATAAACCACTTATTGAACTATTTAGCTTATTTTTTATCAACTAATTCTTAGGTGGTCTTTGTGAAGGTCAGAGTAAGATATCACATCAAATACTTCTAAGGAGAAGGACCCCACCAAGCAAACCCAGCTTCTAATTTTCATTACTTTTTAATGAGAGATTCGAGAAAGTAACCACTCCAAATAGGGGATTATCCACACATTATTTGCTTCTGTTTGGGAGAGTAGACCAATACTTACAGCCGTGTTCAGAATGCCCTATGATTCACTATCCAGCCCTGGCCGTGAAGGCCATCTGCACTTACAGGGCTGATTCATAAATCACCCCCAGACACAAATTCATTATTTAGACTTGAAGCTCATCCACCACCACCTATTTCTTTTAGGGCTGTCAAGAGAGACCAAGAAGTAATTATCTACCAATTCCATTCTCCCCATCTTCCATTTCGTAATAACTTGCAGTTGGGTGTGGCCATGTGAACAACATTTAGCCAATGTGATGCAAACACAAAGGATGTGTATACCTTTTGATCACCTTGTACAAGGATGCTATTTGACCTCCATTTCCATTTCCTCCTTCCCATGGTCTGGGAAGGAGAGGCAACCAGAGCACCTGTCTTGGACACAGATATGGAAGCCATGGGCTGAGGTTGGCAGCCTTGTGATGCTCGCCTTTGCGGTGTTAGGTGTGAGGGAAATAAACTTTTGTCTGATTTAAATCACTAATTTTTTGGTTGTTTTATTGCATCAGCTTAGTTCATAACTTTTGCATGGATCAAAGAGGACCATAAACCCTGACACTCCTTCCATTAAGAAGTGGGGGTTCTATGTCCCTTCCCCTTGAATGTGACTTCTTTGTGACTGTGTTGGTGAATTTCTGGGCCCAGGCCTTAAGAAACTGGCAGCGTACTCTTTCTGTCCTTAGGAGCACTCTCTTCAGGAGCCCTGAGTTGTCATGTAAGAAGTCTGACTCTTCTGAGACCACTGTGCTGAAGAGGTTATGTGTGGACACTCCAGATGACAGTTCCGGCCTTTCAGACACCCCTCCAGGGTTCCAGTTATATGAACAATACCATCTCTGACCCATTAGACCACCCGATTTGTTAGCTGAATACCATGAGTAACCTGGTCAATAGTACTCTGAGCAGAAGAAATCACCCAGGTTGTCACACGTGGAGGAAAAGTGTGGAACTGCTGTACTGATCTTGTGGTTGTAAAGTGAGCCATTGATGACATGTTAAAAATGGCAGAGTAGAAAGATGGAAGTGTCGTAGTCCCCGATGACATCAATGAGCTACTGTCCTAACGTTGGAATCAGCTATCTCCCAACTTCTCATTTAGTGAGATAGAAGGGACTGTATTGTTTAAGCCACTCTTAAGTTTTCTGTTACTTGCGGTTGTCTGCATTCCTCCTGACATCTTGTCTCTCAAGAGGAGTTTATTACTGGGGCCAGAGTATTTGGTTGGGCTTGAAATCAGACTCTGGCTTCTTTAATAAATTTACTAGTTAGGAATAGCTGATTTGTCCACAGGCAGCCCTCCAAGTTTCTCCTGGAACTTGATGCATAACCACCAGTTATTCCAACTGGGTGGTAGACAACACAGGTGGAATTCCATTGCACAACCTCTTATCTGCCTTCCCTTCACCTCTCTTTGTTTTCCTAGAGTCAGGGGCTGGAGGAGAAGCCCAATTACCTCTATGACTTCTAGATGGATAATGAAGGGAATTCTTTCAACAGTTCCCTCAATACAAGGTATATCTGGCTGGGGATGAGGGCTCTATGGACAGAGGACTGGATCTGAGAGTTTCTCCCCCAAAACAATGTGGATGAAAGGGCTTAAATTCAAGGAAGGGGGCAGAACCAAAAACCATGCAGAAAAGACTGTACCTAACAAGCCAAACTTTGGAGGTCACCAAACTGTGGAGGGCCAGAGGTTATCTAGGAATGAGGTTTTGGAGCTGGACAAATGTAGTGAGAGATAGGAAAACAATGTGATTTGGGAACATCTTTGTGTGCTTGTGTGCACACATGGGGCTGGTGGACTAGCCCAGAATAGCTGCTCGTGCTTCTTGACATCCGGGGCATAGTGCATGGGTGCTTTGGCTGAATCATGTAAAAGGATCTGAGGGCGCACATACTCAGGAAGCCTATTTATGTTCTAAGAGACAACTTAAATGCAAGTTTCTCATGAAGTCCTTGCTCATCCATCCAATTGATCTGTGGATAAATCAATTGACTTGTAGACCCAATTGATCTACAGGGTGTGGCTTATGACCTAATTATAGCATTTATTTCAATTTCTCATGTTTTATAGCCAGCAATTGTTTAGCCATTTTCCCAACTGGATTAAAGGATCTTTGAGGGTAGGGACTATTTCTTAACTCTTCCCTTACAGCATATACTACAGGGCTTTGTAGACAGAAAGAGTTCAGTAAAGACAGAAAGAGTTCAACAAAGATCTTTTGATTAGTTACTATTGTCAACCTTATTTTTCCTATTTTTCTGCTGACATTTAGAAACAGATTAGAAATATTTTTAATAGTGCATGTTTCCCTAAATGACAGAATAAACACAGGAATCATCAAGTAGGCAAAATAAATCTTATGCAGAAGAGTTAAACATATGTAAGAAAAAACAGGGAATAGGGAAACAAGAGAAGGATTCAGGGGCCGAAAATTTCTCTCTGTTTTAGACTGGTTCCAGGCAAATGAATGCCCTCTGAAAACTTCATCAGCTTTTTTTTTACACAAAGTGCTTTCTGACCATTGCTCTACAGTGTCTCTCCTATTTGGACACAGAGTTTCATTTATTAAGGAAACATAATTTGGCTCCATTTCAAAAGGATGAACAAGGCCCATTTTGTTGTCCCATTCAAAAGTTGGGTTTAGTCTGGGTCAAGTTTTTCTTTCAAAAATAGGCCCAAACCAAGAATGTCACTACCATTATAACTTAATATTGCTTTAGGCAAATTGCAAAAGATAAAGAACAATAACTGCTGGAAAAGAGAGAAAAATATTTACAAAGACTTTATACTTTGAACTAAATCAACAAATTTAAAAAGAAGGAAGATTCGGTATTCAAATTAAAAAATTTGTAGCATTACTATACGCAATATGTTGCTATATGCTATATACACTGTATTACTATACACAAGCAGTAAACAGCTAGAACTCATGTATGTACAACAATATAAAACTATAAGATGTATGCAATGACTTGAGAAGTTAAGTATAGACTTAATTAATTTTAAATAAATTTTTTTCTTAGAATTTGACAACATATTCGAACAGCTATTAGGCAAACAAAATATTAAGAGCATAAAAGTACATTTTGAAAAGAATAGTCTGTGCAACATGGTTCGATAAGACTGGAACTCTAAATTTTATACATATTATGAAGCATGAGCAATTAAAATGGTATAGAACTGGTGTAAACCAGACAGAGGAGCATTAGGAGCACTGAAACAAAACTATTTATATATGGTCATCTGATGTATGATAAAGTATGATAAACAGTGGGCAAAAGAGAAGTTATTAAATAAACAATGATATCAATTTAAACATCATTTATATCTAAACATATGCTAAATATACTCAAATGAATTAAACAGTTAAATATATATATATTTTAGGCAAACTTCCAGCCAAGATGGAGGCACAGTTAAATATACTTTGCCTCCTTGCACAACCAAAGGAAGGACAACAACAAATTTAAAAACAGGAAACAACCAGAACTTCCAGAAAATTGAACTGTATGGAAGCCCAACAACCAAGGAGTTAAAGAACAAACATTTATCCACTGGCAGGAGGGGCGGAGATGGGAAGCTGGGACAGAGAGGACAAGTGGCAAGGCAGTGGCTGGAGGACTGGGCCGGTGAGACATTGGTTGGCAGACTGGGTGGTCCCACATTTTTGTGCAGTTAAATCAGGAAGAACAACTGGGGAGCGAGGCAGAATGTTCAACCCAGGATTCCGGCATGGGAAAAGAAAGCCTCAAAACGTCTCGCTGTAAAAACCTGTGGGGGTTGCAGCGGCAGGAGACACTCCCAGCTTCATAGGAGAATTCATTGGAGAGACTCATGGGGTCCTATGATGTGTACAAACCCGCCCACCTGGGAATCAGCACCAGAAGGGCCCAATTTACTTGGGGGTAGCTGGGGAGTGGGGTGGGACAGCAGGTAGTGACTGAAAGTCTGCTGAGAGCTGAGCAAGGAGCAGAGTTCCCTCTATGGCCCCTCCCCCACATACAGTGCCATAATACAGCATGGTGGGTTGACCTGCCCTGGTGAGTCCCTAAGGCTCTGCCCCTTACAGCATAACAGGAGTGCCAAGACAAAGAAATATGGCCCAAATGAAAGAACAGATTAAAACTCCAGAAAAAAAATACAACTAAGTGATGAAGAGATAGCCAACCAATCAAATGCAGAGTTCAAAACACTGGTAATCAGGAGGCTCACAGAAATGGTTGAGTACGGTCACGAAATAGAGGAAAAACTGAAGGCTGTGCAAAGTGAAATAAAGAAAAATATACAGGGAACCAACAGTGAAGAGAAGGAAAGCAGGACTCAAACCAATGATTTGGAGCAGAAAGAAGAAATAAACATTCAACCAGAACAGCATGAAGAAACAAGAATTCAAAAAAAAGAGGAGAGGCTTAGGAACCTCCAGGACAACTTTAAATGTTCCAACATCTGAATCATAGGGGTGCCAGAAGGAGAAGGGGAAAAACAAGAAATTGAAAACTTATTTGAAAAAATAATGAAGGATAACTTCCCCAATCTGGCAAAGGAAATAGACTTCCAGGCAGGAAGTCCAGAGAGTCTCAAAGAAATTGGACCCAAGGAAGCACATACCCAGGCACATCGTAATTACATTACCCAAGATCAAAGATAAGGAGAGAATCTTAAAAGCAGGAAGAGAAAAGGAGACAGTTACCTACAAAGGAGTCACAGTAAGACTATCAGCTGATTTCTCCAAAGAAACCTTACAGGCAAGAAGGGGCTGGAAAAAAGTATTCGAAGTCATGAAAACCAAGGACCTACATCCAGGATTACTCTATCCAGCAAAGCTATCATTTAGTTTGGAAGGGCAGGTATAGAGTTTCCCAGACAAGGTAAAGTTAAAGGAGTTCATCATCACCAAGCTCTTATTATATGAAATGTTAAAGGGGCTTATTTAAGAAAAGGAAGATCAAAACTATGAACAGTAAAATGACAACAAACTCACAACTATCAACAACTGAGCCTAAAACTAAAATAAAAACAAACTAAGCAAACAAGTAGGACAGGAACAGAATCACAGAAATGGAGATCACAGGGAGGGTTATCAGCAGGGAGGGGGAGGGGAGAGAGTGGGGGAAAAGGTGTGGGGAATAAGAAGCATAACTGCTAGGTGCTAAATAGACAGGGGCAGGTTAAGAATAGTATAGGAAATGGAGAAGCCAAAGAACTTATATGTATGACCTGTGGACATGAACTAAGGTGGGGGCAATGCTGGTGGGAGGGGCAGTGCAGGACAGTGGGGAATAGAGGGGAGAAAAAAAAATGGGGTAACTGTAATAGCATAATCAATAAAATATACTTCAAATATATATATTTTTAAATTCATAGAACAACCAAAAAAAGAAAACCAAGATTGCATCAGCTCTTGGGACCTGCAAACAATAAACCTGAGGAACTTTTAAAGGCTTGAAGTGATAGAAGAAGTAACAATAGAAGAGATAAAAAGATTCAGCTGGATAATACCATATATTTTAAAAAGTTTTTATTTATTTATTTGAAGGGGTGGAGGGAAGGAGGAAGAGGGGGAGAGAAATATTGATGTGTGTGAGAATTATCAATCAATTGGCTCTCAGACACATCCTGACAGGAAAGGGACCCGCAACCCAGGCATGTGCCCTGACTGGGAATTGAGGCAGTGACACTTCACTTTGTGGTGTGATGCCCAACCAACTGACCCACACTGACCGGGATGATACTCAACATATTTTAATCATAAAAATATAAAAAAGAAAAAGGAGGTTATTGAGAAAATATTTGCTTCAAAATAGTACAATCAATAACATCTATAGAACTTGTTAAAATCAAGAAGGATATGTTTAGTTCTAGGGAAAAAAAGTCAGATATATGAAGATATTCAACACAGCATTATTTCTAAGAGCATAAATAAGTTTTTTTCTTTTTTTAAAATTGAATTTATTGGAGTGACATTGGTTAATAAAATTATATAGGTTTCAGTGGTACAATCCTGCACTACATCATCTGTACATTGTGTGTTCACCATCCAAAGTCAAGTCTCCTTCCACTGCCATTTATCCCCCCTTATTCTCTTCTACCTCCCTCTACTCCCCTTTCCCTCTGGTAATCATCACACTGTTGTCTGTGTCTATGAGATTTTTTTTTTCTTAATCCTTTCACCTTTTTAACCCAGCCTCCCAATACCCTCACCCCTCTGACAGCTGTCGATCTATTCTCTGTATCTATAAATTTGTTTCTATTTTGTTTGTTAGTCTATTTTGTTCATTCGATTCCACATATGAGTGAAATCCTATGGTACTCGTCTTTCTCTGACTGGCTTATTTCACTGAGCATAAAGAAAAACGAAGACAGAGGAAACGTGCTACCTGATATCAAAGTACACTACAAGGCCGTAGTGATCCAAGCAGCATTGTACTGACATAACAGCAGACATATAGATCAATGGAGCAGGATAGCGATCCCAGCAATAAACCCATGCCTTTATGGTCAATTAATATTTGACAAAAGAGGCAAGAACATACAATGGGGCAAAGAAAATTTATTCAATAAATGGTCTTAGGAAAACTGGACAGATATGTGCAAAAAAATGAAACTATACCATCTTCTTACACCATATGCTCAAAATGGATTAAAGATTTAAATGTTAGGCTTGAAACCATAACATTCCTAGAAGAAAACATAGGCAGTAAGATCTTGGACATTTCTCAAGAAATATTTTTTCTGATATATCTCCTCAGGCAAGGAAAACAGAAGAAAAAATAAACAAATGGGACCAGGTTAAACTAAAAAGTTTTTGCACAGCAAAGGAAATCATCAACAAAAATGAAAAGACAACCCACTGAAGGAGAATGTATTCGCCAGTGATATCTGATAAGGAATTAATATCCAAAATGTATAAAGAACTTATAAAAGTCAACACTAAAAAAACCCTCCAAATAATCCAATTAAAAAATGGGCAAAGGGCTCTAGCTGGGTTGCTCAGCTGGGTACAGTGTTGTCCTGAAATGCCAAGATTGTGGGTTTTATCTCTAGTTAGAGCACATGCCAGAATCAACCAGTGAATAAATAAGTGAAGCAACAAGTTGAGCTCTCTTCCTCTCTCTCTCTCTTTCTGCCCCTTCCTCTCTCTTTCACAAATCAATTTAAAAAAGAATTAGGCAAAAGATCTGAATAGACATTTCTCCAAAGAGAATACAGAGTATGGCCAATAGACACGTGAAAAGATGCTCAGCATCGCTAGCCATCAGAGAGCTGCGAATTAAAACCACAATGAGATATCACCTCACACCTGTCAGAATGGCCACCATCAGTAAATCAACAAGCAAGAGTCGACGAGGATGTGGGGAAAAGGGAGCCCCCGTGTGCACTGCTGGTAGGAATGCAGGCTGGTGTAGTCACTGTGAAAAGCGGTGTGGAGCCTCCTCAAAAAATTAAAAATGGAACTGCTTTATAACCCAGGGATTCCACTTCTGGGAATATATCCAAAGAAACCCAAAATGCTAATTTGAAAGAATATAAGCACCCCTGTGTTCATTGCAGCGTTATTTACCAAGGCTAAGAGTGGGAAGCAGCCCAAGTGACCTGGAGAGTCAAAAGTTGTTTTAACGGTAACGGGAGACCTAATAAATTAGAGCCAACCAACTTAAAAATTCATCATTTAAAAAGTAATCATGAAAGATGTGCCTCATGTAATGGAAAAATGTTTATGATGCAGTGTTAAGTGAAGAAAGAAAACCTAAAATGGTACGTGCGACATGACTACAACTGTGTGCTCTGCACCTGGACAGCAGTTCATAAAAATGAAACCAGCTGTTAGAGGGCCAGGTTTGGAGTGAGTCTTGAGTTGTGAACTCATATGATATTAGGGATTAGGCAGGTGAAGATGGATAGAAAGAAAAGTGGCCAGGCCTATGGTGAACTGGAGCATCAGGCTGAGCCAAAGTCATTCAAGTAAAAATATTAAAACACAAAACACTTAGACACTTAGATTTTGTGGCACCTTCCTTGATTGCAGCAAAGGGTATAAGGCCAGAACCTCCTCTCCCCTAGTCAGATCTCCATGGAGACTTTACTCTTTGGGAGGCCCGTCGAATACCTGAAGCCCATGGGGGAGTTTGAAAGCCACGGGCAGCAGGGAGCTGCACAAAGACTTCAGGTGGAGAAGTGATGCAGTCAGAGTAGCAGGACCAAACTATGCCAGTTCGAGACTCTTATTGTCCAGGACTTTCAGTGTGTGACCTCTGTACAACATCTCTTTTAATGTTGTTGTAATTGTTATTTTTACAAAAATGAAATTCAGATCCAAACAGAGCAAGTTAAAAGAATTTATGCCCTTTGTTAGCACAGAGCTGTTTGAGAAAATGCCAACTTGGTATCTGGTGGTGAATTAAACAGCTACCTCTTCATCCATCAAATATTTATTGAGTGCCCACCGCATGCCCAGGCCCTGGAGAAAGATGGAGAAGGAAAGAAATAAGACATGGTCTCTATCTTCTATGAGGGTGTGGACCGGCCCAAGACACAGACACATATAATAATCCCATGTACATCAACACATGCCCAAGCGCGATGGGAGTGTGGGTAATTATGGCAAACACAGGAAGAGTAGAACTCAAAAGGCAAAATGTGAACCACATCTCAAAAATGAATACAGGTCTACCAGGAAGCGAAGACGGGAGATCATTCCGGCAGAGGGAACAGAAGGAAGGCTTGATGTGTAAGAGAAACTAAAGTCTTTGGGCAGGACTGGGCTTTACAGGTGTGCTGGGGGCTGTCTGAGAGGCAGATAGGTTAAAGAGCAGGCAAGGCTTGTCTAGATTATCCTTTAGACAGGTCATTTTCAAACTTGGTTTCTAAGTCACAAAACTCTTTGTTGATAATCCTACTTGGCAATCCAACTTGTAGAACAGATGAAAGGAGAATGTCTCTGAATGGAGCAGGGCGGTCGGGCCTGAGAGCCACCTCCCTCCCCCTCAGACCCCATGGAAGCCTTCACGGAGGCCCCACAGAACATTTTTTTGGTATTCATTTTTATTATATACTTTATTCCAACCAAACTGTGATAATACAAAAAGACTGAGGTGGCAGCTTCCCAGAATCTTTGTGGGTTACACATGCAAACTGGCTGGAGACCAGCCCTTGGACCCACACTTCAGTAAAGGGCAGACAAGTCAGTTGCATAAATACAGAGAACATAAGACACAGACATTTCACAGCTTTTTGGTTTGGGTTTTTATTTTAAACATATGTATGCTACAACTTTACATTTTAAGTTAAATCCTCCCCACATTTTGTGAGACCTCAAGATATTCTACATTCAAATCACTCCTATGTCTTGTTTTTCCATTTCCCCTTCTTCCTGCTCATATGATGTAAAGAGCATTGTATTAATCTGATTTTTTAAAGAATCTTTTTGTGTGTTATGTGTTTGCTTGTTATCCCACCGAAGCATTTCATGTTGCAGACCAAAGTCTGCTTATTTCAGGAGGATGGGACCATTGCGTTTTCAGCCCTTGCCGCAAAATACGTGGAGTGGTAATTTAAAATGTAAAGTTGTACTGCACCCCGCCGCCGCCCGCTGCTGTACAATTTGAAAGTTACAGTTGTGCACAATAGAAGCCACACAGGATTTTCGACAGGGAATGACTCAATCAGATTTATAGGAGTCAAACCGTGTGAAATTTAAAAGATTGCTTTTATACTGAAGATAGGCCCTTGGCAGTAATAGCAAAACACCCTGGATTTCTGATTTCATTTTCTTTGTACCTGAGCTGCTAAGCATTATGGATTTTCGACTTCCCTGCTCCCACTGCTGGAATGATTGTTTCAATTTTTGAAAAGTGGAGAGAAAAGGTCTTCTACGTTAATGTCTCCCCGATGCCAGGGAACAGACACTAATGTGTCAGTGGACAGTGCTCACTCAATCTTTTCTTTTAACTCAGTGCATAAAACTCACTGGGCTGAGGTTGTGTATTCCATGAGTATCTATTCATAGACTCCAGCCAAGAAGGGACCTGAATGTCATCTTCGTCTCCAGTCCTCTCTGAGGTGTGAATCTCTTCCTCGCGCCGGTGGGTACTACTCGAAGTACCTAGGTTGTGTGGCCTTAGCCGGGAGGCTCAACCGGTTGGAGCATCATCCCATACACCAAACGGTTGCGGGTTTGATTTTTGGTCAGGGCACATACCTAAGTAGAGGGTTCAATCTCTGTTCAGGGGTGTATGGGAGGCAACTAATAGATGTTTCTCTTTCACATTGATGTTTCTCGCTCTCTCTCTCTCCCCCTACCCTTCCTCTCTAAAATCAATAAACATGTCCTTGAGTGAGAATTTTTTAAAAAAGTACCTGGGGGTGTGTTGGCCAGGAGCATGCAGACACTTAGGAGTTTACAAATTTGTTTTCTCTAAAAGCTCAAATTCTCCATCTGCCACCTCCATTCTGGGTGACTGTGTGTGATTGGGCATCTGGTATAATGCTTGTTGGAACCGACGTCTTGATATATGAATACCATCTCTTAAGGACATTTACATGGCACATTTCTCTTTCAGAGGATAAAGTATGAAGCCGTATTTCAATAAAGCAGGTGCTGTTTCCTCTCGCCAAATCCTGCCTTAGATATTTAAAGCAGCCCACCTAACAACCAGACCCAGTAAGTGGCAGCAGCAATGTCTGCATGTGGGGCTGATAGAGCCAAAGCAACTATCTTGTTGGAGAGGTGATTAGGTGATATTAAATGTCAAGATCTCAATGAATTACTCTCAGAGGTTTCATAAAAGAGAAACATGATCTTGTTTCTATTGCTGCTGCATCAAACAAAAACATTTTTTGTCTGCTCCTTTGCCGAGAAGTGTAACTATTGGTTTTTGAGTTTGCAATACATTCTAAGGATAAATTAGAGGAGAGACCAACCTCCTAAATCAGAAGTTCTCGGGCCCTGGCAGAGTGGATGAGGTTTCCTGGGCCTCGAGGGTGGCCTTTCGTTTGTTTCTTGTCATCTGGCATTTATCTTTTTGGCGTGGTGAAGGGTACATCGGGGTTGATTAGAGACAGGCACTATTAGCGCAGGCACCGTGGAGATTAACGGCACCAGAGCTTCCAGAGGAATCTGTAAAGAGCAGTGCCAACACCTCTGCTTGACTCTGCCTGGTACAATCAGTGAAATACAGAAGCCCAGAGTGAGATGGCCTTAAAACTTGGATTAAAGAAAAGATTACCCTCTGAGAGTTGAATGAGTCAATAATCGATGGTATTAGCCACCTGCAGAAATTGTGGTAAAAGCCGGGATGTGTCCTTAAGTGTTGAGCAGGGAGAACAGGATCTGGCATGATTGAAAGTGAAAGAAACTGAAGGCTAGTCAGTGGATTTCGCTCAAAGGAAGCACAGGTTAGCCGAGGAAACTTGGAAAGCAGAATCTGGGAGAGAGACTTCAGTCAAGTGTGACCCAGTCTGGGCAAGCAAACACAGGATCCTGGAGGCAAGAGACTCCCCCGCCATTGGAGGGTGTCGTGCCCCTGCCCACATGCCTTCCTTCTGTGCATTCAACACATAGTCATTGAGCATTACTCTGGGCCACACACTGTCCTAGGCATGGGTGGGGGCTTGCAGTGAATAAGACAGAAAGGTCCTTGTGTTCATGGAAGCTTCCAGACACAAAAAAATAGAAGTGCAAGATCACTTCGGAAAGCAATAAACATTATGAAGAAAATATTAGAGGATGACGGGGGAGGGAGAGAAGGTCTTTCCGCAGAAAGGAAGTGAGACAAATAGCTTTCCAAGTCTCACCCTGGTCTGGATGACAAAGCCTTGGGGAGTTCCTCCTTCCCTTTGCTGGGATCCATGCTGATCACAGGGGCTGCTGGGCAGGTCCCCAGATCCTGAGTGAGGTGTGCTTTGGAGAGTGGAGGAAAGTGCTCTGCTCACTAGCCAGGGGCTTCCCTCTCTGTAAAGGGAAGGTCAGCCCTGGTGTAGGCATGAGGCTTCCCTCAGGTTGGACAGCCTGACTTGGACTGCTGAAAGCGCAGCATGCACTCAGTCAACATCACTTACGATTATTCTTGTTGAGGTTGTGAGATCCCTCCAACACCCAGATGAATGTCTCCTCAGTGACTGACATTTGTAAATGGGATGATGTCTTGGACTCATACTTGGTTCTTGCAGTGTTCAATGAAAACTCCCAATTTATGATATTAATCCATATTAGAATCTAATCTTGCTAGAAAAATCATATTAAAGGGGAATTCATTTCATTTAAACTAGTATATTTTTTCAAACAAGTCAATACAATGAAGAATTTATCAATTCTGTAGGTGAAGGAATAATCTTGTAGCTTAATTATAAGAAAATGAGCTAAACACATTAGAAAAAGATGGTTTCTCCATCCTCTCATTACCTCTCTAAGTTCTCAGTGAATTTTTGTTTCTCCTTTATTAGAATCCACTGCTTAATAGTTACCTGCTAATGGAGCCATGACTTGAGATTGGATATCTGAGATTTTGTCCTTATAATAGTAATTGTTTATTGACACATGTGTATTTACTTGAATGTATGTATTTTCCCATTTAAATTTCAAATGAATGCTATGGAGTTGGTAGTTTTATTATCCCCATTTTATGGATAAGGAAATTGAAGCTCAGAGATGGGAGGCAACTTGCCAAAACCACACAGATGTAAGTGGCCAAGAGGGATTCAAACACAGGTCTGTTTCACTTCAGAGCCCAATCTCTCAGCTGTCACCCTGCAGACTCTACAGTGTAGAGGACCCTTTCAGAATCTGGGAGCATTGCAGGTTTCTAGGAATCCTTTGTATAACTTTAGAGCAATCAACAAAAGTGAGAATATAGAAATCAGCCAAAAGATCTTTTACGTAAAGTCTTAAAATGCATGAAGTTAATTAAATGAATGTTAAAAATGTTTTTTCCCCTATAGCTTGGATGGAAAGGAAATAATTATAGCTCCAGTTTTCCACCTTTTCTTTCTTCTTCCCTTCCTTCCACAAACATCAAATGTTAGTAAATACCTAGGACGCAAAGCACTATGGAAGGCATGAAGTCTTAAAAAATCAATAATTCAGTTTCTGGTCTCAAGGAGCTTATACTCTAGTGTACAACACAAGCCGTAAACTTGAGTGCTCTCTTAATTAGAGATAAGCAAGGAGCCATACATGAGCTTAGGCGAGGAACATTTAATTAAGAAATTAGGGGTGTGGATGGAACGTGGAACACTTCCCCATCTAGGGAAGAAGCAGAGGAGAAAGAAGAAGGGATAGATTCAAGGAATATTTTATGATTTAGCACTATTGTCCCTTGGTGGTCAGCACTGTTTATTTATTTCTGGATGCCCCATGCCTAGTACTGGACTGCTACTTAAGTCATAAGTAGACTTTGGGTCAAGATGGCAGTATAGGTAAACATGGCTCACCACCTTGCACAACCACATCAAAATTACAACTAAATTATGGAACAACTATACTCAGAACCTGAAGAAATTGAGTTGAATGGAAGTCTGACAACTATAGAATTAATGAAACCACACCCATCCAGACTGGTAAGAAGGGCGGAGATGTGGAATGGGCTGGTCCCACATACATGTGTGGTGGATAAAAATTTGGGTGGGATATCTTGGGACTAGGGTGTCCCAGCCTCACACCAGCACTCCCTGCCCAGGGTTCTGGTACCAGGAAGATAAGTCTCCATAACTTCTGGTTGCCAAAACCAGCAGGGATTGAGTCAGTGGAAGAAATGTTGGAGTCCCAAGCAGTTTCTCTTAAAAGAATCCACATACGAAGTCACTTAGATTCACTGCCTCTGAGTTCCAGCACTGGGGTAGCAGCTTGAAAGGCACCAGTGGCAAACAGGGAGTAACTGAAGTGGCTGGCATCAAGGCAAGAGCTGGGAGACAGCTTTCTCCCAGATAGAAAGGCAGGCAGAGCCATAGAGCCTGCAGGGGGTGCCGTATCTGAGACTCCGTCAACCTGGCTAATGCTGTTTACCCCACCCTGAAGATCCTCTGAGACTCGGTCCCACCCAATTTACAGCTGTTAACAGTAGCTTTTTCATATGAATGGCTGGTCTTGGCTCAAGGCTCACAACTTCCTAAATCCTTTCAAACAAGTAACAGCTGGCTTCAGTGAGCCACCAGCCCCTGTACCTCTTGATAACTGACCCCAGGCATGGCACTGGCAGCAGCCAGCCTAGATGCACAGCTTGGCTTCACCTGGGAATCTCTAAGCCCAACACAAGTAGCAGCCATCTCACATTGCTCTATAGCTCAGATAGGATGGCCTCAGGCAAAACCCCGGAGCTGAGGCTGACCTTGGCCTGCACCACCCAGGACACTCCAAGGCCTATGCACCCAGTGGACAGCTACAGATTACATTGGAGCACCACCACCCTGCCTCGGCACAGCTGATCATCCACAGAGGGTGGAGGTTGGTGGTCAGTGGTCACAACCAATCCTTGTAACTGACTGACCTGGTAAATCCTCCCCCAAGGTGTGCCAATAACAACCAAGTCTTAATTATAAGAGGAGGATGTACTCAGCCCACATGTAGAGCACACCTCAAATACCCAGCTGTGGAGGTAGGGGGGTGCTGTGCCACTGGACCCTACAGGACACCTACCACATTAGGCCACACTACCAAGACACGGAGTCAAAACAGCTCTACCTAATACACAGAAAAAAACACAAGGAGGCTGCCAAAATTAAGAGACAAAGAAACATTGCCCAAATGAAAGAAGAGATCAAAACTCCAGAAAAAGGACTAAACAAAATGGAAATAAACAGTTTATCAGGTACACTAGTTTTAAGGATGCTCAAGAAACTTAGTGAGGACCTCAACAGCATGAAAAAGATCCAGTCAGAAACAAAGGATACACTAATTGAAATAAAAAACAATTTACAGGGAAACAACAGTGGAGTGAATAAAGCCAGGAATCAAATCAATGATTTGGAATGTAGGAAGCAAAAAACAACCAATCTGAACAATAAGAAGAAAAAAGAACCCCGAAAAACAAAGATAGTGTAATCAGCTTCTAGGGCAACTTCAAGCATTTCAACATTCAAATCATAGGGGTGCCAGAAGGGGAAGAGAAAGAGCAAGAAATTGGAAATCTATTTGAGAAAACAATGAAAGAAAACTTCCCTAATTTGGTGAGGGAAAAAGACATGCAAGTCCAGGAAGCACAGGGAATCCCAAACAAGATGGATGCAAAGAGGTTCACTCTAAGACACATCATAATTATAATGCCAAAGTTAAAGATAAAGAGAGAATCTTAAAATTAGCAAGAGAAAAGCAGTTTTGTTGTAGGAAGAGAAACCTACAGGGGAGTTTCCATAAAACTGTCAGCTGATTTCTCAAATGAAACTTTGCAAGCTAGGAGGGGTTGGCAAGAAATATTCAAAGTCGTGAAAAACAGGGACCTAGAGCCAAGATTGCTTTAACCGGCAAAGATATCATTTAGAATCTGAGGGCACATAAAGAGCTTCCCAGACAACAAAAAACTAAAGGAGTTCATCACCACCAAGCCATTATTATATGAAATGTTAAAGGGACTTATTTAAGAGAAGAAGATCAAAACTATGAACAATAAAATGGTAATAAATACATACCTGTCAACAATTGAATCTGAAAACCCAAACTAAGCAAACAAGAAGAACAGAGACAGAATCATGGATACAGAGAGTGTTTTGATGGTTGCCAGATGGGAGGAGGATGTAGAAGAATGGGTGAAGAGGTGAAGGGATTAAGAAGTACAAATAAGTAGTTATAGAATTGCCACGGAGATATAAAGTGCAGTATAGGAAATGGAGTAGCCAAAGAACTTATATGCATGACCCATGGACATGAACAATGGTTTGGGATGACCTGAGGGAGTGAGGGGTGCTGGGCGGAGGGGAGCAAAGGGGGCAAAATTAGGACAACTGTAATAGCATAATTAATAAAATATAATAAAAAATGGTCTAAGTAAATTCATATCACCAAAGGGACTCTCTACTTTTCACCCTGAAACGGATCGTGCTATGAGATTTTATTCTGGAAAACTATTGCTGATATCAGTGAGGCACCTGATTAAATATGAAGGCAGGGGCGAAGTTCGCCGACGTCCTGAGGCCAATTTAGCTGGAATCCTGGCTGACTCTTGGAAATCTCTTTATTGTCTTACTTGAGGCAGCTTTAAAAATGCAAGCAAAACAGAAGTGTTTTTTATCCTCTAAGTGATAGCTTTCGAAAGAAGTAAGAATGCAAATGTATCAAAGCAAACAAATTACTAAATAAATAATTTCATTCCAAAACAGCTGTTGTATATACAAAGTATGATAAAGTAACTGTAACTTTGAAATGTTCTTAGATAAGGACTTGAGACCGCTTGATTGGTCCAAGGAACCCCACACCCACGCTGAGATGCTGAGCCCAGGGCTCACGGGCCTGAGAGTGAGGCTTTGTATTGGGGCCACTGCAGAAACACCGGCTCAGAAGTCACTGTCCTTATACACACCATTGTATATGGGGACCCAATCAAATGAGACTCAGATTTAAATCCAGCCGACATTTATGGAGCGCCTGTTATGCCAGGTCCTGGTTTATTTGCTTTCAAAGTATTTATCATATCACCTTTTAAAATTCCATAACAACAAACAAATAGGCTTGATACTAAAATCAGTTGGAGTAAACACCCCAGGTGAGCACCCACCTTCCATTCCAGCTAGCGGATTGAGTGTTGTCATAGGGGAAAGAGGTCTGTAAGTCCTACCACCTGCATTTACACCTCCCTGCCTTCGACCCGGCGAAGCAGTTTTCAAACTTGAGTGTGCACAAGAACTCAAGGTCATACACATAAAAACCCCATGTTCTGCACTTAAGAAGCAACTTCAGGGACTTTAAGGACAGTGAAGACAATGTGTAATTTTCACACCATGGAATGATTTTAGAGCCCAACCTTCGCCCAAGATGGGATGCTCCTGTCATTATTCTAGTTAATCTGCATGTTGTCGGCGGGTGTTAATTCAACAACTGCTTAAACTCTATTTTTAAGAAGAATTCGATATCTAGGAGGTTTATAATGCTAAACTGCTGGTAACAATGGACACTTAAATACCAAAACAAAATAAAATGCAACTAGAATGAGCAGAGAAACAAATATGGCCAGAGGGTAAGGAAGGTATACCTTCAGAGCCCTCCAAGGTTCTGTACTTAATTTGCATTCATAATTTTGTATTATTTTTTTCTTAAAACTAAATAAGCTTTAAGCCTCATGGATTATGGATTCACCCTTACATGTAGCAGGCACTACTCCTGAGCCCTAAATTTAGCCCTGTGTTTTCTGGTACTAAGGGAAAAAATGGGATCCATGACTCCTTATTCACTGTGTGCAACAAAAAATCAGGAGGAAAATAAGAATGTCCAAAACACCAAAATTTAACTGTCAACCTAATTTATAGACCTTGAGCTGACAGCTGCAGAAAAATGAAGCATCAATGTTAGGAAGTAGTACTATGTCATTGCCTTATTTGCTAATATTTAATTTACTTACAGTTCACCAGTAATTCTGTAAACAGACATTTATCAAGCTCCTACTTTGTAACCAGCCGTGAGATGGAGTCTTAGGGGAATATGAAAGGATGAAGATCAGATCATTTTTTATTTTTTTACTCCTAAGTTCTGAGAAGAGGCCGATCAGTGTGTGCTGACAAAAGGCAAACACCAAACAGAGGAAAACCTGAACCCACGCTGGGGTCAACGACAGCAGACCGGCTCTACTCTTCCAAAACGGAGACAGAGGATCAACCACGGGCTGGAAATCAAGGAACAGGGATGTTTGATCTCTTTTCCTCCCTTTCCTTCTTTGTTCCCTAGATGTTTGCTAAGGACCTTTTCTTATTTTAAACGGCAGCTTTATTGGGATTAAAAAAATGCACTCTACGACCTATCAATTAAAATATGCAAGCCTGTGGTTTTTTGTGTCGTCAGTGTCGCGCAACCGTTGCCCCCTCACCTAAAACCCCACACCCATTAGCAGTTGGTCCCTCTAGGCAACCATGCATCTACCTTCTGTTCCTGTAGGTCTGTCTGTGCTGGACATTTCCGAGGACTTGTGATGTGTCGGGTCTAAGGCCAGGAACAGGGCCAATAGAAACCCGTTTCTCCCCGCCCCACCCCAAACTCTGCTGTTAGCTTGAAGGGCCCATCCCTTCGCTTCCCCCAGGCTTCAGGGTTTTTTCTCCTAAAAATGAAAGGGATGGGTTTCAGATTCTCTCCTACTTTAAACACTCTGCTTTAAAATTCGTTCCTTGAGATAAGCATGGAGGGAACGTGACTTTCAAATGCTCCTTTTAGGGACAGAGGTTGCACAGCCTTCCTAGGGACCCATTTGATAAGATGCACTAAGAATACTAAAAATGTATATGCTCCTAGACCCGGCAGTTCCACTCTTAGGATTAACCTTAGGCATTGGCCAGAATGGTTGCAAAGATACAAGGACTAGGATGATCATGACAGTGTTCACGGTGCGATTAAAAATTGTAATACATCTCTGACAAGAGAGGGGGCGACCTCTACATTCCACCCAGGAAACCGCAGTTAAGAACCCTTGTTCTAGATGACATTCCAACGTTATCCACACTCACCCTGGCCTGTGTGCGGCCTCTGCATGCTACTGACTTTGACTGACTTTCCTGGTCACTAAAGCCTGCAAGTAACACAGGGTCCAGCACAAATAACACCCTTTTCTTGTTACATAAAAATGTTTTATTACCAAAATCATAAGCATGTAATTCTGAAACAGAACAATATCACAGTCAAGCACATCATATGACATTTTAGGTGAAATGTCCAAATTGCTGTCCGTCTCGTGTGAGACATTCACGTACCCTACCGGCCAAGCTGAAGGGCATTGCTTCTGCCAGACCCTGTATTTATGCCCAATACAAACCTCTGATCTTGTTAATTGTGCTGCTGTTCTGGGGCCCAAGTGAGGGGTCTGACATTTACCCTCCCCCATAAAACATTATGATCACAGGACCTGGTTTGACCCGCACTATAAAGAAATCTATGATATCACAGAGCTTCTGATGGTGGGATTTTGCTCTGTTATCTTTAATGATCCCAGCTTTTGTCCTTTGACTCCAGGCTTTTACCAGTTGCTTTTGTCTTCACCATTAATATCTCACCCCCTTTCAACTCATAAATAACTTTCATCTCGTTAGAGAGCTTGAAAGCCTGACACTTTTATTACATGGTATTTTCAGACTTATTTGTGATCAAATAGAAATTACTTCATTAAGGGCTCTGCAAAATCAATTGATCAGAGACAGCCATTTTTTGAACTTTGGCATCTAACAGAAGTATAATTTAGAACTTGGAAATAACTTTTTATATTTTCATAATTTTAAGAGGACAGGGTAGTCACTTTTGAAAAAAGGCATTATTTCTAGCTACTTAGTAGTGACATGTGGTAAGGCAGCTAAATCAAATGATAATATGTACAGCAAGCACCATTAATTTCTAGCCCACTTATTCACTACTGAAGGCATTTCAATATCTCAGTGACCTCAGTTGACAAGGACCATGGTGCAAACATTTCACCTAGGCTATCCCCTCTCTTGTTTTCAAGGATTCAAACATGCTGTCCTTTATCTGTCATGCATTAAAAGTAGGATAAGTATTGAGGGATACCTTTAAATGTAGGGTTTCCTTCTAAAATAATAAATACATTAGTAAAAGAAGGAAATAAAATATTTCTCAATCCGGAATTATCATTCAAGCCAGTGTTTCACCCTAAATAATTTTTAGAAGAATGTCGTTACTTTCAGTTTGATAACAACTAATTTATTCTGTAGCTAATTTAATTACTTTGCAATTAGCTTACCAGAGCAGGAAAGAAGACAAATATCTTTGTGATTGGCGCTTTGTAATGAACTAGATAAGTGAATAAACACACACATTTATTGTGTCAGCCAAGGCAGACCCTATTTTTGCGGAGTAGGTCTGGACTCTCCTCAGCTCTCTCCCATCCCTTTCTAGCATCCTTTTGCTCGAAGTTTTGCTGTGGGTGTTTCACTGTTAAAATCTACCCTTGAGCTTGAAGCTGACCCAGTGGTTGACATTGGCCATTCCAGTTAGAGTCACTAATGAAGTTTAATATGCATTTATTGCTTAAGGAGCTGAAGGATACTTAGGACTGTCATTACTCAATTACATGCCCAGAGGTATATGCCTCACTAGAGCTTTTGCCAGGTACCCTTGAGATTAAATCTCAGCTCCCAATGGGAGGGTTTAATAGGCTTATTGTGCTTCATCTGTGGGGAGTGGGTGGGAAGACAAAACTTGGGGTAGGTGACGCTCATCCTTAACCACAAGGGCTGGAACCACTGACCTGTGCTGGGCCCTGGAAGAAGGGCCTCTAGGGGTTACTACCAGCACAGACTCGTTTTCTATAAGCAGCCTCCACTGCTGAGGAAGTTTCTAAAGGAAAGTGTTTCTTAAGCAAGCTGTGCAGTAGCTCAGCTTCAATAGGGGCTCATCAGGGTCCTTGTCTAAGCTGCTGCTTTTTAGAGGCACTGCTGAGAGTCTTACAGCCACCAAAGAGCCGCACTGGTGAGCAGGAAACCCTGAAAGCCATTAATGGCCATTGCCATGTCAAAAAATTCGGTGGCAATTCTCCACGAGGGTGCTCTGATAGGCCAGGCTTCACAATCTCGGTCACCCTGCTGTGGGCCTCCTTGGATAGCAGAGGGGAGTGTATAGACTGATGGTATATTTTAGTATCTCCTCACCAGGAAGACGGAATAACAATTTTCCATCAAGACAGGGATGTGATTGGGAACTCAGGTGGGGCTCAAGCTGAAGACAGTATTATACCTCAGCTTGTAGATTCCCACTGGAGGGCATTGCCTGAAAAGCAACGGCAAGATTCTGCACACATGTCCTCCTCTGTTTGTCTCCTTCCCACACAGGCACTGACCAGTCTTCTGCCCCCGACTGCTTGCCTTTTCTAGGGTTTGAGGAACCACATAACTTCTTTGCATGAAAAAAATCTCGACTCTGAGAGCCGAGTAGTGGTCTTAGCGGATCAGCTTCCCTAGCCAGCATTCCCTCGGGGCTTCCAGGCAATACCTGTGCGCTGGGGCCCGTGTCCCAGCTCTGTTTGCCTGAGGAAGACCAGCTGGAGGAATAAGTCTGCTACTGAAAATGAAACCTCCTCTTACCTGGGTCTCTGCTCAGGGCAGGGCCTCTCTTATTTACTCGTATGTCCCAGCACTTTCCTTGCACATAAATAGATGGTACATCAATGTATCAGTTGCAACATTTTAAGGATTTCAAGGTGCAGAAAAGTGTGTTTTTCTGCCCCTAAATATAGGAAAAGAAGCAGGAAAGGAAGGATCCCTAAGGCTGCCCTCTTACTGTGCCTTACAAAGGACCAGTGTCTTAATGGGGGCACGGAGTAGACCTGAGCAGCTGTAGCAGGCTCAACAATGAAAAAGACCCTCCTGCCCAAGCATCTAATAGAGCAACTTTTTGAAGGCAAGACACACTGAATGCAAATTCACTTGAAGTAAACTTTAGGGTCATTTAAGTAAAATGAATTACCACCCCCTTTACCTTTGGGACAAGCAAGGCTTACTATCCTCAAAAACGCTCAAGTAGAATGATAATTATGTATGTATGTATGCATGCGTGCATGCGTGTATTTTTACCATAGTGCCTCCTGGGCCTTGCACATGTTTGCAAGCCATCACGCGTGAAGTTCAGGGTGTGCTGCGTTTAAGGTTGGGGTGATGCGGCAATAGGGGTGAGGCTAGGGGCTACGGCCTTCAGAGGAGGCTTTGCTTTTGCAGAGCCCTTTGATCATCTCCCAGGTCTTCCAGGCCGCCCTTCTGGTTCCAATCTGGGAAGCTCAGGTTCACCCCGCTCTTGCCTTGCTCTTGACTGCCCCTGTCGCTGGCACTGCTTTTCCTCTCTGCTGTGGCACTAGTGCCACTGAAACACTTCTCCAGTGTCAGACCTCAGCTGTGTCCAGTTTTTGACTTCACTGTTTTTTGGAGCTAACACTCCAGAGAGTTACTCTGGTGGAACCCAAGTTTCTTTCTGATGTTGCCATTTATCTATCTTCTGTAAAGTAGCTACATGGAGCCTGCTCCAGTTCCTTCAAATGCACAGAGAGTTGGTGGGAAACGCCAATTTGGATGTCCTCACCTGACTTTGAGAATTCCTCTAAACTCATCCTTCTGAATACTCTTCACTCATTAGTATCTCTGGTTTGACTCTTTACCTGAACTATAAATTTTCATTTTATTCCAAAGCTTGGAGCATTGGCTTTGATATTGATATTGGGTCTCCTGGGCACAGCTTCCGGTTCTATCTGTTCTCCAAACATGGTATTCTCTGATGAGGGACGCCTCACTGCAAAGTCCTGTCTTGGTCCTTGGCACACACGAACTGGCTGGGTCTGTGTTTTGCTTGACTTTGGTCAGGGGTGTGTCACTGTGTGTGTGTGTGTGTGTGTGTTTGAATGGGAGGAAGGGGTGCAGTGCAGGAGAGCATTTTGACAAGTCTTAAAAAAGGCCTCGACTGTCACCCTTTCTGCTCAGGTCTACTCTGTGCCCCCATTAAGACACTGGTCCATTGTAAGGCACAGTAAGAGGGCAGCCTTAGGGATCCCTCCTTTCCTGCTTCTTTTCCTATATTTAGGGGCAGAAAAACACACTTTTCTGCACCTTGAAATCCTTAAAATGTTGCAACTGATACATTTATGTACCATCTATTTACATGCAAGGAAAGTGCTGGGACATACGAGTGAATAAGAGAGGCCCTGCCCTGAGCAGAGACCCAGGTAAGAGGAGGTTTCATTTTCAGTAACTTGCCCCTCCCCACCCCCAATTTTTTTGACTCCCTTATGACACTTTGTCTTTTACCCACAATTTGCTACCAACATTTTCAACACATATTCTTTAATTTTGTCTTCCTTCAGAACTGAACACATGGTTGACTGGCTTAAGTCCGATGACTATCTGAGATTAACGTTATTCTGTTTTCAGCACGCCTCATAATTTCTTCAATTTCCTCAAATACATGTTGAGCTTATAAGACCCATGCTTCTTATTACTTTTGTTCTTTTGGTTCACCACACTTTCTGCTGAGCCAATCAGGACAAAATACAATAAAACCCTCAAGTAGTTACACAAACACCGCCGTATAGGCTGTGCAGCCGGCTGGCATCTGACGGTCACAAGGCAGTCGAGAGAGGTCAGTTTTTAACATATGAAAGTGAAGGTTATTCAGAAGTTGAATATATAAAAAATATAAGACCGCTTGGATATCGAATGCCTCTTCTCTATCATGGCTTTTATAATTGGCATAATTTTGGCAAAAAGTAGATTTCCAGCTGTTTCAAGTCACAGATGTATTCTTTTCTGGGTTGTTCTAAAAATAGGCACAGGCTGTTTTCTTACGCTTTAAATCAGAGTTCCCTTGATAGGTTTTTGCTTTGATTTGGACTCTTTTGGCTTCGGGCTGTTTGCGAGCGTGAACTAGACGCTGACTTGCCCTGGACGAGAATTTCTGGAGCCAGAGTGTCACACAGCCCTTGCCGTTTTCCTCCCTTTCCTTCGCTGTTTCACAGTGTGTGCCCAGTCCTGCAAGTCCGCGGAGAACAAGATGTGCCCTACCGTTTTAAGTGTGTGGGGAGGGAAAAAGAACTGACTCCACATTAAAGGAGTTCTGCATCAGGGGAGGGCGGAGTGGGAAGGTGTGTGGGAGAGCCAGAAAGCTCATGCACAAGGTTATAACTTAAAGTGGAAATTTAAACTGTCAGTGCACTGTTTATAACCTTAATCTCCGCCCTCTTCCCAGGTGGAGACTGGGCCGTATTCATATAAGTCCTGCTGCTTCAGGGGCCAGTTGGTGCAGTAGTTGGGTTCTCATCCCAAGGCTACTGCGGGCCATCGAGGCAGATGGGAGATGAACGAAATCATCTACAGAAGAAAGCTAAGACGCAGAAGTATGTAGGAGGACAGACCTGTGAGAGGCGGCCTGGAATAGTGGAACAAACAAAAGCTTCGAAGCCAGTGGACCTGCATTCAGATCCCAGTTATGGCATTTGGACAAGTAAGTTGTTTGTCTGCCCCGAGCCTCAGGTGTCTCTCACCTGTGAAGCGGAGAGGATAATAGCACCTGCTTCATACCAGGGTTACAGAATTAAACACAACGATGCATGTCAAGCGCCCACTGCAGCTGGCTGCCTAGCCAGCACTCAATACATCAGTTAACAGCGACAACAGTAATGAAGCACACGAAAGCGGGGTTAAAAAATACGTGCTAACGGCCAATAAACATACAAAAGCGTGAGATATGCAACCTTTTGACAAGCCAGGGGAATATGAGTTCAAACAGTAATAGCTTTGTCTACAAGACAGGCGACAATGAAAAAGAGGGGAGGAACATGGGCACCGTCGCGTGCGGCTGGTTGCAGTGTGAACGGGTGGGAGGTGCTTGGAAAGCAATTTGGTAATGTCACCTTTAGTTGAAAAAGACACAGGCTCTTTGAGTCACTAATACCACTTATAGGTACCTATTATAAATAAATAATAACACACATTTGTAAGCCTATTTGAGTATATATAGTCATAAGATGTTCACGGCACAATTGGGCATGATAGCAATAGCACAAAAATTAAACACTACCTAAATGTCCACCAATAGGGCAATGTTTGAATAAATTATGGATCTCTCATATAATGCACCACTAATTAGCCATTAAAAATAATTAGGTAAAATCAATACTGTATTAAGTAAAATAGTCAAGTTGTGGGGACTGCTAAGTATAGCGTCATTCTATTTCTCCAAGTCACATCTGGGTAAACGTACATAGATAGATAGCTTCACTTATATAAATTTAAGAAGAAGTTAGGGGGGACACACACCAATCTGTTAAGGATAGTTACCACCTCTGGAGTTTCGAAGGTGGGATGGGAAAGGAGAGACATTCATTTCTTTCTTTATGTACGAAGTGGTGGGGTTTTAAGTACTTTTTTTCCTTTTTGTTTTTTAGCACTATGTAAACAATACCTAAGAAAAGAGAAAGGGAGGGAAGGAAGGAGGGAAGGAGGGAAGGAAGGAAGGAAGGAAGGACAGGTCAGAACGAACCCTAGTGAGCTGTCTTCCAATCTCCAGTGCTCGGCATGGGACTCCTGGCATGCCGTAGGTCCTGAGTGAGTGCCGAGTTGAACTACTGATCATTGTTCAACTAGCAAACAACATTAATTGCCGTATTTACTTTTTCAAAATGCCTACAACGTACGCAGCAATTGTGGGGGGCCTACACTGAGGGTCCTGGGAGTGAGGGAAGGATGGGGCCCTGTACAGCTTGTTCTGTGCTCTGACCAGGAGGTGCACGGGGCGGGGAGGTTCGCCGCATGCCGAGCCTGGGCCACTTAGGGTCCAGATGTTCAAGGTTTCCGGAGAAGCCCAGTTGTGAAATTGTCCCTAAAGTTGAAAACACTGAAGCCAACTACTACCCAGAGTCCTGCCAAAGCTACGAAATTGCAAAATGCACATAATTATACAAACTTAAGCAGGAGCAAATGATCTTCCTCTTAAGTGTTATCAAAAGGAGTTCCAGCTTACAAGATAAAGGCAGGCCAAGCGATTTTACTGGATTTTTTTTTTTTTTAACCAGCTAAATGTCTGTGTTTTTAAGTTCATGGGTGCCAGCTTTGAAATGATGTGGTTTAATAAAATTTCAGCCTTCTCTTGAAGTATTTTCCAAAGCATTCAAGGCTCCAAGGCTCAGAGTCTAAGTGTAAATGGGCTTCTAAATAACATTTAACACCCAAGTCAATCTTGTTTCCTCTTTATGTTTAATTGGATGAACACATTTTGGACACTTGAGAAAACACTCTCTCTTGCTTAGAAGGACATAACAAACAGTGTTGAAAATAATGGAAAAGAAGCTGGAAGTGGGAAGAGAGTAGAGATGTGAGGTAGTGGCAAGGCTGAGGAAAATGCAGTGGTAAGGCAGCCTTGGAGATACAAAGAGAGCTCCCTGTCTTGGAGATAACCCCCGTGTCTGTGGTGGTTGGGGTCGGAGGGCAGGGAAAACTGAGGTTTGCCTCAGAGGGGTGAGGAGCCCAAGGCTGTGCAGTGGGCTCTGGCAGGAAGCCCCCATGGACTGTGCCCAGATGGCAGACAATGGGAGAAAAGGGGATGAACTGCTGATCTGTGAGCCATGCGGAGAACCTCTGGGGCGGACAGGAGTTAGTTAATGAATTGAAGGAAAGAATATACTTGATCCTCGACTGACTACCCACTTTAAGGCATGCTTCTGAACTCTGTCTTTAATACGGACTGAAGGCAGTTTTAGAGCATCAGCAGACTACACGAGAACTCCTCCGTCATCTGCCCCTAGACGCTCTGTTTGCTTCTGAGTTTTCACTCTTAGCCATCTGTGCGGTGAGCCTCTTTGTGGGTTATGCTCTTCCTGTATCGAGGACAATTTCCTAAGAATAGATTCCAAGAAGTGGAACAACTGGGTCAAAGGATATGAAATGAACATTTTTATGTGTCTTAATACATAGTGGAGACCATTTGGAAAGTCAAATTGCTTTCCAAAGGGTTGGCTGAACCCAATCACTTTTATTTCAAACAAGATTTTATGGGTGATTATGCAGGGCTTTTAATGAGATGTTTGGCTAAGAAATGATAGCACAAAATCTGACATTTATTTTGTGTTAATCATAGCCTTTCTATCCACTGTCTTATTTCATCCTCATAACAACCCCGTGAGACAGGCTTTATTATTATTATCCCCATTTGACAGATTAAATACTTTCCCAAGGTCACACGGTTAGTTGAGTGACCAAACCACTATGTGAACCATGCCTGCCTGACTTGTGAGTATGACTTCACCCCCAAGTCACGTTGCCTCCAGCAGTTTCAAGAACACAATCCAAGGAATAATGGAACACCTGAGATGCATCTGAACCCCAAGGAGCTGTGAACTTCTAAGCTGATTCCTTACTGATAACAGGACATTATTAGTGAAAAAGCTGATTTCATAAGAAGTACATGTACATTTTATTTCACAGTGAAATGAGTCGATTCTATATCATATTCTATTTCCAAGACCATTACCTTGCCTTGAACCACAACTTAGGCTGCAAATCAGTGTCTTTTTCTGCAGCCTCTCCACAATCCACGGTGGAACTGGCAGAGCAGTGCTGAATTGGGTCCCCTGGTTCATCTTCTGAAAACATGGGTTTTGACCATATTATTCCTCATGATTACAGTCATCATGAAATCTTCATTGACTTTCATTGTCAAAAGGATAAAGTATAAATGTGGGAGCTGAAAGTCTTCTAGGACCCTAAACAATTGCCCCACTAACAATTCCTATCTGTATCATGCTCTCGGTACCCAGGGGTTTGCAGTAGGATGGCAGTGTGAGACAGGCTTCCCAGGGCTGTCTGGAGTATGCCCTCCTATCCAAGAGTAGATTTAGACAATGAGAGGCTGGACTGTCTGACTAGTGGTTGGAAATCATTCTATGGGGTCAGGCGGCTTGAGGTACAAATCCTGACTCTACCATTGGTGGGTGAGGTGACCTTGGACCTTAACATCTCAAGCATCAATTTCCTCATCAGCAAAGCGGGGATAAAAGCAGTACCATCTCACAGGGTTATTTTGAGAATCAGAGGAGGCAGGGTATTGAAAGCGTTTAGCACACAAAGGCCTAGGTAAGTGTTAGTTTCAATTCTGTAGGCTTGGTCTGGAACTGAGCAGTAAACTTCTGAGGTCAAACATGGGAATCAAGGTCTCAGAGCTGCGCAGAGGTGTAAATTGAAATGTAGGCAAGCTAGGAATCTAGCTGAGCCGGAGTGGCAAAGGATGGGCAGGGGACAAGAAGGAGGGTATGTAGGGCCAAAGACATGGCCAGGCTGGGAGCTTATTTTACATTTGGTTAGAGCATGTGGCATAGGTGTGTTTAAGTTGTTGAAAAGGATAGAGTCAGAGCAAACATCATTCACAGTTTCTCACTACACCAGTGTTCTACTCTGTACACTGTCCCCTGACTCTGACTTTCCCCTAAACACCCCATTGCCCATCTGGTCACCTGTCTCTACATGACCTTCCTTGGAATGCCTTCTCCTCACCATCCAAAATTCCCATGGGTTCTACAAGACCCAGAACAATCTTTATTATTCTACATAGCCTCTCCAGAGCCTCATTCTCGCCGCCCCCGCCAGCTACAGCGAGCCCCCCTCATGCGTATTCTTCTGGCCATTATTCTTTTCACAATTCACTTGGCAATTAATCACACACTGTCTTGTGATGCGTTTACTGTGGTTGGCTTAAACAGATAAAAATATTTTCTATGCCTGTTTAACTTGTCACATGTGTCTGGCTTGCCGTTTTGAAGAGGAGTCCAAAGGGCAAGCCAGGAATCATTAATAGGGAATAGCTCCTCTCAAAAAGGAGTAATAACAGCCAGGCCTATGTGCTTTGCAAGCCCACTCTGCATGCCTGATTTCATTTGTTTTCCATAAAACCCAGGGAGGTGCATATTATTATTAGGGCTTACTCCTTAGCTTAATAATTTTTATTGACTATGTGATCAAATGCAAAATCTGGCATCGAAAGGCCCCCTGGTCATTTCAGATCAGTTGGACTGATGTGAAAAAATAAGAAATCTTGGCAATGTGAACATCAGCTCTTATATAGGGACGTGGCCAGTTTGATCAGAAAGTGTGTTGATTAGCCTGGGTCCAGAAGTAGGTCGGCAGGAATCACAGAACCACCACAAAGACAGAGGTGGATTAGGGAGGTACAGGACAGATCTACTCAGCAGGCCAAGGCCAAGGGCTTGCCCAATGCCCTGTTTTGGAAGAACTGATATTTAATCAAACTTCACTCTGTAGTGATGTCTGTATGCTATTTACGGTGGCTGCGTATACATTTTAATCTCTTTGGCAAGCTGTATAGAATTCATGCTGCCATGTAGGTTCAGGTTTCACTGACGGTCTTGCTGGTGTTACCGTCTCTGTTGAGGAATGGTTCCAGCTGTTGATAAGGAGTGTTAGATCCCTCACTGATTGGTCAGCATCCCGATGTCTGTGAGGGGGCAGGCCACAAAACACATCTCCTTACCAAGGAGACTGTGCAAAGCATCGCTCCTGTTTATAGGGCCCGCCACTGAGACACTCACAGGTTGCACAGACGTTGTTCTAGGAGGGCCGCTCCTACCAGCCTGGCTGCCATGACACCATCTCCTGTGAGAATACCATTCGAGGAAGAATAAATGGAATTCATGAAAACCGAAGCTCTAAGTGCTATGGAGAGCTAAATTAAAAGCAGTGGAATACTAGATTCAAACCCAGAGCTGAATCTAGAACCAAGCCCCTGGTCTGGTCCCACCATTTTTTCAGGAACATAGCTGTAAGATTCCATAGATGAGTTATGACATGAGCCAAGTCTCGCTGAGAAAGGCTCTTCAGCGAAGAGAAAGGAGAATAGGGTGGGAGGCATAGGGCTCATACAGCAGTCAGGGCTCATAGTAAAGGGAGGGAAAACAGTTCATACAGGTCTTGGATGGAAAAGGATGGAGTATATTCCGCGGGCAAAACTGTAAAGCAAGGACCGATGGCTATAATATTTAAGAGAATCTGATCAGCTTCGCTGATAGTAGACCCTGTGATGAGGAGAATGTGTGATACTGCACTTGCCTGATTGGAATAATTCAGCAAAAGCCGATGTGTTTTGCATTGGCATTACTCTGGTGTCTAAGCGGAAATGCAATTACAGGAGAGGTTTGTGTGACTCCTCCAGGATGACCTTCCTCACATGGGAGAGCTAGGTGTGAATGGGGATGGAGCAGAGTGGGGCGACGTAGGGTTTGGACTCTCCCTGGAGTCCTGCTGACTTGAGCATCAGGAGTTCTTGTCTTCCATGGGCTCTGAGTGCCAGAGAATGACTTCCTTCTCAAAGACGAGGTGACGAGATTGCAGCTACATGCAGCAGTGACCAGAGCCTTCAGGGACCCCAGAGGATGGCAGGACTAACAGTCCATTATATTCTTGTCTTGCCTAACTGGTTGTCAGGAATTCCTGGGTGGAGAATGGTGTTGGGGTGAGGGGAGTATGTAATGGTGAGAAATCATGGTAGCTTTGAGGAAAGCCAGGGAACACAGAGGAATGGGTCGGTGCAGCTGTGGTTTGTACCACAACAGATTTAACACATTTGTACTTTCAAGGTGACATTCCCTTTCTCAACCTGGCTGGTGACATCTCTCATCATTTCCATGAGAGGAAGGAACATTCTTTTAGCCTAGCTCTCAACCCCCTCAACCATTTGATGCTTCAAAGGTAACAGCAACTAATGATGATTATAAGCATTATGCGTCATTAATCCATCAATTAATAAATTAATCTCTTTCCTCATTCCACAAAGAATCTGAGGCAGGAGTTATTAGTAACATTTATCACGGTAACTGAGAGAAAACGATGATGGCATTGCAAGGAGCCTGGGCAAACGGTAATTGCAATCACGGTTGTAATAGCTGTAAGTTAGTAGATCGATGTCAAGTACAATGACTATTTGGAGAAAGAATTTATGTTAGCAGATCAATGAGGAAAGAGCCATGAAAGAGCCAATCTATAAGTGAGCAGAGATGACATAGGTGGATGTCTTCCAGGGACTAAGACTGGTTGAAATGATTGTGAAATGAAATTATTATTTTGTTGAATGCTTCAGATCTGGGCAATGTGCTGTTTGCTCTACAGAACACCACCTAATCCACAGAGCAACCTGCACACCCCACCCCTGTTTACAGATGGGGAAACTGAGGCACCACAAGCGCTGCAAAGCCATCAAATCACCTTTGGAACCATAAACAGCTCTTCCTCATGGTGTTGTCTTCTTTCCCCTTCAGTCTAACTTACTGAAGCCCCAAGTATGTGGTTTAACTGGTGCTCTCCCCAGCTCCCCTGTGGCATTGAATACATGGTGTCAGCCCCACAGACAAGGGATTCCTCCCAAAACTGCTTGGGCAAAACTGAGGGATATACCTATCATATCTGTATAAAGTTTCATCTTCTGGAAGGACCATTTACATTTATTACTGCATTTGATCCACACAATGAACTGTGAGGGGGTGAGTATTATTATCATCCCTGCTTTATAGATCATAAATGAACGTTTATTAGGCACTTAACATCTCCTAAGTTCTGGATAAGATGCTTACTGTCTGTAAGAGCCCTGTGAGCTATGGCTTATTATCTCCGCTTACAGATGGAGAAACTTTGGCTCAGAAAGGGCAAGCAAAACACCAAAGTCACAGAACTGGCAAGCTGTGGAGTCGGGATTTAAACTGTCAGCCTCTCCTGTTCAGGACTTAGGAGATAGTAAGTACCTAGTAAATGTTCACTCCTTTCTCTTGCCTTTCTTTCAGCTCTAATGTTACCGGGCTGAGCCAGAACAAATACTAGCTATGATACTAATAATAGCGAAAACTTACTGGTTTTAATTAGATCTTAAAAACATTTTAACACTAGTGTCCTATTAACCAGACACTGTATCTGCTAGCAATACTTAATAGTTCAAGTGAGATTTTATGCAGTAAAGGGTCCATGCCTCTAATTGCTTGTGAAGTTGTGTTCCACCAACATTACTAAGCAGAAGAGGGGGGGAAATAGCTCTTCTTTGGCTTTTTCTACAAGGAACACCTAGACGATCTAATTAGCATGCCTGGTGTCTCTGAAACTGAATTCAACCTAAGAGTGTACTATTAAAGGCTCCCACATTAGACAGGGAAGTAATTTGAAATGACTTAGCTATCTGCACAAACACCTTAATGTTACTCTAATGGGCTCAGAAAAAGTATGACATCAAATACAGTTAAGAGGAATTTAAGTTTAATTGCTGCCTAATAAAATTATTAGTACATTTTCCTAACCATAAAGCCATTTCACAGTCATGGATAAGATTTTACAATTTGATAAATGATCCAGCAAAGCTTGCTGTCACAGGTCCTTGTTTATTTTGTTATATTCTTCTGTCACAGAGACATTCACTTGGATGCCGACTAATTGCTGGTCTTATCCACATCTGGACTTATCTAGGGACTTGGTCATTACCAAATGGAGCCAAAAGACACAAAGTTTTGCTGCTTACTTGGTATGTGCATTAAGACCTTTGTGATGGAGACTGAAGTCCCTTCCACTTTGCAGTGAGCAGTATCCCTTCTAAGAGCCCTGGAGTCTGCTGACCTGAAAAGGTCACGGCTAGTCCATATGATGCCTTTTGGGAAAACTAGAAAAAGAAGCCCCTATGGATGAGCAAATTAGAAAAAGGCATCCCTTTAGGGACACCCAGCTTGACTAGAAGAAATGAAACAGGCTTTCGGCTGGTGCTTTTGAGCAGTGCGCAAGCTGTACAATTGTGCATGGTAGGTGAGAGAGAAGAGGAGCCTGTCCCTGAAGGTACTCCAGCAGGGGTAGGGTGACTGTCTGCTAGGACTGTGATGGGGTTTCTAGCACTGGATGAGAACTTGGACTAAGTGACAGGCGTTCGGAGGTTTTACCTAATGGCTGATAGACAAGAGTGTTGGTCTTGTGCAAAGATGAAGGGGCCACCGTTAGAATTTAGCCTTTGATTCTGAAACCCTTGCTCATTTAGTCTTGATGGGCTGTCTTCTGTAGCTCCCTAGGGGGTGATTTTGGCTTGAAAGTGAGTACGCTTCCGTCACACATACCTATTCAAATGTACCATAATTTGAAAAGATTAGTGAACTTGAAGGGGAATGAATAACTGTCAGAGATGATCCTGTATGGAAATAAGGAGTCTAAGGGACAGATACCAAGGGGTATATAAGAGAGTTTAAGGCTGTTAAAGACCCCTCTCCATTTGGGAGACTTAGGAGCAGAAGTATGAGAGTTAAAGCAGAGCACAGGTGCTTCTAGACCTTTCCAGAGACTCACAGCAACTTACAAATCACCGTTTTTTAGCTTTCATGGTTGGCACATGGATAAAACCATTGCATTTCCCAGACACCCCTGACTGTTGTATTTTTCCCCCTGTTCAGCATACAATTGTTCTTCAAAAGTAAGTAATTAAAAAATGCATACATCTAAATTTCATTTCACTGAAAACAATATGAGAGTTATCATTATAGAGAAACTTACAAAGGAGGGGGGGAAAGATCCTTTGTCAGGACAGAAGTATCATTTTAGCAAATGTAGTAAGAGTCAAGAGTGGGGAAGAGAGCTAACATGTCGTGAATGTGTCCCTGTGCCAAGCGAGGCTGTTATTTTTCTCATTGTAGAAATTAGAAAACAGAGGCCATGCAGCTTGTGCCTGGAAGAGCGAGGTTTTGATCCCAGGTCCATGTGACCTCAAGGCCCTTGGACCTTTCTGCATTCCACATTTACTCCAAGAAAAATCACTCATGTTCTAGCCTGCTCCCATTTTCTTCATGCTGCCAAACCCCTTGAGGTCTTACTCCCTGCTAGGCTCTCTACACAACTTGCCATAAAACTTTTACGGGGAGAAAGTGCTCACTGGCTGGAAATGTGACTGGAGGAAATGGATGGAACTTGCCTGCTGCCTGACTTCCTGCCATCAGGCAGTAGAATCTGCACTGTCGGGAAGGACCCCCAGCTGTTTAATGCTGAGCTCCAAAAAAGACTAAACCACTACAGAAGTGGAAATGACACATATTTCATCTCTTTGTAGTGGGAAATCCATCTGGTGTAGCTTTCTTCCCCATGTGCTAGTGGCCTTTATACGCAATGGTGAAGGGAGTCTAGTTGAGAATTTTCTTAGATATGAAATCTGCCTTTGGAAAGAAACCATCTTTCTTCTGGGGTTTGTGTCTATAGGAGAGGCCATGACTCCAGTGACTTCCTGCTGAGAGCTACTTAGGGGAGAGCATGAGGCCATGTTTAGTCTGACATCTGGTAGCTTGTCCAGGGCACGTGGCTAGGGGAGGGGACAAACCGAAGGGAAGTTTATTTCACCACGAAAGTTCATTGCCTGGCTCATTACTAAAAGAAATATTTATTTATTCCTCCATTGATTCAAAATATTAATTGAATCCCATTGGGTACCATGTGCTGGGGGAGACAATCAAGAAATCAAAGAAAACCAAGACTTGTCCTGCCTTTGAGGAGTTCACACAGTCATGGGGGTGGGAAGGCGAATGTGTACATCTCATTTGTTCATTCAACAGTGAATACTTACAATGTGTCAGTGCCTGGAGTTACAAAGAGAGGACACGACCCCCTCTCAGTCTATTAGGTCACACAGACTACAGGTTTCAGGTTGAAGCAAAACCAGGGGGCTGTGGGAACGCAGAGGAGGAGGCTTTGCGTGAGGCAGGTGCCGTGGGGAGACCTCTTAGTGGAGGTGATGCGTTAGGATCTGAAGGAGTCACCAGATGAAATGAGTAGGGGAATGGGCCTTGGGAGTAGAAGGAACTGCTGGGGCAAAGACAGAGGAGGAACTGGGAAAGAACATGAAACATCTGTGGAAGGAGATCTAGGAGCCCAGTATTGCTGAGGTAAAGGGTGTGTGTCTTTGTGTATGGGATAGGAAGGGTGTGGTGAAGATAAAGGTAGAGGGGGAGGCAGGGCTGGATCACACTGAAAATGTAAGCATATCTTGGAATTTTTTTGGAGCCACTGAAAGATTTTAAGCAGGGGATGTAGGGTAACCAACTCATCCTGGTTTGCCCAGGAAAGTCCTGGTTTTAAAACTCAAAGTCCCACATCCGGGGAACCCCTTTGTCCTGGGCAAACTGAGATGGTTGATTATCCTACATAGGATGGACAGGAAAGGTGACTGTGGGAGACTCAGGGAGATGCAGTGGAGGGGATAAGATGGGAGGTGGACAGATCTGTAAAGAGATTATTGCATTAATTCAGGGGATAAAAAACAAAACAAAACAAAACAAAACAAAACAAAACAAAACGTGTATTAATCAAGGCAGTTGGCAGTGAGGACCAAGAGGAGTGAAGAGATCTATAAAACAGGTGGTAGAGACAATTAAACTTGATCACGTTTTTACTTGGGAGGTGAAAAGAATAAAGAATAATTTGAAACCCTGTTTTCTGACTTGTTCATCAATTAGCATCATAAAGAAGACTAAAAAAATGCTACTGTTGGAGGTGCCAGAAGGAAAGTAAATTATACCTACAATGCCCCTTCTATAACCAGGCATCATCCAGAGTGCTTTGTATAAAGTATCTCTTTTAATATGCGTAACAACTTTGACCTAGGAGAATGTTAATTCTTCTCCAGTGTACTGTTGAGGACCCTGGGGTTCAGAGAGCCAAAGTAACTTGCCCAAGGTCAATACAGCACTGGCATTCCCAGTCAGATATGTCTTACCTAAGGTCTTCTGCTCTGTCAGTGCCCACCCCCTACCCCACCCTCACTGCAGGGCAGGGCAGAGGAAGCAGCAATTGAGCTGGGCTTTGCTGAAAGATGCTATTTATCTAAATGGAAAAGGAGAGGGAACGGAACAGCATGTGCCAGTGTCCAAGGGCACGAATGAGTATGAAGTGTTCTGGAAACCCCCAAGAATGTCTTTGGCTCTGTCTCTTTGGGACAATAAATAAATACATCTGCATGTCAGAGTTAATTATTCTTGACCTTTTTATGCAGAACATCTGCAATGATGGCAAGATGCTGTCTCATATCTTGAGCTGCTCAATGCATTGTAATTACCCAAGTAAAATAAACAAAAATATGCTGAACGATGCTTTCTCTATGGGTTCTAATCTTCTTGCAAATCCCAATGGCTTTCCCAATGTGGAGCTGACGGAGCTGTGGCGCAATAAACTAAAAAGGAGGATCTGTACAAGGAGAGACCACCACATCCTGGATTTTATTTTCCTTTTGGGAGGTCTTTTGTTTCAGGACAATGAACTGGAGTCAAAATGTTGCACTCCTGTAGATTAAAATGAAATTAGATGAAAGTGGCTCCCCTCTTCCTCAGTGATTCAAGTCACTGAAATTAATAATCATCATCGGGCCAGTCGAGCAGGCTACAGCAGTCTCCGTAGGAAAAGCATCTCAAGGTGCCTGCTGCAGCAGCTACAATGCAAATCTACAGAGTGGTGGGACAGCATGCCCCCGACACTCGCCACAATGGCAGAGGAGGGGATAAAAGAGGGATGCGTAATTCACAGATGACTTCAAACAGGGCTGGGGGCAACATGTGGACTGACACTTCAGTGCTTTTTTACAGAACTATATGATGGTGAAAAATTACTAATTCTAACCTTGATTTATTTAGGCATTTATTATTGTATTTATTACCAAGTTCTTGTGTATGATGGTTCAGTCTTGGAAATATCTGTTCTCATTTCCTTGAAGAGTACGTAACCATTGAATTCAAGAAATAATAGTAAGAGTAAGAGAGCAGGCTGATTTCATTTCTTTTCCTACCGTTGGAATGGAGGTAGGGATTGGTTGTAAGATGAGAACAAGATTGTGCAGGACTCTGCATTGTTTCTGAGGTCTAAACCCGTATTTAATTGAAGAATTGTGTGTAGAATGTAACCTATTAGAATAAATGACTCTTCTCCAGTCACTCGAGACCAAAGTATGTGTGTTTTAAAGCAGAGTAGTAAAGAAAAAGAAAGCCAGAGAATCCTTGATGTAAATATACTTCACATGACGATGACCTTGAAAGGGAACAAGAAACGAGTCTTTCAGTTTCTGAAACACTTTTGGAATTCTTACCTATATCACTTAGAAATACATTTTACTGCATGTAACTTATGATGCTGGAACCCTGCAGTTTGCCAGGCTTGGGGGACGGTGAGGGAGAATTTGGAGAACTACAGAGAGAAAAAGCATCAACTCCCGAAGGAAAGGAAAGTGGCCTGAGTTTATAGACACTGACCAGAGCATAAAAAGGAAAATGGTAATGTGGGGAGTTGGTCCTGGCCTGAAAAGCAGAAAGGACTCACCACCAACTTCCAAGTTCTGTGACAAAAGGTACAGTTAAGTGCTGGGAAAAATGTGAGTTCTGGATTTCGATGACCTTGGTTTCAATTCTGCATCAAACCATTACTATCTATAAACCTTTGGGCAAATCTTCTCATTCCTCTGCATCTCAATTTCCTCAAGCATAAAACAAAGATAACAATAGTACTACCTAATAGGGCTCTAAAGATTCAGTGAAATGATTCATGTGGCGTGTTTAGCAGTCTGGCACTTGGTAACACACTAAAAGTTCGCTGTTATTATTAGTAAACTCAGGCAGTAAGTGAAGGTGCTATTTTTAATCATCCTGAAATCATGCCAGTGGATGAATAGGAAGGAGAAGAAGGATGGTGGCAAGGAAGGTGACTTCAAATAGACAACATTCAACCCCAGCCTGAGAAAAATGTACTGTGCTCATTAGTAGTTCTGTAGAAGCTTTCTTGGCTGTCTGCCACTTTACCTCCTTGCAGGACTAACCAATGCTTGTCATCCTCTCTAGTAAATGCTGACAGAGCCCGCCCCATGCTGGATGCTCCAGCGTGGGCCATCCTTTGCTACCGCAACACATTAATGCTCTTATAGTACAGTTGTAATTTTATTAAGAGTTAGTTGTATATGTTCCCAGTTTCCTTATGTCGGCTATTCTTATACTGTTTACATAATTTCAGTTTTTAAAATTAATGAGCAACGAGTGGGAAAAAGAAGATGACCGCTTTGAAAAGACTCAATAAAGATAAGTTGCTAGACGTATTGTACGCAGGTGAGGACAAGGTAACTGTCACGACTGGGCAAAGTTGTAGAAACTGGTGCTTCTACACTCAGGCTGCTTGGCTAGTATCTTTAAGCACCAGATCCACTTTCGAGAAACCTAAACTGCAAATCAGGGATGATGAATCTTTGGAGGGTTTTATATTTGACATATTCATGTATTACTTTTTCTAAGCCCCCGCTTTAACACACTTGGCTCCAGGTTATGGCACTGCTGCTCCCAGGTGAGTTGGATTGGAGCTCATTTACCGCATCAGACAGTTCTATCTGTGCACTGGTTGGTCCTCAATGTATAACCAATATAGTTCATTTTATATATTCAGCAAATTCTTTATTATTTTAATTCCTTTTCTAAGCCATCAAGAAATTCTTTAATAATTTCTGATTCACATCGAATGCCTCAAACACTGAAAAAAGAGGCACAATTTAACAACATCTTAGTCTTAGAGTCCTACTAGTTGACTACTGTTAGTTATTTATTTTTAATTAATTAATTTTAATATTATTTATTTTAAATCCATAGAGATTTAAAAATTTTGAAGGATTTGAGTGTTTGAAAAAATCAAAACCCAATTTTATTAGCACTTCTCATAACATATTTAGCAAGTCTGTCACCTACATGCACTGGGGATCAATAAGTCAGAAGGCAAAGTTCCAGGACAGGTTGAGTTCAGACTTAGGGCAGGTGGTCCCTGTGTAGTGGGGTTGTGTGAATGAGAAGCTAGGCCCAGGTAAAGAATGCGTTGGTTATCAGGAGAGAGACTTCAATGTAGAGGAAAGCCTGCCAGGGAAAGCACCCAAGGACTATCAGCCCCTTGCCCTTCGCAGAATTTTGCCAAGTCACTCACATTGAAGAAGGTCACACCTGGTGCAACACTGTATCTTCCAATCTAAATTAGAAATGGAGACAAACAGCAAATATAAACACAACGTACTTAATAGTGGGGTGGCTTTGAACGACAGCAGTTAGAAAGACAGAGTCCTTCACATGATAAGTACTAATATAAGAATATGGGATTGGGTTTAAGACAAAGGATCAGAATGATGTCGGAGACGCAGTTGTATGTTGAAGAGATGGAACCCAAATGCTTAAAGAACAGATTCTAGTTTCACCCCCAATAACGATAAACTGGCCTGTGTCAGACCAACGGCCTACCAAGAACAACAAAAAAAGATAGATGAAACAAAACAAATCAACTTGGTTCAAAGCACTGGGGAGCTCTCAATGCAATCCGGGCTTGAAGGCCAAGATCTTAGAGAAAAGGGCGATGTATAGTCGGAGACCCTGAGTTGCTTTTGCCCTCTCGGCGTGGCTTCTCCATCAGCCGCAGAAGAGGCTGGAGGCCGAACAAAGTTCTGGCAGTCTCATAGGCCTGGGGAGGGAAAATGAATTGAGCCAAGATCCTGAAAAGAAAGGAAGGACAAGAAGTGAGTCCAACACTTGGCATTGCTTTTTCTTCTGAGGCAGTTGCTGATTTGAAAGAGTCACAGGATAGAGAGTTCGCAAACCTGAGTAGGAATTACGAGCTAAGAGGCCAAACAGCTTTCAGCAGCCTCATAGCTCGAGGTTAAAATTGGAAGGCAGAAACCATAAGGAGGGGAGACACTGCCTAGCTCCTCAGGCCTCCAGTTGGGACCCCAGGAGAGCGACAACTTTGGAATACGCCGGAACCATAAATAAAACAGCTCCACAAAGACTGGCATTCGGCTTCAAAACAACCCAACCCAATATTTCATTAAAGTGATCTTTCTGGAAATGAAGACAATGTCATCCAGAGCTTTCACAGCTTCTCGTCTACAATGTGTGGCATTCAATAAAAACTTATCAGACGCACCAGGACACTGGACCAAGGAAAAAAGATACTGACCCCACAGATAGTCCATGTATTATAGTTATCACACCTGGATTTAAACAAAATTGATTAATATGATCAAGGAAATAGAATCAAAACGGAGAGTTTTAGCAATAAACTGGAATTTGTAGAAAAGAACCAAATGGAATTTCTAGAACTGATAAACATGAGAACTGGAATTAAGAGCTAACAGGTTTAACACCAGCAGAAGACAGAATTAGAGAATATCCAGACTAATGCATAGAAGGAAAAATGACGGAGAATATAGAAAAGAAAGCATAAGAATACATGGGAAATGATGGCAGAATTTAACGTATGTGCAATTGGTGTCCCAGAAGGAGAGGAGAGAGAAAATTGAGGCAGAACCAATCTTTGAAGAAATAATGGCCAGAATTTTCCAAAACTGACAAAAGATATCAAGCCATGAATTCAAGAAGTGCTACAATCCCTCCCCTACTGAGAACAAATAAATAAAAACAAAACCGCATCTAAGCATGTAGTAAAACTGCTGAAAACCAAAGACAAAGCAGCTCTAGAAAAAGACGTGGTATCTTCATAAAGGCAGCAGTCAGACTGACATGTGACCTCAAGGAAATGATGAGAGCCAAAGACGGAGAACGGACGATGTCTTTAAAATACTGAGAGAGAATCACTGCCAGCTTATTTTGAAAAATCCTTCAAAAATGAAGGCAAAAATAAAGACATTTTCAGAAAAAGACTAAGAGAATTTTTGCCTGCAAATTCTCACTAGGGGCAACACTAAAGGAGTCCTTCAGGTAGAAGGAAATGACCCCTGAAGGGAAACGGAAGTGTGGAAAGGCAGGGAGAGCAATAGAAAAGATAAGTGTATGGGCAACACTGAAGGGATGTTGACTGTACAAAACAATACTAACAACGCCTTGTGGGCTAAGTATTTGTAACAGTTAATTATTTGGCAACAGTAATACTTAAGGTGTCAGTGGGTTGAGGAAAATTAAAGTGTTCTGAGGCCCCTGCATTGTCCCGGATGTAGTAAAAGCATCTTAGATGTTAGCATATCAGGCTCCAGTAAGTTAGGATGCATGCTGTAAAAGAATGCATCTAGTAGAAGAATATAAAATGAATAAACTAATGGAGGTTGGAATAATTAAATAACGCCCTAACCCAGGCTAGACACCTCCCCTGCAACCAACGATGATGTTGTCTTAGGCCCTAATTTGGAGGGCTTTGGGGTTAACCTCTGACCCACTTCTTCGTGGTAGGTTTGGATATTATATGTACTTGAGATATATATTTGCTCAAGTTTGGGGTCACTAATCTTAATGTAGGGGTGAGTTTTAAATGATCACCAAATCCATTTCAGAAAGAAAGTCCTTTGGGTGTTGGCATAGAGAAAAACCTCCTTTTGAAAGCCCCAGCCATGTTTGCAGTCACGGTCCCAGAACATCAGCGAGACGAACACGACTTCTGTATTCGCATTGATTCTTGAATACATTCTGCGGGGAGCTCATTAAATTTTAAAGAATAAATTAATTTTGTGCCAGATAACATACATATCTGTCAGTGCTTATTGGTTAAATGCGTGTATCTATAAGTCCTATGATATACTTATTAATGACAAGCAAATAGTCTCCCCTTTCTTACTCCCTATCTCCTTCCACAAAAACCTCAATAAGAATCTAATGGGTCTCTATCCATTTAAGGCTATTTTGAAAAAGATTCTAGTTCCCCCACTACTACCCTAGAGAACTGATCTCAGGAGTTGTAGCTACCAATGACCAGGCGACTCATAATGTAGGTGGATCAATGTCCTTTGGAATAGCATTGGCTTACCAGCTAATAGACTTTTGATTTTTCTTTACCCATTGATTAATGAAGCAATCATTTTGCCTTTAAATGGGAAGATAAATTAAGAAGTACTATAACTGGAGCCCACTGGGAAATAGACTGTAGTTTGGAAAACCGGTGGTAGGTGTGGACACAAAGGAGGTAGAATAGCTGACTTTGCTAAGGCAGCCCTTCTCTCCTGGAACTGGGGCTAATGCGCTCAACTTAATTCAACAGACACCTATCAATGCATAAGTCACATGCAAAGCCCCACTGGGTAGCGGAGGGGCAGGTCCAGGGCACAGCCCAGCTTGGACTGACTCTTACATTGTATTCTTTCTTCCAGAGGCAGATGCAGACATCCATAATGCAGGACAAGAAATGAGCCAAACTGGGATACAAGATGCTCTGGAAGATCCAAGAGTCCAGAAACAGCATGCATTTGGAAGGACCAAGAAAGGCATCCTGACATGGTGGGATATGGGAGGCTGGGTGGAATCCTGATAGATACAGATGGGGAAGGAAAACTCTTTTAGGGATGGAGAGGCAGCACAAAGAAGAGTAAAGGGCCAGCAAAAAGAGAAGAACTCAAATTCCAATGCTACTGAAATTATTAGCTGTGTGACCATGGGCTAGTTATCTAAGTTTTCTGGCCTTTGGTTTCCTCATTGGGTAAATGAAATCAATACTAACCACCTTTACAGCATTGTTGTTAAGATTCATTGAAATCTGTAAGTCTATAAGGAATCTATCATAGTGCCTGGTACAGGGCAGACAATAGTGGAATCTATGAAAATGATAGCAAGTCTTTGAAAGAATCATATGAAGTCCTTTTGCCTTCCTTTCCTGAAGCAAAGGCAGTGTGCTGCTTTTGGGGGGCTTTCTGCCTTTGCGAACTCTGAGTACTTGAGCTCTTTCAAGGTAAGATTTGTGTCTTATGCACCCTTCTATGCCTTTGGCCTTATCTCGGGGCATGGCCCATAGCAGGTGCACAGGAATCATTCATAGAAAGAATGAGCGAATGAGCATGACCTGCCCAACTCCATTTCCTCACGCTCTCCCATTCCTTACAGTTTCATGAAGGCCTTTCCTACCTTCATGCCACCTGGCATGCCCTTCCCTTTTGTCTGCCTACAAACTCTCTTCATCCTTTAAAATTCAGCTCATGATTTTGTGGGCTCCCTCATTCAAGACAGGATGAGACTGATACTTTCTCCTTAGTACTCCCGTGTGAACTTACACAGAACTCTGCCGTGACACACAGTTTATCAGCTTGAAATTACTTGGGTTTCCATCTCTTTCAGTCCTCAAAGCCAGGCCTTGTAAGCTTAATTGGCTGCATGGTGCCAAGGAGACATGTTATGATGTGGGGACAGAATTTGAGAAGGCAGCAGAATTTCTCTCCATGAGGCGGAGCTCCTGTTTCCTCTGTTTGTTTATATATTTCTATCCTCAAGAAAAATTGCTATGTTTACAGAATTACAGAACAAATTGGAAGTGTGACTTATGGCTTTATAATTTCTGTAGCTAATTTCATATGCTCTGAAGTTTCAAAGACAATTTAATTTCTTTCCTTCCCTGAGACAAGAACTTTAAGTTGTTGCATGGGAGTAAAAAGCACACTATAACCCAGGGGGATGGCATCATGTGTCTCCCACACTGGGTCTTACTGATACATGTTAATAGTTATCTGCTGATCAAACAAATGCCCCGGTCTCTGGTCAGTTCCCTGCTCAGGAATCTTCAGGGGTTGCCTCTTCCTACTGGCCTGTTGGAATCTCCGCAGCCTGACACTCAAGGCCATTCATGAGATGACCCCAACCTCCCTCTACAGGCCCGTCCTCTATCCCTTTATGCCACACCTCTCACTGATGGCAAACCTGACTAGTGGGGGGATGGCTCTTGGCTCCATGGAGGGTGCCTTCTATGGGTCGGAAGAACTCGTTTGCCTGGGGAATGCCAGGCTTAGCTTTAGGAGAATTTCAGGATGAAATAGCTAAAGAACTGCACAGATAGAAGGGATATTCCACAGATACTCTGACAAGAGGTGGGAAATGAACAACCCATTTTCAAAACCAGCCTGAAGCCCAGATGTAGTGGTGGCGAGGGATACAACTCTTGGGACAGCTACCCTCTTCAGCCAAAGGGCATGTACCGGCTGCAGTCCTAACATGCTTAGCCCAGGAGTCCATCCTCATGTAAGGAAGATGACAACAAAAACTGCTCTCCTGGTCCTCCTCGTCCAGCAAGAGCAGGACGAGAAAGGAGCGAATATTTTCTGAGCATCAAAATATTTAGTTTAATATTCTGCTCATGAAACCTCAATTCCCTGAGGCAGGAGAAAGTTCTATCTGTGCTTGTAGTCAGTCCTGTACTTGATTTTCCTAGTCCAAGTTGCACTGTGTTATAATCACCTATTTCTATGTCAATTTTTCCCAAGAGATCAAGAGCCCCTGTTAAGCATAAGTGACCTCCCAAATATGGTGTAGGACACATGAATGAATGAATGAATGAATGAATGAATGAATGAATGAATGAATGTCTATATTAGGTGCATACAGTTTTTTTTTTTTACCACTAGATGGCAAATATTCATGGAAAATATTTAGAGATGGAAAGTCCAGCTCTAAACTGTCTCAGAAAGAGTCCAGTGAAAACTATATAAGTTTTTCAGTAACCTGGGTGAGTTGATACAGGGTGCAATTTTCAGGGCTGCCCATCCCTCTTCTCTGTTAGCAGAGAGAAAAGCAAGCACGAGAACGGAAGTCAGGGATGCAGGCTGCAGATCTGTGCTGCCCTTAGCATTTGGGCAAGTCACACATTTTCTGAGTCCCAGTTTTCTCATCTAAAACAAAACCAAAAGCAAACAACGAACAAAAACCAGAAGACTGAGGTAACCTCAGATTAACATTTATTAACATCCGTGGCATCCCAGACCCTGACACAAGTACTGAGGGTAAAGACATGACTGAGAAATAGCCCTTGCCTCCAAAACAATGTTTTCCAACTCTGTAGTGAAAGATTAGCTCATTGCTGTCATTTTAAAATATATTGAATCTGTTGCGGACTTTAAGTATATTTCGGTAAAATATAATTAAAATGTAATAGTAAAACAAAGTAAACGAAAAAGCAAAAGCGTACAAAATTCAAGTTGTGATATTTTTATTACTGGATCCATGGACACTTAAATTGCCATGTTGGAGTGCCTATTCTTAACTTCTGGGCTTAGTGCATCACGGACTGGGTGCAAGTGGCCTGTGGACAGGCACCGTCCACAGACTGCGCTTCGTGTAACGCTGACTCAGGAGCTCATTCTCACGAGGGCAGCTCACACCAGAGTCCCATGAATGGGGGATGATCTACAGACAAAGTTCTGTCTTCTGCAGGGTATTAAACACTTAAAGCATGTAGAAACACTGCCTAGTAGTTTTGAAGGTGAAGAGGGGGTGGCTGTGATCACTCCTGGAGACTTTCGGGAGAAAGTTCTGGCCAGTCCTTTCCAATCCTTAAACACCTCAGGCCTTCCCAGGCCCAGCGGCACCAACATATCAGAAGGGCCTTGGGGCACCTTCCAGTCCTTCCCATGCTGTCTGGGCTTCTGGGGTCTTCCTGTTTGTGGCCTAACCCCTCGGATCCAAGGCCAGGTACCAAATTTACCTTTGCTTTCCTCCTTGGCCACAAATCCCACTCCTTCTCTGCATAACTGCTTTGGACCATGTAGATTATACCTCTCTGCCTCTGAGCAGCCTAGTCCCTGGGACCAGGCCCTAGTGGGGGTTTTGGGGGGCATACTGGGACCATGTTGGCCTGACTCCATCAGTAGTCTCTTGGTCACCAGGATGACAACAATCCACCAAGAACACACAACGTGTTTCCTTATGTGGTGTCTTTCAAAGATTCCCGAGCGTGGGTGTTTGGCTTATTTATTTTTACTTCAACTATGAAATAATCAACTTTTGAATAGATAATCAAAAACGTGGAACAACATTCAAAAGGCACCAAAGGCAATACAATGAAAGGCTCCCATCCTATTCCTGTTCCACTGTCTCAGCCCCATTCCAGAGGCAGCCACCATTCACGTTCTTACAAATCCTTCAAGAGATACACGTATGTCCTCAAAGAGATAACACAAATGGAACCCTACAAATACTCCACTGCACTTTCTGTTTGAACTTAATGATTTGTCTTGGCAATGTTTAATCTCAAATTCTCATTTTTCATTTAACTGTTTCCCCCATTAATGGATATTTAAGTTTTTCCACGCTTTCTGTTACAAACAATGTTCAATAAACAGCACATGCTTATGTGTATCTGCACATATAAATTCCTGGATAGGAGTTACTGAGTCAGAGAAATGTACCCGCCACAAAGCTGTACCAATCTGTACTGCTGCAGCTGGCACATTAAGGTGTCTGTTTTTCTGTATCTCTGTCAGCTGTAGCTCTGTGAATGAATTTGCATTACTGTAATTGTAGGTAAAGTTGAGCATCTTTAAAAATATCTAAAACCCTTTTTTGAAAATTGTCCATTTATTTTGATCATTCTTTCTATTGGTTTATTGGTCTTTCAAAATTGACCCATAAAAGCTCTTTACCTACTAAAGAAATTAGCCTTTTGGTTATTGTATGAGCTACAAATATTTTCTCCCCCTTTGTCCTTTATCTTTTTTAAAGAATCTTTTTCACAATTTAAAATGTTTTTAGTTTACTTTATCAGTATTTTATGACCTCTGGGTTTTGTAACATGCTTAGAAGGGATTTTGCTCCGGACTTGAAAAATGATTTTCTCATGTTTTCTTCATTTTTAAATATTTAAATCTTTTATATATTTGGAGTTTATTTTGGTTTAAGGATTGAGGTATGGAACAAACTGTTTTTCCCATGGTTTCCAGTTGTGTCATTATCATTTCTTAAATAATCCATCTTCCTCCAACTGATTAAAATTATACTTTTTTTGTACACTTAATTTAAAATGTATTTGGGTCTATTCCTGGACTTTCTAATATATTCTTAATCCGTCTATCTGTGCTCTAGTTTCAAATGCTTTTATTTAATGTAGTTTGATAATGTAGTTTTAATATCTGATTTAACTAGTATTCTCTCCCCTTCCCCCAAATTATTATTCTTATTAAGGTATTTTCTGACTATTCTTGATTATTTAGTTCTTCCATAGAACTAGTCTGTATGATTTAAAAAATTATTTGATATTTTGGGGGGGGCAGCACTTTAAATGTACAGATTAAGTTTGGAGTATTGGCCTTTTTGTAATATTCAGTTTCTTATCGAAGTTTTCTTTGTTTATTTAAATAACATTCTTGTACATGTACAAATAGTACAAAAGGGCATATGCTCAAATGTGAACATATCTTTCAGTTCTAACCCTTGGTCTCCAGTCCGCTCTAGAGACAATGAGTTTCTGGTGTGTGATCGTGGAAATACTCTATGCATATAAAATTCTCTATGTGTGTATAACCCTTGGACTCGGACCCACCTCCTTTTCTTCCCCCAGATGCCACAAATCTAGAGACACCGTTCAGCTTTCCCCACCTAACAGGACCCCTTGCGGAGCATTCTGTATCAGTACATACAGATCTGCTTTATTCCTTTTACGAGCTGCATGGCAGTCAGTTGCCTATTGATAAAAACTTCTTCTTTCCACCGACACTGCTAAAATGTCTTTATAAATATTTTTATAAACAATGTTATAATGAATACCCTTCCTCTTATATTTTGCATGAGAATATTTTTGAAAGGCAAATTTCTAAATAAAAAATTATCGTGTTGATGTATAAACAAAATGTACAAACAGTAATGTAAATATATTCAACACTACTTAAATGTATACTTAAAAATTAAGATAATAAAAATTGCTACATGTTTTGCCGCAATAAAAAATGTACAATTTTGATAGGTATTGCCAAATCGCCCTCTAAATCTTAAGGCGTTTATTAATTATTTCTCATTTACGCTTTGCCTTTGGTTTGCAATATTTGGGCTTAGTTGCTATAAAAACAGATTTTTTGGTGAGTCAAGTAATCTGTAAGTTTTGAATAAAATTGTCCCACATTTCTCTCATAGGGAGACTCTCAGAGAATTTCCGGGATTTGGTGATGCTCCGGTGTAAAAGCGGGGTGGTTAGAAACTGCTGTTGAGAGTCAGACTCGGCCTCTTCCCACCCAAAGCGGCCCGCACTGGCTTATTAAAAAAGAGGCATTGCCGAGTCGCTTCAGCTGCTTGTCCTACTGTGATTTTGATTTGTTTGAAAACTCAATTGAAAACAAACAAGAGGTTTCATGTGACTCAAATCACACCTTTCCAATGAGGTTCTAATTTCTGTATCAAGTATCTATGACTGAGAATTGTTAACTCCTTTCCTATGTCACTTTATTTTAATCAAACACAAGTGCCCACTTCTGTGTACTCCGTGGAGTTAAACCTTGAATGAGTTGGGGAGGGACACAGGAGGTATGATGTTAATGTAACACAGATAAAACTGAGCGCTCCTAGAGGCCTCGGGAAGTCCTGTAGGTTTTTACTGAATGTTTCTTGAGGAGGCCGTAGAGGGCAAATTACATCACACACTGTTCTGCCAAGTGTACTGCTAAAAATTATCTTTTTTTCCCCAAATTTTTATTAAATGTGTCGAGGTGACATTGGTTCACAGGGTCATATAGGTTTTGAGTGTACATTACTGTGATATATGATCTATATATTGCACTGTGTGCTCACCACCCAAAGTCAAACCATCTTCTGTCACCATATATTAGGTCCCCCTTCACGCCAACCCCCCAACCCCCTGGTAATCACCACACTGCTGTCTGTGTCCACGTGTTTCAGTTTAATGTCACACATATGATTGAAATCATAGGGTTCTTAGCTTTTTGTGACTGACTTATTTCACTTAGCATGATATTCTCAAGGTGTATTTTGATGGTTCTTCTTTTAGAAATCAAGCTTACTAAATCCTTTGGACTTTTCCTTCTCTCCCTGATTTCCACTCTAAATGGCAGCTGCTCAAATATGTCTCTTCTCACTCCTTACAATTCTCATACTGTCTCAGCTTCCTGGCTTCGCTTCTTCCCTCACTTCTGTTTTTGGTCCTCATTCTCAAGCAGCTTTCATGTAGCACAGTTTACCTCGTCTTTAAATTGCATTCCCACCCACTAAAACAAAGTCATCTTCTTAGAAGGTGGGAGAAAAAGAGGATTATAAATACCTCAGATTTAACTTTTTGTCCACATAATAAGACAAATAATGAGCTCATACTTCAAGCCAGGCACTCTATGCGTATTATCTCATAACAAACATGCTGTTCGTATTCTCATTATTACCATTTGCAAGTGAAGAATCAAGGCTTAGGTGACCTACTCAAGGTCAAAGACTTACGAAACCACATTAAGCTAACCTACACGGCCTGTACTATTTTCATGGTTCTTAAGGAACAAGGCAGCAGGCGACAAAGGCAAATAAGTGGTCTTGACAGTGCCCTCAGCTCTCACACCAATTCTCTGATCTCTGTCTTTCCAAATTTTTATGCTTAGGTCTAGTGATGTCCTGTGGTCCCACCTAGTTTGCTGAGCCAATCTCTGGACCCAGCATTTCTCACCTAATTGGCTTGGCTCTGCATCCTGGGGTCCTGCTGATCTCCCTTCTCATTTGTGCTGAGTCTGTGCTCTGTTTAGTGACCCTCCCTCCTGCAGGCCTGATATGATGCCCTGAATTCTAGGCCTTTGGCTGAGGCTCTGTGACTTGGTCTAATACTTGCCAATCCACTACTGCTCTGAAGCGTCAACCAACTTACCTTCTACCTTTGATTCTCTTGTTTAGTGTAAACTCCCCTGCCCACAGCTCCCGTATGGAATCATTGGTTGGGCGGTGCTTACATGGGGGTAGCCACTGGCTGGACTCGTGGTCAATATCTAATGCAGGAGGGATGAATGCACAGATCGTCCAACGATCAGTCTGTCTTTCCAGTATTTCAACTGAGAGCCACCCAAACTGCTTAGTTCCTTATGGGAAACCAAGAAAGAAAGTTGTAGAGTCACCAGTGTGGGGCCATGGATGACATAGATAAGCAGAGAAAACAGGTTTCTTGAGAAAGGACAGGGAAAGACATTCGCAAAGAAGAGCCTAGGAAAACCCATGTCACTCTGGGGATGTGGGAGGTGTCGTGGGGAGGGAAGAGTGACAATTTGTGGATGCCTTCTAGTTACAGCAGTTCTGAGGCTTTTTTGCACTCAGTATTAGCTTGTGTTCCCCTGAGTTCTACTTCGTCCCTATGATGAAGTTTCCTTTGTCCTTGAGTTAGCTTCAGCGGGTTGCTGCTACTTACAATCAAGAGACTACACTGGACCACCTCCTCGCTTAGACTGCGAGGCTTGTCTGCATTTCTACCCTCTGGCTGATGTCCCAGTGCATAGGGGAACATCTGTTCGTGGCCATCTTTAGGTCTTATTCTGGAGGTGGCCCTGAACTAGCTCCTGGGGCATCCAGGGAAGACCGTTCCGAGGCAGGGAAGAGTCAGAGCACAGAAATAGGGTTGGAATGGGCATGGAGCTTTATTGTGGCTCCTTTTTAAATTTGAGGGCATGGTTATTGTCCTCAAATTATTTAAGGTCAACTTTGGGACACAGGGTTAGGGTGTATGGGGGATGACCTTGTTAGGCAGGGGAAGGAAGGCCAGGCAGAAGCAGAGCCCAAGGGATGGCAAAGAAATTGTGTCCTTAACTTATGGGCATCCACTCTCAGGCTGAGGAGTCTTGTGATGAACTTGAACCTTTAGAAACATTAACTTTTCTGGCTCCTGCAGGGACTCTTTAGTATCAGGACAAACCTCTGATTTTATTGATGAGGAAATGGAGAACTAAGAATGAAAACATGGTGATTATAGGTAACATTTAGTGGGCACTTTCTACATGGCAGGCTCTGCTTCAAGTCCTTTAAACATGTCATCTCACTTGGTCCTCACAGTACCTATGAAGTTGGCACTATTACCATCCTCATCCTATAGGAGAGGAAACCAAGGCACACACAGGTTAAGTAACTTGCCCAAAGTCACACAGTACTTGATGGAGCCAGGATCTGAGCCCAGGAAATCTTGACGCAGACCCAATTCTTTTAGCTATTAGATAGTACTACTTCTCATAAGCACTGAAGATCACTGGAGCTCTATTTTTATAGTGTGTGTGTGTGTGTGTGACTTTCTCAACCAGTTGGGGCAGCATGCCATAATCCATGGAAAACATCAGAAATAGGCAGTGGTTTTCATTAGAGGAAAGTGATAAAATTTTAGGAGATCAATCAAGAGAAATAAAAATTTAGTAGACATATATCATCTCTAAAGAGTTAAAGAAGATGAGGAAAAAAATTCTTAAACCTTTCCTGCCAGTTCCCAGAAACTGCTTCAATTTTCAGTAAAAAGAATACCTGCTTATTTATTGACTCTCGTGCCATAGGTGGTACGATCGTCCTGCTGGCTTGTTTAAGTGATCTGCCAAAGTGAGGCCTCCTGAAGGTGAAACGATCGATGCCCGTATGAGGGCCTACCATTATCTGACCTCTCACTGGCAGGGAAGCCTTGAGTCCAGAGAAATCTAAAAGCTGGAGTGTTTTTCTCTAGTTCATTTTTTTCATGAGTGAGTGGTCACTCACAGCTCAGGGTTTTATGCAAGAAACATCCATGGCTTGCTTCTTGATTAACCAATTCAGATATTCGTTGAGCACCGACTATGTATGAGACACCGTATTAGGCACTGGAGATATTGAGGGGGCATCTGGAAAAAGAAAAGACTGAGCTGATGCAGAAGGTTCTCCCTCTTGCTACAAACGTGAAATGCTAGACAAATATAATATGACAAATTTTTAACAGTGCCTAACTCAGTTTAGAAAATCCTCGATGCCTGAAATGGGAAGGAAACTCTAACTCAGACCAGGGCGTAGGAGCCAGTAGATGGTGACTGTTGGGGAGGAGGATGAAGACACAGGCCCCAGAGGCTAGAGCTGGAGGTTTCTAAGCCATGGAGGCAGAGAGGGGGGGGTCTTGAGCTGGTGGGAGGTGAGATGTCAGAAGACATCCCTGCAACAAGCTGGACACTTGAGGGCTGCCCTGTTCATGAACGGGGCATGAGAAAACTCTCCATCTATCACCTGCGGAGGTGGCAAGGAAGCATGCCCCTCTCCAGGCCCTTGAGTAAAATTCACTTTCAAGAAATGGCAGCCCTAGCCTCTCCCATGTATGAACGCAGAGTCCATATTTATACTGGCCGTGCAGTGGAGAATTCCAAGATGATAATTGACATAAAAACTCAGGTGGACAAGATGAAGATACAATGTCACTCCAAGGAGACACCACAACTTGAGCACAGATCACTGCTGAGGGAAAAAAAAAGAGAAGAACACCACTAGAGATGAGCAAATAGTCCAAAACCAATGAGAAAACTCGCGATGGGGAGAGAGAGCAAGTTCAATTCAAAGGAACATTAGTCTTTAAGACCCTGAGATAATAGAATAATCTGAAGGAGGCAATTAGACAAGTTTAAAATGGAAGAGGTAAAAGTAGCCTTACTGAAACAATAGAATGAGTATGAACAGAGGCAGTGAGGAAGGCCACCAAGTGCGTGTTTGCCTTCAAGGGACACCTAGCCTGCTTGGGAGAGGGAAGGACACAGCAGTGGAGCCTGGGGTGATTCAGAAAATGGCACATTCAAGAACTGTCACGGTTCAGTGTCTGCATTTCCCCAGCTGATGCAGACATGCCCCTAAAGGAACTTTATAATTTCTAAATAGTTACCTAAGTAACTGCCTGCCTCTCCACCCAATCCATGAATACATACAGCGTAGAGATAAAGTGATCCTACCTTCAACTCTTTGGCCTCATGGGCCGTACTGCCTCTCACCCCCTCCTCTTGCCACGCCAGTCTTCTCTTAGTTCTTCAAGCACAATAAGCTCGTTTCTACTTTCGGGTCTTTGCACACTCTGTTGCCACCATCCAGAATGATTTTTTCCTTATGCTTTTCTTTAGGCTCTCAGCTTAACGGTCACTCCTCAGGAAGACCTTTCCTGACCACCTTATTGAAAAAGGTCCCTCTGTACCAGTTCTTTATGTTATCTCCTGTTTCTTGTCACTTATAATTTATAATTATTTAATTTTTTTCTTTGTCTTCCCTATTAGAATGCATACTCCATGAAGGCAGGATATGAACCGATCACTTCGTCTTTAATGACTGGCATTTAGTCATTATAAATAAATTAATACACTTAATTGGGGATGTGGCATGACCTGATTCATGTTCACAAAGTGGCCCTGGGTCAGTGTGAATGACAAGAAGAGGATGGGAGGCAGCGATATCAGAAGGCTAGTGCAACGATTTAATCAAGACATGAGGATGGCTTAGACTGGGTTGTGCCGGTGAGGGAGTTAACTGGATGAATTTGAGAGAGAAGGTAGAAGTTAGGGTAAGGGGTAGAATGAAGAACGATACCTAGGTTTCTAGTAAGAGTAACTAGAATAGTAAGAATAACATGGTAAATGGGGCACCATCTTTGAGTCAGAAGGCAGCAGAAAACCAGACACCTAGTACACATGCCATACATGTGTCCTTGATGAAGTAGAAATGGTCTTAGTGCAACATTTTCATAACAATGAATATACAACAGCTCACTTCCTGTTCCTGGCTATACCTACAAGTGTCATCTACCATTTCCTACCGCCTCTGCCTGCCTTGTACTACCTCTTTGTGATCTGCCAGGCTAACCCACAGTTCCTGCCAGAGCACATTGGCCTCTGTGTCCCTGCTAAGAAGTGTGCGGTGTGCCCCTCCCCGCCTCTCTCCAGTCATCACTGCCATTATTACCAGGAATACTGCTGTAATTTTTCATTAATTTTCTTGTTGTTTTGTAATTATATTAACATTAAAATTTATACTCAAGGATATTATTACAATTGTCCACTACTAATGGGATTATTAGTTTGTTCATTTGTTGGAAAGCCATCAGCATAAGATTTACCTCCAACAATATCAACTGTGATTTTTAATGCCCTTGAAACTTGCAGTCAGTGATAAGCCTGTAATAAGAAAATGCTGGTGAGCATATAAATGTCTTTCTTGGGAATAGAGGGCTTTTTATTTTCATCCTGGTTGGACTCAGGTTCTTTGATAGAGTGATTGGTAGGATATAAAGTATTAAAGGCTAAGAACACGGTGTTAGTTTGTAGATGTGTTCAAACAAGTTCCCATTTATTCAGAGGACACTTTTACATTTTAGAAGGATTCACATTCCTTCTCCTTTTTATGTTGTTTCTTACCTGACTTACATAAAAATATAACAAACTGGGTGTTATCACTATGAATTGTTTGGAAGTGAAGGGGCCCCGAAATTACTCTACCCAACTGACTTTCCAAGGAGCTGGGATGCCTGGTTAGTAGAGCTCTGGAAACAGGGTTCCTTTCAGAGGTTGGTGAGAGGGCTTTCTCTATTGGGCAGTTGTGTGGGGTGGGAAAGGTAGATGGGCAGGGCCTGCTTCCTGGGTGTGCTACTTGCAGACTCTTGGGGTTCCATGCTGTAAAATTCACAGCATCACCATCTTTAAATTCTTAACAAGTTTTGAACAAGTCAAATGACATTTACACAACACTGTACATTTCATATCTGGTACAGTGTACAGGGTTTGGAGCCACGCAGACTTGGGTTCAAGTTCTGTATTCTTTAGCTATTGACTGCCTCAGTTTCTTTATCTGTAAAACTGAAAATATATTGTCTCCTCAAACTAGATGTGAGAGCTAAAACTATGTGTTCAGTACCCAGGGGGTCTGAAAGGCAGTGACAGACCCTGATACATGCTCAGTGGGATTTTTAACTACGTGTGCAGTATCCCTAATTAAACTTATCACTCTAATTTAATGTTAGGAACACTAGCCACCTGGGACAAGCAGACATTGCCTGTGCCATACAGAAGCTAATCCCAGGTGTGCTGGTTAAGAACACACCAAGCAAAGAATGTTTTTTTAAGGGGGACATTCTAAGGCTAAGGGTCCCATCCATCAGTTATCAACCTTTTACTGCTATGACACATGACAGACAATGTTCATCAGCACAATAGGGTCTCAGTTTCTTATAATTCATACATGCTTCCTTCTCTTCCAGAAACCTCTCAAGATAGCCAACAAGTGAGACTGGCATGATTATGAAGACGCCCTTGCCCTTGATCTAAATTATTTGCAAACTTTAGTATTTCAATCATTACTTGCAACAAAGGCTTTTCACCATACCACACAACAGAACTTGACAAGCCAGCGTATCACAATTCCATGCTTGAGAACTAGAAATAAGGACCCTTAGGATTCCAAACAAGGGATTCTCCCCTACCCCCCATGACAAGCCAAAGAGACCAGGACCAATATGGAGCCCTCCATGACTTTGCAGGTGTATGTAGCTGTGCTGTAGCCTGAATGAGTGATACCAGTTCTGAGGCATGACAGCCAGAATCAGAGAAACATTAAGTAGTTGGTCAGACAGCCTTGTGATGAACAACATGCAATCTTAAAACATCTGGTTAAACATTTTTTCTTCCAGGAATGGAGAAAAGACTTTAAATCAAATTAATATGAAACATAAGCTAATTCCTGGGCATTTTTAGACTTTGGTACAAAAGGATTCCTCAGGGGATTATAGTAGGAGTCAGGGTGACCTTTGTTGCATTCAATTTAGGGTCTGTGGGGGCTGGGAAACCAGATGTTTGACTTCAAGGGGAAGCACCTCGGGCAGCTGTGCTGCTCAGGTCTCTGGACACATGCACATCATGTGACATGGGCCCAGTGTCTCAGGAGATGTGGGGCAGCCTCACAGTGACCTTGTTGTGAAATGACCACATTCCAAGCACAGTTTTCTCTTCCTTCATTTTCTTGAGTGCTTGTGGGCAGTGAGACATATCTGTCCACTGAGCTCTCTCTGGCCTAAAGGGTTTTGTGGGTAGTAATGACCAAAGCTGGACCATCTCCTCTCCACAGGGTAGCCTGCAGATAGCCATAGAAACACTGTGGTTCTTCTTCTCAGATCCCTCATTGGAATGATAGGCTATTTCTCCTTTGTCTCTCAGTTGTATGAGTGGGTACCTAGATAATGGCACACAGCCCATGGGCCCACATAACATGGCACATGGTACCTAAAAGATGCTTCGGTCTCTAATGATTATGACTAATGACTGACTAATTTATCAAATACATCAAGATATAGTTGTAGGAGAATGTGCTGATATAAAAAAAAGGTTTAGTTTTGGAAATGGCAACTTTGGCTTACACAAGTTGGATGTCACTCCCCAAACCTCTCAAAAATCATGGGAAGCAAATGACAATCTACCAAATTGACTCTCAGAAAACCAGAGATGTGGAGTGCCAACAATGTGGTCACAACAGCTGCTTTTAGCACATACTGAAGAAAATACAAGTGTTTCAAGGAACGACAAGGTGGACATTGGTGCCTCTGTCCTCAACCTAATTTAAACCTTCTAGACTCAGCAAATAGATTTTGCTTCCTACGGTACCAATTTTCCAGCATATTGTACTATAAATTTCAAGCTCCTGGGAAAGAAATCTAAAGAATGCTTTGATTGCATTTCTGGTTTGGGATTATTCTGTGATTGTTTTTCTTACCTGTTGTCGAATTTCTTCCTCCATTTTTACTGGGGAGCCCAATTCTGCAACTTGTTTGACGCCTTCACTTGCATATCCTCCATACTCCCACAGCACATAATTCTTGGAGTGGGATCCGCCAATGATCGCAGACCAGTGATTGGCCCGACCTAGGAAAGCCAATGAGGATGCAGATATCAGTGTGACTGTGGCTAAAACTCAAATCCCTTAAACGATGGTCAGGAGGTGTATTTGGACAATGATTCAACCAGATCTGACTACGCACCTGTTCAGAGTTAGGCCCTGTGCTATTCAGTGATGAACAAGACAGTCCCTATAACCAAGTAAGTCTTGGGAATATGCAAATAAGGCAACAGTAAAAGCCTGAACAACACACAGAGGTGGCCCAGAATGATGGCTTCTGCTTGGGAGGGTTTTCAGAGAAGGGGATGGCTGAGAGGATTTTAAAGACTGATCAGATTTGTAAGGTAGAATAGAGAGAATACGCTATTTCCGGCAGGCAAAGAAACATTAAATAATATTGTGCGTTTGGGGAACCATAAGTGACTTGGCATTGCTGGGTCACAGACTGTCAAGGGAAGAGATAGGAAATGATGCCAGGGAGGTGGGAAGGAGCCTGCTCATGGATGGCCTTGTTTTAAATACTTCAGGAGTTTGGATGTCATTTGAAAGGGTCTGAAACCACTGAAGGGGGAATGACATGATCACATTTGAATTTCAGATATATCATCCAGGCGGCAGTGTAAAGACTGCATTAAAGGGAGCAAAATTGGAGTGCAAAGCTGGGGAGGTCAGCAAGAAGCCAAGGGTCAAGGGATTGTGTATGAAATAGGCTTAGCAATTCTGGGGAATAAGCATTGTTGTCTTTAGCTGGCTTTTATGTGCCTTCCAGGATGGAGGCTGGCAGGTTATCTATGTTAAAGGATGGGGAGGCATCTGGGATATGAGGAAGTGACCCGTCCACTGTGGTTTGGTGAGGGTCATGCAAGGTGATGACCGTCATGGGATACAGGTGGGAATTAGTGGTTGGTTCAAGATGAGAACAGAATAAGATCTGAGTGGGGCCAAGATAGATCTTAACCTGAAGACTTTTCTAAAGTCTCAGGGAGAGGAAGGAGAAGAGTCAACACCAGTGTGACACTGAGTTTGTTTTGCATGTGATAAATATAGACACATATATATTTCTTACTGAGTGGCATGCAATTCCTCATAAGGTTGGCTTAGTTCTCTACCATTCTCTGGTTGGGTTTATAATGTCTCAACTTAAAGAATGTTTTCAGGCATAGCAAAGAAGAAAACTTGAATTGGGTGGACTCAGCTGACATTTGTAGTTCACCACCCCGTGGCCCAGAGTGGGCAGAACTGTCTACTCCACCCCGCCATTTAAGAAAATGATTCTCAACAGGGCCTTCTCCTGTTTACATTTGCCACCTGCTACCCCATGGTCCCTGCTTCCAAGGGCATATTGAGAGCATGGGCACCAAGCCAGCCTCCTGGCCTGCTGGGGGCAGGCTTTCCCCACCCCAGGCAGATGATATTACCACGTGGGTCTGCCCGACTGCTTGTTCGTTATTTCCCACAAATCATGGAAATGCAGACTTGTGTTTATCTCTCACGTCCCTAGAGAAGACAGATGGAGAGCTGCCAGCTATTTCTCTAACTCACTTCCTAGCTGTCATCTAAGTCAAGAGCACTGCTTGCGTAAGCAAGAGCTAAGGACTAGTGCTGACCTTTGGTTCATGACGTGAACTCAGGGAGACCAGTTTCAGCACCTCTTGGTCCTCCTGCTCTGTTCCACCAAAATTCCCTCTTGTTCCAGACCCATCCCACCTGTAATTTTGTACCTTAGTGGTTTAACACATGCTGTTCCCTCTGTGCTTCCTACTCTTGGCTTGGCCAACTCATTCCTCCTTCACATTTTACCCAGAAGCTTCCTAAGACCAACCCAGACTGATTTGAGCCCTTGTCTTGGGTCTCCTCACAGCACAGATCACTTTTTAATCACTGTTACATGTCTGTTTTTCCACAAGGCTATAAGCTCCCTGATGGAGACTGTCAGGCACTGTATCCCTAGTACCTAGCACTATGCCCAATGTATTGCGAGTGCTTAGTACATTTCCTAAAGCATTTCATCTAAACGATCCAATGGAAAGGTGGCAATATATGCGCTTGGAGCATTTGGGAGCCGGCTCGTACAGATTGGAGTCAACATCATTAAATTCAAGTCTCAGTTCAGCAGAGTTCCTGACACCTACTGAGTTAACACCAACACACTCAGCTATCCTGCATGTTGTTAAGAAACAAACACCAACCAGCAACAAAAAAGAAAAGGCATTGGTCTTAGAGCCAGCAGACAGGCATTCAAATCCTGCCATTACCTTTCCCCAGCTGTGTAAACTTGGTCAAATTCCAATTACTTTATCTCCCCAAGTCTCAGCTTCCTCCTTTGTATTTCAAAAATGATAATGCCTACCTTATCAGCCTATAATAAGAATTAAATTTAATTTTTGAAAAAATGAGATAATATGTTTGCAATCACTACTGGCAACACAATAGACACAATAATTATAGTTTCCTCCTTTCCTAGCAGTTAGGGAGACTATAACAGTGAGTAAAATATGAAACCTGCCTTTAATTCAGTATAGGAGATAAGAAATAGACAATGTGGAACAGGATAACAGAATAAGAACAAGCACAATCATAGGGGGATTAGGAGATGGGCCCAGATGGGTCTTTTTGGTTTTATTCATTCAACTTGCATTAGGTACATGCCAAGTGTAGTGGCTGGCTCTGGACACCGACAGGAATTAGATATGGTGCTTGCTCCGGAGGGACTCAGAGTCTAGGGGTGGGGAAACAGATGGATAAGCAGATTACTAACAATTAAGTATGGTCAGGGTTATTACAGAAAAAAGAACGCAGAGCAAGGGGATGGAGCGGCTAACTCCAAACTCCCCTAACAACCAAGCATTCAGTCTAAAGGCACATATGCAGAGAAGCAAGTGCCTCATGAGTGGAATGCCTTTGTGGTTTCTTACCCTTGAATAAATGTCATTGTACCAGTTCAATCTTCTACTCAATACAGTTGTTAAGTTTTCGACAATGGTCTTGCGACACACCATGTCAATTCACATTTCAACACACTGACTAACATGAACCACATAACAGATAACTTCAGAGCACCAGGCTAGTGTGAGGGACCAGACTGTACCCTCCCTGGTGGGACAAGACAGGCACCCATGGAAAAACCATTTGCAATATTAGAAAGGGCAATGATTTCAGGCCAGGAGCAGCCATGCGGGTGCATAACGATGCAGGGGAGAAAAGTGTGATGACCAAGAGCCAGAAGATCTGGGATCCAGGCCTCCGTCTGTGACCCTGAAGTAGTCGTTCAATCTCTCGGAGCCTCAGCTTACTTTTTTTAAAAAAAATTTATTTTTCAACCACAGTTTACATTCAATACCATTCCATACCAGTTTCAGATGTACAAGAGCAAAGTAGTCAGAAAATCTCGCGCTCTACAGAGTGGTCCCCCCGCTGCCCCAAGCCCCCATCTGGTCCCATATCCAGTTATCATGACATTACTGACTATATGCCTCACTCTGCAATCTGCATCTCTGGCTGTTCTGCAACTGCCAACTTGTACTGGAAAAACAGAATAATTACTGGGCTTGACTATCTCTCAGAGTGGTGAAAAGTAATTGGACTGGTTTCAGAAAGAACTATAAAAACTTTAAAGAACTGTCAAAACAGAGGTCTCTGAATGATTACAGACAGAAAGCACTATGGGAATCCACAAGAGGGATCTGGAAGAGGGTGGGGGAGCTGGGGAAATTTCCCATGGGAAGATCGGGCAGCAGGATAAAGATTCTATTAAAAAACAGATAAGAGGATTAAACACCTATTAGGGATTAGGTGCAATGCTTTCCTAGGTGGAAACCACACTACAACCTCATTCTCATCTTCTAGATGAGGACGCTGAAGCCCAGAGGAAGGGGAAACATGATGGGAGCTTCATTCTGAGAAGAATGACAATACAGCAGGTGCCTATGGAGTTGATTCTACGTGCCCGGCACTGTACCAAGGTTAATGCCCAACATTATCACATTAAACACTAAAAAAAAAAAAACGCCCAATTTTGATACAGATGCTCACGTAACTTTCATTTGTCAAATGAGAAAACTTCGACTCAGAGATATTGAGTTAGTCTGTGATCACAGAGGCAGAGGAGTGAAGGCCCTGGCACTGAGTTGTGTCTGTCTGGTGCCAGAGCCCAGCTCCTCTCCGCCACGCCGTACCACACCTCTGACAGCACACACTCTTGAGGGCTCAAGGGGGAGGAGACCAAATAAAAAACCCATCAACATTTCTGCACGAGTTGTGTAAGGTCTGACTTAGGGCAGCGGAGAGAAAATGGGGACCTGGGGCCAGAGGTATGAGCCAGTAAGAAGGGAAGATGGGACAGACTTTGGGAGGCAGTTTGGTGAAATAGTTAAAACTCTGATTTTGGGATCAGACTAACGTGTATTCTAGTCTCAGTTCTCAAACTTTCCGGATTGAGTAAGTCAATTAATCACTCTCAACATCAGTTTCTTCTTCTGTAAAGTAGAAATGTGGGCGTGACCACCCTCCCGATGTTGTTCCGAGGGTGATGTAATGACTAGGGGCTGGCGCATAAAACAGGCTTGATGCTAATAAATGTTGGCCCATCAAATTAAATTGGAACAAGGCAGGGCAAACCCAGACAAGTCTCTGGATAGCATGGGAACCAAGAGGAATCTGATTGAGTGATTGGGTGGCTGTTTGACTTATAACTAGTATATAGAGATGAAATGTCAGATGCAAGAAACCGAATACGAAAAATGGTAGAGAGTTGTCTAAATGCGACTCAGTAATCCGGGGCCTGCAGAACGAGGTGGTTGAACAGAGTCCAGTAAACTGAGACACAGAGAAGTTTAGACCTGGTTCCACCATCCTCCAGGAAATAAGGGAGGAGACGGAGAGAGAAGTCCCAGGTATTAGAAGGCCTGGATATAGGGAACCAGCTAAATGCTTGTGGCCTTCTTAAAGGCATACTCAGGGAGGCTACTGCTGTGACTTTTGGTGAAATACTGGGGCTTCAGTCCTGGGGGCAGGGGCAGCGGTACTAAGACTATTGCCAGACCCTTCTACTCTCAGGTACAGCCATAGCTATGGTGTTTAGTATACCTCTCCCTGGCTCTGGCAGTGTTCAACTGGCCTGCACTTAACTGGGTCCAGGCATTTACCCCCAGTAGCTTGGGATGATGCATAGATAGGACAGAGGCAGGTGAGAAGCTGGGAGGAAGAAATGATTAGATGTGTGAGTCTGAGATACTGATAGCCAACCAGGTGCATTGCCTAAAAAGCCACTCCATGGACTTATATCTGAATGTATGTGTAGTAACCTTACTCCTGACATGTTTTCTGTTGTCACTGCTGGTGTTAAATTACCAGTGTTCACAATGATGCCTAAAAGGCCATAACTGATAAAGGAAGAACTGTGCCTGGTTTTGCCTGGTGTGGGAGGAGCATGTTGCATGGTAGATCAATTCTCGGAGGTGTTCTGCATATGGCAGGTGTTCGGTGGCAGCCCAGATTTCCCGCTTTGACAGTGGCTCTATTCCCCTGCCAATCCCAGGCTCGAGGAAAGCCACCCATTTATTTCCTTGACATCCCTTTATAGCACTTCACTGGAGAATATTCTACAACTTGGTGACTGGTTTGCTACAGCCTCCCGTTATCCAACCTCAGCCTCAGAAAATCTTTTTTTGGGGGTTGGGGGATGGCTGGAATTTGCTATAGTAGCAACACCGGAACTCCTGTAATCTCTAAGTCTTATCCTCCTCTCCCCGTTTTATCTCTTAGTAGACGACCTTGTCACTTAACTCTTCTGAAGACCAAGGTCGACCCATCCACAGACTCATCCAGCACCATGTGGCCAGTGACCAATAGAAAAACGCTGTGGACCTGCCAGCTCTATTCATAAAAGTCATCTTTGATCTCACTTCCCTCTTGCCCTTGTTATTCTCATCCTAGGCTCACTGCCAGAGTCTGCATGGCTTCTGACACTTTGGATTTGGCTATAGGACTTGGCTCCTCTGGGTTTGCCCCTGGGTGCTGCCAGGACACAGATCATACTTGCTCTGTGGCTCTTCCCGCTCTTGGCTGCCTCAGAAACTCACTCTAACCAAGCCATCCTGGTTTTCAGGATCTCATCCCTGCATGGCCTCCTGGAAAAAGCCCTGTGTAGGGAAATATGTCAATTAGGCTAGAAATCTCTCAACTTTCCATCACTCAATTACTCTCTTTTTCTTCCTTAAGGTCTCAAAAGAAGTGTCACTTTTCCATTCCAGGACAAACACTTGCACTTATGCAACTGGCTACATTCTTTTGTATTTCCTCTGAGGTCTCCAATAATAATATTCTATTCTATTAATTAGTTCACTAAATGAACGTTTACTGTGTGCTAATTCAGGAGTCAGCAAGTTATAGCTCACTGCCTGTTCTTGTTCCAATAAAGTTTTTAATTTTACATATTATTTATTACTGGTTATGGCTGCTTCCATGCTGCAGTGGCAGAGTCGAGACAGCAGAGCAACTGTCTGGCTACAAACCCTAAAATATTTACTATTTGGCCCTTTATAGAAAAAGTTTGCTTGACCCTGTGCTACTCCAGGGAGACTCTGAGAAGAATCAGACTTAGTCCCTGTCCCTGAGACGTACGGTCTGGAGGGTAGGGTGGAGGGCATGAATGACAGGTCATAATAGACGATTTAAAAAACTTCAGTACAGCTCTGATGAAGGCACACACAGAGTGACCTAAGAGCACAAAGAAGGGGACATTTAACCCTGGCAGAACCAGAAAAGGCTTCCTGGAGGTCATGGTAGTTGAGCTACATTCTGAAAGACAAGTAGCAATTAGCAAGGCAATTAGGGGATAGGAAGAAGGGTGTATTTGCAGAATGACCAGCATGTGATAAAGCAGAGTGTAACAAAAAGCAGAGGTACATGGCAAACCACAAGTAGGTTAAGTGGCGTGTGTGTGTGTGTGTGTGTGTGTGTGTGTGTGTTTGTAAGGAAGGGATAATCATAATGAAGCCATTCAGCCAGGTATATCGTGAAGAGATATGAATGTCTTAACACTAAGTTTTTATTTTATCTTGAAGGCTATGTAAATCAGGGAAGAGAATATAATAGTCCTGTCTATGTGCTCACACAACTCAACTTCTGCTTCTCGCTCTCCTGTAGTAAACAGCCCTGGACTACCCTCCACACATATTATAAAACTGGGAAACATATATGAAACACTAGCTTTCAGATGTTGGAAAAGAGACAGCAAAGGACTATGATCCCTGAAAGAGGGAAATGTAAGAGGTGAGCCCTAGATTTGCCCTGAACCTTTTCTGGTCTGTGGTACAGGAAGGTGCAGCACAGGGGAAGACAGCAACCTGACTGAGCTGAGACGTGCAGGTGGAAGCTTGAGGTTGCCGAGGTACATAGGATTTACCGGTAAGAATGCCAGAGGTTAGGGAGCTGTGCAGAGACGGAAGGTCATAGGTATGCATAGGTGACCCCTTAAATCTTTGACTAAATAGGAAGTTACACATGTGCAGGGAGAGACACCACAAGGCCTGGGAGAGAATCGCTCCTGGGGAGCTGAGAGATTCTGAAATTCACACAATACTAGAGATGTAGGACTTACAGCCGTCGATACTAGAGAGACCTTGCTTACCCCTGGGTGTTACATTGAGAACCTAGAAAAGCCACAATGTAGTGAAATGTACTTTGTCCCTAGAGTAATGCCACTCTAGATTTACCCTAACAAAGCCTAGAATACAAGCCTTGAAGGCAAATCAAGTAGATCTACCAGTAAATTAACCATCCGCCAGGTCAAAACACCAACAAATCCAAACACTTAACAATGTAGCATCTCCAAGGTCCCTCACACAATTAAAAGTTGCCAATGCAGATAAGCACTAAAATATTGTCTATGACCATAAAAAGTCAATAAAGAGAGTTTGTGAGGTAACAGAAATGTTAAAATTAGCATACTAGGACTTTAAAACACCTATTATCAATATGTTCAAGGATTTTTTTAAAAAAAGATGAACTTAATGAGTGAACAGATGGGGACTCTCAGCTGAAAAACAGAAATTATTTTTAAAAATCCAGTGGAAATTCTAGAACTGACAAATATAGTATCTGTATTAGGACATAGCAAAGGAAAAGACCTGTAAGCTGAACTATAGGGTGACAGAAACAATTGAAAATGAAACACAGAGGAAAGAAATGGAAAAATGAATTGGAGTTTCAGTGACCTTTAGAACAACAATAAGTAGTTTAACACAGGGGTAATTGGAGTTCCAGAAGGAAAGGATAGAGAAATTGAAGTATAAAAATGTTTAAAGAAATAATGCCTGAAATTTCCCCTAATTTGATGAAAAATATCAGCCTACAGATCCAAAAAGCTTAGCAAGCTCCAAACAGGATTTAAAAAATTATACCTAGTCCTGGCCAGGTGGCTCAGCTGGTTGGAGCATTGTCCCCTGCACCACAAGTTTGCTACTTTGATTCCCAGTCAGGGTATATACCTAGGTTGTGGGTTCGATCCCTGGTCTGGGCATGTACAGGAGGCAACTGACCTCCTTTCTCTCTCTCTCAAATCAATAAAAAACATATCCTTGGGTGAAAATTAAAAAAAATATATACCTAGACATATTGTAACCAATTGATAATAACTAGAGACAAAGAGAAAATCTTAAAACCAGTCGGAGGCAACGAAAGACAGGTCGCAATCAGGAGAACAAAGGAAAAAATGGCTGCTGGCTTCAGAAACAAGACAAGCCAGAAGACAATGAAATGACACCTCTGGAGTTCTAAAGGAAATAAAGGACTGTCACCCTCAAATTCTATATCCTACAAAAATACCCTTCAGAAATGAGGGTGAAATAAAACACTTTTTTTTGATAAATGAAAGCTGACTGAATTATTACAAGCCCCTCAGTCTGAAGGGATATGAAAACAGATGGGAACTCAGACCTACATGAAAGAATGAAGAGTACTAGAGATGGTAAATACATGGGTAAACGCCAGCATTAATCTCTCTTTCACTGAAGAGCTTTTCCCTTGAAGTAAAGAGGTTTTAAGTTTTCTCATTCTGGGTGAAAACAATCCACCATCAGTACTCTCTTCCCACAAAGCCTACCTTTTCTCTTTCCTACACATCCAGGTTTTTCAGGGAAGTTAAGGTCACTTTTTTCCACCTCCTCTCCTTGATTCTTTTCTGGAATCCTTGCCACCTGATCCTGATCTGTGGGCCTGCCAGCTCATTCATAAAAGTCATCTTGGATCTCACTTATTTAGTCCTGAACTCATTTATGCCACCAAGCTTTGGAAACGTTGACTTTTGCTCCACGTTATTCCTTGCTCCACGTAGTTGGACAAATGCTGGGGGTAATCAAAGGAAAATGACTGTATGCTTTATTTCCGTGTTAAAATAAAAGTACACTTAAACTTCAATAAAATTCATCCATTTTAATGTACAGTTTAGTGAGTTTCGATAAATGCATGCAATCACGTAACCACTACCACAATCAAGCTATAGAATAATTCTGTTACCTGAAATATTGCCATGTGCCCCTTTGGGGTCAACCTCATTCCTATACCCCCAGCCCTTGGCAAACTCTGATCTGTTTTTTGTCCCTATAGTTTTGCATTTTCTGGAATATGGTATAAATGGACTCCTACAGTGTGTAGCCTTCTGAGTCTGGCTTCTTTAACTTGACATAATATATTTGAGATTCACCCATGCGGTTTTATGCATTAGTTCATCCTTTTCTCAAATGTCTTGAATGAGAAAAAAGGAGACTTCCACCTGACTTAAGGCAATCACCACATTCCTGTTTCCACCACTTACTAGCTGCCTGACCTTGAACAAGCTACCTAGGTTTTCTCATCTGTGAAAAGAAAATAACAATAGTTCCTACGTGCTACTGTTGTTATGGATATGCCAGAAAGAAATCCATATGAAAACAGTACAGTTTCTGTTACCTAATAAACATTTAATAAATGTTACTTTTAATGTTAATACTCCATTTCTCCAAGAAAGGCAAGGATTGGGAGCAAACTGGAGCATGCACAGGAACTACGCTCTAGGGTAAGGTGAAAATCTTGGAGGATGGCTGGATTTTCCACGTGCTGTGGTCAGCTTAACTGTGGTTCAGGTGGCGGTCAGCTCTAGGTGTGTAGGGGGATCGGGGGGTGGGTAATAGAAGCCCAGCAGGTGGGTGGAGCGAGGGCTGAGAGAATGGCAGCGGAATGAGCATGTGCACAGATGGGAGCAGCCAGGAGGGCACCTGCCACGAGCTTGCAATTCGGCTTCAGGTTCTGCCTTTTGGAGTCAGGGCGAGAGACTGAAAAGGGGCTGAGAGGGACGCGGTGGCCAAACCAGCCTCTCTGTTCTGAGACTTGGGGAACATGGCAGGGACACGATGAGCCTGGAGACACGTCAGGAGCCCAGAGGTGAACCCCAACTCAGGGCCTGGATCAGGGCTGACGGGTCTTAACAATGGTCTGACTCACACAGAAATTGCCTTAGAAACTGGGAAATAATAATAACTAATAATAGCCAGTGAGCCTCTAATATTTTTTTAATATAGTGTTATTTATTTAATCCTCAAATGAGGCCATTTAAAAGATTAGGAAATTAAAGCACAGGGAGTTAAAATGACCTGCTCAGTTATCCAGCTGCCAAGTGGCAGAGCCAGGATTTGAACCCAGGCAGGCTCACTCTAGAGAAGTGCTGTCTACATGAACTTTCCTGTGAAGACGGAGGTGCTTCATATTCTACTGTCCAATATGGTAGCCTCCTTCTTTATGTGGCTACTGAGTACTTGAAGTGACAAGAGGCCAGTGTGACTGAGGAACTTAATTTTCAATTTTATTTAATTTTAATCAATTTAAATTTAAACAGCCACATGTGTCTAGTGACTATCATTTTCGACAGCACACCTCCGGAATCTGGGATAGATCTGAGTACTGCTCAGTGGAAGGAGCAGCTGTGCAGGTAACCCCTCCTGGGAAGAGGGGATGGAAAGTGAGCCCTACTGGGAAGAGGGGATGGAAGAAGGTGAGCCCTACTGGGGGCTGGGGTGTCTCCCAGTGGTGAATCACATGCGGCAGGTAGATGGCATGCGGCAAGAGCCTACACCTGAACTAAGATTTGGCATGCGGCTGCTGCATTTGGTGCTTTGTCTCACGCACCCTCCAGCCGCCTCTCACTTCAGCCACAATGACGGTAGGCAGGCTGGAGTGCACACGCGTGCTGTCAGTCAGGGTCCACTTCAAGAGTGCTGCTTTCCACTTATCGCCTCATGGCCTCCTCTGAAGCTCTGAGGCCCAGTCGGCCTGCAGGCAAGTGCCTGGGGTGCAGGGAAGCTGAAGCCCCTGGAGACAATCCGCAGCCTGTGGAGGGGCGGGTGCTGGTGGACAAGCCTGGAAGGCAGGTACGTCACAAAGGTATTCCGCACTTTCCAGAAGTACACCGATGCCAGTGCACTCTCAGGCTGATTCCTCCTCCTCCTCCTCTGCTTCCACTCTCCCCCAATTCTTTCCCTCCTGCTTTCTGGATGATCTTCTACATAAAGGGCCCGCACCAGAGTCCTTGCCTCAGGCTCTGCTTTTGGGGAAATTAAAACAGGCTCATTCAAGTAAGATCACGTGTTTGGGTCCAGAGACCCATAAAATAACAGTCTCGAGATTACAGGAGAGGCAGCTGGGTCTGCTCCTCCTGTCTCTGTAAGCAGGGTAGTCTTATAGAACACAGACAACCCTTCAGCATCCCTCTACCCAAAGCTATGGACGTCGCCTTCATCGTCATTGTCATCATCATTGTTGCCATTGTTGTTACTATCATCACAACCACTACAGTTTATCGAAGACGTTCACTGCATCCTGTGCTTCACAGGTATTAAGGTAGCATCCTTCCGCTCTCACAGTGGTCATCCTAGGTGGTCAGTTACCACCTGATGTATGGATGAGGAAACTGAGCTGCTGGTAAGTGGTAGGGCTGAGATTATAGTCAGATCTGCCAAGGACATGCCCCTTCTACTCCACTGGGGATCGAGAGCTTGAACCAAGTCCGGTTGCAGCGAGAAGGTCATTCCGATGTCACCCATGGCTGCCGCCAGAATCAGCTCTTGGAGTGGGTACACCAGAGGGATAAACAGCACCGTGCCTATCCAGGGCCCCTGACAGCACTGGTTCTTAACATCATACATTTCAGCCTTCGTCAAACTCAGCCTTTCCAACCCAATTTTTTCTGAACTTCTGACCGTCATTTATTTAGACATTTCTAAAGCCTAGTCAACCAAGTGATTCTCATTTTAGAGGCAACGAAATAATCTCAGGGCACCCCCAGACTCCCATGTCTATTGCTACTGTGGAGGCTGGTTAAAAGTTTATTGTGCACTGACAAATAGCACTGCGGTTATATTTCTAGAAAGAGGAACTTGATTTAAGCGTCCTTCCAAGCTGACTTTTCCACATAAACATTGTTAAATATGGGAGAGAGGCTATATTCCTGAAAACCTTCCAAATGTTTAATACACCATTAACATCTGAGTTTGAAACCCCAGGGAAGAAACTGTAGCACTTTGGATGATAAATTCTAGCCATGTTTATCTAATTTTAAAAATCTAGGAGCCTGTATTTAAAAACTTAGCAGGAGCAGTAAATAACTTTGCTTTGTTTTTTAGAGTATAGCAAGAAAAAAACATGGACTTCTCCCATGCCCATTAGTTCATTTTTTTCAGGCTTGAATCTTAACTGTCAGCGATGCCCTGTAAATAGTAAGCTAAAATACTCTTCTGTATTTAAAAAGTTTTTAGGCAGCAGAGAGAAGAGGTAATGAGGAATAGGAACTACTGAGCTCATGCTTGTTTCAGGGGCTTCGCATGCGTTCCCTAATGTACTTACAATCCCATTTCACTGATGAGGAAACAGAGGCTGGAAGAAAATCTGTCACTTGCCAATGGGTACATTGCCCATGAGTATTTGAACCAGGATTTGGATCATGATTACATTGTCTTTGGGAAGACTTTTTGTTCTACCAGTGAGAGAGAAGCTAGAAGCTCTGGGGAAAGTTTGTTAAGCTAATAATAGAAGCAAAGTCTATTTACCCAAGTCTGCATATAGGATGAAAGAGGGGTCAGGCTGAGGAAAAAAATTCTACCTCAAAATTGAAGGTAGAAGTGAAGATAGGAGTCCAATTTCTTCCACAACCATAGATACAGAAACCACAGTCAAAATATTGGTAAACCTTATATTCAGCTATTTAGAAAAAGTATAATGTATCACAACCATCTAGTGCTCATTCCAGAAATATAAGGGTAGTTTAACATTAAAAATTCAATCACTATAGTTTATAACATTAACAGAAAAAATTATATGAATATCTTCACAGATACAGAAGAAGCATTTGGTTATATTCAATATCCATTCATGATTTTATAAAATCTTGGCAAACTAGGAATAGAAGGGAACTTTCTTTATTTGATAAAAATCTACAAGAAAGTTATAGCAAAAATCATACTTAATAATAAAATATTAAAAGATTGCCACAATTACTGCTAAAATAAAATGTTTTCCCCACATGATCAGAAACAAGGCAAGAATGTCCACTATCACCGTTTCTGTTCAACACTGTACTGCAGTTTCTAGCCAGTGCAACAAGACAAGAAAGAGAAATAGGAGGACTAGGGGTTGGAAAGGAATTGTTGGTAAGATATAATTACGCCTGTGAGAAATTCCAAAATTTTTATATATATATATATAAACAAATATAATTAGTAAGTGCATTTAGCAAGGTCTCTAAATACTAAGTCAATATATAAGAAATAATTTAATTTCTATATTCCAGTAACAAACAAATCATGTTACTGTGTAAAAAAGTTATTTATAATAGCATAAAATACATATTTTAAAGAATAAATCTTGTGAAAAATGAACAAGACTTCATAAAAAGCTATAAAACATTACTGAGTGAACTTAGAGTAAATCTAAATAAATTGGGCAATATAACAGATTTGTTGATTAAAAATGTCAGTGAGGTCAAATTGTCAAATCTCCCATGATTTTTCCATAAATTCAACAAAAACCAATAAAAATACTAGCAAGGTTTTAAAAAATAAAAATTGAGATCATAATTCTAAAATTTATGCAGAAATGCAAAGAACCAAGAACAGCCAAAATAATCTCAAAGAACAAAGTTGGAGAACTAACATTCCCAGGTATGAAGAATAGACAAATCTATCAATGAAACAAAAGGACTGAATACAGAGTCCAGAAATAGTCCCATAGATACATAGTCACTTGATATATGACGAAAGTGACACTAATGCAGAAAAGAAAGGATGGGTCTTCTAATCAATAAGTCTGGGGGGAAAATAAAGAATCTTGACCCTTACCTCAAACCATAAAAGAATACAATTACAGATCAACTCAATGTCTGCATATGAAAGGTAAAGACAATGAAGCTTTTCGAAGAGAATATAGAACAAAGTCTTCATGACTTGGAGGTAGGCAAAAAATTTTTAAATGAGACCCAAAAAAGTGCTAACTATAAAGAAAAAGATCATATGGGTTCCATTAAAATTAAAACCTTTTGTTCATCAAAGATTAGGAATAATATACTTCCAGTCAAGATGGAGATATAGGTAGACATGCTTTGCCTCCTTGCACAACCACAGAAAAAATTACAACTAAATTTCGAAACAAATAATGCCTGGAACTGTCAGAAAATTGAACTGTGTGGAAGTCTGACAACCAAGGATTTAAAGAAGCCATATTCATCCAGACAGGTAGGAGGGGCAGGAACAAGGAGACGGGGTGGAGAGGTGAAGAGACACAGTGTGCCATGGAGAAGTGGTGGCAGCAGCGGAACAGGCATGGGTGGTCCCACATTCATGTATGGTGGATAAAAATAAGGAGGGATACCTTGGGAGTGAGCGATCCCAGCCCCAAGCCAGACTACACAGCCCAGGGTTCCAGCTCTGGGAAGATAAATCCCCATAATTTCTGGCTGTGAAAACCAGTGGGAGTTGGGGCAGCTGAAGAAACTGTCAGATTTTCAGGAAAATCCACTTAAAGGGCCTGCATGGTCTTAAAACATATACAAGCCCCCTCGCTTGGGGATTCGACATCAGGGCAACAGTTGGAAGTGTGCCAGTTGCATACAGGGAGCAGATGAAGTAACTGGGAATGGAGCAAGTACCAGGCAAACCCCCAGAAGCCAGGCAGCGGCACTGTCTCCTCTCTGAGCGCTCTGCCCACACAGAGCCACGAAGTGGTAAAGTGGGTTGTCCCACCCTGCAGATTACCCAAGGCTCTGCCACACAATACACAGGTGTCTTTTACAAAGAGTCAAAGCACCTCTACCTAATACATAGAAACAAACACAGGGATGCTGCCAAATTGAGGAGACATAGATATATGACCCAAATGAAAAAACAGAACAAAACCACAGAAAAAGAACTAAACAAAATGGAGATAGCCAGCCTATCAGATGCAGAGTTCAAAACACTGGTGATCAGGATGCTCAAAGAGCTCACTGAGTATGGCAATAACATAAAGGAATAAATGAAGGTTATGCTAAGTGAAATAAAGAAAAATTTAAGGGAACCAATAGTAGAGGGAAGGAAGCCAGGACTCAAATCAACAATTTGGAACATAAGGAAGAAATAAGCATTCAACCAGAACAGAAAGAAGACACAAGAATTCAAAAACATGAAGATTGTATAAGAAAACTCTGGGATGTCTCCAAACATGTCAACATCCAAATAATAGGGATGCCAGAAGGAGAAGAGGAAGAGCAAGAAATTGAAAACTTACTTTAAAAAATAATGAAAGAAAACTTCCCTAATTTGGTGAAGGAAGTAGACATGCAAGTCCAAGAAGCACTGAGTCCCAAACAAGTTGGACACAAAGAAGATGACACAAAGATACGTCATAATTAAAATGCCAAAGTTTAAAGATAAAGAGAGAATCTTAAAAGCAGCAAGAGAAAAGCAGAGAGTTACCTACAAAGGAATACCCATAAGACTACCAGCTGATTTCTCAAAAGAAACTTGCAGGCAAGAAGAGACTGGCAAGAAGTATTCAAAGTGAGGAAAAGCAAGGGCCTACCACCTAGATTACTTTATCCAGCAAAACTATCATTTAGAATGGAAGGACAAATAAAGTGATTCCCAGACAAGGTAAAGCAAAAGGAGTTCATCATCGCTAAACCATTATTACATGAAATGTTAAAGGGACTTATTTAATAAAAAGAAGAAGATCAAAAGTATGAAATTAAAATGGCAACAAATTCACAACTATCAACAATCTAACCTACAAAAATAAAAATATAATAAAAAAAAACACCCTAAGCAAACAACCAGAACAGGAACAGAATCATTGATATGGAGATCATTTGGAGGGTTATCAGCTGGGAGGGGGAAGGGGGAGAATGGGGGAAAAGGTGCAGAGATTAGAAAGCATAATTTGTAGGTACAAAAGAGACAGGGGGAGGTTAAGAATAATATAGGAAATGAAGAAACCAAAGAACTTATATGCACAATCCATGGACATACACTGAGGGATGGAATTGCTAGAGGGAGAGGCAGTACCTGGTGGAGGGGGCAAAGGGGGAAAAATTGGGACAACTGTAATAACATAATCTATAAAATATACTTAGAAATTTTTGAAAAAAGATTAGGAGTAAACCACAGAATGGGAGAAGATATTATGTATATATGTACTTGATAAAGGACTCATATATGTATAGTACAATATATATAAAGAACCCCTATACATCGTAAGAAAAAGGAAGACAACTCAATAGAGAAAATGTCCAAAAGACCTGAACAGTCACTTCAGATTGTCAAAAAACCAATGTGAATATAGTAGTCAAAATCAAAGAAATTCAAATTAAAATCACAATATGGTATCACTACATATACAGCAGGTAGCTAAAATGAACAAACAAACAAAAAAGACCAACAGTATCAACTACTGGCAAGGATGTAGATTAATCAGATCTCTCCTGTTGCACAAAATTACCTAACAGTATCTACTAAAACTAGTTTACATATCTTATGACCTGGCAATTCCAGTCCTAATTTATAATCACCAGAAACACATATATATATTTATCAGGAGATGTGCACATGAATGCTTGTTATATAGCACTATTTATAATAGCACCAAACTGGAAACTAGCTAGAGTTCATCAATAATAGATAATGGATATATGAATGGATCAGTGGATAAATGAAATGTGGTACATTCACACAGTGGAGTATTATACAGCTATGAAAAGGAACAAACCAAAATTATTTGCAACCATGTGGATGAATCTCACAAACTATGAAGTTGACAAAAGAAGTCAGACACTAAAGAGTATATGCAATATAATTCCATCTATAAAATGTTTAAAAACAAGGAAAATTACCCAATGATAGAAGTCAAGATGGTGGTTGCCCTTTGTGAAACTGGAAGGAAAAAAAGGAGGTTCTGGAGTCCTACTAATTTTCTGATTTTTGTGTTGGTAACTTGAATGTGTTCAAGTGAATGGCAAACTGTGATCTGCACATTTACGATCTACCTACTTTTCTGCATGTATGTTATGCTTCAATACAAAGTTCATTTTTAAAAAAAGAAAATGTGAAGGTGAAAGCAGCCTTTCCTCTCTTTCCTTGTCTCTCAAGTCTCACTCTGGACTACCCAAGGCTTGCGTTGCATTGTATGGGAACCAAAAGTTTAATTCTCATGTAATGGAGGTGTGACAGGGAAATGACAGAGATGAGCTGTGAACTTGTAAGAGGTAGAGGTAAGAGGTCAAATGTTGCCTAGCACATTCCAAAGATCAGAGGTCAGGTGCTCTGGGCCAGGAGCTCAGCCTGCATGGAGTCGTTAGCTGGGAATGGCAAAGCTGGTATCTTTATCCTGGGGTTTGACCTCTCAGGGAGGCAGCTTAGTAGAGCAACAGCTACGCTTATCTTAATGCAGCTCACAGGTCACGTGTTGCACTCTAAGTGCTATGCAAGGTCCTGGCGATTCTGAGACAAACTAGGCAAGGGCCCCTCGGCCTATGAGGGGGATCAAACACATGAACGGGCAGTTATAATGCAGCATGGAAATGGTCGTAATAGGATAACTACAGGCTTGAGCAGGAAAGAGGAGGGCTGCTAATCTGGATTGGGGAATTGGAACAGGCTTTCTGGGGCAGTGGGGTTTGTGCAAAGAATGAAAGGGTGGCCAGCAACTGGCCAGGTGAAGGGGGTGCAGCTAGACAGAGTGTTGCAAGCACACAAAAGGGCACGTGCGAAGGTCTGGAGAACAACGAGCAAGGTGCTGTCAAGGAACCTAACATGGTAATGGAGCCAAGAGTACAAGCTGCAGAGGAACAAGTGATTAGATTGGTGCTGGTCAGGTCCTAGTGAATTTAGTCCAGTTGAAGAATTTGTATTTTAACCCAGCGTGATGTCATGAAATCTTGAATTTACCCTTCTGGTGCCTGTGACCTTGGTCAAGTTCCTTCTGCTTTGGTAGTAGCAGAACTTCATTAGTTCTGCCTTGAGTATTTCATTTACTTTGGCTTTACCACCAATAGTTTTAAAAATACGTAAAGTGGTGACTTGTTTTCCAGGGGCCTGCACATAGTAGGTACATGCAGGAAACTGGGTGATTCAGGAGTGCCCAAAACTTTATAGCAAAGGAGGAGGGCGTCTCAGCTGTATCACTTAGGAATACAAAAGCTGGCTCGGACTCACGCCCACCACCATATGCTGGCGGCTGAGAACACTGCAGAGACAGCAGTCAGGATGGAAAATTCCCCATTCCTGAAACCTGCAGCCCAAGGTGGCAGCTGGTGGCCTATTATTCCCTGGAGGGCTGGCGAAATGGAAGAGTTCTGTTTGTGCAATTCTAGGCTGGAGAAGCCTGTTTTCCCTTGAAGAAGAGGGATAGTTTATGATGAGAGGGATATTTACTTCTTCTAAAAAACTTCTTTTTAAAAAATTTAATTTTTTATTATATTTTTTCCATTACCATTTGTCTCCCTTATAACCCCTCCCCAATCACCACCCTGTTGTCCATGTCCATGAGTCCTTTTTCCTCTTTACTTGATCTCTCTACTCCCTAACCGCCCCCCCCTGCCCCCCAATAACTGTCAGCCTGATTAAATTATCACAGTATGTGCGGGGCCGCAGGAATTGCTTCGATGAAGCCTGGCTCTCTAGTTCTTCCTTGGAGGGAAAGAAAGGGCTGAATGATTTTTTCAATGCCTGAACAAATTTCAAGGGTGCTGCCAGAATCAAGACCAGATCAGACCAGACTTAAAGACAGGACAGAGGAACTGGTAGTGGAGGTGAGTGGGCAGGCCAGGGGCCCCCCAGTATTAGGGAATTCCAGGGACACTGGACATCAGGCAGGTCTGATAGCTCCAAGAGGCAGAATTCCAGGGCTTGGAAGGATTGGTAGGAGCGAGGGAGGGACCTCACAACCTTGGAGGGGCAAAGATAAGGCTCCTACATGGTCTCACTAACATTTCTGTGCATCTGGTACTGAGCTAAAAGGCAACATTAAGGGCAAGGCTGACCAAAGAGGAGGCAGTCCCTAGGTATCTATGGGATTAATGAGTACCTGAAGATTGAGACCTAATTCTGAGAGCTAGGGTCCCAGGCAAGAGCTGGATCACAAAAAATGAGGTATAATAATAGCTAACAATGATATAACGCTGTATATCAGGTTCTCTTCTGAGTTCTGTACATAGATCAACTTATTTCATCCTCACAATAGTCCTGTGAAGTCAACGTTGTTATTATTCCCACTTTATAGATGAGAAACTGAAGCACGGAGAATTTAAGTGACTTGCCTCTCATCTCAAAGATACTGAGTGGTAGAGGCGGGATGCAGTCTGGCTCCCGTGTCCACAGTTAACCATTAGATATGATGGCCTTGTTAGAATTGGGATAATGATGGATTACTAAGCTTTTACAAAATTCTTTCAAACAAAGGAAACCACTGGTTCCCAAAGCTGGGGGTTGGATTGAGTCTGAAGAAGAGGTTCCAGGTCCTCAGCTGGTTCACTTTGCAGGAGCCCTTTTGCCTGTAAGTGCCATTTGTTGTGAGTTATTCTCCAAGCATGCCATCCAGTAGCCGTGATTAGCAAATCAAAGCACCTCAGTCTGCCAGCTCTTTGCCTTTTCCTCTGTTCTGCAAGTTTTGGCCCATCAGCCACCGGGATGCGGAGCTGATGTTTTTAGCTTTGGCTGATAGAAATATCTGACTGACAACCTCTCAGATGGTGCCTCTGGCGCGGAAGCAGTGAGCCATTTTCCAAGTGTTGTGTGTTCAGGACCCAAACTGACATCACAATTCTATTAGCTTGTTTCCGTGCTCTTTGGTTGAAAATCCATGCCACTTTGTCAACCAAAATAAGCATTTCAAAACAGAATTAGGATGTTGCTCTAATCAGTGTAGCTGAAGTAAGTGTTCATGAAGAATAAGATGCACATAAGTTGGGTTGAAGAGGCATTTTTCTGCTTTATTTCCAAAGCGAAACCCAAGAATCCTTGCAAGTTGGCAGGAATGCAGTGGCTGGCACAAAACATGCAGCAATTCTAGTCATGACCGTGAATAGTCAGCCTTATTTGGCATAAACAGTTCTTCAGGGTATATTTTCAATTCATTGTTTGGAAAACTCAGGCTCATACATGCTGTTAGCTTCAGCAGAATTTTGTGTGTACAATTCTGAGTAACCTTATTCAGATTTTTAGAACATGCACATTCTCCCTTCCTATGAGGACACAGGGAATAGAGGGTAAGGAAAAGGATCATAGGGAAGTTCGCCCAATATTATTTCTCATATACATAGTACCTTGGAGACGCCAGTCACAAGTATAATTGCATGCCCCAAAGTTGAGGATAACATGAAATAATTTTTCCAGATCTTACAGATTAAAGAGAGCGGAATGTACTTAGGGTTGATTTCAGAGATGGTTTAGATTTTATTCCATGTGCCTTTTCCTTGGTATCATTACAGGGGATGGAGTGGACTCTGGAGCCCAGTTTGTTCATCTGTCCTTTCATCCACCTGATGTTCATAAGTGTCCACTCTGTTTTGCATAGGCTGTGAGGTGATACAGCCAGGAGGAAGACATGACCTCTGCCCTCAGGGAACTTGAAATCTAGCGCAGGGGATAGACTGATAAATAATTCTTGCCAACTAGGATTTGTGTCATGCCATAGGAGTGGACAAATTGCTGACGAAGCCCGGAGGAAGAGATAAGTCTTTCCTCTGTTTTTCAGATGAAAGACATGACTGTCCTTCCTGCCCATGGAGAAGAGAAAATTGTTTCTACTTTTAGATCCTCAGAAGATATCAGTTTCTACCTTCATCAGCCCCTCCCAGGTTTCCTGAGTGTCTACCCTATGCCACTATTTTGCTGCATACTCAGCAAATGAACAGCGGGTATGCAATGAACAGTGGGTAGCGTGACAGTTTCTGGAAGTTATCCTTTAGAGAAGACAGCTAATTTGGGGGTGGGGGGTGCAGCTTAAACAAAGAACTCTATTCTCTCTCAGTTCTGGGGTCAGAAGTCTGAGATCGAGGTATGGGCAGGACCATGCTCCCTCTGAAGCCTCCAGAGGCAGACCTGCTCCAGGCTTCTCTCCCAGCGCTGGTGGCCCCAAGTGTCTCTTGGCTTGTGGAGAGCTCCCTCCTCTGTCCCTCTGTCCTAATCTCCTCTTCTCATAAAGATACCAGTTATATGGATAAGGATCTTAACTTGATCATTGGCACAGACCCTATTTTCAACTAAGGTCACACTCGCCGGTCCTGAGGGTTAGGACTGCAGCACCTTTCAGAGGCTCAGTCCAGCCTCTAACAGTGGGTTTTGCTTATGTCCTGGATTAACCCATTATCGTCATTCTCTTTTGCCCCGTAATTCAGCCCTGTTTTAGCTCTGTGTTCTTTGTCCAGCGATCGCCCTGAGCTTGCATCTGTTCTTTGGGGCTCACTTGCACTCTCCGCCCACGCCTGCCCTGGCCATCCCCTACCCCTGGGTAGTTCAGTGCCCCGTCTGTGCTGTCCCTTGCACTTGTCCTAAGTGGCAGATGCAGGATGGCTTTCCTGGTTGTCCAGGGCTCGGGCTGCCTTTGGAACACAACTGTCAGTCCAGTTTGCCACTGCTAGGCAACCCCCTCAGCCCTGCCAGCCAACACCCCTAACCCCCACTCCCCCTACTCCAAACAGTGACATCCGGGAGGGGAGAAAAGAGGTGACTGTGGCAATGGGCCCCCTGCTGTGGGCTCTGCTCTCTGCCTTCTTCTGCTGCAAACAGGAGCAGAGGCTAACAGTGTGAGGGGGACCTGTCCTGAGCTGGGTAATTAAACGAGTAATTAGAGTAGCTTCATTTTACGTGGATGTGAACCGTAGGGCATAGCAACATAAAAAGATATTAATAAAGACATATAAAAAGAGATATTAAAATATTAAAGTTCCTCTATGCACAAAATGTAAAACAATGCAAATTACCCTTGCCCCAAATTAAAAAGGATTGTCAAGAACCCTAATTTCAAAGCTGGCGACTGAGTGCATTTTAAGCTGTTATTGGCTCACAGACGCACCACTTCATAGCTGATTTGAAAAAAGCCGTCTTAATCCTCTTCAGGATTAATCTTGAATTCTGTAAGCTTTAAATTATACGGATGTCTTGAAGGATATAACCTTAGGGAAACCTATAGCAGTCATAGTAAATAATAAATGATTTAGAAAGGGAACAAGAGGTTATGAAGGGGCTTTGAGAACTGGACTCAGTCCAGGGTGGGGTGTCAGGGAAGACCTTGAAGAAGCGATGGTTTCAGCTGCATTAAGAAGGCGGAGCGAGACCCGGTTTGGTGAGGAGAGAAAGGGGCTGCGCACAGGACTACACTTAGCATTTTAGGTCAGTTTCATTTTCTCATCCTAACTCTGTCTCTTCTCTAGTTGGTTGTTGCTCAGGCCCTAGTATGCTTTGAGGCAAATCCCACCTAAGAATTGCTTTTGTGTGTTCTGTGGGGGAGGGGAACAGAGGGGAGAGAGGAGGGAAACCAAGTAAAACGGATCTTGGCCAACAGAAATCACAGAACACATAAATCCCAAACTCTTGTTTACTTGCCTCAGCTTATTTACAGAAATACGAATCAGTAAATACTAACTTATAATTAAAATTAGTTGACTAGTTCCATGTGTTTGGCTGGCTGATTGTGAAACATATGTTGTATTTGTTATTAAATTCCTTTCTGAAGGGGGAAAAAGTCACAAATGCAAGCTCTATTTCCTCATTGCTGGTTAGGCTTTGTGCAGTATGAGGTTTTCTGTCAAGTTTATTTTAATTTTAAATTTGGGGCCATTCAATTTCAGTGGTATTTGTAGAGTTAAGGATGATAAAACACACCTGGAACTCAGGCACTCTACATTTGGGATATGGAGGAAATTCAGGAGCCAGGTTGAAACATCAGCAAATTCTCACTGGATGATAGAAGGCAATCAGATGAGAGAATTTGCCCAAGATATCGTCATGAGATCAGAGCTAAATCCTTAATTTAAAGATTGAGAGTTTGGGTGGATCTACTGATAAGGCTAGAAATAAGTGCATTACAGCCACAGATAACACAGCACTTTCTGCGCATCTGGTACTGAGCTCGAAAACCATTTATGCGTTATTTCATTTTAAAATAACAATGACTAACACTGTAGTGTTAGCAGGAGCTCTCACTACCTGCCAAGCCTGTTTCAAGGGCTATAAGAATATTAACTCATCTAACCCTGCGATAACCCAAAGGAGCTTAGCTTTGAACCCCGGGCCATCTTCCAAAGAGCTTCAGGAGCTTTGATTATCCTACTTTACAAATGAGGAAAATGAGGCATGGAGAGGTACAGCAACTGTCCCGAAAGCCCTATAAGAAGTCTCAGATACAAGACCCCAAGTTGGATCTGACTTTCAAGTCCTTGATGCTTCCAACGGTACGCAGTACATGGTGCCTTTCAGCAGAGTGCTGACCACGGGCCACGCTTTCTTGGGGCAAAAGATGCTTGGATTACAGTTTCTCTCAACTCAGACATGTTCTTTAAGCTCCCACATTGTTCTGACATTTGGTGTTCAGATTCAGGACTCCAGCAACTCTGCTTTAGCGTGTTTTTCTGCTTTAAGCCGCCTCACTAAAAGCTCCCTTCCTTCCTTCCTTCCTTCCTTCCTTCCTTCCTTCCTTCCTTCCTTCCTTCCTTCCTTCCTTCCTTCCTTCCTTCCTCTCTTTCTTTCCTCATGAGCTTGCCTTCAGAGTACATATCACAGCTAAAGAGGGAGGCAGAATTAGCCCAGGAGCTGGGTAGCCTCTCAGGTCTGCAGGCAAGAAATGTTCACCTAGAAATGTAGTCCATGGACCAAAGGTGGAACCAGAAAGTTGAAAAGCAAAGCCAAATGAACCCATATCTGTTGCAGCAGGGACAGCCGGACAGATGTACAGCTCCCTTTGAAGGTTGCTTAAGGACCCAAAAAACCTGAAAAGACTGTGCCCTGAATCTCAATGTGGGTGGGCGGGTAAAGGAACACTATTCCTCTTCTTCCTGTTGGTTTTCCCAGAGTGTGCGCAACAATGCAAATGCAATTTGCATTCAATGACTGAAAGCCACTCACATCTGTAAACACTAACTGTCCCAGCCAGCAAAATACTACAGAAAGCCTCTTAGCTCATTTCGAGGAGCCAGATGTGAAGAGAAAGACTTCTGCTTTCTATTGTTCTTTCCACTTGAGCTGCAAGACCCTGTGAAGCTCCATGTGTGGGGGGAAAAGGGCACATTTTCCTCTGAAATTGTACCAAGCTTATTATGTTAGAGAGAGTTTAATTAAACTCTTGCTGGCAGTTGTGGAAAATTTAGCTTCTGCCCGACTTTCTTCAGGGGGTCCCTGCAGGTAGTGCACACTTTCCCTTCCTAAGGAAGGTCATCAGGGTCACATGAATATGCACAGACTCTGAAAGGTGCCAAGAGGTTCTGGGGCATTTGATGTGTAACTTTCAATTTAATCCATCAACTCAGTGGTAGAGTAAAGGGATTACAACTAACCTACTCCCTAAACACCAGCAACGAGCTTTACTGCAGGGTCCCCTGTACTAATCCTTTTTACTAAATACCAGGCAGGGGGCCCTGTGCTGTGATCTTTCCTATACACTTTGTCCTTTCAGAGTTTGTTCTTTCACTGTGAATTTAACTGAGGCTAGGGAAAAGCCCAGAGTATTTCTTTGTACTCATGCTTCTCTTCTAGCCCAAAACAGTAGAGTTCTTGCAGACTGGGAGAAATGTTTGCCAGGACTGTAGTGCCTGGCACAGACCTTTGCAGACACTCCACTTGTAATTGTAAATAGTTGGCCTCTCTTGGCATAAACAATCCTTGAGGGTATATTTTTCAACTCATTGTTTGGAAAACTTAAGTACATAATTGCCATTAGCTTTAGCAGAGTTTTGTGTGCAAATTCCTGGGTAACCATACTTTGCTGTTGTTTAATGGACTTTATATATTCCCTCTCCTATGATTTCATAAGGCTTTTTGGAGTGTAGAATATTTTCATGCAAAGGGAAAATTAAGTCTGTTATTAAAGCATGCATATCTTGGAATCACAACATAAAAAATGGTAAACAGGTTTGGTGGAAATATGAAAGGAATAATGCATGGGTTGGTCTCATACTTGAATGCTAATCACATCCGTTTTGCCAGGAAAACTGGTAGCATGAGAATGTACATTAATAACTGATCCATGATGTGTCAATGACTCTAATTGTTTTTCCTTCTCAAATCAGTTCAAGACAAGTGACTATTTAAGTTACATGAATGAGATGCAGAAACCATGTCCTATTTAAACAGCCAACCAGAAAGAGTCAATGGCAAGTTATCAATATATTAACTTATCCCTATCAGTGGTAATGGATCTTTACCTTGATAGATATAAGGAAAGTATTACTTTATGTAATGCTAAATGGTCATTCTAATAGAGGCATGTCTTATTTAAGAACAGATATGCTCAACAAATATAGTTCGTGGACTTCCAGGAGAAGGGCAGAATGAGAGGCTGTGAACCTTCCAATTTCAGGTCCTATTTAAATGCCAGTAAGTTAGTCTGAAGCAAAGGTTTCACAAGTAGCAGTCATAATCACCACAAGAAACTCCAGGAAAAAAGAATGTGAATGAAAAAAGGTGTTCTATGGAAAGTAACCTCACAGGTGATCTGATCATAAATTCCTAACTGAGCAGGTCATGGTGGGTAGTCACGCCCCAGGAATGTTAACTTCATTACTCTTTTAGTAAGAGGTTTATCTTTAAGCAAATCCTGTCCATTGTTTCAGTGCATCTCGATTAACACGCCTTTGAAACCAGCTGTAACCACCCTCGAGAGAGCTCAGAATCTCGTTAACTGTCCTGTGATCCAATCTCCGCCTGCTTGCTCCCGCCTCCCTGTAACCTTCCCTACTTTCCCTCCTTAATTTCAAATGCACAAAAGAAGCTGCAAAACTGTATTCTCTCTGGCATGTGTTATCAGTTTGACTCAAATAAACTGTTATAAAAATTCTCTACAGGTTTGGATGTTTCTTATATGGACAAGAGTAAAACAGGGCAAATTTATGGGGGACTCAAATATTGGAAAATTTTAGTTTCAGGGAGTAGCTAATAAAATTAGTAATCAATGTATGTAAAAAAGACCTGAAGGTGTGACTCACCTTGACTCCAGGAGACCATAAGCAGTTCCTCCTCTGTGCCTCAGGAGGACTGCAAGCAATCAAGATGGTATCTGAGCCACACAGATAAAGACCACCGCCCAGGACACAGGCGAGAGAATGCTGCAGCTTTTGTCTGATTAACTTTTTCCCTGCATTCCAAACCCTTTACCTGTACTTTTCTTCTCCTTACAAAAAGGGATGGTTGAAAATGGAATTTAAGACGGTCTGTTAGGGTACACAAGCCTCCCTCTTCTCAGATCGCTGGTCATCTGAATAAAGTGCCCATAAAGATTCAATCCCTATCTCTGCTTATCGGTCCTGGTAGCGACAGGGACCAGGAGTGCCAGCCTCTTCGGTTTCACATTAACCCGCCTAAGGTCACACAGCTAGCAAGAGATAGATCCCAGGTCTGGTGCAAATCCCATTGGTTTTCCTTAAAACTGTAAAGTATTAACTAGTACTTCTAGACCGGCTGAGACAAGGATGGTCCTAAGACTGCGTATGATTAGGTGCCAAAACATAATATCAGTTAGGAGTTCAAAAAATAAATAGGCATGGTAGCTGGGGTAGTCAGAAATGTTTTATGGAAAATAAAATTAAAAAATAAAAACATTATAAAGGTAAAGAAAAAGCAGGTGTGATGTCAGACATGGTTGAATTTAAGGCAAATGTTATTAGAGGGAGCTAATTATATTAATTATGCAATGATAAAAGTCAGAGTGAATGAGAGCATAATGATATATCTATAGGGCCCAAAGAACATAGTGACAAGGAGAAAGCAATCACTGTTAAAAATCAATGAGAAATAAATACATGATTGTAGATCAAGGTGTTAATAGCCCATTATAGAAAAACCAAGAAGACATAGCTTCTCAGACTTTTGGCTAAGATCAAGTGTAGAAAAACCCAGAAGAAAATGGTAAAGGAATAGAGAGGCTGAAAAACATGATTAAGCAGTATGACTGGATATTGCCAAGAATTAAATGGATTTCACAGAAACAATAAAACACCCTGAAAGTTTACTGTTGGTACCTGATGAGATGGTGAATTAGCATATCCTCCTCATTCCTCTAAATTTAACCCCAGAAAACTTCAGAAACATAGGGAAGCACAGACCCAGGGAGCTAACAGAGACATTAAAAATAAAGGGAGATCAAAGGTTGTACCGCCTTGGCTGGGTGGCTCAGTTGTCTGGGGCATCGTCCTGCTTTGCACCAAAAGGTTAAGGGTTCGATACCTGGTCAGGGCACGTAAGGGATGCAACTGATCCATGTTTCTCTCTCACACTGATGTTTCTCCCTCTCACCCTTTGCTCTCTAAAATTAATAAACATATCCTCAGGTGAGGATTTTTAAAAATTAAGAAAAAAAAAGCTGTTTTGACTGGGGGTTTGGGATGGGATGAAAAGCACCTGACCCTGGAGTAAGAGTGTGGATGGAGGAGGACTGATGGGTGCTCCTCTTCCCTCTGACCCAGTGTGGGAGGATGGGTTTGGGAGCACTACTGTTCTCCTGCTTTCCATCTCTGACATCTGCAAGGGACAGACCTTACCTGTCCTGCAACTCAGGTGTCTGTAGCAGCAGGCCGGCCCTATTCCTATGTCTGGTCAGAGCAATCTCAGGGCAGCAAGAAGCCCTCCTCAAGGGAAGAGGAGATGAAGGGACTCCAGGCACCTCTGGGTGTAGCCTTCTCCATTCCTTCCCTCTCCAAACTCACGGGGCTGGGGAGGAGAACCTAAGGAGGTCACCTTTTTGTATTCCTGTTTTGTTCTAAGAGTGTGGAGATGAATTCCTGACTGGAGAAGGTACCTAGTAGAATGAGAGCAAATGTGAGATTTGGCATCTCTTCCTCGGTCTCTTTCCCTTCCTGTCCCTTACACACATTAGCACAAGTACCACTTAGGGTTTGGTCCTTTCCCATCATACACTATCAGGCCGAAAGTTATATCACCAGAGAAACACAAGACCACCTGCCACAATAACTGGATACCAATGGCCACAACTAATAAAACAGAAAGCAAGCCAAACATAAGGCAGCTTTCTTTCAACAGATGGACCAAAGATTTAACATGAGCACATACATATCCTTAAAGACATAGGGAGGATGTTAGTAATATGAAGGAGGAACAGGAAGTAAAGAGAAAGAACCAAATGTAAATTGGGTGTTAAATGAACAGTTATGATGGTTGTGGTATTCCTGCCAAAGACATCCAACCTGAATCTACTCAACAGGGGACATCAGATAATTGCAAATTGAGAGAGAGTCTACAAAATAGCTGCCTGGTGCTCATCAAAATCTCACTGTCATGAAGGTCAAGAAAGACAAAGGAAGTTAAAGTTAACTTCCAGGTTAAAGGAGGCTAAAGAGACATGACAAGAAATGCAGTGTGTGATCTTAGGTTGAATCTTGGGCAGAAACTTTTATTTTTAACTTGCCACAGAGCTGTACTGTGTAATATGGTGGCCATGAGCCATGTGTGACCACTGCATAAATGAAATGTGGCTAGCCTGAATTGAGATGTGCTGTAATTGTAAAACCTGCCCTGGGTTTTAGCATAAAGAAACAATGTAAAATATCTCAATGATAAATTTGCATTTTAATTACATGTGGAAATGATACCATTTTGGATATATTGAGTTAAATAAAATAAATTATTAAAATTAATTTCATTTATTTAAAAAAAATCCTCACCCAAGGATATATTTATTTATTTGAGAGAGAGAGAGAGAGAGAGAGAGAGAGAGAAACATCAATTGGTTGCCTTCTCGTACACGCTCCGACTGGGGCTCAAACCCATAACCGAGGTATGTGTCCTGACCAGGAATCGAACCCATGACCCTTTCGTTTGCATGGGGCAACACTCCAACCAACTAAGCCACCCAGCCAGGCTTCACTTGTTTATTTTTTTCTTTTTTTTCATGTAGCTACTAGAACATTTAAAGTTACCCATGAGGTCTGTCCAGAAAGTATCCAGCCATGTATGATGAAAAAAAGACATTTATTGAAGAAGATACAAGCCATAAGAAACATTGTATGTAGGACAATGACATGTCAGTCCCCTTCAAAGTAGGCACCTTGGGACCTCACACAGTTCTCCCAATCGACATCAGCTGTCCCACCTTATTTTCCTGAATCTCATCAATGGTCTGAAATCTCTTCCCTTTCAAAGGCGATTTTAGTTTTGGGAAAAGCCAGAAGTCACAGGGCACCAAAGCTGGGCTGTAGGCAGGCTAAGTCATTTGGGTGATTTGATGTTTCACCAAAAAACTCTGCACAAGATGAGATGTGATGCATGAGCAGGTGTGTTCGTGATGAAGCTGCCAATCACCAGTTGCCTATAGCTGTGCCTTCTGAGTCATCTGAATAGTTTCCACGAGGAATGTTCAAGCTTAACGCAAAATTGGATGTAGATTCATTACTCTACTTGCTTAGTCATTTTGAATGTGATGGCCACACATTACACTTGGTCACTCAACAGTGTCTACTGTCCCCACTGACTAGTATAGTAGAGTTGCATTCCAGTCCACACTCCTTGGCTGCCAGTTTACATTGATGCTGTGTAAACTGTTCTTGTTATATTAACAATGGCTGGACTTTCTCCAGACCGACCTTGTATGTGACTCCTACTTACGGCTTGAATTATGCTGATAGCATGTAGTGTTGCTATAGAGAACACTGGAAGTACAATTAATGTCTTTGAACAAGGTACGTAAATTAGATAATAGTATTCAATCAGTGTTAATGATGTGCACTGTGATTTGTAAGAGAATGTCCTTGTTCTTAGAAAACACATGACTGAAGATTTTAAGGGTAAAAGACCAGGCATGATGTCTGCTACTTATTCTCTAAAGTTCAGAAAAAAAATTAAGGTTGACTAAAGAAGAAAAAAAAGAAAATATCCATAATAATCCAGAAATAAAATTCTCAAAAATAATCAATATAAAGTGTGTACTTGAGTAGAGGGTTGCTAGAGACCAAGGAATCTGAAGGCACGCTAACATTCTTGTTGTTATGGAAGACATAAATCTTAAAATGTTTATGAAATCAATAGAGATAAATATACAGAAGCATGTGTCTTAAAGGCAACTTCCCCAAACACATTTTTAAAAAGTAAAAAAGAAAGAGAAAGTAAAACAAAAAAACTTTTAAAGAAAAAAACCCCAGTAACAACAAAAAATAAAGGCAACCGCCCTAAGAACAACAACAACAACAACAAAAATGGATCAAATAACTTTTAAGCCAGTAGAAAAAAAAACTTACTTTAGGCAATGGGAAGAAAAGAAATCATTAAAAAAGAAAGAAAATGAAGTTATAATAAGAAAATATAAAATAAGGTGGCAGAAAAAAATTGTAATATGACAGTAATCACAATATGTGTGGGGTAAATGAAATGAATAAAAAAACAAATAAAGCCATAAGGTCCTTGCATGGACCGATGACACTCATGTGCCATGAAATAAGTAATATATTCCTCAGCACCTGAAGTGGAATAGGAAAAAAAGGTTTTCTAAAGTGAACATAAGCAAATTTATTTAAAAAAAAAAGTTTAAACAAAAAATCAGAAGTTAAATACTACTCTCTTAACAAAATAAAATAAACAAAATTAAGAATAAAAATATAAAACAAAATCCCTGACTACTTGGAAATTTAAAAGTACTCTCTGCTAGTTAACAAGTATGTCAAGAAGATAAAGCACAAAAGTACTCTTTTAAAAAAACATGAAAATAAGAACTACATAATAAAATCTCAGGAGAGGCTCAGAGCTCTACTAAAGAAGAAAATTCATAGCCCTAAAGTGCATTTGTTACTAATATTTTAAAAACCAAAAATGGAAAAATCAGCATATTAAGTAAGCAATATTAACTAAACAACATAAAAATTTAGCAAAGGCACAAAAGGGTAATCCAATAGAAATGAGGGAATAATATATGCAAAACCAGACATAACGTAAATTGGAAAAAGGATAACGATAGCACAATAACATTATTTACTAAGCTAACAAAACTCATAAGTCATCACAGGTAGATTTAGTCAGGAAATAAAGGAGAATTATCTTTTTGTTCTCTATCGCGGTTTGCTATGGACTATGAAAATTTGAATAACGTAGATAATTTTTTAAGGAAAGGAAAAACATTCTAAAACTAACACAAAAGAAAGAGCCCAAGTACACCGATATCTGATGAAGAAATTGGAAGAGAACGTGGAGTTGAGGATGGAGGAGAAAATCTCAGTGTTTGTGGTCAACTCTTTTAAAGTACCGATGACTAATGGAGATGAGTAGTTAGTAACTAACCAATTTCCTCCTGAAAGTTAATATGATCTTGAGGCTAAAGTCAGATGAAGAACACATTTAAAAATCAGAAAGTATAGACCTATTTCACTCTTACATGTGGTTGTGGATGACTTAAAGACAATACTGATCGATTACTATTTTAAGGGCAAGTCATGGTCAAAGGGCTCTAGGGTCGGATGGACCTGGATTCAAAGCCTGGTTCTACCCACACTGACTCTCTGAACTGCACCTGATTGCTAACCTTCCTGGCCCTCAATTTCCTCTTCTGTAAATACGAAACACAGTACTCATCCTGTGGGGCTAAGGCAAGTGTTATTGAGAAAATGTGTGGAAAATTAATATAATGCCTTGCAAATAGTATGTAATAATGGAAGAAGAATAATTATGCATGTGCACCAAAGGAAAAAATACAGCATCATCAAGTTAGGTTTATCACAGAATGCAAGAATAAATAGTCCAGCAAATTGAAAACTATTAATTATAATATCCTATAAAAGAGATTAAATCATAACAATTATATGTTCACATCCATAGGTGTTAAAATAGCATTTGAAAAGTCTAATAACCATTTAAAAATTAAAAGTAGGCATTTGTATAAAATATACTTAAAGTCAAAAGTCAACACCGTACTTTAGATATTAAAGGCATTTTAAATGCATATAGGAGCCAAATAAAGCCATCCAGTTTTTACCGTTATTATTTTATTGTAGTGGTGGTTCTCATCAGTGAACAAGGAGACCATAGAAATCATAGGATAGTGGTCAGAAAAAAAAGACAAGAAACATGTTGTTTTTTCTGCAGGTAAATTATGAGTGATTATTTATGTAATCCAAGGAATTGTGGCTAAAACTATTAGCAATAAAAACATATCGATGCAATAAAAGTGAGTAAAAGATCAATAGCATTCTAGTATACCAAGTATAACCTGGCAGAAAACATGATGAAAAATGGAAATCACATTCATAATAATAACAAAAATGGCCCTGGCTGGTATAGGATTGAGTGCTGGCCTGCGAACCAAAGGGTCTCCGGTTCGATTCCCCAGTCAGGGCACACGCCTGGGTTGCGGGCCAGCTCCCCAGTAGGGGGTGCACAAGAGGCAACCACACATTGATATTTCTCTCCCTCTCTTTCTCCCTCCCTTGCCCTTTGTCTAAAAATAAAATAAATAAAATCTTTTAAAAAATAATAACAAAAATGTAAAATAATCCTAGGAATTTATGAAGGATATACAGAAGGAAATTTGAAAGCTTTCATAGGGGAAAGGAAATCATTTAGGGAGAATTAAAATTTGTTCTGAGTGTTTACAGAAATGGCATATATGTTTACACCAGGAAACATGAGCTGTGCAAATGTACTCCCCATTATTAGGGGTGCTGTCTTGGCTAAAATTACAGAAACCACCTAGCACGCAAGCACTGGCATGTCTACTTATAACATTGCTGCTTTGAATATGCTTTGGGTGGAATGGTAGCCTAGTGCTGGTAAAGGGAGAAGGGAATTAGAAGCCTTAGGAATGGGAATGGAATTGGCATCTGAGTTTACCCACAGCCCCAGAAAGACAGTCCCATTTGGATGTCTCCAGGTCCTGGGAGCAATGGGAGGGGCACAGCATTTGAGAGGTGGGGGATTCTAAGTCAAAGGTGGTGGTGGTACAGTGGGGATATAGGCAAAATCCCAGTGATAACTGATCTTATTGTATTTGCTAATTTTGCTTTTTTTTTTTTTTAAACCAAGGGAATACATATAAAGAGTCTAAGAATCAATTTCTGAAAATGTGGCCATAGCAGTCAGGGTCCTGAAGAGAACTGATGCCGTGATCAATGAGGCAAGAGAGGAGAGTTTGATGAAAGTCCAAGTTATGGGGGCATGGCAGGGTTCAGTGGAAGCAGGACGGTAGGGCCCTCGGAGGGGAAAACTTTCAATGAAAAAGTGATCCAGAAAGCAAGCTTCTCTGTCTCTGCCTGGGCTCTGGGCTGCATAAAAATTGTTTCCCTTGAGAATTTATTACCATGGATTTGAATTTTGACATTGCCTCATTTCGTAACTTTCTGTTGCTTGAAAGAGGTCTGATGCCACTTGGTTCCTGATCTTTTGTTTGCTATCTGTGTTTCTGGATGCTTTTAAGGTTGTCTGTATACACATTGCTGCTCATTATTCCAAAATTTCAAGATAATATACCTTTTTCACTCATTGTGTGGAGCACTCGGTCTCCTTCCAGTTCCTGAGGCTATTCCCACATTCGTACAATGAACTGGCTTGACTCTTGGGCACCACCCTCGCTGCAGGTTTTCAGATCCATTTTTCTGTGCTCTGATGAGACAGTTGCATCTTGTCCCTCTGTTTTTCACCTCCCCAGATTTTGGTGACATCTCTTGTTTAGTGTAGCTTTCTTTCCCCTTGTCTTTGTAGGTTTATATCTTTTTTGTTCAACTAGTGTTATCTTTATGAGAACTGAGGAAAGATCAGAGATTAATGTGTGTGTTCAGTCTATCATGCTTAAGTGGAAGACCAGGTGACCGACTTTCCTTCTCTACTTCATAAACAGGGAGTGTTGCCATAAGACTTCCTAGAAAGGTGGAGGGGAAGGAGGAGGAGATGGGGGAAGAAGTTGTTTAATCCTCTCTCTTTTGTCCCTTCTGTCACTGAACTGGTACAGCATAACACAGGGGCTTGGTACCGAATTCTATTTCCAGGTGACATGCTCTGTTGGTGACTCAGTCTGGGGTGGCACAATTGGGAGGCTCTGATGGACACAATTACTCAGCTTGGGAAAGAATTTCCCGGTGATGACAGAAAGGAATGGGATTATTGTTTGTTGAATGTTTAATTTTGTTTCTAAGGTTAGATCAAGAGAAGGGTCCTATGGTCCCTATGTGGCTCATCACTGTCCTAGGCAACCCATTGTCCTGTGGAAACTCACGAATTCTCTTATTCATGAATGGGAAGAAACTGAGCACGCTAAAAATTATAAAGCTAATAATTCTTCCCAGTAATTTGGGGATTTAGTGCAATCCCACTTAAAATTCTGACAAGATCTTTATAGAACTTGATAAAAATGAGTTCACAGTCATTTATTAAAAAATAGACAATATTGAGGAATATTTTAAGAAGGAAGAGTATCTTCATTCCCAAGCCAGAAACCTGGCTTGTCAGCTTTCATGCTTCTCTCTCTCACTCTTCCACATCCAACCCATGTTAGAATCTATCTCTGAAAGTTCTCAGATCCATCGCTTGTCTCAGTCACCACATCACCTGCCTTAGTCCAAGCCACCATCATCACTGCAATACGTTCCCAGCGCATCTTTCCATATACCACCAGCTCCATCCAATGTGCTCTCCACTCAACAGACATATAAGACTATTTCTCTCCTGCCCTCACCTCTTTGTGGCTTTTCATTGCTCATCTCTCTCCACTTTCTCCCTTGCTCATTTTGTAAGTGCCATTCATTCATTTATTCATTCATTCATTCAACACTACTTATTGAGAGGCTTTCAATGTGCCAGATAATAAGCTAGGCTCTTGGGAAGTAATGAGCAAAGTCAGACTTGATTTCTGCCAACACCCTAGTGGGTTTAAAGGCAAAGGACAATAAACATGAAAAAAAGGAGTCAAGTGTGTTAGTGATTGAACCGATCCCAATTTAAAATAATAAGATTCACTTTTTATTACCATTACTTGGCAAAACCCAAACAAACAAGGTTAAATTGAACACTGAGGAGGCTGGGAGAAACAGATATATTTATGCATTCTTGGTAGCATGGTAAATTGATAGAAATGTTTTGTAGAAGAATGTGACAAAAAAATCCCAAGAGCTGAAAAAATCCATATCCTTTGATCCAGTAGTCTTGGGAAATTATTTCAAAGGAATAATTCAAAGGAAGTAGAAAGGGTGGGGGGAGACTTTACATACAAAGCTTTGGTATTGCAGTGCTTCTTATGTTAACAAAAGACCTGATATCACCTAAATGTTCAATAAAAGAACAGTTAGGCAAGCAGTTAAGAGCAAGCTGATGTAATAAATTGTGGCCATGGAAACAAAATCCAATGCAAAAAAATAGGACACAAGGTGTTCCAATGTGATATAGAAACTCTATATACAGATGAATATACAGAGAAATGAAAGTAGTTGCCAAGTGTCAGAATGGTGGTCTTTCATGTGACTGGATTTAATAATAATTTTTTAAATTAAACGACCCAATTAAAAAAAATGGCTGAATTTTATTGTAAAATTAACTTTGATTCTGTAGACTATATTTCCCAGTGGCCATGTTTATATTTGAGGCAAATTGTTCTCAAATGCAAAGAATAATTGGCTCCTGGAAAAAATGTTCTTTTGTCAATATGTGTTTGTTGAATGGTGTTAAACCTATATCAAAAATGAAGGGCATTATGCATTTTACTTTGTCAAGGGAGATTACAGAGTCTCTCTGGAGTAGAAGCATTTGTCAAAAGCCCAGGAGCTATGTTCAGAACCAGAGAGAAAAGAGACTTGGCATGTGTTAGGCAACTCCCAATCCCCTGGCAAAAACAGGGCATGTCTCTAACCCCTGGGACATCCCTATGCAGTAACACTGCCCAGTCACCGTGTTCCTTCCTGTACAGGACATGTGCTCCTGGACAGCTGCTGGGCATTACAGACTTAGAATGCTGAGGACGGACACTGCAGGGATGGGGAGGGGGCAAGGCTTGCACCTCTAGTACCCCAGGATTCTGGAACTCTCTTCAGGCTCAGAGAATCTAGGTCTTCTCTCTCTCACTTCTAAGTTAGGATCTTTGCACAGTAGGTCTTTGTACTGTGGAGCAAAACTGTTCAGAATCTGATATGTGTTCAGTTCATGGTGGTACAGGGCCTTATTAAAAGATGCTTAGCCCTGGCAAGCAGCTCGTTGGTTAGAGCATCATCCCGATATGCCAAAGTTGCAGGTTCTATCTCTGGTCAGGACACATGCAAGATGCAAACAATGAATGCATAAATAAGTGGAACAACAAATCAATGTTTCTCTCTTTCTCTCTCTCTCTCTCAAATCAATAAATTAAAAACAAATTTTAAAACGATTCTTTGTGTATAAGACATTTAATTTTACTGCAGAGGAGAGAAGACTCCCTCGTGACAGCCCCAGAGGGCGGCAAAAATGAATCAGGAAATCTGAGCTTTGATTTTGGTTCCGACATTCTCTGGCCATGAGATCTAAGCCCTTAACTTCTTTGCGCTTCAGATTTTTTCCACTTATAAAATTCGGAGGTGAACGTTGCATGATCCAGCCTTAAAATGGATTTCTAAAAAATTACTCAATTGGGAGTGTCTTGAAAGGATTTCAGCATTTCCAGATGGCCAGCAGGGGTTCATGGCATTGCAATAGAGAGGGGGTGTCGGGAGTGGGGAGTCGTTTAGGCAGCCTTCCTTAGCTTGCCACACCTGGCCCCTCCAAGGGGGAGGGGCGTATTGGGTGGAGAGAGGTCTCTGCTCTCCGAGAGAGAGAACTCCAAAATCAGAATTTGGAATAAGCCATTTCGTGCAATGGTTGAAAGGAGCCATGGGTATTTGTGGTTCACCACAAGAGATGGCCGAAAGCAGAAGGGTGTTGCCCAATCCACGTAGAGTCCAGTGTGAATTCTCAAGGCATCCAAAGAGAATAGGAGGAGAGACAGCTCATGTTGCTATCTTATTGCAGAGGTTCTCAGAGTGTGGTTTGCTTTGAGAGAGTACTGCAGAGACCCCATTGGGACTCTGGGGCCGTTTTAGGGGGACTGTGAGGTGAAAACTCTTCTCGTAGTAAAACTGAGCCATTATTTGCCTTCTGCAGGGTGTTCATGTTAACACTGATGGTGTGAAAACGAGGTGAGTGTGACTTCTGGAGCTTAGTGCAGACCAAGGCAGTGGCCTTAAGTGTATCAGTAGTCAGTGTATTCTTTACTGCCAGGGATTTGGAGTAAACAACCACCAAAAAAGTCAGTTTCACCTAAGAATGTCATTGATGAAGTCATAACATTATTACCTTTATTAAATCTCTGTACCTTTGAGTATACATGTTTTTATTACAGTGTGCGACTAATTGGGAAATATGTATAAACATTGCATACTGAAGTACCATGACTGCCTCGAATAAAAGCACTCGTATGATTGTTTGAGGTGCAAACTGCACGGACAAACTATGGTTACTGAGATGTGAGGATCTGGCAGACATCTTCTCAAAAATGAAGTGAGCCTGTCACCTCAAGGAAGACAACTGACAGCGTTTATTGCCAATGATAAAATTCAAGTTTTCCAGCAAAGTTTAGCATTTTAGAAAATCTGTATCTGGCACTATGAATTTTATAGCTTTCTAATATTTAAACCCTTTTCTGATGAGACTAGAAATGATGCTAATCAATGCGATTTTTGATATTTTATAATGAGATGTCTCAACATTTGGATAATCTACATAACTCGGTAAACCAGTATTTTCCAAATGACCAATAAATGATGTTACAAAATCATTCATTTGTAAAAGATCCATTCAAAGGAAAGCAATGCATTTTAATGTAACAGAATACAAGTTCATTAACATGGTTTAATATTCTATGTTGTAATTATCCTTTAAGAAAGTAGAGTAGTTACCCCTTATCTGAGATTTTGCTTTCCATGGTTTCAGTTTCCTGAGGTCAATCACAGTCTGAAAATATTAAATGAAAAATTCTGGAAATAAAAAACTTGTACATTTTTAAATTGCACACCATTCTGAGTTGTGTGATGACATCCCCCACTGTCTTGCCCTGGAAGTGAGTCATTGCTTTGTCCAGTGAATCCATGTGTGTAGATTACCTGCCTGTTAGTCACTTAGGAGCTAGCTGTCTCAGTCATCAGGTGGACTGTCACAGTATGGCAGTGCTTGTGTGCAGGCCACCCTTATTTTACTTAATAATAGCCACAAACCACATTGTGATGCTGGCAATTCGGATATGCCAAACAGAAGGGGTAAAGTGCTTCCTTTAGTAACAAGGTGAAAGTTTTCAAATTCATAAGGAAAAAAAAATTGTATGCTGAGGTTGCTAAGATCTACTCTAAGAATGAATCTTCGGTCAATGAAATTGTGAACAAGAAAAAAGAAATTCACACTGGTTTTGCTGTCCCACTTCAGATTACAAAGCTATGTCCACAGTGTGTGATAAGTGCTTAGTTAAGCTGGAAAAGGCATTAAACTTTATCATAGGTATGTATGTATAGGAAAAAACATAGTGTATATAGGGTTCAGTACTACCTGCAGTTTCAGGCATCCACTGGGTGTATTAGAATGTATTCCCAGCACATAAGGGAGGACCACTGTGCCATTTGTAGAGTTTTGGTATAGTATCAAAGAAGATTATCTGTACTTATCTGAAAAGATTATTAAAATATTCTTTCCATTTCCAGTTACGTATCTGTGTGAGATAGAATTTTCTTCATATATACCTCAACCAAAAAAAATAAATAAATAAACCATGACAGGTTGAATGCAGAGGCAAATATGAGAATCCATGTGTCTTCTATTAAGCCAGATTAAGGAGTTTTGAAAAAACATAAAATAAAGATGCTCCTTTCATTAAAATTCCTTTGTTTTTGACAATAGTTATTTTCGTAAAATATGTTAACATGTACTAAGTTTATTGTTGTTAATTCATTTCTGTTTCCATTTTTGATATGGTGAATATTGAGAGACACAACCCACAAACAAAATTGTGCTGGAGTTCTCAATAATTTTTAAGTGTGTAAAAGGGGTCTTGCAATTAAAAGGCTTGAGAACTGCCGCTCCAAGATCCTTGTGGAACAAGTAGTGTTTTGGATGAGTAATTAATAAGGAGAGGCCAACTCCACTTTTATTGGTTTTCACTATTGTGGGCAGGCATTGTGGCTTAATTGGGCTTAATGGCAAGTTTTGGTTATCAAGACAAAATCACCCCTGGAGAGGCGAAAGGAAAGTCATCTATGACCTAAGATGGTGGAAATGACTGTGGAGAATAACCCATTTTTAAAGTCCTGATTAACCTCCGCTGTGCCCTTCCAACTGGTTCCAGTCCCCTGAGTGTACAGATCTGCCCCTTTCCCTCCACGGAGGGTCTGGCCCACGCTCCCCGTTCAGTACTGGCCCTGGCGGCCAGACTGTGCATTAGAAATCTGCCTCCCAGGTCAGAGTGAACGTCACTCTGAATTCAACAATCAGGACACAGTGCTTTGGAAGGCACCGGGCACTTCCGGGCACTGAGAGTAAAAAATGAGTGTGTCGTGGCTTTTGTCCTGGGGGCTTTCTTTCTTTGATGGGGAAAAAAAGACTCCTGAAGAAATAATTACAGTATGATGTGATAAATGCTCTTCTGTACATAGTGACCAAATTTTTCCAACCAAAAACTGACACACTCTGACAGCTGACAATGGAACCACCCTGAGGGATCTGGAACACATGTCTGCTATATTTATTAAGAAGCTCCCAACAACTCCACAGAAATTCTGTACAGATTTGTCCTTGATTTGTCCCAAAGACCCAGAAACAATGGTCTGTAATTTTTCAATTTATTTTTTAATTCTAGTAAATAATGGTGTCAGAATAGAATGGAGCAAGAAGCTAATTAGGATTAGAAAAGATGAGTAATGGGCCCCTAACATTTTACTTCCTCTGGGTTGGTGGATGGGAGGCACTGGAGGGAATTTTTTCCTTCATACTTGTTCCAAGTGGTTTCTACCCTCAGGCAAAAAGCCCAAGTTTGCTCAAGCAGGTCTCCCACACCAGCTGAAGCAGATCAAGCTGAATCCCAGAGTCAGAAGAATGAGCTATTAAGAGGCTTCTAAGATCCCAAGCTTTAATTACATGTGGGTAAAATTAAACAATAGGGCTCTTGATCTGCCAAGAAATGTCAGAGTGCCCTCTGGGTGGGCTGTTTGGGGACCATGGAGGTTCTGGCCTGAACTGGGTATTCTTAAGCCCCAACCATGTATCCTTTGCTCCCCCTTCCTTTGGGGCTGACTCAGATCCCTCTCTCTAACCCCTTTCTCCCAGTCCCACTGTTCTTTCCCAGCTGTGGCAACTCCAAAGTGAAATGAACAAGAATAAAACAATGAACAGAAAAAGCGTGCTCAGTGCCACACATGGACATCCTGCCACCCACGGTTAGAGAGAATGGGAGACATGGGGTCTTAAAGGCCATCCAAATGAAAGGCAAGGCAAGGGGCCTGCAAACCCCCTTTGGAATCCTGGATCCACAACTTACATTTGACTGTGGGTAAATCATGACATTTCTCTGATCTCCAGCGAGCTCATGCACAAAAACAGTTTATTTTTTGAGAATCAAATGACATAATGTATAAATGGCACACAGTAAGCCCACTAGTCATTGTCATAATTCGCACATCCTTTTGTGTGATCATTTGATTAGTGTCTGTCTCCCCACTAATCTCTGAGTTCTATGAGAACATGAGCTGTGCCCTTTTTTGTTCATTATATCTCTAGAGTTTTGCACATGCCTGGCACATGCTAGGCATTTGGTGAGACAACTGCATGATAAAAGTGAGTTGGTAGAGTCCCAGTTAAGAATCTGTTCCAAAATAGCAAGTCTGGGGTCTCCTGGCAGCTCTCATGGATTGGCATGGGCTGTCCGGGACATGGTGCCCTGAAGGGTTCTCAGGGGTCATTTGGAGTCAATGAGGAAAGAGTGTGCTGGTCGACTACCAATGCCTGTTGTGGTTAAGGATGTGGACTAGTCGTTGACCTTGGTCTGTGGCGTCAAGAGCAGGTCCCTTTTGCCAGCTATTTCTAGCACAAAGATATCCATTGCATAATTCGTGGATAGAGAGCCATTTGAGCAAGACTGACACATGTCTGACCTGAAGATAAGCAGCACAACCTCAGGAACATTTTCTAAAATCACAAATAAGAAAACACTTAGAACAATGCTATGCAAAGAAGCTAGAAGCCTACCACTATCTTCATGAATTCACTTGCGGGGAATGTGCATTTCATGAATCATTTGGCAAGATCTAACATAATTTAGCTCATGTATCCCACAGCTAGACAGACAGAGCTTTGTAACGCACTTTTCCCAAACCATAAAGCAGCTACTCTACTCACGAGGATAATCCTTTGGGTGCGTCTTCTCGGACCAGTTCCCATGAAATGTGAGCCTGTACTTGGCAGTCCCGCAGGCGCAGCAGTCTAAGATTGGTTTGTCGGTCACCCCGTCAAACGTGGGATCTGGAACAGGAAGAAGAGGCACCAAGTTAGGAAGCAAATGTGGGTCTTGGTCTCATCCTTAATGCTTAGGGAAAAGAAAAAAAAAAGAGCTACGATTTTCATTGATTGATAACACTCAGAACCAGGTGAGTACTTGGGCTATAAAGGATTTGTATACCTCTAAGTATCGTAACTATATTCTGAAAAAAAAAAAAATTAGAACTTTTGCTCTAATTAAGTGAGGAGGCCTTTGGGACCAATAAGGCAAAATGTTCGGGATGGAGGTTATCTTGAGAAATCAGAGATAACATTGACTCAGTTATTTATTCTGGGCCTCAGTTTCTTCCCCTTCCCCTCCTACAACACAATTTTTCCACCTTTTTTTTTTTTTTTTTAAATTCTCACCCAAGGATATGTTCTATTGATTTTAGAGAGAAAAGTGTGTGTGGAGGTGAATTGGGGTGGGGGGTGGGGAGGGGCAGCAGGAGAGACATTGATGTGAGAGAGAAACATTAATTGGTTGCCTCCTGTAAGCACCCCAATTGGGGATCGAACCTGTGAGCTTTCAGTGCATGATATGATGCTCCAACTGAGCCACACGGCCAGGGCTTTCAACCAGATTTTAAGAGGAATGTGCATGTAGGCACGTGTGTGTTTTCTCTAAGAAATATCCCCTGGGGCCAAATTGCCAGGAACAGAAGGAGCTGCTTTAAAGGAGAGCAGTGTGAACAGAAAGACAGAGACAGAGAGATAAAGCACAGCTGAAAATTATTTTTTTAAAAAGATATGCATATATAGTCACATTACTTCTTATCAAGCTTTCAGAAATTTTAATGGGGGGGATGGGGGTTTGGAAATATGCTCCTAAATTCAGGTTTACTCCTGAGCACAGTGGTAGCCAGAAAAAACTTAAGATTCCCTCTCTGCCCCCATTTTTAGCTGTGAATAGCTGATAAGTGGGGAAAGAGATTATGTGAATAAATTCAGAATATCCGACCGTCAAGCCCACATCCCGAACTGTGCATTGTTGCTTGTAGTCTGTTCTGCTTACTATACGATGAAAACAGTGACTACAGTTGCAACCGGCTTCAATTGCTTCGTCTTCTGCTCATCTGGCTGTATTAACATAAATGCTCTCTTTTCCCAAGTTGGACACTTATTCTTAAATACTATACAAAGAACAGTAACAAAGAATACAAAAATCTTTTGAGTGTAAGGAAGAGCATTTTACAAGTGTTCCATATGGAATTTACTGGGTTCATTTGCTTTGAATATGCAAAATCAGTGCTGGAGAGAAGTGCATTCTGGGTTCTAGGATGGAGAAAAAAAGGACGGGTTATTGTAATAATACCTACACTGTATAGAGTCCTTGTATGTGCTGATTCTTTTCCATATATTGCTAGATTTGTCCTAGCACTCCTAGGAGATAAGTACTTTAGTTATCCTCATTTTACAGATCAGGAAACTGAGGCAGATTAGGTCACCAGCCCAAGGTTACAGGGTTAGTGAGGTGCAGGCAGACCTGGAGCTCAGGCCTTTTTGAGTCCTGGGGCCCACACTCTTAATCTCTGCACTATACCTGTCTAGGAAAGACCTTTTGCTGGATAGTTTTGCAGAAATACCAATGAATGAATTTTTTTCGGTGTTTCTCTCTTTGCTTTTTCAAATGAAAAATGGTCCATTTAGAAAATTATCTCCCTGCACAGCTCCAGGATTTCTAAACAGCCCTAAAGAAGAGGTTTGAAACCGCCCAGAATAGAAATCATTGTGTGGCTACTCTTTGTACACGAGGAGGGGGTGAGAGCATCGTCGGTGCTGAGCAGGACCCCCGCTGCCTCATGCACAAGAAACCCACATCTGATTCTTGTGTGAACCACTTTGATAGTTAAGGGACAAACCCTGCTGAATGTATTTTAGGAAAAGTAAGGTAAATCAATAACTCCTGAAGATTTTTTGTTTTTCACATTTCCATTCTGACCAACTATGTTGTGAAAAAACTAAATCGGTTTTGAAAAGGGGATTCAGAGCTCAGAGATACATGCTGGGGTTTCGACTGTTAACCGCCAGGCAGCATCAAATGAGGCGGCAATAATCTCTCAAGGAACCAGACCAAGGCAAATCGGTAAGTTTACCTTATCAAAACGGCTCTCAGGTATAGGTAGTAAACTTAAGATGTAACTGGGAGTTCAAGGGAATACACTTCTAATAAATCCTTTGCACTTCCAACAGAAAATAAGCTTCCACTTAAAAAAATAATGTCTATGTTTGAAATTAGAAACAGACACACTGTTTCCTAGTGAGGAAAAGCCTGGTGAAAGTGAACGGGGTTTTCAAAGGGCAGGGATAACAAGTGTTCACTTTCCCCCTGCTCCCAACCACAGCAGGGCCTGCCAACTACGGGCAACTTCAGGTCGCGCCTCATCTCCTGAGATGCGCTCTCCCCCCATTTCTGCTCTCAATCTAACAGCTTCCTTTCCAGCTCTCATCCTTTACGCTTCATTCTTCTTACCTTTTCTCTTTATCCCTTCTCTCCTACACTTTCCTTTCTTCTCTGCTTTCCCTTCATCCTTCCCCCACCTCATCTCTTTCCCTTAATTGTTTGTGACATGGCTTTACAGTGAGCCTGTGGATGCATGTTTGTGATAGGTCACCTTTTTGAATATTTTATGTTTCTCATTTCATTGTAAGTAGTTTAATGTTTTATGTTTCTTCTCTGAAATAACGATTGCCATTGCTTTTGATCTATGCAGTTCTTAATTTTTCCCCTATGCATTAACAGCCTCAGCTGGGGAAAAAAACAGATACTTGTCTCTCCCCTTCCTTGATAGATTTGATTGGACTCACCACAGAAACAAAGAACGTAAAGGCCTTAATGAAAGAGCTAGAGATAATTAAGTAGTCATACACATTTAAGAAAAATCCCTCTGCTCTATGCTCATAAATTAAAGACTTTCTTTACGTGATCCGCTTGCTAATTGATGAATTTCCTCATCGGCCTGCTGCCCCCAGGGATCATCTACAACTGTATCTAATGATCGTGTAGCTCAGGTCCTGCCGGGCCTTTCCCACCCCATAAAGTTGCCATTAGAAGGTGCTGTTTTATGAAGGTATGTGCTTAGTCATTTTGACAGGATCTCTGCTTTAGAAATGATAACCAATAGAAATTTGCGATGCCATTTTATTGACACTGTATCTGCAGAATTTTAGCATATATTATAGCTTAGACAAGGATTGAGGCTTTGGAAAGTGCACTTTGTTATGGATTGCTATCAGTACATGGGAACGTCAGAGAAGTATCTTCTAAAAATCCTCAAATCTGGGAAATAAGGCTGTTTTTGATAGTCAAACTAACAAAGTCATACCCCAGTGGGTGTCAGCTAAGAGGTGGCCTGTAAATGTGTGATCCAGAAAACCCACAGCTCTAACCCGTGGCCCCTCAGTGTCATCGCATGGAGTCAGGGCAGGAATGGAATTGTTCTTTAAGAACCAGGAGCCTCAACAGGTGAGATGTTCTCTGCTTGGAGAAAAGCTGGGTGAACTTGTGGACAGTGAAACGCAGGAAAGGAAAGCCCCAAGAGCCATGTGCGGTGACGCCCACCTGGAAGCTGACCGGGGCCCTGACCCACAGATTCCAGCTCTCTGGCCTCTGTGGCAGGTATGGCCCTAGTGCAGGGTGTCTGACCTCTCCCCTTCTGCTCTTTCCATGCTCACCATGCACCGCCCCCTCACTCCCCCTATAGGACCTAATGTCTGTTCTAGTTCATCTATAGGGAAGCCTATGCTTTATTACGCTTTGATCTAACAAAGGCAACAATTCACGTTACTGAATTGGGAGGTAGCCCCTTTGATAGAAAGGAAGTGGTTAAGGGCATTGGCTCTTAGATTCAAACCCTGCCCTCTACCACTAGCTGTACGATACTGAGCAAGCCCTTCGAACTCTTCCTGCCTTGGGCCACCTATAAAACAGAGATGATGTAATTAATAGTTTTTACCAAATAGGGTTGTAAGGATTACACAGCTGAGGATGTGCAGTGCTTAGAATAGTGCCTGACATATAGCAAGCACTCAAAAAATATTATCTCTTATAATTTTCCCAGAAGACTTTTATCAACCTTTTTCTTCGTAGTTTACGATTTGCTAGAATTGGAAAGGATTAGTTCTTCTCAAAATGCTAATTACTTTAAATGCAAATAAAATCCCGCAAAAATGAATAGGAATGAGATAAAGATGTATAATTATAGAACATTTTCTATTTTTATTTAGTTCTTTAATGACTTCTAAACACATTCAGATGTTTAAGGTCTTAATTTTTTTATGGTAGATTAACAAACAAGCTTTCAGATATAGATAACAATAACTAATACTTATAAATAGCATTTACTATGCGCCAAGGAAGCATGGTAGTATTTTGCATATATTAAGTCAGATGGTTAGGAAGGGCAGAGGCGGGCTTTAAACCGAGGCTGGATCTGAAGCCACGCCTTTCTGCTCTGGCCTTTCCATTTTACTTGGTCTGCATGGGCTTTGATAGGCTGCCTTCAACCCATGGAGAAGGCGATGATGAGCCTGCAAATCTAAGGACCAGATCCTCGGATGTGGTGAAATTATAAGGTCAGTGCCCTCTTGCAACCCCATCTCCCTAAAGAAGATCCCCTCACACTGTCTGGGTGCCACAGGAGTTCCTGCTGATGGCTATCCTGGAAAACCATTAAGAACTTCTTAAAGGTACACAATTGTGCATTCCTTAATTAACTCCTGTGACTTATTCCAAGGAACCTCTTCAGAATAATCACTGTTTCACAAAAATAAAAGACGACACCAATATAAGGTACATTATCTCCTACCCAGGGAATCAAGCTGGGTAATTAGAGCTTAAGGCGGATCCAATTATCCACAGCACACAGCCAAATTAAAAATTGGAGCTCCGTGAGGAAGCAAGGCTGGGGAAACTCCGAAAACCCAATGAGCTTTATTCCCGAGGTCAGATGTTTGGACTGAATGAGCCACCTTCCACTTATTTGGCCCTCTGCCGCCCATGTGTTCTTACCTTGTTCACAAAGTTTCTTGGTCAGAGAGCCCTCATCCTGAAAATAAATGATGCGTTTCTGTACGATGCTGGCCCTGTGGAGAGAGAAAACACAAGTGCAGTGATGAGGAAGGCAGATTTGGGGGATGTCAGTTCCTTGCTTGGCCACCCATGGCTGTGTGGCTTTGGGTGAGTCACCTGGACTCTCTGTGCTTCAGTTTCTTCATAGAAAAACTGCCATTAATAATAATACCTACTGCATGGGATTGCTATGAAAACAAAATAAGAAAATATGTTAAGAGCTTAGCAATAACCTAGAAACCACTCAATAAATATTAGTAATTGTATTGGTGGTGTTGGTGCTAATATTAAGGTAAGAAAGTGAACTAACAGCATTTTCAATAACTTTTCTCAACGGTTCATTTTACTCTAGTTTCATATAAACCATTGAGGCCATTTGTAGATCAACCAAATTCAAATCAGAGAAGCATGTCAAATCCTCTTCCTGAAGGGAAAAAAGGAATTTAAAAATATATTTTGATTTGTTCTGAAAATGTCATTCTATATCTTTCCTGAAAGTCTAGACAAAACTGTCTCCTGCATTCTGAACAAAGGCAACTTCAGCTGTTATATCTCTCTCTCTTAAACATGTCAAACACAGGTTCTTAGAATCTGGAAAGAATATTTTGAGGTTGAAAAATGACTTACTTTTAGCCAGCACATATTTTCTCGTTAATTAGGATCACACAGACATTCTACTTCTCCTCTAACCCACCCTGCTACTTATTTTTAGCTGGCTGTGCAGAAGTTGAATCCCAAAACCCAGTGTTCCAGTAATTTAAAAGTCTACTACACTTAACGTTGAGATGGTGCCAATGGATCTCCAGCCATTTCTGCTGATTTTCTTCAGCAATGCTACTCAATCAAAAGGTAATTTTTACTTTGCTTTACCCTATTAAACAGATAAAGGGAGCCCATGACTCCATCCCAGCTGACTACACTGAATGAGTGAAAGTCGCACAATTTGCCCCGTGTCACACGATCTCACCCGCAGGAGCGGGGCCAAGTGTGCACGGATTTGCCGAGCACAGAGGCAGTTTTCTCAATGGTCTGGGCCTAGGCCAAGATGACTTTCCAAAGAAATGTCTACTCCGCACCCTGTCTTGCACAAAAGGATAAAATTCAGACCAGTCTACATATGTCTTTTATAGTTTTTCCCCACCCAAGGGAGAAAACATGTTGAAATAAATGAATGAAATATACATCCTGTCAACACAAAGCTACTTTGATCATTTACGATGATCGTTCTGTTGACCATCAAGCAGAAAGTTTCCTCAGGCCAAGAGAACACTCTTGAGAACACTTACTCTCGCCCCAAAGCCAGATAATAAAGCCTTTTATTAGTCAGAGTATTCCACAATGCGTTTCAGAGTGTTTCCCACTGAGAAGGGCCTCAGGGGTCCTGTGGAAGGCAAGGAGGAGAAGGACTGGTGGGAAGCAGTCCAGGCCCCACGTTCTTGCCTCAAGCAGAGGCTCTCTCCTCATTGCAGCCGAAACAGCCTCCTCCCTGCTCCGGCCTTCTTGTTGTATTTACTGGTACATTTTCAACAAATGGTTGTTGGAGGTCTACTTAGACACTGGCCAGGGACACTGTCATGAACAAGACAGATGGGGCAACTTTCCATTCTCCAAGTTTACAGTACAGTGGAAGGGAAAGCATCAAACACTTACATCCTCACCTACTCATTTAACACAACTGTGATTAAGTGCTGAATGGAGAAGTCCACAGGGTGTGGGAGAGCATTCCACCGGGGATCCTGACCCAGCTGGAAAGGCTTCCCCCAGAAAAGATGGCTAAGCATAGACTTGAAAGAGAAGCAGCTAACTAGGCAAGTGGGAAGAGGAAACAAGGGAGAGGGTCTTCCTTGTAAAATTCTTGAAGTGGGGGAGGGTACAGGCTCATTGGAGAACCTAAAATGGGTGAGCCAGGGAGGCGGCGTGAGACAGTTGGAGAGCAGGCAGAGTCACCCAGAGACTGCAAGGCGGTGGCCTTCACTCCGGGCTTGATGATTTAGCTTTGAAGAGTGTGTCCCGAGGAGTGAGATGATCAGATTTGCTCTTTTGAAAAAGCACTTGGGCCATAGAGTAAAAACAGGTTGGTGTGTGGTTGCAGTAGACAGAGCTCTCACGCCAATCAAACGTGGTCTCAATAAAATTCTCTTGCCACAATAGTTTGAAAACCCGTGATGCACAGGATGAAATACAAACTTATTATGGTTTCATGTGTTGCCATTTGGCGTCACGCCCCCTGGGTTGCAGGCTTTGAGGAGTTTATTCCCCTCGCCTGAACCCCTCTTCCACTCTACCAGGCCCTTGTCTGTGCTGTTTGCTCTCCCAGAAGCTCCCAAACCCTGCCTTTACGAGTGTCTATAACAAATGTTTTGAATTTTCTTCCTCCTGTTGTAAATACAAGAGCAATGACAAAGCCAATGATTTAAAAGCATGATCACACTTTGAAAAATTAAATCATCCCTACATTTTCCAAAATTATGACTAAAAATTTGGGAGGCCAGAGATAGAAAACGTGTATTTCTATAAGATGTTTCAGTTTCCCTCACTCCTTGCTTTTTAAAGTCTCAGGTGGCCCACTTGCTCGTTTTGATAATAGTTGTAATTTCTGAGCCCTTACACTGTGCCTGCTAGTCCTGTGCTCTGGGGGCCCTTTACGCACATTATCTCCTATATTGTAGGCACTACATATATTACAGGTCCTCAAATTCCTCATCCAAGACTCTTGGGCTAGATGTGTTTTTGAATGAATTTTTCAGATACCATTAACATCCCTAAAATTAAACACATCAATATTCTGCAGCGAATTGTAAGAATATTTATACTAAGAAGGTAAATAAAATTATAAATAGCTTCATGTCACTTCAGGTCAAGCTTGGCAAACTTATAAACATACCATTGTGCGTGGGGCCCTAGGCTCAGTGGTTAGAGCACTGGTCTTGTAAAAATACTATTGTTTTCAGCAGGATTAAGGTGAGGGCTTATTGTCCAGGTGAGAATGACTGGGATACAGGAAGATTAAAGTAACATGCCTAAGGTTTTGAAATTCCTCTGTCTCCCTCCAAAGTCCATGGTTTGTCTTGTGCTCAGAGTGGTTGAAAGGATTAAAAATTAGGTATAAAAAATACAAATTGCCCCATTAGGTAAGCATTATTATGAAATGTAACCCCAGCGAATTTTCCTTGGATCATCAGCTCATGGAACACACTGTGGGGAACTGAGATCTGGGTGGGCCTGCCTGGAGCCTGGGTTGTGATCACCAGGAAAAGCCTGAGCAGACATCTCCATGTGCCTGGTCAGCCCTCTGTGTCATGCCCTTCGGATTTCAAACTCCATGCAGATCGAATGTGGGATTCAAGGTTTGTTCTGATCAGGCCTCACCCCTAGCCCATCCTTCCTGAGCACTTTGTCCAAGCCATGTCCTATACCTGTGTTCATGGTCTTACTCCTCTGGGCCTCTGTCCATGGGACTCCTTCTGCCCTTCCTCAGAACTCCTCAACACCACACACACACACACACACACACACACACACACACTTCAGTTACCTAATTCATACTGAACTAAGATATTACTTCCTTCCGGTGATTCCTTGACCAGGTGCCCTTCCTAAGAGAACTACAGCCACAGCCTGCTAGGTTTCTCTTACCGCAGCACTGATTAACCTATATTGTAATTGCCTATTTACTTTTCTATCTCTTGTGCTAGGTTACTAGATTTTGAGAGCAGGAACTGTGCCTTATTGATTTCTATAGACATTACTAATGTCACTGTAATACTGGGAGAAGAAATAGGGTTTGGGGGAAAAAGGGAGAATTTGAGATTAAGCTGTCTATAGGATATGAAGCTGGTGTCTAGTGGGCAGTTTGACAGGGGGAACTGTAGATGTGAGGGGTGGGGAGTGTGGGAATGGAGGTCACTGAGGCAGAAGTAAAAGTTAAAGCATTCAGAGTGACTGATGTCACCCAGGGGAAGCGTACAGAGGAAGAAGTCAAGCTAAGCCCAGAACTCTGACGAAGACCAACATTCACCGACCGATAATGCCAGCAGAGAACAAGATTTTGATATGCTTAGTTGCAGAAGATGTTTCTTTTTACTCGTCATTTGGTCAACTCCTGAGAGATTTTTATATTCTGAGAAAATGCATTTCACTTTAAGTCTGTTCACATCAAAGTATAAAACTCAGCTGAGATTTATAAATCATATTATCGTTCAGGAGAATAATAGCTTTACAAGATGAGAAAGCTGTTAGTAAGAATTCCCTTAGCATTTCAGAATGACAAATTTCTCCCATTCTGTGTTGCAATTTGGCAGTCCTGTTGCATAGCATTTATATACTGATCTACTGAATGCTCTCTTATCATGAGAGAGCGTGTTAAGGAAATCTAAATTAAATTTCTCAGTGTGTTAGCTTCTCAAACTTTGGAATATTGAGATTCTAAAGAACTTCATCATTTCAAAAGTTTTCTTTTAAGCCTAAAGTGGAACATTTCCAGAAAAGCCATCCCGAATCTCTTGGACGCTCGGCCCTTGTCTGTCTGAAAGGTTTACTTATTGGCCGTTCTTTTTCCTTGGAGAATTTGCCTGTTGGAGTGAAGTTAGAGTTTGCTAGGTTGTGGGTTTTCTGTCTAGTGCTGAAAGGGCCTGGGGTCCTTGCTCACTCCGAAAATGGACAGGGAGACCTCAGAAACTAAAGGATGTGGCCATGAAGTGACTTAAAAATACACCTGGATCCTCAGTGGCTGGGTCACTGCTGTGTACAGATAATTCATGCAAGGTCCTTACTACATGCACTTTGCGAAAGGTAAATATTCAGTGTGTGGTAGCCATTACTGTTGCTGTTATTAAATCACCAGCCCTTAACAAAGTACCTGGCACATCAAGGTACTTAATAAATGGCAGCTATTGTTAAGGTCGATGCCAGGTCTGTCTCCTTCCCTCATGGAGAGAGGAGTGAGGGTGCTACCCTGGCCACCGGCTTTAGGTGGAGATAATGAGTGGCCAAAATGAAGCTCGGGTTTGTGGTCTCCAGACTACTTTTGCCAATCCTCTTCCCAGTTCCAGTCAAATCCCTATTACTGAATATTTCTTATAATAGATCACAAAATTTGTCTGTGATCTCAGGGATGTTTTCCATAGATGTCATCCAGTTTATAATCAGTATCATTTTCCTTCTACCATAAAAAAAAAAAACAAAAAAAAAAACCCTCTGCGGGAAGCCCCAGGAATAAAATGTTAAAGTCATAGCAATGGTAATGTCATCAGAGGCTGGGGCTATCTGCCATATTTCACTTCACAAGGACCCCAGCTGCTCCCCTGCCCATGGCCTCATGTTCACTAACAGGCGTAGCGAGGCTGGGTGCTTTCCGTGACGCAGGCCCTTATCAATCTTCTCTGTGGCTTTAGGGGAATCTTGGGACATGGAGTTGCATCCAGGAGTTGACAGACACCCTGGCAGCCCACGATAATGTGCCCATGGGAGAAGAAAGGGAAAGCTTACCTGTAGGGCTCTGTCTGCAGCACGCACTTGAGAACTCCATGCGTGCCCAACAGGCACGGTCACAACCCTCGCTTGAGGTCACAAAACTATCAGTTCAAAGATTGGTGTAGTCGCCTGTCATTACCGCGAAGAAGCAATTCTAGCAGCTGCCACGAGATTATTCCTGCTTAATTATCACTCATTCATAAACCCTGGTTCTAAATTTTAACAAAAATGAGAGGAAAATTAGTTTTAGCACTCAGTTTTTTTCTTCTTAGAATAGCCCTGAAGATCACAAGTTTATTGTGGTCCCAGGTTGTCTTATTATTGTCCAGTTTCAGACCTCATCTTTATCATATCTTGTCCATACTATTACTCCAGGATTTAAAATTTTACCACTTCCCCCACAAAATCCAATGGAAAATTAACAAGAAGGAATTAATTTTCATATCACAAGAGAGACATAAAAACAGAATAAAACTGGATTATGTTTTAAAATAATGAATTTAGATGTGAGAGGCATGAAAAGCAGGAAGACATTCATTTACTCCTGTTTTAGTTTAACAGTTGTGTGAGGCATTGGAAGTAAACCAATGAATAAGACAGCGTGTGTGTGACAGCAAATAGCTGACAGCCTGATGAAAGAGAGAGAGATGTAATCTGGTGCATCAAAATACTGCTCAGCAAGTACGAGAGTCGGCCCAAGACCAGCTTCTTCCATCTGCCACGCCTGCCGAACTCTCTTCTCAGGGGGTAATACAAGGTGAGCCAATCGCGATATCCTGTTCTCACGTCCCCAGCCTTTTTTGCAGCTGGGGATGGGAGGTGTATGACCCACATGTGGCCTCAGTAACATAAGGCCAGGTTTGCAGGGTGAAGGGGAGGTCTTCTAGGGAAAGTTTTCCTTTCCAGATAAGAGAAATTAATGAGTCACTCTGGCCTGTCCTTTTTCTGGCTTTGATTACGAACACAATGTGTGAAATGAGGCAGCCTTTTTGTGACCATGAGGAAAAGGCCAAAAAAATTAGAGGCACTGGCCCTGACATCTTTTAGGTGCTGAAACTATACCAGCAAGTCACCGACCCCTGGCCATCTTGCTACATGAGAAAAATAAATCTCTGTGCACCAGGCCAAGAGATTGCACTGGGGAGCCACTATAGGACTTAGGTGGGAGTCGGGGTGGGACAGTTTGGTCAGAAGAGTATTGGAGTAGGACATTATGAATGAGGCCTTAAAAAGGGGCTTGGACTGGTGGGTGGGAGGTCATGTTGCCATTTGCTGAAACTTTCCATAAGGTACAGAAGTCAGGTACCTGTTTATAGTGACTAGGAAGAGAGCAGGCATGCCTGCAAGTATGCGCCAGTGTGAAGAGAGACTGGGCTGTACGCGGAAGGAGGGTGCGTGGGATTTTGACAGGAATACACAGGTGAGGGAAATAATTTTTCTCTGAAGGAGGCTGTCACATGCCCATGCGCCACGGCTGAGGAAACAGTGGAAACCCTTAGGGGGACCTGCTAGATCACTGGCTGAAAATTTGTCACCTGTTGGAAAAAAATCTTAAATAAACTCACAGAGACAAAATAAATAGACTGCAGGAAGGAGTCCCAGTTGTGGACATTCTGGCAGGTAGGCAATTCTGGGTAGTGAACAGGACCATTTCTCATGGCCTATAATTGTTTTAAACCACTCAATTGTTTTTTCCCCCGCATCTTTTGACCCTTTCTGGGTTCTTCTCTCTGGCTTAAATTATCCATGGAGTTTCTTAACCTTGCAAAGAGAGATGAGCCTGGAGGGAAGGTACTATCTCACAACGCACCTTGAGGCCAACATATCGTTTTCTCTTAAGAATACGAAACCATGATGTTTTATGTTCCTGAAAAATTACTTGTAAAGAAAAACCAGCCTTAACACATTTTTCAGTGTTTAGCAGCATGATTCATGGTACCTGGGGTATGACTAATCCAAGGACAGATGACAGTTAGGCTCACTGTTTCCGCGATGTTGTTGAACTTACGATTGTCCCGTATAATGTCTCACACGGCTAAGCTGCTGGCCAGCCCCTGCCTTGACCCCTCCACGTCTGTGCTCCCTCGGCCGACTGTGAGGCTCTGGAGCCCCAGGGCTGTGTTTTATTCCTCACTGGGCACCTGAAACCCAGCAGAGGATCTGGCCAAAGCTTGTCGAACCTGGGGTTCATAATCTGGGGGCTGCAGGTGGGTTTCAGGATGGTGGACTTTTGTGTGATGTCCACAAGCGTGTATTTCTGGGTAAGAGATCATAGGTCTCTTCTGCTTCTCAAACGGGTTCCTGACCGTGAAAAGCTTAAGAACCACTGTCAGGTCTGAAATGCATGGTAGGAGGGATACGAAATGGTATGACTGTCATTCCATTTAGTAAAAAACCTTCAACTAAGATATATAGCTTTCTTTTCTAAAGATGAAGGTTAAATTTCTATTCCAAGCACCCAAGGCTTCAACTGCTTTCCCTCCAGACTGTGCTCTGATCGCAAATAGAACCTGCCTCGGCTGGAAAACAAGAAATTGAAAGCAGACCATTGCTCCTGGGTTTCTCGGTGTTCCTTGCGGAGTCCTTGCTGCCCCACACAGGGTGTGGGTGTAATCCCATAATCACCCCGTCCCCTCCCCTCCGCAGAGGGGAAACGCCTCAGTGCAAGCTCCTTTCCGGCTGGTTTATCCAAGTCATTGCTCTCTGCAGCTGGTCCCTCTCCCCTGCGGCCTCAGCTGCCTCCCCTTTCTGTGGGTTCCCTTAAGCCAGGGCTAGCAGCATTGTCCCTTCAGGTGTAAGGAAACAGTCCAGGTGACAGGGCCACATCCTTAAACACAGGCCACCTGCCATTCTTCCTGTTCCTCAGAGAGCTTCCCTGACTGCCTGTCACCCGGCACTTCTGCTGTGGAAATGGGAGCTTTTCCTACAGTGGCAGACCTGTGTGTCGGGAGATGCTCCCCCCTGCAGGCTGGGCTAGGGGCTGTGGGGTGGGTGGTTATGGTTCTTAGCTAGGGACTCATGTTGCGGAATAAATTTCAGAGGATGCTTGAACCCCTGAAAAAAAAGGTACACACAATGGTAAGCATGCGTATTACTTTGGGGAGAGATTCTATAAGGACCATTTGCTCGAAATTAGGAGTCATGATTTTTATGCCTGTTCATATCCACATGAGTCCTATCTACTCCACCTCAAAGAGAACACGCATGGAAAAGTAAAGGAAGGGTTCCCTGTACAATTACTGCAGTAACCTCCTAATGAATCTCCTCTCCTTGCAAACCCATCCAATTTATATATACTCTGCCAGGGGACTGATTAATCGTCACGGCAAGCACATTATCACTTCTTTTCATAGATTGTTAGGCAGCAGTGGCACCACGGTCCTAACTATCCCATCTCCCATTTCTGCCCTGTCCCTTCCCACTCCACACAGGGTCTTACAAATGAAAGTTTCCTTTCTCGCTTATCGATTACAGTCCAAGCCTGAGGCTAACTGGCCAAAATCCTGAATACCCACATACAAACCGCCTCCCAGGTCTGTCACCCTGCTGGCACCACCCAGGCCTTCCCAAACACATGAACTCGGTCCGCCTTTTCACTGTGTACAGAACATGGGTCCCATGACCCCTCCTGGCTTCTGCCCATGCTACGCCCAAAACCAGGAATGCACTTCCAGCTCTTCTGTGCCTAACCACACCCCACTCATCTGTTATTCCCTCTCCATCTCCTCAGAGTCTTGTTGGGTTTCTAGAACACTGCCAGTCATTACTTTCCATTTGGCATTCAGGCATTGGCCACTCTTGATGTCTGCTTGAGCTTTAACATCTTGTATTACCATTTAATGTGTGTTTACGCTGTGCACTTCTTAGTGATCTGAACTCTTTCAGGGAAGGGGCCTTATTAGTACCCCTGGGGTCCCGCTAGCTCTTAGCATAGAGCCTTTCATGCAGGAGGCATTGAAGTTGTGTTGATCTGATATATTTTCATATACTGACTCTACTCATCATTCAATTCTTTCATATTCAACATACAGTGAGCGCTGAGTGTCTACCATATGTCCATGATCTGGCAAGAAGCAGAAGCTCCTCACCGTTAGCAGCGGCACCCAGAATGCTGGTGAGCAGTAAACAGTGGCTGGTGTGAGTCACGTGGCATTCCCCACTGCATAAAGGCCGGTGAAGTCTGCTTTGCTTTGTTCGAACTGGGCTGTTTGATGGATGGCAGCCGTTATTCTCAAAAGGAACCATTTGGGTTGAATTCAAAACCTCTTCACACCGCTGGGAATCGGCAGCATGTCTGCGTGTCTGCCAGGAACAAGTTAAACCAAGGGTGGGGCTTTCTTTACAGAAAAGAGAGTGGCCGACTTCACAATGTATTCCACCGTGCTTACCTCTTGAGGTGACCCTTAGAAAAATAAATGATACCCATAGGCCTTACGTTTTCGACTCACTCCGGATTTGTCCCATGTTTCTTCTTTCAACATCTGCACTCCTCTTGTAGCATCTGGCCTCATTCTAGTATCACATAAGCTTATCAGAGGTAAGCCATGATCACATCTGACCACCAGAGAGTTCCGGAACAACAACATGAGTCACATGTGAGCCACACATAAGCCACAAAATCTGACCATGCTTTGCTCTGTTTTCTAGCCTTTCTCATAGAAAATACTATCAGAGTAAGAAAAAGAAAAAGGAAGAAAGAAAGGAAGGAAGGAAGGAAGAAAGGAAGGGAAAGAGAGAAGGAGACACAGAGGAAAAGAAAGAAAGAAGGTCAAGAGGTCTAATTTTCTGAGTAAAATATGTGGAAGATAAATTAATGGAACCTCATTATGATGCAGAATAGAATACAAATGACTAATTCTTTTTTTTAAATATGGTAAATTACAAAATTTCACTTGAGATGGGGTACTTGGGAATGAATCTGGAGCCTCTTATCCATATTAAACAAGGTACTGAAAATCTTTTTTTTTTTTTTAAGTAGGCAAGTAATAAATTAAAACCCAACAAATCAATAAAGATCTCTGTCCTAAAGGTGATGGTGTCGTGACATTTACATGTTGTAAGTGTTTGCAAGACGAAGTTGAACTTCAGTGCATGCGTTCCTAAGGGAATGCTCAGAACTGTCACAAAGTCAGGGTAGAAGTGGAGATGGAGAGGGAAGACAGGAAGAGAGGAGATAGAAGTGGAGATGGAGAGAGAAGAGGGGGACAGAGGAGGCTTCAACTGCCTCATCTCTATAAGGGAACAGGAGTAAAACCAGATGGTAGCCACCTCCAGGGGGCAGCACAAAAGAGGTCCTCAAAACTAGACTCTCACAGTGTGGTGGACCCAAAGATCATACACCTCTCAGTGTCTATTGCCCTGGTCACAGACACTGCTTCAATTTTGTGTTTGCAAATGGTTGAGTTTGTGCCATCACACTGGCGTGTACATTTCCCTCGTTTTTGGATGGCTCCATGTCAAGGATGTTTTGATACAAAGTAAGATACATTTCAAGAAAGTAAACCAGCAGAATCCTTGTCCTAGCAGGATATTTGGTAATGACCTTTTGGTAATGACACGTTGTACTATATTTAACTCCTCTTCATCCAAATGCTTAGTGTTTTGGGGGGTCGATTTAGCTGGCCTTGGAAAACTCTAATCCAACCTCCTGCTAACTGGGAGTCTTCTCTGTTCAAGCTGCCCTAGAGATAACCGGGATGCCCTCATGGCCAGGAGTCCGATGCCACTGACTGACCCAGGGTGCGATGCTATTATATACTGCATTGCTGGTAGGAAAGTCTAATACATTCTAGTCTTCCATGTGTCTGGTACCTTCCTTAGGAACACCAAACTGTTCTTTCATCTATAAATTGTTGTGATTTGTGCAACATATTTTGGTGAAAACAATTAGTTGCAACTGATTGGACTGGTGATCAATACATGAGCCAAAGGCAACCATAAATGGGTTAGATATGAGATATACTTCTAGATTCCTTTCTTAAAAATTCTTCCCAGTAGGGTTCTACATATCATATGGTGCAAACTGGCTTCTCGAATTCTGTCTTTTGGGGGGGAAATGTCAGACAAATTAAGAGAAGATGGGTCACTTACACATGCCAAGTTCCAGAGCAATGGACAACTGTCCAGGGTACTTTTCTGCTCCTCTCTTGAGCCTGGGGCATAATCCCATTGTGGCTGTGGCTAACAGGATGATGTTGCTTGCATTCTGTCCCATATACCCTATGGATTGGTACAATAAACTCCTGGAGGTCAGTGGTGCGTGAGAAATAACACATATAGCCCTGGCCCGGCAGCTCGGTTGGTTAGTGTCATCCCAATGTGCCAAGTGGAACAACAAATTGCTGTTTCTCTCTCTCCTGCTCTCTCCCCGCCCCCTCTAAAATCAATAAAGAAAAAAAATTTAAAAAAAAAAAGAAATACCACATGTAAGCCTGCAGTTAGCAACATTTCCGTTTGCATCTTACTGGATTCTTTTGGTTGTTGTTGTCAGGGCTCATCAACATTGAAATGAAGTTGTTTTGATTTGCAAGCGTCTCTCTGCTATCAGGCAACTGTTATTAGGAAAATCACATTAATTAGCAACAGCTGAGGGGAGGACCAGCTACTTCAGAGCTGCAGCTGCAAGCTCCCTTGCAATCTGACTGTTGCCTAAATTTTAACAATTAGCAGAATAAATGGTCTCTGAGTGTATTTAATCATGTTAATTTTGTTTTCCTCTATTTCTATTACTGTTTAGGACTGGTAGTTAATCTACATTAAAAACTCTGATACATTAGCATACCTTGAAGCATAACCTGAGCGTTCCCATTCCTCTGTGATTTGTGGGAAGTGATATATTGTTTAGCTTAATGCTAATTTTTTAACTTTATGCAAGAAAATAAAAAAATTAATTAAACTTTACCCAACAGATTGGCTTATTAACCAAAATATTTGATTAAACTGAAAATCTTATTTTAGAGCCATGTTGGGTAACAGAATTAAATGAACGGATAGATGAAAGGAAAGAAGAATAGAATGGTAGATACATAGAATAAAAGATACATACATATACATATTTAAATAAGGACTGATATTTAAACCTTTTAAATTCTAATCCCTACTAGTTCATTACTTTTGTTTATAATCACCATGAAACCAGCATGGTAAAGACACGGTATAACTGAAAGACCTCTGTAGCCAGGTAGCTCTTGACCCACCTCGTCTGTGTGTAGCAGGTGCATTACATTCCCCAGCCACGGTTTTTTGCCCTACAAATTGGGGTTAATACCAACTTATGGGACTCTTGTGAGCATTAATGAGCTAAGCTGGTCTGTAACGATCCTAGCACAAAGTAGGTGCCTGAAAAAATATTATCTTCCTTTCTTCCTTCTATTTTAAACCTTGCATTGCTATTTAACTTCTCATATATTTATGCCTTTCCTACCCAACTAGGGAGTTAATTAAACTCTATGAACTGGGGACTCTCTTGCTCATCTCTGTATTTACCCACAGTGCACTGCACAGCAGTTGGAGCCCTCTAGGTGTTCGTACCAATTCACCAGTGTTTGCCCACGTGCCTTACTTTATCACCAGCTGGTACAACAATAATTATTAACATTATTAAGTGCTTACTATGTTCCAGGCACTTGGTAGTGAGCGTTCTTCATACCTCGAGGGTTCTCAGCCCTGGCAGCTCATTAGGATTATTTGGGGGAGCTTTTAAAAAGCACTGACACCCTGATTCCATCCCAGACCAAGGAGATCAGAATTTCCAGAGATGGGGCCAGACAATGGCAATGTTTAAAAGCTGCTCGGGTGATTCTAATGTGCAGCCAAGAGTCACTGACTTAGATTACTTTGTTTAATTCTCCTACCTATGAGATAGTTACTATTATTATCTCCTTTCGCAGACAAAAAAAGTTGAAGCACAGAGGGACCAGGTATCTTGTCCAAGTTTATATAACTCTTCAAGAGGCGGAGCCAGGATTAGGTAATGAGTTCGATGCCACAACCCATCATTTTCTCCCCTGCTCTCCCGACTCCCATGTGATGAGGAAATCCCAACCTAAAACTCCTGGGCAAAAATAGAATATGTAGGTGTCCCCGGGGTTACCCAGTGACTTCGATCATCATAAAAGAAAATGTGCCAAAGTACAAAAAATCTTTTCTATTTTAAAAGTGGAGACCAGGTTTCCATCTTGACTTTCATATTCATGGTCTATGTGATCCAGTTCAAATCATGTTGTCTCTCTGAGCCTCAATTTCACTCAAGTATGTCAACCTTGCAGGAGAATTGGGAAGGTACTCTGTAAACCCTAAATTATCTAAAAATGTAAAGGGGCACTTCCTAAGCCTTACAGCCTCATCCCCATTTTATAGGTAAAAAAAACAAAAACAGAACGAAAACAGAACCAGGCTCGGAATGGGTGGAGCCAGGACTCCTATCTTGACCTGATGCTAGAGCTTCAGACAAACTGGCGTCAGCAAGGGACAAATTGTCTAATGCAACACTTGCAATCAGTCAAGAACCATCTTGAAAAATGCAGTAGCCATAGAATCTATAGTGAAGGCCGGAGAAGTGTGGAAAGGTAGACTTTTCCTGTGGTGGAGGAACAGTGGAATAATTAGGCTTTCCGAGAAGAGCTGTTTTAGAAATGGTCCTGCCGCTGGAGGGAACTTGCTCTTCTTCCCTCCCACGCTCTCCGCTCCACCCCCAGCTGGTAACTGTCACTTCCCTGCTTTGTTCCAGGGGCTAAAGTGAAAATGAAAATGCAGCCTTGTTCCAAAGACAGCTTGGAATTTCAGGTTCTTAGATGAATATTCATGCGCTAGTCCCTCAAGCTTGTTCTCTCATCTCCCCCATACCTAGCACAAGATTGGCCCATAAGAGGTGCCCACAAAATATCTGTCAAATGAACAGTAGAGTCCTGTGGGGAGGTGGGGTGTGGAGGGTGGCGAAAGATACATTGTTGTTCCTTCCTATTGAAGCCGAGTGCCACCTGTAGCACCACATACAAACGGGACTCATACCTTTGCATTCACAGTGTCCATCCTAAACCCCTCGTGTTGACCCAACTGTGTGTCCCATTTCTTCCATTGTGATGGCCTCCCTCCACTGAGGACATTTTGGACCTGATTCTTCGACTTCCTTCTTTAACCCGGCCCTTTGTTGCCCTCCTCCACTCAGCTGCCCTGGCGCTGCAGCTGCCCAGGGTATAAGCCGCCCAGGCTCCAAGCTCACCTGGCCCCATGGGAGGGCTCACGCAGCTGCTGACAGCGTGGGCGTGGGAAGGGGGGTGAGAGGGGAGGTGACTTGAGTGGGTAAGATGCACCAACAGACGGCTGTTCACAAGCATCTCCCCCATTCACCCCTCTAGTTAGAGAATTACTGAGGCCCGTGAAAGACAATCCTCGCCAGAATTCAGCCTCATTAAAGACCTGCGCTGTGGCAGATCAAAGCTTGGGCTGTGGAGTTAATCTGTCTGGGGTTTTAAATCCCAGCTCCACTACTTATGATGTCACACAGGCTGTGCCTCAGTTTCCTCTCTGTAAAATGAGATAGTATCTTCAATATAGGGTTGTTGGCAGACTATTATTTACTGCTATTAAAAAATTAGAGGAATACTCAGCTAAGTGCTCAAGGAAGGAACGTTTTGGCAAAGGAAAGGCTAAAGAATAGAAGGAAAGTTAAAAAAAAAAAGTCACTTCCAACCCAACCCCACTCTTTCTTGCGCCACCATCAGGATCCACGGGCAGGTCCTCAAACGTTCCTTGCCCTCCCGGGGCGAGGGATGGCCCCACACACTGCCTCTTCTGCTCTCTCCGCAGCTGCCTTCTGTCTGCTTCTAAGTGCTCTGTGGCCCCCCGGCACCACCGCAGACCAGGCTGGGGGCCGCCCCGTGCTCTTCCCAGGGTGGACTCCAACACCACATAGTTGCTGCCTACTGTCTGTTTTCCTACCGTTCCGAGGGGCGGTGCCCTGCTCAGCCCTGCGTCCTCGGCTTCTGGCCCGGTGCCTGGTATGGAACAGCGGCGCTGGGTGAGGGAATCAAAGAACGAAGGAACACAGCCCAGCCTGTCAGGCGTGGTGAGTCCTTGCCTGTCCTCTCCATTGAACCCAACGTCATCTCCCGCACATCTAAGCCCCAGCTGCTGAGAGGAAGACGCCAGGAAGAAATGGAAACAAGAAAGGAAAGACAAAGATGCAAACGCTGCTCTTCTTTCCCTTCCACTCTGTCTTTGAGCTGAGTCTTTTACATTTGAAACCATTTCCACCTTAAAGAAAGCCTAGAAGACAGTACAAGGAATTTTTTTCCCTGAAGCATTTGGGAGCAAGTGATTGACACGTATCTGATCACCTCGAGTGCTTTATTGTACATTGCCTACAAACAAGGATATTCTCCTGTGGAACCATGATACAACTGTCAGATTTAGGAAATTAACATTAATACATCTAATCCTCAACCCTATTGAAATTTTGCCAGTGTTTCCTTTATAGCCAAAAGGTTTGGTTTAGAATCACAGCGTTGCACTTAGATTTTATGTTTCTTTAGTCTCCTTCAATCTAAAATAGCTCCTCAGTCTTTCCTTGACTTTTATGAGTTTGACACTTTTGGAGATTACATGTCAGTAACTCCGTAAAATATTTGAGCTTGTCTGATGTTTCTTCAGGATTAGATTTAAGTTATGTGTCTTTAGTAGGAATATCAGAAAAGTGATGCTGTGTTTTCTCATTGCATCCTATCAGGTGGCCCATGATGTAAATTCAGATCTGGCCCATTACTGGGGTCTGCCAGACTTCTCCATTCTAAAGTTCCTGTTTTTCTCTTTGCAGTTACTGAGTATTTTGAGTGCAGGTATTTTGAGATGATACATTCCGTTCTTTATCAAACTTTCCTGTTTTCATTCATTCATTCATTCCTTTAATTGGCATATGTATTTATTTATATCAGATGACCTCTAGCTTTACATTTTATTTAATGGGTCATAATCTGTTACTCTTACACATCTGTGGGAACTTAGAGCCCATGTATATTTGTGCTTGGTCTTCCTCTTGTCTTGATGTTATATTTCAATTTTTATTTTACCTGGTTTTGATTTTTTTAATTTAACACGGCTATTTTGTTTTATGTTTTTCTTATGCTAATTGGTAAGGAACGAGCAAGCAAAAGGAAAGTAGACCCAGTGAGACTAAAGTTAATAGTTTCTGGAGTTTGAAAAACCACGTTTAAAATTGTACAGCTTTTGCCCTAAGTGCCAGTAACTAGAATTCACTTCCGGGAGTTGAACCACTTCGTTTGTCTTAGGAAACACCTATACAATGATTTTCACTTTATTGCAAATGTAAAGCAATAACAACATCAACAAGCCAATAATAATAAGCAGCCTTGTGTAGAGCTTATTCTGTGCTAGACACTTTCTAAACACATTGCATGAGTGTATTAACTCATTTAAGCCTCACGGCAACCCTCTGAAGTAGGTACTATTATTATCCTCATTTTGCAGGGTAGCATCTGAGGCACTGGGAGTTTAAAAATGACTTGCCTAATGTCATCAGTGCATAGTGGAGCCAGAATTCAATCACAGGCTGCCTGACCAGTGAATCTACCTTTGTAACTATAATGTTAAAAAACTAGTCTAGAGGGGAGCTGGGTCTGAAATTTGGGGCAACTAGGACTTGCATAGGGGTGTTCTTTTGGGGGGAAGTAAACTAGCTCCTGAGGTTAGGCTGAGAGCTTAGTATCTACCACGTGTGAAAGGAGGGAACCCCAAGGATGAGCTTAGGTTTCTGGGCCCTGAGAGTGGCCAAAGCTACAAGCCAGTTATGTAGGTTCTCTGTGTTAAAGCTCCCATCTGGCACTCCCCAAGCTTGCAACAACATCTAATTAACCATCATTGCTTGACCCTAGTTGTGATGTGGGATATCAAAGGATGGGCTTCGAGCACAGAGCAAAGGTAGGAGGGTAGCTGCTTGAAAAACAGACACATAGTCTAGACCCAGGCAGACGGCCGGGGTGGCAGGCACAGCCAGGATCTTCTGATACATGTAATAATTCCCTAAAGATTCCCCCAAATTCTTGAGTGGTCGACCCGGCAGAAGCCTGGTCTTTCTGTTGTTAAGGAAGGGTTAGTTCTGAGTTAATAATCTAAAAATAATACTCTCCATTTAAAGAGATTGAGGGTGCCCCCCTTTGAGGATTCAGACCTGGCCCTCGGAGTGCAAACCCTTGATTCCGTTTAGAGCCCCGTTATTTCTAGCACTAGCTGGATCGGGCTGTGGATTGCTCTTCTACCAAGCCATGGCTTAAGAATGGAGTCCAAGATATCTTCCCGATTTTTCCTTGGGGTAGCTTGTTCTTTAGCACATCATGTATCATCGTGGTTGACTGAGGGAGAAGGCAAGGTGAGGCTTTCATCTCAACGTACAAAGAAACAAGTACAAAGATATACAATAAGTGTGCTACTGCACCTAGTGTTTGCACCACAGAGTCGTTGTCGAAGAGGTACTGAGGGCCACAATCAAACGCGTGACAGATGGCAAAAAGTAAAAGCCAAGGGAGACTGCTGAAATCCAAACACAAAAAAGGCAAGGGTAGAGAAAGCAGATCCAGGAAGTGGGTTTACCTAGCAACGCAGCTGGTGTGAAGGAAGATTCCCTCCAAGCATCGAGAACTGGAACAGCAGGGCCTGTTCAAGTACATTCTGACTCATCAGATTTCGACGTGGAGCCACACATGTGTTTAATTTTATACATCGAGACCGACTGGCACACTGTGAGCATGCACGAACCCAGCCGCCTGAGCCACGTAAGCACGGTAGATATGTAAAAGGGAGCGGGAGACCCTGGCTGCCCTCCGGGGGCTGTTTGCTCTCGCTGGTTTCCTGATTCCACAGCCTCAAGACAAAACTCAGCCCTGTGACTTTCATCTGGGGTTGGGACCCATCACCCACCATTGACCAATCCCTGACTTTTCTGGTGCTCAGGTCACCTGGGACTGTTGTTCAGAGTCTGGGTGTAATTATCACAAAACAGCCTCTGGCTTTAAGAGGGGGAAAAAAGGAGTTTGGATCAAGTAAGGAGATGATAGCTAACCAGTCCTGCACCCAAAACTGCAATTACAGCCATTCTGATGTCATCGTTAATCATGCCGATTTATGTTTTGAAAGGAAACCAAATGATGAATATAATGATTATTTCTGTTTCTGCTTCCCCCTTTCTCCTCAAAAATTGGCAATAGCACTAAAGTCAAATTAAACATCTGTTTGAAAAATAAGCTGGAGTGTTGATGACAGCTGCCCTAAACTTACAAATACTCCACAGCTGTCAAACTCTAAATTAACAATGATTTTCATTTATGAGTTGCATAGAACTAAGATATAATGGAGCTTTTTCTCCTCCATTTCTCTCCAGCGTGGAGGGGCTATTATATGTGAAATCTTAGGGAAATGCCCAAGGTAAACTGTAGCTGAAATCAACCTGCAATAACTAGTCATGGAAGGCAAGGGGGACACTCTTCTCATGTAATCTCACTTATTCATTGGCTTTCAGGTTGGGCGTTCTCTGCGGTAAGCAGGCTGACATGGCAGCAAGGCAAATAATTCAGAGACAACTCTTCGGTTACCGGGAGAAAGTGGATGGCGATGGAGCCGTGAGCACCTGGGGAGGCACGCTTTCTCCTGCAGCGCTGAGCACCCTCAGCTCATCTCTCCAGCATGGTTTGCATTTTTGGTGGGCTTCAGCCCGTTGTTCCTCCAGATGAAGTAACACATGCCACGGGATATGACTTTGCAACACTATGGTCACATGCCAGGCATAAAAATCTAATCAAGCCATTTTGGTGACTGGATAAAATATGCTAACTTCTTTCACCCTTACTTCATGACCCTGAAAGACAAAGTAGGTGTGGAACCATTTCTTTGTCCTTTTCCACCTTGTCCCAGAGTCATCACTCTCCTTCCTGGGGACGGGGGAAGGCTCAGGAGTGGAGCAACATGTCTATCGTGTGATATGTCTCTGGTTAAAAAAATACGTGGACTGGAAGGTTAATGTAGGCATGATGTCACCTGGTACTTTTTCACTGTGGCCCAAATGCTTCCATTTTTAACCTTTGACCATTTCATGTCAAAAATGCCCACAGGAATAAATAAATTGTGGTATATACATGTAATGGAGTATTTTTTGGATTTATAAAGAAATGAAGTATCATACATGCTACAACATGGATGAACCTCAAAAACATTACCTAAGTGGGAAAAGCTGGATGCGAAAGATCACATATTGTGTGATTCCATTAATATGGAATATCAGGAATAGGTAAATCCATCAAGACCGAAAGAAGATGGGTGGTTGCTAAGGGCTGGGGGCAGAGGAGAATGAGGAGAAACTGCTTAATGAGCAAAGTGTTATGTTGAAGCGATGGAAATGTTTTGGAACCAGATAGAGGTGGTGGTTGCACAACACTGTGAATGCACTAAAATGCTACTGAATTGATGACTTTAAATGGCTAATGTTATGTCATGTGAATTTGATCTCAATTTTAAAAAAATGTCCACAGAGTTTAAACATTTTGTTTTGATCCCACTGTGACTGGGGCGGGGACTAATTGGCAGCTGTCACCCCATCCGTGGGAGAGCACTGAGACTGGTCTTGATGCTGGGGCCTGGGCTCTTGCGCACAACTGGGGTGGGCTCTGCACTCACGCATGCCCACCAAGCTGTAGGAAGGCCCTGGCCACTTCCAGTGCTGGCACCGTCCACAGAGCAGGGTTTCAGTGTTCCCACCTGAGCTTCAGCGTCCTGCTGGGCCTGGAATGCCTCTGCAGCCCATGCTTCCTGTTAAATTCTGGACAGCTTCTTCCCCTGTGGGGCTGGATCCAGCCCCTGGGACTCCAGCTGCCGAATGAAACTCCACTGCTAATGGACAGCTCCCCTGGAACTGTGCCACAACCAGCCTTTCAGGAACCCCTGGCATCTGGATTCCATCTTTTGGATGGTAGGTCTTCGGGCATCCAAGTCTTCCTGAACCAAGCACATGTTGCCCTTTTGGCCATGGCTTTGGTCTTTCTCAACGCTCTCCCAAGAACCAGCCACTTCAGCTGGCTGGGTTTCTTTCACGCAGTTTTCTGCAGACTCCTTGCCTCCCCCCCCTGGTTAGCATTGCTGAGGTTCTAGACGGCCTCAAGGGAAAGCAACCCTGACTTACGACAAAGGAGTCTGTGGTTCTTCTCATTACCTAATGCCAGGAAACTTGTGGGGTAAGCTGCGCCCCAGCCACATCAGATCTCCAAAGCCTGCCAGCTTGCTCTAAATCACACAGTCATCTCATGTGGGCTGTCTATGTTATTTCTTTCCAAGATAAAAAGAGTTGGTGAGCTCTATGAAGCTACAAAGTATTATGAGTGCTAGCTAATTCCTCAGGACTCATCTTCTCTTCCCACTTATAAATCTTTCTAGAGAGAAAGATTTTTTCCTCAGAAGACTAACCCTAAATTTTATTTTAAATTAAAAAACAACCTATATAAGAAAGTACACAAATTATCAGCGTACAGTTTCATGAATTTCACAAAGGGAAGCACTACTCTCACCAACAAGTAGAACATTTACTAGTGCTCCAGAAAACTCCCCGGCGACCCCTTCCAGATACTAAAAGTCATTACCTGACTTTTAGTACCATAGATTATTTTTTTCTGCATTTGAACTTTATATAAATAGAATCTTATATAGCACGTACTCTTTTTTAAGTATATGTTATTGATTATGCTGTTACAGTTGTCCCAATTTTTTTCCCTTTGCCCCCCTCTGCCTGGTCTACCCCTTCCCTCCAGTAATCCCTCCCCACCTTAGTTCATGTCCATGGGTTGTGCATGTAAGTTCTTCGGCTTCTTCCTTTCCTATACTATGCTCAACACCCCCCATTTGGAGGGTTATCAGCTGGGAGGGGGAAGGGGGAAAACTGGAGAAATGGTGCAGGGGTCAAGAAGCATAATCGATAAGCCTTTCCCTTGCCGGATCTATGGGTTTGTTTCCAACTTTCTAAATGGCAAATGACATTTAGTTTCCTTGCTTGGGGAACAACATCTCCCTCTACAGGCAGTCTTCTACCCCCTCCCCAGTTTAGAGAAGGAGCTATGCCCTCAAAGGCCATCTGAGGCAGAAGGTGAGGGTGGGAGGTGGAGTTACTTAAGTGCAGTCGGTGTAGTTTAGTGGTGACTAGTTAACAACAAGGGGCCCGAAGGCAGGTAGAAGTGGGTTTAAGACTCAAATCTACCATGTAACTGCTTTATTACCCTGAAACTCTCTAAACCTCAGTATTCTTATTAACAAAACGGGAGTAATGCAGAAAAGCCCTGTAAGCTTTTATGAGCACTGAGATAAGGCACGTGATGCATAGAGCTGGTAAAAAATGTAAACTACTTACACTGTCCCTTATACTAATCGCTGCTCTGGGCACCTCTACATGCATCTTCAGGTCCTGTCGCCCACCTCTGACTCCAGCCACTGTTGTGCTGTGACCATCTCCACCCCACTGTAATCGGATGGTGCACGCCTTGCCTGCACCGCGTACCTCTTGCTTTCTGCACCCGAGCATCTTTGATACTGTAGTATGTGTTCAGAGTCTGATGAGCGCTCACATATATATGTGCACCCCGGAAGCTCAGGGGAGTTAAGGCTTGTGCGCCACCCCCTTCGATAATGGAGGATGGGAGCCAATGCATAGTGGCTTCCTCCTGCATCGCTGGGCTCACTATTCTAAGACACATGTCATAAGCCTTCTCAAAAGGTCCCAGCAGGATCAAGAACCACTTGCCTATAGTGAAAGCCAAGTCAGTAACGCTTGACTGAATCACACTTGGCACTCCCCCACATCGCGCAGGCCCGCATCCCCCACCCCCTCCTCTCTGGGATCACTTCCCAAACAAGCTACCTGCATACAAGCCTTTGTCTCAGCTGGGCTTTGGGAGAACCTGGGCCAGGAATCAGCAGTTACCGAGTTCCTAGCACTGGGGGATGCATAAGGGCAGGGGTCAGTATGCTTTTTCTGTGAAGAGCCAGAGAGGAAATATTTTATGCTTTGCAGGCCACAAGGTCCCTGTTGTGACTTCTTGATTGTGCTGGTTTAGTGTGAAAGTGGCCCTCAACAATACATACATAAATGAACATGGCTGTGTTCCAATAAAACTTTATTTGCAAAAACAATCAGTGGGCCGGATTTAGCCTATCAGTTGTGGTTTGCCAACTCCTGCATTAGGGCCACAAAGAGGAGTAACATTGATCCCTTCCTCCATGAAGCTCACAGTCTCGTGTGGAATGGAGGAGTGCCTGGAAATGAGACCCTAACGTGGCTGGAATAAGTCATAGACAACCTTGGATACCATGCTAAGGGATTTTGCCTTTTTCTTTGGCAGTAAGGAACATTAAATCAATTCTCATCTCTTGTAGTGACTGCAGCTGGGAATAGGTTATTACACTGACAAGAAGCGAATTGCTTCTCTTTAACATTTATGTGAAACCCAGCCCTGCCCGAGGGCTGCCCTGCCTGCCCTCCTCCAGTGCGCGCGTGACATCCAACCCCCCATCCCCACCCTACTGTATCAACAGGGCAAAGGTCCTGAAGCTGATAGCCTGGAGGCCAGGTGTGTTTCAGAATTCAGAATATTTTTGGATTTCAGAAAGATAATAAAGTGAAAATTCCATATATTTTGTAATATCCCCATTAGGGCCCAAGGCAGCATCAAACACATTAATATTTACAATAAAACACTATAAACAACTCAAGTCTGTTCAGGGCAGTTTGGGCCCTAACTGAGCTAAGAGAAATATTTTGGATGTTAGAGCTTTTTGGATTTCAGAATTGCAGACTCTGGACTTGACTTGTTGTGTTGCATTTCACCCCTAGACTGTGATGTCCTCCCGGCCAGCACCTGAGTCGTCAACACCCACACACGGCAGGCACCCAATGAATGGTCGCGAGAGGGAGCTCACAGAGCGGATGGAGAACCGTGTTCAAGGAGGGAATCAGTGGAAGAAGGGGCTGATTGGGGACTCTGGTAAAGGACATGGGGAGGCTTCAATGCTCTGATTAGGATTCTGGACTTAATCTTGAAGGTGATGGAAGCCCTCATTTAAGTCGTTAGGTAGTGGAGTAACTCAACAGCATATGAGGGCAGCGAGTCTCATACCAGTGTAAGAAAGGTGTTAGGGTAAGGACTGCGGAGGTTCCTGCCATAGTGAGGCAAGAGGTGTCTGTAAATAAGGCAGCGAATGCAAACAAGTGATAAAAGAGGCAGATCTGGCAACTACTGATGCTGGGGGAGAGGGAGAAGTTGGAGTTGAACCTGACCCAGTGGCACCAGTTGAAGACAGCAGAGTTCAGTCCTCTCTGATCACAGACTCCAGAGCCCAGATACAGATACTTCCGTATAAATCCCTCTCTGTCACTTACCCTGTGACCTGGGGCAAATCACTTAACCACTCTGTGCCTTAGCTTTCCCTTTTGTATCAACTTCTGAGAGTTGCTGTGAAAATTAAATAAGTATTTGTAATGCACCTAGAACAGGGCTTGGCTCCCGGCTACTACCATTACCTATTGCTGACCATTGTTTCATAAGGTTGAATTCCCTAAATGATTCACCAAGGGACTGGTCTCCTCAGAGTAGGATGACACCTCGGACCCTTCCAGGAAGTGACAAATGAGTAGTAGAAATCTAGTAATAAGAGTATGTAATAAAGATAATAAATGTATGGAGAGGATCTCTTCAGGGGACAGGACTTCCTCTGGGGGAGGGTGGATCTTGTAAATATCTATTCTATTCACGAGGGCTCTTTCTTTCAGTTGCGACTTTGCTATAGTTGTTTCCAGCATTCTTGTGGCATCCATCGCAGCATGCCAGGGAAACTTTAAGTGCTGGGTCATTCATTTGGAGGTAGAAGGCTATAAGGAGGGCTGCCTGGAAAGCCTGTAATTTAGAAATGTTCAAATCTTTGCATCTAGTGGAAATGGTGTCAGGTTTGTGCCAAAAGGAAAGTCGTAATTGCTATGTGCTTCCCTTCCCAGCCCTCCTGGGCAAACGAACACAACCAGCCGGCTTCAGAGCTGTCATCTACAGACATTTAGCAGACTCTGCAGCTTATTCTACCAGGCTGTCATCTCCCAGGAACATTACCCAAACACTGCAACAGCAAATACTCCTTTTCGCAAGTGAGGGCTGCAACAAAGTTGGCATCTCCCCTTTCATCTGTCCTGAACTTTGCTGCCAGATTTCCGTGTCCTTATGAACTTTCTTTAATGAAACTTCCTCCACTATGTCGGTCTACTGTTTAATAACCACTAATGGCTCCCTTGGTCCTCTTGAATCAAGTTCAATCTCTTCATCTTGACATTGGAGGACCTCCATGATTGAGCAATGGATTTTGGCCCCCAAAGGCCTCTTAATCTCACTAACTCTGTCTTTTAGTGTCTCCCAAGGCTGCCATCTTTATTCTCACCTCTAAGCTCTTCCTTCAGTTTTCACTCTGTCCACACCCTTCACCTGGAATAGCCTCTTCCCTTCTGTCCATTTATCCAAACCCTACTTCAGCCTTTAAGATATAAACTAACCTTTCCAAGAAGCTCTGGTGCTCTCATTATTCCATTTCTCACTCATCTCCTTTCTGACTAACCGTGCTTAATTTGTCCCCTGTCCATGCCTGCCTTGGGTTTGCTAACTTTTACATACATATGTTTTTTAAAGATTTTATTTATTTATTTTTAGAGAAAGGGAAAGGAAGGGAGAAGGAGAGGGAGAGAAACACCTATGTGTGAGAGAAACATAGATTGGTTGCCTCTCGCACCCCCAACTGGGACCTGGCCCGTGACCCGGGCATGTGCCCTGACTGGGAATTGAACTGGCAACCCTTCGGTTCGCAGGTCAGCCCTCAATCCACTGAGCCACACCAGCCAGGGCTGCATACACATTTTTATTTATCACAATAGACTGAAAGGGTCTCGAAAGTCAGGATCAGTGCTGGTGTGCTCTGGGCACATGGTAGGCACACATGGAATACTGGTTGCTGGGCTGCTTTCCCAACCACCTTCCACAGACAAAAAGATGGGAACCGTCTCACCTAGATAACAGGTCTTTCTCAGCTGGATTACAGACATCGATTTGAAACCTGTACTTCACGTTATGCTTAAAAGTGAAATGTAATCATATTCCTATTAAAATCAGATAATAAGCATGACTACCACTATTTAATATTCTACTAGAGGTGACAGATAAGCAGCGAATGCATGAAAAAGAAATAAAAGTTATGCTTATTCATTAAATCCCCAAAGAATGAAAGAACAACTCATTAGAACTATCAAGGGGGTTTGGCAGTGTCCAGATTCAAATTCAAGGTACATGAATCAATACGTTTCCCAAACACAAGCAATCAATGATTAGAAAGTATAATAGGAAAAAAGAACCCATTCAAAATAGCAATAAAACTGTAAAATACCTTTGGGGGGGGAACCTCATAAAAATGTGCAATTTAAATGAAGAAATATTACATTACTTCGCTGGAGAACATAAAACAGCAAATAAATAGGGGATAGTCCATGTTTCTGACTTGGAAAACATATTGTAGGGATGCTGACTCTCCTCACATTAAACTATTAATTCAATGCAACACCTTTCAAAATCTCAGTGTAAGTTTTTATTAGACACAACAAACTTATTCTGTGGTTTGTCTGGAATTATGAATCTGCTTGAATGGCCATGAACATTTTGAACCATAAGATTAATGAGTGATGACTTGCTATCAAAACATAAAATATAATTATGCTGCTAAATGGTGTGGGTCTCATGCAGGAATAAAAAGATCAACAGAACGGAACAGGCCTGTATCAAAATTTTATATTAGATAAAGTAGCATGTCAAGCAGTCAGGGAACGGACAAGCTATTCGATAAATGGATGTGAGACAACCAACTAGTCATTTTGAGAAAAAGAGGTAGACTTTGATTTCCATCTGTGCTGATGTCTTTGGCTTGCTCCTCCGGATACCTTTGTCTCCTTCGACGCCCTGGTCTTTGCCTGAGAGGGAATCTATATGGTCTATATTAATACCACTGGGCTTCATCATCCTGGGAGTTGAGGCCAGGACAAAGAGGAGAACTGGCAGGAAATCAGAGGAAAGGAGTGGGGTAGGAGTCTCTACAACCTCAGGCTAGTTGCTTCCCGTAACCAAAGTCTGAGCTCCTGGGATGTGACGGTCTTCTCTGCTCCAACCTCTCTTTCCCCACCTCCTGCTCTTCAGTGAAAGCTCCTCCCCCTGTTGTTGTGGTCACACCATTGTAAATAGACCCTTTGTTAAACTGACCCTTTGGTAACCTCATTTTGAGCTTGCCCTCTATTTTCTACTGAGACTTATTTGAAGCATATCATTCACAAAATTAAGACATAAATTTATTTTTAAATTTTTAAAGATGTTAAAACTATGGGAATATATTTATAATCTTGGACCTAGGAAGATTCTTTTTAAAATGGACGCAAATCAAATGTCATAAAGGAAAGTGTGGATACATGTGATTGAAGTCATAATTTTAATTTTCTGGATGATTAGATACCTATAAGCAAAGTTAAGAGAAATGTGGAAAGGAATATTTAAAATGTATAATGAAGTATTATTTTATGGAATGAGTTTATATAAAGATCAATTTTAAATGCTATATATAAAATATTTTTTGCACATAAAAATATTTTTATATAATTATATATTTAACTACTTTAAAACCAGTTTTAAAAAGCTACATCATTAGGAAAACAGACAAGAATATGAGTAGGCCCTTCACAGAGGAGGAAGCAGAAATGGAATATATATGAAAAGATTCTTAATATTACTAGTAATCGGGGAACCGTTTTTAACTATCAGATGGGCAGAACTTGAAAGATTGATAATATCAGGAGTTATTGGGTGAGTAAGGAAATAGGCTCTCTTGTTCAGACTCAGGGAAGATGTTTAAGTTGGCAAACTTTTTGGAGGAAGATCTGGAAATGCCTATTAAACTTATAAATGAGTATCCCTTATGATCCCATTTCTTGGCATCTACCGGGGATAAAAACTTGCAAATTTGCTCAAAGACGCACATATAAGGGATGCTCATCATAATATTATTTGTAACAGTAAAGAACTGGAAACAACCTAAATATCTTCCATAAACTATGGAATAATGAACACATTCCCATTATAGACTGTATGCAACAGCTTTTAAAAAGAGATTGATCTATATGTCCTGACCTGGAACTCTCTCTAACACATTTTATTCAGTGAAAACTCATTCAAGTGCAGTATATCACATAGGTCATGACACCACTTGTGTAAATTTAAATTCCCACAAAAATGAAACTATGTTCTTTTATATTTACTCGTATGCATGTAAATATACAGATAACTCTAAAGAATAAACACTAAATCGATATCTTTGCTACCATTGGGTAGGAAACTCTGAGATTTATTGGGAGCCATGTCAGGGATGTTTTAAAACTTTTTCTGCATTCTGTATTTCACTATTTTCTATAATGTTTGAAATTTTACAGTGTGACTGTATTTACCCATCAAATTACTATTTCTTCAGTGAAGAGTTGAAGCTTGTACTTAATTACTTCAAAAGAAAGAAAAGAAAGGAAGTACATGGGGCTTTAGAGCTACATGGACATGTGACTTCAAGAAGCCTTCATTCTCTGGGACCTGACTCTTTCCCTGTGAAACGGGGTGGTTGTTGTGATGGCTAATTAGATGAAGCCTGCGAGAGGTGCTGCTGAGTTCCTGGTACACAGAATGTACTGGTTGCCTCTCCTCCATTTGGCCCATGAGAACCTCAAGGGCCAAGAACATGCCTCGGTTGCCTGTATATCCAGGATGCCTGTGCAGATAGAAGCTCAGTTACATTTGCTGAAAGAATGAGTGAATGCGCAGGCCACATCAGTAATCTGTTAATAAATAAACATATGTTCACATGTGTTCGTTGTTAGTACATAAGCAAGAGATGCCGTTCTGGCTTCCGACAGGGAGATCAAATGCTTCTGGTTTGTGAGAACAAGAAATCAAAGAAACTCGGATAGCTAGGCCAGAGAGATAAAAATTTTTGAAGTGGGAAGACCCATCACATAGGTATGATGTTTTCCAACTTTCTCTTCAGAGCCCCAGGCTCTGTGGAGTGATAGGGCCACCAGGGGTATGAGAAAGCCAAACTGAGATGCCATGTTCAGGCTGAGAGATGGGATATACTCTTGGTCAATGCCAGCCAACTTCTCTAATTTTTGCCCCCACTGCCTCCTCTATTTTTAACTCAGGACCAACCAAAGAAACGTAAACACACTCTCCAAACCAGCTGCATAAGGTACTGCACTTCTGTTGAGCTGCCTTCCAGCTTCCCCATGCCAACCACCTCCGATCAGAACGTACCTGCAGTCTTCCCTCGTTTTCACTATAAAGCTTTCCCACTCCTCTGCCTGCCGTTGAGTCTCTGCCAAATGCTAGCGACGGCAGCTGACTCCCTTGATATATAGCAAGCGCTGAATAAATAGTCCCTGCTTGTTCTCGTTTCAGTGTTTTTGTTTATTCCCACAAGGTCGTCTCCCACAATTCAACTAGATATTACATGCGTGTTATATATTGGGTTTATAGATAATATTTCATCTAAAAAAATTCTACTGCTAAATTTTCAAAAACAAATCTCCAATGTAAATTAATGATGAGAGCTAAAGTTCTGAAGGAATCGGAACTGAAAAGGAAACAAATGATGCCCAGACCGATAGTAGCAAAAGACAGGGCTGGATCTGGACAGGGGACAGTGGTGTCCAGAGATTTCTGTGGGCTTTTTTTTCTATAACTCAGGCACAGCTCAGTCCAGAAACTGCAGGGACTGGAGGGCACAGATAAAATGCTTCCTTATTAGTCTGTCCTCAGGGCTGGGCTGGAGTTAACTACAGTTGTAAGCCTGTTGAAATGTCCACCTGCCAGAGGCGCAGACAAGTGAACCAAATATATGAGTAAGGCCTTGGGTGATTGAAAGAAGAGGAAGGTGGTGGGGAAGGTCCCAGCCCATACCTCCCCAGGAAAATGACTTCTCAGACACTTGAATTGGAGCCCTGCTCACCTAACCATGACTATTTACCTCTCTGAAATCAAAAAATTCTCACCATCACTCTCTACAGTCTGTAATCTATTTAAAATTTATTCCTGCTTCCCAAACTGGTGAATGTCAATAGATGCCTCAGTAAAAAAACGAACTTTGCAGTCATACAGATTTGGGAAATGTTAGGTGAAACCCAGTTAAACATTTCATATTAGTAGGAGTTTGTAAAATCATCAATATGCTAACATATGTTGTGAATGTGTAAGAAAAGGATACGGTATACAGCATTTTCCAAACTTGCTTAATCACGGAATTGATTTCCTGCCCACCTATTTATACCTGTCCCCCTAAACATCATTCTATGGCATACAATTTTGGAGACACAGTTTTGAGATACTGTTACCTTTCAGAGGAAAACTATTAGCTGGTTAACATCTCTTATCATCTACTGTAACTCACCAAAAGGAAAATCAGGAGGCCCCCTAGGAAGTGGCACAAGAGGGCAATTTTGATGGGAGAAGGAAAAAGATAGGATCATAAAGCAGAGTCGGAGGCTAATGGGGGTTACAGCTGGGTCTCAGTTCAGCCTGGCACAGATTAAGGCTACTACGTGTCAAATTCCAGATGGAGAAAGTGAAAGATTATCCTCACCTGGTTCAGAATTTTTCTTAACCAGCCATAGTATCATTATCTCTAGGAAGAGAGAGTGGCCAGGAGAATCATAGTATTAGATGAAAATCGAGATTCAGGCAAATGATTCTTTTATAGCACTTTAGCAATAATGGCTGCAGTCCAATTTTTTAATTGAGATAACTGAGGGCAGAGAAATTATGCAGCTTGCACGATGCCCCAGCAAAGCCACTTTTCTTTCTGCGACATCATGAAGCCTCTGATGGACCCCAGGGAAAGGGAGTGGAGTGGTAAAAGAATTCTGCTCTCACGTACTTTAGAATGACACAGCCCGCTCCTGCTGGTGGCGCTATCCAGAACACTTGGATGCGTGTCCTCCTCCGGGGGGTGCTTTCCGTGACCGCGACAGGGCAGTTGCTCATGAACTGTGTTTCTTCTTCATCTATGATCTACGGAAAACCAGTGACACATAAACACATTAAATTGTGCTTCACTTTGGGAAGGCTCTTAAGTTTCTGAGCTGACACTTCTTAATTTTATTTTTAAACCTGTCATTTTATGTTAGCAGCTCTAGATCCCCAGACACCAGAATAGCGCCTGGGATAGAGTCCCAGTCAACGCTTGTTGAATTAACATGACGGCAAGGGTTTGGCATATGTTCTGTGCTCTCTGGGATCAGGATCTTGGGTCAGCACTTTGAGGAACAGATCTCAAAATAGATGATGATCTTGCTCATTTCACTAAGACAAGGTATGTCCCACTTCAGGGAAGGAAGAGGAGAATGGGGAACAGAAAATCCAAAGCAAACCGCCTCTATATAGTTAGACTTTTAACTCAGCTACAATTTTACAACATGAAATTAAAATGTTAGAAGAAAACACCCCTTTGGAGAAGTATCTCAAAGCACGTAAAGTTCCCGGGTTTCATAGCACAGCTTACTTGTGCAATCTCTACTTTCTTAATTTGTGCATTCTATTAGAGCTCTCCCACGTTAGCCATCAGGTTTTCCTATGACACTGCGAAAAAAGCTGGTAGCCATTCCCCACAGCTGCTTTCAGTATTTCTGCCGCTTGCTTCTGGGTCTGCTGCCAGTACTTGCCTATCTGTCTATTAGAACCATAGACTATGGGTCTTTGGGGGAATAATCTAAATCCAATTGGTTTTAAGCACCAACTCCAGTTGATCAGTAGTGCCTATGTCGTGAGTACTGTTAATAACATTAATGGATAACATTTATTGAGTGTTTAATATGTGCCAAGCACTAAACTAAGTGCTTTTCTGAATTACTTGTTTAATCTTCAAATATAACCTAATGAGAGAGATCATTATACCCATATTGTACTTTTTAAAAATTCTTCTTCTTTTTTTAGCACAGCAGGTAAAAATAATTAAGTCACTCAAACCCGTTAGTTCATGGTGTATTTTCATCAGTGGACAAAGCAAAGGCAAGTGTCTATTACAATTTGTTTAGCTCTGTATTCCTTATTCTAGTCCCATTTTCCTCCTCTATTTAGTACTTACACCTAAATATTTAATATATGTTCTTCTGAGCATGTGTGTGTATATTACTTACTTGAACTTATATAGAATTGTTTTGTGTTTTAATGTTTCTTTCACCTAACCTTATGCTTTGGGGATATGTCTGTGTTACTGTGTGTGAACGTAATTCATTGATTCTGTTGCTTGCTATGCACTGCATGCGCAGACCACATGCTATCTCTCCACTCCCCAGTGAGGGGCACTTAGCTGACTTCCAGCTCTTTGCCTCCAGAAACATTGCTGCAATGAAGATTCTCGTGCTGCTCTACTTGTGAACACACGTGAGAGTTTCTCAGCAATATAAACCGTGTGGTGGGATTGCTGGGTTGTTAGGTTGCGGGTGTAATCATATTAATTTCACTAATTACTTCCAGATTGTTCTGCAGAATGGTGATGCCTACCTTTATTCTATTAGCTTTGCATGAGTGTTTCCATTTCCCCACATTCTCACCAGTATTGTAATTGTTGGGTTTTCTAATAGTTTCCAGTTTGGTACATGTAAACTAGTACCTTTTTTTTTTTTTTATTTCAAATATTTTATTTATTTACTTTTAGAGAGAAGGGAGGGAGAAGAAGAGGGAGAGAAACATCAATGTGTGGTTGCCTCTCCATGTGCCTCGCTAGGGACCTGGCCTGCAACCCAGGCATGTGCCCTAGACTGGGAATCAAACTGGCGACCCTTTGGTTTGCAGGCTGGCACTCAATCCACTGAGCCACACCAGCCAGGGCAGTATCTTGTTTAAATGCTAGCAAATCTCAGCATCTCTTCACAAAGTGATCACGTTTGTCTTTCTGTGAGCTGCCTACTTAGAACATTTGTCAGTGATTTTCCTGCCTTTTTGCTGATTTGTAGGACTTTCTACATATGAATCCTTCATCATTTACAAATACCTTTCTCTTCCTCACAGGCTCATCTTATCTTTAGAATTCTTTATTTAACAGCACTTAGTTACTTTTCATGTAGCCAAATTCATCATTTTCTCTCCTATGGCTTGCACTTTTTTCGTTTTCTCTAAAAACTGAGATCACAAAGGTATTCTCCAATATTTTTTTCCATTAGCTTTACAGTTTTACCTTTCATATTTAAGTCTTCAATCCTTTTGGAATTTATTTTTTAATGTGATGGAGTTAGGATCCAGCTCTATTTTCTCTTACTATAAGCTACTTTAAAAAATTAATATACTTTTTTAAAGAGCAGTTTTAAGTTTACAGCAAATTTGAGCAGAAATTATAGAGTTCCCACACACTTCCTGACCTCGCCCATGCACAACTTCCTACATTGTCAATATCTAGCACCAGAGGGGTACATTTGTTGCAACAGGTGAACCTACATTAACACGTTCTTGCCACTCAAAGCCCTTAGTTTATTTTAGGCTTCACTCTAGGTGTTGTACATTCTAATGGTTTTGACAAATGTATAATGACATGTATCTATCATTATGGCACTGTACATTATAGTACTGTACTGAATATCACTGCCTTAAAATCCTCTGTGCCCTGCCTATCCATCTTTCTCTCCCCACCCCACCAAAACTTGGCAAGTATTAATCTTTTAATAGAATCACTTATTAGTTCCAGGAGGGTTTTTTTTTTTTTTTTGCCATTTTTTCCCAGATTTCCCTACATATTATCATATCATATATGAACAAAAACAGTTTTATTTCTTCCTTCCCAACCTATATACCTTTTATTTTCCTTTGTCTTATTGGATTTGCTAGGACTTCCAGTATGATGTTGATCTTAACAGGAAAGCTTCAAGTTTCTTCCCATAGTATGGGAAGTATAGTATGAAATTAGCTATAGGTTATTTTTTTGTAGATGTTCTTTATCAAGTTGAGGACATTCCTCTCAATTCCTGAGAGTTTTTAACATTAATGTGTATTGGATTTTGTTAAATGCTCTTTCTGCATCTATTAATAAGATGATTTGATTTTTCTTCTTTAGCCTGTTGATATGATAGATTACGTTTGTTGATTTTTAAATGTCGAAACAGCTTTGCATATTGGGATAAATCCCACTTGATTGGGTGTACAATTCTCCTTGTATCTTTGAATTCAATTAGCTAATATTTTCTTGAGAATTTTTGCATTTATGTTCATGAGAGATATGGGTCTGTAGTTTTCTTGCAATGTCTTTGGTTTTAGAATTAGGATGATGCTGGCTTCATAAAATGAGTTGGAAATAGAAAATTGGTATAATTTCTTCCTTAAATGTTTGATAAAATTCACTGGTGAACCCTGGTGCTTTCTGTTTTGTAAGGTTATTAATTATTGATTCAATTTCTTTATTAAATATGGGCTTATTCAGATTATTTATTTCTTCTTGTGTGAGTTTTAGCAGATTGTGTTTTTCAAGGAACTGGACAATTTCATCCAGGTTATCAAATATGTGGACATGGAATTTTTCATAATACTCCTTTATTATTTTTTTAACATCCATGGAATTTTGAGTGATGTCTCTTCTTTCTGATATTAGTAATATGTGTCTTTTCTCTTTTTTTCTTACTTAGTCTCACTAGAGACTTACATGTTTTACTTATCTTTTTAAAGGGCCAGTTTTCGGTTTTGTCTATTTAGTTGATATCTTGTTGGTAAATCGTTTTCAATTTCATTGATTTCTGTTCTAATTTTTATTCTTTCTTCCCTTCTGCTTACTCTGAATATAATTTGATTTTCTTTCTCTAGTTTCCTCAAGTGGAAGGAAGCTTAGATTATTAATTTTAGATCTTTCTTCTATTCTGATATGTACATTCAATGATATAAATTTTCCTCTAAAAACTTTTGATGCATCCTAAAAATTTTGAAACGTTGTATTTTCATTTTCATTTAGTTCAACATATTTTAAAATTTAGTTTGAAGTTTCCTCATTGACACGTGTGATAGAAGTATGTTGCTCAATCTCAAGGTATATATTTGAAGGTTTTCTAGCTTTCTTTCTGATATTGATGTCTAGTTTAATTACATAGTGGTCTGAGAGCAGTTAGTGTATGCTTTCTCTTCTTTTCAAACTAAGATTTTTTTCATGAACCAGAATGTGGTGTATGTTGGTGAATGTTCTATGTGCGCTTAAGAAGAATGTGTAATCTGCTGTTGTTGGATGGAGTAGACTATAGATGTCAACTATATCCAGTTGATTGATGGCATGGTTGAGTTCCAGTATTTCCTTACTGATATTCTGCCAGCTGGATCTGTCCATTTCTAATAGGAGGTGTTGAAGTTTCCAGCTATAAAACTGGATTCATCTATTTGTCCTTGCACTTCTATTAGTTTTCACCTCTCATATTTTGACACTCTGTTGTTCGGCACATATACATTAAGAATTGTTATGTCTTCAAGTATTGAGTCCCTTATCATTATGTAATGCATTTCTTTATTCCTACTAAATTTCCTTGCTCTAAAGTCTGCTATGTCTGAAATTAATATAGCTATCCCTGTTTTCTTTTGATTAGAGTTAGCATTGTATACTTTCTCCATCATTCTACTTTTAATCTATATGTGTCTTTATATTTAAAGTGAGTTTCTATATCTATATGTGTCTTTATATCAAGAAGTGAGTTTCTTGTAAACAGCACATAGTTGGGTCTTGTTTTTTATTCACTCTGAAAACCTGATTTTTAATTGGTGTATTTAGAACATTGACATTTAATGTGATTATTGATTATAGTTAAATTAATATTTGCCATATTTGTTATAATTTTCTATTAGTTGCCCTTGTTCTTCATTCCTATTTTTGTTTTCTACACACTTTCTGCCTTCTGTGGTTTTTAAAAAATATATTTTATTGATTATGCTCTTACAGTTGTCCCAATTTTTTCCCCTTGCCCCCTCCACCCAGTACCTCTATTCCACCCAGCAATGCTCCCCTTAGTTCATGTCCATTGGCCCTGCATATAATTTTTTTGGCTTCTCCATTTCCTATATGATTCTTAACATCCCCTTGTCTATTTTGTACCTACCAGTTTGTGCTTCTTAATCTCTGCACCTTTCCCTCCATGTCTCCCTTCCCCCTCCCAACTAATAACCCTCCAAATGATCTCCATCTCTATGATTCTGTTCCTGTTCTGCTTGTTTGCTTAGTTTGTTATTTGGATTCAATTATTGATAGTTGTGAATTTATTGCCATTTTTATGTTCATCATTTTGACCTTCTTTTTCTTAAAACATTCCCTTTAGCATTTCATATAATATGGCTTGGTGATGACAAACTCCTTTAGCTTTACCGTATCTGGGAAGCACTTTATTTGCCCTTTAATTCTAAATGATAGCTTTGCTGGATAGAGTAATCTAGGTTGTAGATTTTTGCTTTTCATCATTTTGAATACTTCTTGCCAGTCCCTTTCAGCCTGCAAAGTTTCTTTTGAGAAATCAGCTGGTAGCCGTATGGGTATTCCTTTGTAGGTAACTCTCTGTTTTTCTCTTGCTGCTTTTAAGATTCTCTCTTTATCTTTAACCTTTGGCATTTTAGTTATGATGTGTCTTGGTGTGGTCCTCTTTGGGTCCATCTTGTTTGGGACTCTCTGTGCTTCCTGGACTTGTACATCTATTTCCTTCACCAAATTAGGGAAATTTTCTTTCACTGTGTTTTGAAATAAGTTTTCAATTCTTACTCTTTCTCTTCTTTTTCTGGCACCCTTATGATTCAGATGTTGGTATGTTTAAAGATGTTCCCATCTTTAGGATCCCCAAAGGTTCCTAAGTTTATTCTCTTCTTTTTTTTTTAATTCTTATTTCTTCCTGCTATTCTGGTTGAATGCTTTTTCCTTCCTTGTGTTCCAAATCGTTGCTTTGATTCTCAGCTTCATCCTTTCCACTGTTGGTTCCCGGTAGATTTTTCTTTATTTCACTTAGTGCAACCTTCATTTCTTCCAGGGTCTTTTTTATGCTGTTGAAGTACCTGAGGAGTTCCTGGAGCATCCCGATAATCAGTGTTTTGAACTGTGCATCTGATCATTTGCTTATCTCCATTTCATTTACTTCTTTTTCTGGAATTTTGTTCTGTTCTTTCATTTGGGCCATATTTCTTTGTCTCCTCATTTTGGTAGCTTCCCTGTGTTTGTTTCTGTGTATTAGGTAGAACTGCTTTGACTCCCTATCTTAGCACACTTGTTAAGTTGTTTGGGGTGGAACCTTAGGTAGTGACCTGGGCGGGAACACCTTGGGTCAACCACTCTGTTGCTCTTTGTGGAGGAGAGCTCATAAAGGGGACAATGCCACTGCTTGGCCTCTGGAGTTTTGCCTGGGAGGAAGCTGCCTCCCTACTCATACTTCACTTTATCCCCAAATGCCACTGGTACCCTTCCAGTTGTTGCCCTAGTGTTGAATCCCAGAAGGGGCGGGTTGGCATGAGTCCTAAGTCCTTTGTCAGCCCTTTAAGATGTTGCAGTTTCTTCTGCCATCCCAACCCTCACTGGTTTTTACAGCCCAGTATATGGAGACTCTTCTTCCTGGAGCTGGACCCTGGGCTAGGTGGTATGGTCTGGGGTTGGGAACCCTTGCCCCTGAAGTATCCTTCCTGTTTTTTATCTACCACACATGGGTGTGGGACCACCCATTCCCATCTCCATGCCTGTCTGAGTCACTCTGCATCTCCACACTTCTCTGCGCCTCTCCATGTCTCTGCCCTTCCTACTTGTCTGGATGAATGTGGCTTCTTTAAATTCTTGGTTGCTGGACTTCCATACAGCTCAATTATCTGATAGTTCTGGATGATGTTTGTTTTGTAATGTAGCTGTATATTTTGCTATAGTTGTGTACGGAGGTAAGGTATGTTTACCTATGCCTCCATCTTGACCGTAAGTCTGCCTTCTGTGGCTTTAACTGAGCATTTCATATGATTCTATTTCTCTCCTTTCTTAGCATATCAATCATACTTTTACCTTTGCTTTTTTTAATGGCCATCCTAGAATTTGCCTTACAATATATATTTACAACTAACCCAAACCTATTTTCAAATGACACTATATTCCTTCACAGGTAGTGCAAATATGTTATAATATGAAAATACTCTTGATGTTTCCATCCTGTTCATTGTATCACTGTCATTTATTTCACTTATACATAAGCATACATGAGTATATTTATAGCTATAAGTATACAAAAATTGAATACATTGTTGTTATTTTGAGCAAACTGTTATCTGTTCAATCAGTTAAGAATAAGAAAAGATAAAAGTTTCCATTTTACATTCACTTATTCCTTCTTTGAAGTTCTTCCTTTCTTTGTGAAGATCCAAATTTCTGACCTCTATTATTTTCCTTCTTGCTAAAGAATTTTTAAACAATTCTTGCAAGGTGGGTCTACTGGCAACAGAGTCCCTCAATTTTTCTTTGTCCGGGCAAGTCTTTATTTCTCCTCACTTTTGAGTAATAATTTTTCAGGGTACAGAATTCAACGTTGGTGGGTTCTTTTCTCTCAGTACTTTAAATTGTTTACTCAACTCTTTTTTGTTTGTATGATTTTTGAAGAATAGTTGGATATAAGTCTTATCTTTGTTCCTCTAAGATAAGGTGGTTTTCTCATCTGGTTTCTTTCAGGATTTTTCTTATCTCTGATTTTCTGTAGTTTAAAAATGACATGTTTAGATGTAGTGTTTTTGACACTTATCTTTTTTGGTGTTCTCTGAGCTTCCTAGATCCATGGTTTGGTGTCTGATGTTAAGTTGAGAATATTCTGTTGTTACTGTTTCAAATATTTCTTCTGTTTTATTCTCTCGTTCTTTCTTGGGATTCACATTATGCGTATGTTATACCTTTTGTAACAGTCCTTTGATAGTCTGCTGTTTTGTCTTCTTTTTTTTCAGTCTTTGTTCTGTTTGCTTTGCAGGCTTAGAGGTTTCTGTTGATATAGCCTCAAGCTCAGAGATTCCTCAGCTGTGTCTGGTCTACTAATAAGCCCATCAAAGGCATTCTTCATTTCTGTTACAAGGTTTTTTATCTGTAGCATTTCTTTCTGTTTTTTTCTTAGGATTTCCATCTCGCTCCTTACATCACCCATCTGTTCTTGCATGCTGTCTAGATTATCCACTAGAGCCCTTAGTATATTAATCATGGCTGTTTTAAATTCCTAGTCTGATAACTCCAATATCCCTGCCATGTCTGGTACTGGTGCTTTCTCTGTCTCTTCAAATTGTGGTTTTTGCCCTGTAGCAGGCCTTTCAATTTTTTGCTAAAATGTGGACATGATGTCCTGGGTAAAAGGAATGGAGGTAAACATGCAGGTAGTAATGTGATGGTAAGGTATGTGAGGGTGGGGGATGGTGAGTACCCTTCTACTGTCCTGTTGGTAGGCCTTTGTCTTTCAGTGACTTGTGTTCCTGGATTGTGAACTTCACAAGTGGTCCTTAGTTTTTTTCCCTCCTTAGATTAGACAGGATGGCTGGAGGGGGCAGAAGTTGTATGCCCCACCCCTTCCCATAGGTCAGGCTCTGGTAAAATAGTTTGTCCCATGGGCAGGCCTTGTTTAGAACAGAATGCTCTGGCATCTTTAAAAATGGTTCATTGTCTCCTCCCCCTGCCAGGAATATATGCGAGGGACTATTTCTCTGATATTCACTGTGAGGACAGACCTGGTAGAGCTCACAAAAGCTTTGTGTCCCTCCCCAATTCACCAAATGAGGGCCCCTGCAGCTTTGAGCTCTCCAGTTGTCAACACTGAGCCTTCAGCGATCTATCAGCTACAGTTCAGATTCCCCACCCTGGCATGTGCAGGTGTCTGTTCTGGTGGGCTGCAATTCCCTGTGCCCTCCTGCATGTCTCACTGATTTTGAGGGCTGTGGTGATGGATATAAGAAGAGTTGTTGATTTTTTTTCAGTCCATTTGTCTTTATACTTGTTGTGAGGGTGGAGGGGCAGTTTCCAAGTTCGTCACACATGGGATGGGACACCAGAAGCCCATACTGTGAGCTACTTTTAATACTACTTAATCCTTCTTTCCCTCACCTTTTTGTGGTGCCCCCTCTCTTATATATAGAGTCATGATGTGTGTCATTGAAACAAGGATGGAAAAAGCTGTTAATAATTGTTCTGGGACAACAGGCAAAGCTGAGACTTTCCCAGGGAGATGGGATGTATGTTCACCATAATCACATACCAGCTTCCTAAAAACTCTTGTTTTGGGCAGTTAATAACTGGAAGGGCAAGTCTTCGTCCTTGTTCTTCTTTATCAACATCGTGTTATCTCTTTGTGGGCCTTTATTTTTTCATCTATGGTATGGATACTCTAAAAGCTCCCTTACCTCTCTGTCATTTTATCTTCCTGATGTGACAAAATCCCAAACCTAGATGGACTTTTCACACCTGAGCAGCACGGTGCTGCTGGACAAACCCTGTGATAAGACCGATTGTCTCCTATGTTACAGACTCCTGGTCTCAAGTGTGCCCTGCTCTAGTGCTGTATGTATCTGGCTAACTGTTACTTTCCCACTCTTGACAATGGTGATTTCAAATCTGCCCAAATCCCCACAAACCTCTTATTGTATTACTTTGCCTCTTACCTTACAGAAACACAAAACAACAAAACCCAGAGGTTATCAGATACGGCGTCTCTCATTTTCCCATCTGCAGTCACCCTGACCTCCTTCATTCCTGTTATAACAGAGGAGCCTTACTTTGCTTCCATCTCTGCTTTGGTCCCATCCCTTCTTCCTGGCTCTAACAATTTCCCCTTTTCTCTTCTCCAGCTTCAAGTTTTGCCCCAGCTGAATCATTCCCATTAGCCTTTTAAGCACATTTGAGTCTCTCCATTTAAAAATTAAGAGACATGCTTAACCCTCATTCCCTTCTGGTTATGGTGGTATCTCTCCTCTTGCCATCACAATGAAATTATTTGAAGGAATTGGCTATACTTACTGTCTTCATTTCACCTCCCACTCATTCTCAACTCAGTCCCAGGTGTTTGGAGACCCATCACACTACCGAAACAGCTCTAGCTAAGGCAGTCCTTGGCTTCTGCAATGCTTAACCCAATAGATACTATGTAATCCTTCTCGAAAGACTGTCTTCCTTTGGTTTCTGTGCCACAGCTCCTCACTGCCCTCCTCTCCCACTTGAACTTTCCTGTCCACCGTCTCTTAATTTTCTTTGGCTGTTCATCCTACTCTACTGGCTTTTTTTTTTTTAATCCTCACCTGAGGACATGCTTATTGATTTTAGAGAGAGAGGAAGTGGGTGGGGGAAAACACACACACACACATACACAGAGAAAGAGAGAGAGAGAGAGAGAGAGAGAGAGAAAAGCATCGATGTGAGAGGGAAACATTGATCAGTTGCCAAGTTGCCTCCCTCACATGCCTCAACCAGGGATCAAACCTGCAACCTGTATATGAGCCCTGACTGGGGATCGAACCTACAATCTTTTTTTGGTGTATGAGATGATGCTCTAGCCAACTGAGCCACTTGACTAGGGCTCTGCCAGCTTTTAAATTTGGAATTGCTCAAGTCACAGTCCCAAGCCCTCTCTTGTTCTGACTTTTATCTCTCTGTAGTAGACTAATTCAGCTCATTCTTTAATTACTACCTCTGTATAGATAATTCACAAATTTATATTGTATTTCCAGTCCTAATGGCTTTCTGAGGTCCAGGCACGTATCGCCAACCTTCTATATTCTACTTGCATTTCCTCCACGGATCAAAAATGCCTAAAATCCACCTCGTCAACAGCTTAACTATCTTCCCTCTAACCTGGTCCTGTTCCAATTATACAAGTCAGGAATGTTGGAAGTCATCCTTGGCTTGTCCCTCTCTCTCCACTTTGCAGCCAAATGTTATCCGTTTTACTTTCCAAATATCTCTCGAATTCCTACCACCATCCCTACTGTTACCATAGACTAAACTACACATTTTTAATCTAAAACACTATGGAATTATCCTAACGAATCTTTGTATATCCTCCCTTGCCTTTCTTCAGTTTGTTCTCTATAATGCAAGCCAGAGCAATCTTTTAAAAACACAAATGTAATTATAGTATCTCCCTTCTTAGAACAATTCCACAACCTTTTATTGTTTCCAGGATCAAGGCTGAATTCTTACTGGAGCTGAGTCCCTGCCTTCCTACCTCGTAGTCTCATCCGGCGGCCTCTCTCGTTTTCTGTACTTGGCTACGCTGGTCTTGTTTTCTTCTGCCGAAGCTTAGTCAATTCCTATTTCCTTCTCCCCTCCCTTCTTCCCCTCCCTCCTTTCCTTCTTCCCTTCCTTCTTTGCTTTCCTCCATCTCAGCTCACTTTTCTCTGAAAAGCCTTCCCTGTCTCCCTTCCCTGTGGCAATTCCCCTTCCTTATATGTTCTCATAGACCATTGCTCCCCTTTTAGACTTTTTATCACTCTTTTAATTTTATATGCATGTATTTGATTCCTTGATTAGTATCTGCTTCTCTAATAATCTGTACGTTACATGAGGATAGTACTATCTCTTGGTGTTTCTCCACCCATTGTTTCTTCAGCACTTAGCACAGTACCTGGTCCATAACAGGTGTGCACTGAAGAACTGGGTGTACTTGCCCCGCCCCACTTAGGTTGGGAGATTCCTGGCTCTACTCCTGACTGCACTATCTGCCCCAGCTCCCTTAATTAGACAACTCCCTGGGCTTCCTTCTGACTTTGGACTTTGTTTTCCTGGATGGTTATTTCTAGCTTTGATAATAATAATAGCTAGAATTTTTGAGCAGTTATCTATTGGTCAAGGACTTTACATATGTTATTTTCATTCCCCTCAAACAGTATTAAGCCTATCCTTGAAGAAACCACTGTGATGCAGATGGGTTCAGTAACCTGTCCAAGTCCCACAGTGGCAGAGCCAGGAATTAACCTCAGTCCTAGGCGGCTCCAAAGCCTGTGCTCTCTTCCTTATTCCACAGTCCCTCCTAAAAGTGTCATTCATTCCCCTTATGTTAGGTAGCCAGGCTTAATCCCATAGAACCACATACACAGGACCAACCAGCCCCCAGCACCTAAACACGCCACCCCAACAGACACACACAAAGTATTTTGCAAATGTACTTTTGCTTCATATTTTCTTGAGGATTTCTTAGATTTCCTTCTGCAGTTTTGTTGGCATGAGGGTGGATTTCCAAACAATGTGATTTTCCTGGATTTGAACAGTTGGGCTCCGGTGAGGACTCCCTTTACAGATGTCACAGAGAACTTTCACAGGTACCTTGGATCCTAAATCTTTAAAAGTCTTGGGAGGGTTCTGGGTGCCTACATTGGGAAAACTAAAAGGAACTAATATTTAATGAACACCTATTATGTGCCAGGTACTTAACATGGCCGCATAGCTGAATTCTATCAAGAAGTATTACCATTTTACAGATAAGAAAATGAATTTCAAAGCAATCTGGTCTGGATTCTGACCCAGGGCTGTCTGAAGCCAAAGCCTGCGCTCTTTCCAGTTGCCTCTGGCAAAGATCCCGGTGGCTGATAAGACTAAGACCCTTGGCCCAGAACTGGAACCAAGAAGAGTGTTTTCTAAAGCATAATAGCCTCCTCAGGTAAATACAGTTGCTTCTGCACAACCTCAGATGCCAGATGGTAATTAAGTATTGAACAGAAGGGCTTGTTTCCTCTGATTCAGAGAATGCTTCCAAAGTTGTTTGCTTTTCAGAAAATATTAGCTTATTTCCACAGCTTTGGTCCTGTCAGAACCTGTTGTTGTGCCTTTCCCCAACCCCCCAAAGTCTCCACATTTGTCGGGGTCTAGAGTAGACTCATCATGTTAGCCACCAGCTAAATGAAGCTCCCTTAAAAAGCCTTCACCAATTATTTCAATCTGTGGTTTCTTTTTTGTGTACCTGAGGTCAGGAAATTAAAACATTACAGTAGGGGGATTGTATCTCATCATAGTACTATGGGTGATTTTTATTTCCTCTCTATGCTTATTGTATTTTCTAAATTTTCTACAATAATGATGTATTACTTTAAATGAAGAAGTTTCTAATTTTTTTTTTAAGAACGTCATTACAACAGTCCATTTTTAAAATATAGGCTAAAATAAACTTTCTCAGCTCAAGTTTAAGTTTAAAGTCACTTTGGAGAGATTTGCTGATCAAGCAGGCTGTTTGACTCACTGCAAGAGAGATAGTTTAAGCACCTATAACTGTAACTGGTCACCATCCAACCAGGTGGGACAGCCAGGTAAGCCAGGTAAGACCCAGGTTTGACAGGTGGACAAGGTTTGATTTCCAGAATTCTTGGCAACCTAAGGTTAAAGCAACTGGTTGGGTATCTGGTCATAAAAAGGCCTTTTCAAGTATTAGGGACGTTCTAAGCTACCTCATCAGCATGACTTTAAAGTCTTCCAAAACTTTTTATTGGTCATAATCTTAGTCCTGACACCTTAGTTACACACCTGACCTATTTTGAAAGTTGCATCTTGACCTACCTTTACCCTGATGCTTTGCTTTTCTCTCATCCTATTTGTGGCCTCACTTTCTTTAGACGTGAATACACAATACTTCTTTCCCAAATCTAATCTTGGCTCCCCTCCTCAACTCTGGTCTGGATTTTCTCTTCTGGTAAGTTGCCTCGCCCTTTCTGGTCCAGCAGACATAAGCCTCGGGAGATGAACTTAAGCAACATTCCCAGGTGAAGTCGCACACATTTTTAAAAGTGTATGGGCCAGGAGAGTCAGACATCTAGGAGGATACTGTGCACAAATCCGCGTTGGTGGCCTTTTGGACATTTGTTTGGGAAACAGAGTCCCAGGCATCGAGATCAGGACTAGTGGTCAGGGTCAGGCCTCCAGTTCCCACGTGAGAACTGAGGATAAGTCATATAATTGCAACAGGAGCTTGAAATGGCACCCACCACAGGACACTGGTCCCATGAACATGGGCTTGCAGCAGAGTTGGCAGGAGAGCATAGGTTTGGAAACTTGGGCCTTGGGATAAGAAGGGACGTCTGCTGAGGGGATGTGCAATGGGAGTAAGAGAGCCACTCAGGAGCCCAGGGGTCAACGCAGGGCCCCATGACCAAGGATGCCTTGGAGGGGGACCAAAGTTTTGCCATGCCAACATATGCCATTTGGGATACTGATTTTAAGATGGTTATTTATTTAGTGTTTTAAATCCTCAACAGAAGACATTCTTTTCATTGCTTTTCAGAGAAGGAAGAAGGGAGAGAGAGAAATATCGATGTGAGAAACACTGATTGGTTGCCTTCCATATGCATTCTGACTGGGGATCGAACCCACTACCTAGGTATGTGCCCTCACCAGAAATCGAACCTGTAACTTTTCAGTTACAGGATGATGCTCCAACCAACTGAGCCACACTGGCCGGGGCTAAAAAGGTTATTTTTAAGAAACAAAAGACTCAGAAAAAACCTTGACATTCTCCCTAGCTGCCTAAGAGGAATTTAGATAGAGAATTTGTTCCAAGAAAGGAGAAATCACCATAGATAACTATAGTTTAATATAAACTAGTGTGTGAAGGACAGAGAGGAACCTAGCAAGGTTTATTTGTCCTAAGTCCTCTCGGTGTCCTATTGTTAGAGGTGGCCCAGAAAACATTTATTTACCAAACATTTGCTTTTCCATCCCCATGTGAATTGCCTTCCTGCCCTTTGAAATCGCAAACCACAACCCACCTGTCCGCCACCCCTCACCCCAACACACAAACACACCTTTCTCCTTGGTTCCAGGTGGCATATAAACCTCAACTGCCCAATGCCTCCTCGGGTCTCATATTCTAACGGTACCCCCGAATGTACATCCATAATGAGTTTTGAACATTTTCTCCTGTTCGTATGTCTCACATCAATTTGATTACTAGCCCAGCCAGAAGAACTTAGAAAGGTAGAAGGAAAATTATTTTCATGTCCCCACACCTATCGGAAATAGTGGTGTGATAACCCTTGAGTGGGAACAATGGCTGCTTAAGTCCTTGTCGGTCTGGGTAGTGGGTGGGCTAAGTCCGAAGGAGTGGGCATCAGTGTCCACAGATTATTGAGTCAGAGTATAGGGGACGCTACAGGGACTGGTGGGGAGAATGGGGGAAGATATGTTCTATGGCATCATTTCATACATATTTCTTCTCTAGAGGTTGTTGAGTAGTGACAGTAATGGGGAACTCAAATGTTGGAAAATTTTTAGTTTCAGGTAATAGCCAATCAGCTTAGTAATTAATGCATGTAAAAAGCTATTGTTGCAGAAACTGAAGGTATGATCATCCTTGACTCCAGGAGACCATAGTCAGTTCCACCTTGGTGCCTCAGGAGGACTGCAAGCAACCAAGGTGGTATCTGAGCCATTGTGCTCCAGGGTGAGATGCCCACTACCCAGGGCACAGATGAAAGAATGCTGCAGTTTTTATCTAATTAACTTTTTCCCTGAATTCCAAACTGTTTACCTACACTTTTCTTCTCCTTATAAAAAGAGTCAGTTTAAAATGGAATTTAAGACGGTCTGTTAGGGTACAAACCCACCGTCTTCTCGGATCACAGACCATCTGAATAAAGTGCCCATAAAGATTCAATCCCTGTCTGCTTATTGGGTTTGGTAGGTGACAGGCAGCATGAATGTCAGCTTTTCCAGTTTCAACAGAACAGAAAATGCATAGATATTTGAGTCAGGTAGGTTTGAATTAAATCTTGGTTCTGTCATTTTCCAGTTGTATGACTTTGGTCAGGATTTGTTTTCCCATCTGCAAAATAAAGATAGTAGTACCCATCTTGCTGGGTCAACAAAAGAAGTACATGAGATTGTATTTACAAAGCATCCAGTACCCATAATGGGTCCTCAGTGTACTATAGTTAGAGGAAAGTGGTCCCCCAACACCTAACACAGAGAAAGACACCCTAAGGAGATAAAGGAAGAATACTTTTTTTCATTGGAGGAAAACCAGAAAACAGAAAAGCAAAAATTATGAAACAAACATTACTTGTAATTCCACTACCCCCAAGATAGTATACCTTTTCTGATTATATATGTACAGGCACATGTATGCAATTCTAAAACACAAGATTATGCTATACTGTCTTGGAACCTACTTTTCACTCAGCAACACACCATGAACATTTTTCTTTTCTACTCAATATATATCTCAATAAAATTTTCTATTGGCTGCATAATAGCCACAGTACGGATTATCCACATTTTATTTAACAAACATCAGTGTGTTGAACATTTTGTTGTTTATGATTTGGGGCTATTAAGACCATCCCTTATGGCTAAATTTCACATCTTCCATTTTTCTGGGAGTAAAATTAATGCCAATTATTATTGCTGGATCTGTCCAGGAAGGGCTTTTGAACCACTTCAGTTATATCTGAGAGACATTCCAAAGAAAATAATCCCGGCCGTTAAACCGCCTCTTTCTGGTTTCCCATGTGTATTTTCTAAGTCTGAAAAATCTTGGAAGGAAAGACAGCTGCTTTGTCTTTTATGAAAGAGCTTTCGATATAGATTTTTAACAATTAAATAAAGATTTTTTTCTTTATTGCTCTAAACAGTAAGTTCAAAAAAAGAAAAGAGTAAGTTGATTATGGAAAACTTTACAAAGACAGAAAGTAAATGGGAAAAAAGTCCTCCACTGTTGCAATAATTTTGGTTTATGTGTTTCCTTCTAGAATTTTCCCTAGTTATACTTTGATATTTGTAAACAGTTGTGTTCATATTGTGTGTATAATGTTATGCCTGATTTTTGTGCTGGGAGCCTCTCCATTTTTCCAGGTTCTTTGAAACGTACCAGAAACATTATTTGAATGTCTGCATTGGCTGCATTATCCGGTGTTGTTTTTGACAGTGGTCCCTCTTTTAGGCTGTAAAGATTTAGATCTAAGACTTGTCTTCTTTCCACAAAGTCCTACAAAGTCCTACAAAGACTCCCACCTCCCAACCTCATAACCCCTTACCGAAGCTACTAGCACCCCTTTCTGCTATAGCATCTCTTCCAACAGATTTTTATTTTCATTGTATTCATCTTTGTTACCTTTTCTGCTTTATATTCTCTTTCCCTGGGGTGTGCCCTCCACCTCCCTGAGAAGCACCTGAGAACCTGCAGAGGTAGCCATGGACACTGCAGGTGGCCCCTCTGTCACCTGGCCCTGGGCACATGGCCTCTAATCCAGGTCGAGTCCCAAGAGCTAATGGATTGTGTTCGTCCCAAAAAGCAGGTTAATTCACCATGTTAAATGGGTTGCTTCCCATATTGAGAGCAAACACAGCAGGTCAGGCTTGGGAACGGAGCTGGACTAGAACACGTGGGAGCTCTGAGAAGGTTAATGACAAGTCTCTTTTCAAAATGATATGCTCTAAATAGATGCCCAGAACCCATTTGGAGGAAAAGCTGAGTGCTGTGTGTGAGAAGGAGGGAGGGAAGGCTGCTGGCTCAACACTGACTCACTCTTTGTTGTCCTGAGCAGCTCAGCTGCCAGCCATGAACTTGCGGGCACCTCACCGAGAAACTCTGGAGCCTGGGAGGTAGGCTGGACATCATCTCTTATTACTTAAGTGCTTATAGGGCTTTCCCTCGGCCCACCAATAGGTGGTAGTGAACATCCTGGGAGAGCCAACAGCCTATTTACGAGTGATGTGACTGGCAAATTCCTTAACCTTTCTGGAAGGAATCTTTTGATCTTTAAAATGTGGCCACCTCAATAGGCTGGAAAGTTTAAATAAGTTAATATATGGAAAGCAGGGAAGTTCCTGGTGCACAGCTATTGCTGTGTATATTATAATCACTGTGTATCGCTTATAATAATAAACATTATCATCATTCTCATGTCATGCTCACTCTCAGTGATTCTGGTAAAGACTATTTTCCCCAACTCATTACATTTTCAGCAACGTTTTAGTGCTCCTAACAAACTGGTCCTGGCACCAGCCCAGCTGGACTGCACCTAAATCCAGCTTGGCTTGGGAGCCTCCAGTGAAACTGGTGTGTGTGTGTGTGTGTGTGTGTGTGTGTGTGTGTGTGTAGGGGTCATTGCCTTTTCACTCTATCCACAGTGTAGCCTTTGGTTAAAAAGAAAGCCTGGCCCTGTTCAGCTGGTTGGAGCATCGTCCTGTACAACAAAAGGTTGAGTGTTCGATCCCCAGTCGGGGCATGTATGGGAGGTAACTAATTGATGTGTTTCTCTTTCTCTCTCTTCCTTCTTCTCTCTCACATCAGTATCTATATCCTCAGGTGAGGATTAAAAAGTGAAAGAGAAAGAGAAAGAGAGCTCCTCATTTTCCATGTGATGGTTGGGGAATCCTAAAAGATAGAGAAGGACTTCCAGGGAACTGGTCATTTATCAGGGGTAGGTAATCCTCAGTTAAAAAAAAAAAAGACTTATCTTCTTTAAAAGATTCAGGAAGAGCAGGAAGAATTCTCCTTCAAACCAGGTGAAATATGCCTCCTGGGACCCTGAGCGGCAGCATGGAGTAGTGAAGAGAGCAGGATGTATGGGCTTTGGAGCCAAACAGACCTGAGTCTGATTTCTGTCTTAGTCGCTGAATGAGCGTGAATGAAGCAACTAACCTCTCTGTGCTTCAGCGTCCCTATCTGTAAATTGGCTGGGTCATGCTGATGAAAGTGCCTAGCAGGGTAGCTGGAAGAGTTGGGTGGCTCATAACTGTGACTTTGAGTTCTTTTTATTTTTTTAAGATTTTATTTATTTATTTTTAGAGAAAGAGGAAGGGAGGGAGAGAGGGAAACATCAATGTGTGGTTGCCTCTGATGGACCCCCTGCTGGGGACATGACCTGCAACCCAGTCATGTGTTCTGACTGGGAATCGATCTGGTGACCCTTTGGTTTGCAAGATGGCACTCAATCCACTGAGCCACACTGGCCGGGGCTTCCCTTGGGTTCTTAAAGTGACAAGCAGAAAATCTTCCCTGACAGCAACTTCAGTGCCCAGAGCCTAGAAGGTGACTGATGCACATGAGTGAATAACTGGGAATTCCAGGGGATCCCAGAGTGCACAGTCACCGCAATGATATCTGGCATCATTGAGTCCATACTCGGTGTTCCTGCTAACACTTCGTACCCTTTATTTCATGTAATCACCTTAACAATCCTGTGAAGTAGGAATTATCCCCATTTTACAGATTCAGAAACTTAGACTAGGAAGTGGGGAGCCTGGGTTAATGTCCCCCATAACCCCAAAGCTTGTAATCACTGGATCTAACTCACTGTTGCCTTGTCTCCCACTTGGGGAGATGATGTCAGTTTGTTCACAATGCTAGAAAATCACTCTGGTAAACAAGTTTAAACAAATAAAACCATATAATTGGGGAACGCTATACTAGGCAGTCTAATGCTGAGGAACTAAATCAGCCTTTTAAGTTTTATATTGCAATACAGTTGCAGTGTTTAATAATTATTGCCAGAGAATGGTATGATGCAGTACTAAAAATGAGTAATTGAAAAGCCCATCAAGGTAGATGAGGCATCTTCTTGCTGAATGGCTCTTGAGTACTTTCCATAATTATTTCATTCAGATTTACGAGCAGCTCAGCCAAATGTATGTCTCTCTATCCTGCTCTGCCTGAAGTTCTTCAGGAAACCTTTTTACATTGGGCTGACACCCTCTGGATGGATGGACGGGGAAATGTCTCTTGTACACTAACAGGGCTTTCAACGGTTTGACTTCATTTAGCAAAGAACAAAATTAGGAGCAAAAACTCAGTTTGCTGAGAGCCCTCCACATCCCAATCACTGTGCTGGGCTTTATATGTATTAACTATGTCAGCACATTGAAAGTCCCTAATGATCCAGAGGGAGGACTAGGCTTGCCCTGTCACCGAAGAAAGTGAGGCTCGAAGAACCGGCGTCACTTCATCAGATTCCCCAGGTTCATAGTGAACTCACACCAGGCAGTCTGCCTCCAAACCAGTGGCCTCACCACGGTATCACCAGCCTCTGGGGAGAGAAGGCTTAGATGTTTGGACAGAGGATTGTAGTAAGGTCAGACGCAGAAGAAAACTGAACCCAGCCAGATTTTATTTGCAGCCCTGGCTCCTCAAACATCTGAGTGGATCCTGCAGCCCCATCCCGCCCTCCTCATTCCTTCATTCTTATGTTGTCAGCAGCTCCAGGCCGAGAGAGAGATCCAGACCGGTCTCCACAAGAGACGCAGCTTCCCATGGAGTCGGCCTCCCCGCCCTGCTCAGATCATCTGAGGCTGTGAGCTTTATCAAAGGCACAGGCTTATCAGCTTGCCTCTCCTGAGAGCCCTCAGAGTGGGAGTTCTTGGCAAATTCAGTTCACTGGCAAGTGTGGACAGATGGCTGCCTGGATGAAACAACCACCTTTGTTTCTGGTCGTACCCATATGTCAAAGTGGCCCAAAATGAGGAAAAGTGGGAGGGAGGAGGGAAAAAAGGGGGCTATCTTACAGGCCAGAAAAAAATAATATAATCCTTTTTTACATTGCATTTAGAAGATTATAAATAGAAGAGGTGGACTCTCAAGTTCTCCCCCACCCTGGCATAGGACACTTCCAGCAGGAGATGGATTTTTCTCCTGAACGTCCCAGTCACCTTCTTACCCTGATGCGTGGTTGTACTCTGCTCAAGTCAGCACACATCAGTACAGGGTCAAAAATGGATTCCCCTCTCCTCCACCCCTCGCCTTGAGAATGAGGTAAGGTTCTGCTAAGGATTATTTCAGAAGAGGCTTAAACAGGTCCTTGACTGTCTTGATTCTCCAGGATATAAAAGCATGGAAGATTTCCCTCCCGTTTTAGCATGAAAGGGGCAGACGTTGCACACTGACTTAAATCTTACTGACTACGGTACATGTCTGTGAGCTTCTCCACATTCTGGGGGAAAGCCGAAGTTGAACCTAACTATATTTTAACACTAAGAGTCTCTCTTAACAAAGTGGATTTATGGTGACTCTCAGTGGCTATTTGTCAAACACATCCAACGTGGTCGCTTACCGGCCGGCGGTTACTGAGTGCAGAACAAATTAAATACCTGAGAAGAATGCATTTTGTCTTTGTGTGCCTGAAGGTGGAGGGTTGGACGGGGGGATACACTCATCAAATCATGCAGAGAAGGGCGCGGGCCTTCCCCTCTGCTGTAATGGGCATGTAGGCTGGGCGCTGCGGGGAGGGGGCCGAGAGCCCGGCTGGAGCCTGGCTGAGGAGCAGAAGATGTGAGCGGTTCAGCAGCTGATGGATGACAGAAGAAGCTCTTCCAGATAATTACTAGAAGCTGGAGAATCAGCTGTTGCCCTGTCAACACAGTGTATTGCCGGAGAAAGATCATTAATGGGAAGGGAGTGGGGCTGGGAAGAACAAAGGGAGAGAGAGAGAGAGAGACAGGCAAAGGAGCCATGACTGAGGGTTCATCAGTGGTCCTGGCCAGTGGTAAAGGCGTCTATTTGTTGCTTGTCAACCTGGGAGGCCCTCCTCCTTCCCAGACACTGTTCCCTCTTTTTCTTGCTAGACTAGCTTCTACTAGAGGCCTTGCTTTCTCTGGGAAACCTTCCCAAAAACCCAGGACCTGAGCCATGTGTGCTGTTCTCTGTACCCGCCCCGTCACCTCCCTCATCAGCCCGCGTCCTTCATTCTCACCTCTCCAGGGCATTGTCACAACCACCCCCACCCCCGCTTCCCGATCTGAACATTAGAACCAGCTGGGAACTGTATGAAACTAGTGATACGTGGGCCTCACCCCAGACCATTTGAATCATAAGTTCTGCGAGTGGGGTCAGGGTAGTAACAAATTTTTAAAGGGCCCTGGGCTATTTAGATGGACATTTAGGATGACATCATCTTGAATTGTATCTGAAAGCAGGGCCTTACATTTGTGGTACCAGCACCTAGCACTGTGCCTGGCATATTATATACATGTAATTAACCTTTGCAGAATTAATTGATAAATTAATTACTGTTGCTGCCTTTTCAGAGAAAAGGAAATTGATTTGTGGAGGCAAAATAGCTGGCCCAGGGTAGCAAAGTTGTTGTATGCCCCACGGGTCAAAGACTTAGTCTGTTTTATTGTGCTCTGTGTTTCCAGTGCCTAGAGTTGGGTCTCAGATGGAACAGGGCTCAGGGCGTGTTTGTTGAACAAAGACTGCACCTTGTCTCTTACTTTGAAAATCAATTTCTTTCCATTCTATCTTGCTACCAGCTCTGCCTCTACCATTATCTATATGGCTTTGCACAAGTCATTTCTCTCTGGATCTGAGTTTCCTAAAATGAGGACATTGGATGAAATGGCCTCTGGAAGATTCCTTCCATTTCTGATCACAGCAGACGGCCCTGTCATCCCTTTAAGGACGCAGATCCAGCTATTATGCCAGCACCTTCTGCACGCAGCAACCTCTTCAGATTTATTAGGAGGTCCCTCAATTGCACCTTCCAGCCTTTTCCCCCACACTTCCCTTCCCTTTTCCCCCCGCTGCCTGCCTCTCTCTGCTTTCTCTCTCCTTTAGCAAGTATTCCTAGTAGGCAGGCTGTGGTCACGAGAGCTGGCCTCCATCTCCCGGTCATCCCTCGCTCCAAAGAGCAAATCCTCAGCTGAGAAAATGTGGTTATTAATCTCTCATCCCTCTAAATCCAATTCCAGAGAAGAGCATCACTTTGTTGACATAGCTGTAGCACAAAGGAGGAAGGGAATTTGCAGTTGTTAAATGTCCACTGCACACTTGGAACTTCATCCTGTTTTCTTACTCACGCTTCGCCTCTGACTGCCTGTCTATTGTGCCTTTACAGTATTTCTCTCCAGCATCCTAGAGCACCTGAGCTCCATAAACCATGGCAGCAACGTCCTAACTTATCTCTCTGCTTGCACACTGAACTCCTACAATCCAATCTTCCTGCAACAGTCAGAAAGCAGATTTAAAATAATACATTAAATCATGCCACTTCCTGGTTAAAGACTTCCAATGCCTTTCCACAGTACTTAAAGTCTAAACTTTATACAGTAGTGCCCCCTTACGCGTGGTTTCTCTTTCTGCAGTTTCAGTTACCTGTAGTCAACCACAGTTCTGAAAATATTACCATAAGTAGAAAATTCCAGAAATAAACAGTTCATGAGCTTTAAATTGCCTGCTGTTCTGAGTAGCATAATGAAGCCTCCTACCACCCCAATCCATCCTGCTTGGTTTGTGAATCATCCCTTTGTCTAGCAGGGCAGTGGTGTATACACTCCCCACCCATCAGTCACTTGGTAGCCATCTTGGTTTTCAGATCAATTGTCATGGTTTTGGTGTTGTGTGCAAGTAACCCTTATTTTACTTAAAAACATCCCTAAAGCCATTCCTATAATTTTGTTACAGAATATAGTTATAACTGTTATATTTTATTATTAGTTATTGTTAATCTCTTACTGTGCCTAGTTTATAATAAATCAATTTCAAATTAAATTTCATAATAGGTACATATGTCCAGGAAAAAACATAGGATATCTAGGGGTATGGCACTATCCTTGGTTTCAGGCATCCTCTGGAGGTCTTGGAGCAGATCTCCATGGCTAAGTTTCCCACTTGATCTGGTCTCTGCCAACTTCTTGGACAGCATCTCTTGCCATTCTTAGCCTCACCCGTCACGCTCCAGTCTCTTAAACACGCTCCACTCCAGAGGCTTTGATGGTTGCTTTTGGCTGTCTCCATCCTACATGATCCCTCCCATAGATCTTAAAGAGTTAGGAAGGAGAAGAGTAGGAAACAAATTTAAAAATATGTGAGACTTCATGGTAACTGGCGTTCAGGTGAACCAACATGAACTGACTTTTAGCTTTGCTCTTCCCCTTTGCTTTCTGGGCACTGCTACAGGAAAGGTAGACAAAGCAACTCAAGACAGTCTATGGAGAAAATCAAAGGCATATGCAAACCGTGGTAAGGAATCGATGCACTGCCTTCTCTTTACCTACTGAAAGATTTCCGTAATTCATAGCTTGATTTTTTTTTAGATGGTCAGGAAACAGAAGTTCAGCTTCGGGAAAAAGAAGCTAGAATTTGTTGAATTGTGTGCCAGGGCTTTTAAACATGATTTTGTTGAATCAGCAGAACAGCTTGCTGAAATAGGTGTTATGATCCTGTGTTACACAGGAGGAAACTGAGGTTTAGTGGAGTTAAGATATTTCCCAAGAGACAAAGAGCTTTTCTAATGGACGGAACCAATATTCTACCCAGCTGTATCTGAACCCAAATCCCAGGCTCTCTTTCCTGCCACACCATCTTCTGTCACTAAGCACATCCTTTCTTTCCAGTAAAAGCAGCCTCTGAGTAAATAACACTGTATGAGTAATCAATGATTAAGATATAAAATTGAGAAAAGTCTGCTTTTCGAAAGCACATGTGAAGTCTCCATTTACCTGTGCTACCTGTAATATCCTAACAGCAAGCCGTTCTCAAATACTCATTGAATTGGATCCTCTAAGGGCCTGTCCTTGAGAGCTCAGCTGGCCAGTATTCTGAGTTCCTAAATATACTTGAAAATAGCCAAATGTCATTTCTCCCAAAGCATTCTATAGTTTAGATTGGTAACCAATTCAAAACGACTCTCTGTTCAGTTAGTGCTTTTTGTGTACTTTTTCTTTTATTCCTCTGAACCATACGATCAAACTTCAGCAGGGTCACAGGCTGAGTGCCCTGCCGGGCCCTCTTTCTGGCTGAGTGTCGCCAAGAGAACAACCCTGCTTTCAGCCATCGGAGCAACAGTCAATGCTTTCACACAGCAGTCAGGGCCTCTGGTCAAGAGGGCAGCGAGGCCAGTGAGGTACTTGCATACCCCCAAACCACATCAGAATTACAGCTGAACTACAGAAAAACCATCATTCAGAAACACCTGAAATCTAGCTCAGTGGAAGTCCTCCAGCTAAGGATATTACGAAGAAACCACATCAAGACTGATAGGAGGGGAGAAGATATGAAACGGGTTGGTCCCATACCTACCTGTGGTGCATAAAAATTGGGGGTGCTGGGAAGAGAAATCCCCATAACTTCTGGCTATAAACACAGTGGGGATTGTGGCTGAGTGAGACGAAGAGTGAGTTTCTGCAGTCCCAGGCATTTCCTCTTAAAGGGCCCACATATGGACTTACTTGAACTCACTCCTGATGAGTTTCAATGCTGGGGCAGCGGCTTGAAAGGCAACAGGGACATATAGGAAGGAAGTGAAGTGTCTGGCATTAGGACAAGAGCTTGAGGGGCAGCTTTCTCCCAGATAAAAGTGCTAGCAGAAGTCATTATTCCTTTTCTGAGTCCTTCCCCTACAGGGTTGGCAGAAAGGCACTATATCTGAGTCTTCATCAACATGGCTGTCACTGTTCCCCCCACCCTAGTGATTCCCTGAGAGCCTGCCCCACCAACTTGTGGGCCCACCCAAGCTGTTTCCAGTGGCTTTTCCATACAATGGCCTGTTGCAGCTCATGCTTCCGATTTTCCTAAATTCCCTCAAACAAGCGGCATCTGACCTCAGCATGTCCCTTACCTCTCACTAAGTGGCCCCAGGCCCGGAACTAGCAGCAGCCAACCTTGGTTCGCAGTTGGCCTCACCTGGGCACCTCTAAGCCCAGCACAAGTAGCAGCAGCCATCTGCAGGTCACGTTGTAGCTCATGCCGGGTGGCCCCAGGCAGAACATGGTGGCAGCTGACCTTGGCCTGAACCTCCTGGGAGGCCCCAAAGCCAGCGCAATGAGTAGGCAGCTCCAGACCACGTCTAAGCACCACCCAATCACCTCCATAAGCAACACACTCAAGGGGCAAACTCAGCAGGCACCAGCACCCTATTGAAGTAAGTCCTGCTCTGAGGGGTGGGCCCTTGCACAGCTGATCCTCCACAGCGGTTGGTTATTGCAGCCAGTCCTTGCAGCTAATTGACCTGAAGGTAAATCCCTTCCACTGACTTGCAACAGCAAGTAAGTCTCAATTACAATAGGAGAGTGTACACAATGGGCGCACCTGGAGTGCCCAACTTAGGTGAACAGGGAGGCTATGCCACTGGACCCTACAGGACACCTACTATATTAAGCCAATCTACCAATGTTGGGAAATGTAGCAGCTCTACCTAATAAATACAAACAAACACAGAGAGGCTGCCCAAATGAGGAGACAAAGAAACATTGCCAAATGAAAGAACAGAACAAATCTCCAGAAAAAGAACTAAACAACATAGAGACAAGCTATTACTAGACACAGAGTTCAAAACACTGGCTATAAGAATGAATGCTCAATGAACTTAAGGAAAGAGTAGATGAACTTAGAACTTCAACAGCATTAAAAAAAACATGAAAACCATAAAAAAAAGAACCAGTCAGAAATGAAGGACACACTACTGAATGAAGAATAATTTACAGGGAATCAACAGTAGAATAGAAGGAGCCAAGAATCAAAGCAGCAATTTGGAGTCTAAGAAAGAAAGAAACACCAATCAGAACAGCAAAAATAAAAAAGAATAAAAAAAACAGGATAGTTTAAGGAGTCTCTGGGAAAACTTCAAGCATACCAACATTTACATCATGGGGGTGCTGGAAAGAGAAGGGAGAGAACAAGAAGTTAAAAACCTATTAAAAAAAAAAAATGACAGAAAACTTCCCTAACCTGGTGAAGGAAATAGACATACAAGTCCAGGAAGCACAGAGTCCCAAACAAGATAGACCCAAAGAAGCCCACAAAAAGACACATCATAATTAAAATGCAAATAGTTAAAAACAAGCAGAGAATCTTAAAGCAGCTAGAGAAAAAGTTAGTTACCTACAAAGGAGCCCTCATAAGAACTATGTATGATGTCAGACGGGTATAGAATTTATCAGGATGATCACTTGGTAAGTTATATAATGTCTAAATCACCGGGGTGTACACTTGAAACTAATACAATACTGTATGTCAACTGTAATTCAGAAATTGAAAATGATTTTTAAAAAGGCTTAGGACAATGGGAGTTGTGGGTGAGTTCCTTTGTTCTTTACAAAAATAAAGGGCATGTGTGATCAGTGAACTTTAGAAATGCAAGTCATGCTACATAAGAGAAATGGGTTTCTTAGAGATCCAATGAGTGTCCTCTCACAACAATTTCATTTGTATCAGAAATATCCACATTATTGGGTCCCTGGAGGAAGGAACCAACCCCAGCACAGGAACTGGAAGACACAGGTCCTAGGGTAACATGGGAAACTCAACCTTTCTGGGCATTCATTAGCTCATGAAAAATGATTCAAGACCACCAAAATCCCCTGCAGTTCTAAAATACATGGTTGTGCTCTCTGATTCAGCCAGTTTGGGGAGGGCTGAAAAGAAGCAGGGATTGGATTGCAGGGTCTCTGGGTCTGCTTTCCTCTCATGCTCTCCCTGTCCTGGAAAACTTCAGCATGCATGCTGATGACTGACAGCCCTCAGCTCGAGTTCCTCCTCCCTGAGGTCATCCTGGGCCTGGTCGGTACAGAGCGGCTCCATATTTGAAATCTTGGCCTATGCAACTTCCTCCTAAAGGCACTTCCTATTTTTCATCCTTTAATTCAAAAAATATTTATCACCTGTCTCCAATGTGCCAGATACTGTGATATACAGCTGTGAACAAAATAAAAATGGTACCTGCCCTCATGTGGCTTATAGTCAGCCAGGTGAATTGAACATTAAAATGCCTTCATTTTAAAGGTAAGAAATAAAGAAATGTGTAAAATAGAAAGTAAATTGTTTCTATGATTTCAGCTCCCAGAAGAAAGTACTGTTTACCTGTTGGATCACATTATCTTGCTATTCTGTTACATCTTTTTTTTTTCTCTTAACATCTCATAAACAGCTCTGTATTTCTACACCTGTAGATCTACCATATATTTTTAATGCTGCGTAATACTGTGGCCAGTCATATTCTATGTATTTCATTTGTATCAATTTCCTTAATTCTCACCATAGCTTTGTAAGTTGGCACTATGATTATCCATTTTATGGCTAAGGAAGCTGAGCCCCAGAAGGGGTTCCAGAAAGCTGAGGTCAAGCAGCTGGTACATGGCAGAGCCAGAATTCAAGCCCTGGCTGTTGGATTACAGAACTTCAGCTCTTAGCCACTGTGTCTAGTACTCCATTGCCAAGATGTACCCTCATTTGTTTTAATTAATACTGTGTGATGGACATTTAGATCCATTATCCCTCTTTTTTTTTTTTCTATCATAAACAAGGCTGCAATCAACACCCTTGTCCCTACTATATCAGCCTATATTTGTCTAATTCTTCCTATCTGGATTAATTCCTAGAAGTGAAATTTCAGAGTTAAGTGGTATGAGCATTTTAAATTTTGATACACATTGCCAGGCCGATAGAAATGTTGAATTAATTTACATTCCCACCAACTGCACGTGGGAGAGATGCCATTCTCTTCTCAACCCTTGGCACCACTGAATCTGCTCTGGCAGTGGCCACTGCGACCCCTCACTTCCAAATCTGACAGCTCTTTACAGCCTCCTCTTGCTCAAAGCCCTGCCACATGAACCACTGTAGACATGCCTTCCTGGAAAGTCTTCCTAGGCTTTTCTTGGCCCTCTCCTCTGGCTGTCCTCTCCTGTCTTTTTGGCATTTGAAATCTCTTCCCCACTGTCTTCCCTGCATGAACACCATGCATCCACGGAGTCCTGGGTTCTTCTCTTTTCGTCTTCTTGCTCTAAATGCCCATATTCCTTAGTGTGTCAGACTTTCTTAATTGCAAGCCATCAGCCATTCCCTCCTACTTTCTTGTTAAAAGGACCCCAATTTTGTTCAAAGCTTAAAGCGTCCAGCCCCAAAGGATGAATCATGAACTGTCTAAGCCAATCATGGCTGTCCTGAGCCCCCACCATGAGCTACAGGTGCCTGCGTAACCCAGTTCTGGACAGGGAGACATAAGGAGAACTTTGCCCAGGAGCTTCTGGGATTTTCTTGTACAATAAGAGAATAGAGATCTGTGACAGGAGCATTTTTTTTTTTTTTCTCCACAAGCCTCATCTTCTCCTCTTTGGAATGCTGCTGGGGAGGATCTGATGCTTGGAGGCAGAGCAACCATTTTATGGGACAGAAGAGAAAGGCCAAGTGAATCACAGGTCCCCTGTCCAGGGGCCTGACCTCAGTGAGCTGCTAAAAGAATGCTGAAACCACCCATCTCCAAATTCCTTGCTAAACAGTAAAATAATCTATAAGAAGAGCCTCAAATGGATTTTCTGTTCCTTATTATAGTCAAATATTTCCTAACAAATAGATACATAGAGGTCAGCTTAGCCTAATACTCTACCTCGATGGTGGAAATCCAGCTATCTCTTGAACTTCACAACTGTTTACAATGATAATAATATTAATTGTTAATAATAATAATAAGTATTTATTAATACCCGATGTGAGCTAAGAATGGTTCTAAATTATATATATCATTTAAACACCACTTCAACTCCATAAGAGTAATACTAAAGAACTGGTAGTATCCTCATTTTATTAATAAGGAAACTGAGGCACAGAGGTATTAAGTAACTTGCCTAAGGTCATAAATCTAAGTGGCCAAGCTAGATTTCAGGGTTCCTGTGCCCAAATATGATGTCATACTGACTGCCTCTCAGCTACCTGGATAACTAAAGAGCCCCTGAATTTAACATGTCTCAAAGGGACCCCACCCTCCTTCTCTGTAATAAATGGGCTCCTCCTTTGAACTCTCCCTCTTGGTCATAGCTCCTTGAAACTGTACTTCTCTCTTCTCCTCTACATCCAGTCAGCTATGTCCTGTGGATAATTCTACCTTCTAAACCCATTTGGAACTATTCTGCCATCCTAGCTTACAGTAAAGGCCTAAGGAATGCTGGCTGCTGCGACCGGGCTCCTTATGATGGACCCGCTCCTGCTGTCTTGTCTTTCACCGCCCAAAACCTTCCAGCCCACTGGGCTCGCCTCACCTGCTGCAAGCAGAGTTTGGGTGAAGGTCTCCTGAAGGAAAGAAGAGTTTGTTACCCCAAAGGGATATTGATTTTAAGATGGTTATTTTTAAGTAAGGTTATTTTTAAGCAACAAAAGACTCAGGAAAAACCTTTGACCTTCCCCCTAACTGCCCAAAAGGAATTTAGATAGAGGACCTGTTCCAGGAAGGGAGAGATCATCACAGATTACTATAGTTTAATATAAACTCGTGTGTGATAGCGTTCATTTGTTCGAAGTCCTCTTGGTGTCCCATTGTTAAAGATGGCCCAGCAAACATTTATTTACCAAACATTTGCTTTTCTGCCTCCAAGGGATTGCCTTCCTGGCCTTTGAAGTCCCAAACCACAATCCCCCACCTCACCTGTCTCCTTGACTCCAGACGGCATGTAAACTCAATGGCCCGATTCCTCCTTGGGTCTCCTATTCTGATGGCACCCTCGGGTGCACATCTGCTATAAATTTGGGACGCTTTCTCCTGTTCATCTGTCTCATGCTAGTTTGATTATTAGCCCAGCCAGGACTTAAAAACTATTCTTTGTGCCCCCACACTTCCATTTGAGTGTCTAATTTTGTAAATATGTGGAAAGGCAGCGTGGCCCCATGAGGTATTTGTGGCCCTGCCACTGGCTGGCTCAGTACCAAGTTGCTCAACCTCTGATGCTTTATCTGTAAAATCTGGAGAAGAACCCAGTTCTGTCTCCATCACAGGGCTATCATGGAGCGCAAATGAGAGTGAATATGAACCCTAGTGATACCCAGTTAAGTTCTCTAGAAATGTAAGATGCATTTTGCTAAAGGATCAGCCCATGTCCAACCCAGGGGAGAGAAAAATAGAGGGGCTTTATGTACAGATGAGTTACCAAAACTAATGCAAATGTAGCAAAATTTAAAATCCCTCAGTTAATGCATAGTCTAAAAGCAATAATATTAATTTAAAAAACACATTGACACTGATTTTTAAAATCAATTTATTTCATTATTTGTCTCTCCCTATTTACTAAAGAGTGAGATTATTTTGTTGAGTTTTACTATTTTCATTTGTGGCCTCATTGGTTTTCAACTCAATGAAAATGTTTTAAAAAAATATTATCATTATTTCAGGGCCTTGGATCCAGTTATACCTGGCTATTTGTTCAGCCTCCACTTGAAAAGTGGTTTGTAATATTTTCATTAATAATTAATACTTCTGGAGAGTAAAATTACATTTTTCATCTGAACACAGGAAAATGCAACATGTGCGAGGAGGGCCACTGCTAGTGAAAATGGGCCTGACGCCGGCACCCAAACCTACAAAAAATTCCCTCAACACCAGCAATCCACGGGCAACTGCAAAGGGGGTCTAAAGCTTGCTTTGCAAAGTTGCAATGCCATGTGTGCATTTTGGAAGCAAAAGTCTGCTGACCTGCTGTCCGCTGCTGCACAATGCACATAGGTAGGACTTACTGGCTAACGGCAGCGCCGAGCACTTAGAGAGCGATCAAGAAGTGTCGCCTGGATCGAAATGAAAAGAAGGAAGACTCGTTACCTCGTGGAGATGAAAGCAATTGCATGAGTCACGCCAAGCTTCCTTTCTTTCCCAATTTAAGTCACTACTAAAATGGTCATTTTAAAGTTGTATTTAAAAAGGATTAATTTTAGATTAAACCGGATATGAGCTATCTTAAATTCTTTTTAAACAAGATTGGGCATATATTTCTCTTTTAATGTGAATATAAAAATATAATAGAAAATAAATCCTGCTACTCTGAAGGCTTACTTTAAAGCACCCATTAGCAATAAGTGAACAGTATGTTCATTTGACTACTAATCAAATTTAGAAAAAGCATAACCAATGCCATAATTACATGGGCCCTTTTCCAAATAAATGAATGACTGCATTGACTGTTATTTTTATGTAAGTGTCTACCTCGATGCATATACTTTTGCCTTCTTGCCGAACATGGCGCAACACACAGGAACAGTAGTGTCTGAAGCTGCTGTCAGAGCCCATCTCCTTCATTTCTTCCCCTTCCTCCTCAAAGAAATTTAACAAGAATCAATCCCAAGATTTTTTGATAGCCCAGGGACTAACTTGTCAACTGTCCAGCCCTCTGTGGCCATTTGTGCTTGACCCGTGAGAAGGAAAGACAGCGGCCTGACACTTTGGAGATCCCTCCTGGAGTCTTGGCACTGGGGGCAATTCTGCAGTCTGCCATGAACAATTCACTTAAGGCAAGTAAAGTCAATGGTGACCCAGAGCTTGCGTATTTCTCAAAAGGCGTGGCTGAGGCCCTGCACCCCTGGTTTACTGCACTTGCTCCACTCCTAGCAAGAGCTGTTGCTAACCAGCCACCATGGATACACACACTGAGATACTTCTGATATTCTTTTGTTCTTTGGCAGTGGAAACACGAAGACTTTATTATTGAGCTTAAATGTATCTATCCATTGCTGTAAGTGTCCATCAACCAAGTCTATTAAATAATGCACAAATTATCAAAAACATTAAGCATATTCATACCCCTTAATGTACTAATTCCATTTCTGGGAAACCATTTTAATAAATTAATCTAAAACATTAAAAAAAAAAAAAGCTTTTCTGGTCAAAGATCTTTTCTCTAGTATTTATAATAGTGAAAATTAGGAAATAACCTTTGAGCTACACCTCACTAGGGAAAGGTTAAGTGGGCTATTTTTTTTTCCTGTTAAAAATGATATCTACCCAGAATTCTGCTACTTTAAAAAATTTACTCTCCAGGTATATAAGTGAATATGTGTGTGCACACACACATACATGCATGCATGTAAACATGCATTTTGATTTGTAATAGAAAAAAAGTAAAATAAAAAAGTACATATATGGCCATTAACAGTAACATTCATAAAATAAAACTTTTTAATTTCAGATGCTTACACATCTTCGTTTTACAAGAAACATGTGCTATTTTTATAATTAAATTAATACCTTAAAAAGTTATTTAAAAAGACCAAACTCGCAGATCTGTGTGAGTGGAGTCAAGCCTCTAACCTGGTCTCTAGGAAATGTTCTCTGCATTTTGTGTCCCTCATTTTACAATTAAAGACGCGGCAGGTGCTCCTTCTTTTACTCCCAAAGACGTGGCATGAAGTCGCAAAGGTCTGGTGCTGGGGACTCTTGCCTCCTCCCCTGCACCCTGTTGCCCCAGCTTATCCTTCTTCCTCACTGTGGCAGGACACAGCATCTGACCCTCCCAAAACTCCAGATAATCTCCAAAAATTGACCAGAACTGACATACAAAACAACACTTACCACAGTTTTTGGAATATTAGATGCCATTGAGGCTAAGAGTCATCGATGATACAGGAACATTCACCTGGGGCGAAGGATGCCTACATTTCACATGTACGTGTATAGTAAGGCGCCTTATGATTTCTGACTGCAGTGTTTAACACGGGCGTTGTAGAATCCGTGGTATGCTGTTGTTGCCCTCCCTGCTCCGTGGCAGCCTGTCCTTTCTTTTCCCACTCATGGCATTCTGTGTGCTTGCTGACATGTCACTTACAGTTAAGAAGACATGGCGTGGACGTAAGTCACTATAGGTTGGAAGTACACTTAGCATGGGCCTTCTGGGACTGCCGAAATCTGTCTTCCCAGCCTGCAACTTATTCTGAAGGAGAAGCAGGAACCTAGGTTTAAGATGGAGCCAACTGATTTACTAACATGGGTGAAATAGCATTTGGAGAATGAGGTTGCTGCTAGAGACAGACTCATAGGGAAAAGATGTAAGAAATACCAGACTACAGTCACTGGGGACCATTTTGTGCAGGGGCAAGCCTCACCTCTCCAATGCGGCAGGGTATGTAAATAAATATTTAATGTTCGATAACTAAGGAAGAGGACATCCTTTTGTTCAACAAGCACATTAATTAACTATGGAGAATTAAAATTTTTGCTGGGCCCTGGGGACTCCAAGAGGATTCGAACATGCTTTGCCCTCAAGGGGCTTGCAGTCTAGAAGACTGAGGCAAAGAGGTGGGAAGAAAAGGGAAATTCACCTGAACCAAGGACAATGGGAGCTCAGAGGTCTGCTGGGGGCTGGGGTCGGGGAGGGGGAACAAGAGAGGCTTCACAAAGGAAGCGAGCTGAGTCTCAAAGAGGAGTGAGCGTTTGCCAGGCCATCCACTGAATGGGTTCTTTGTATCTACTTAGAAACCTGGAGGATGCACGTAAGGAAAAAACCTGTTTCCCTTACACACAGGATAAGTGGGGCCTGCAAGTCTCCACAGTGAGAACATGCCTGGCACTGCTAAGCTGTTCTGTGAGGGAGCAGGTGTTAGCCTGGTCCCCAGATGTATCTCACCAGGGTCAAGAGCTGACCCACATGTGGGATCTCAGGACACATGGCTGTGGCACAGTGTCAATCTCCCTCTTTGGGTCCTGTGGCCCTGGGTGAAATGCCAGGTCAGCAGGTTGGGTCTTCCTGGGCTGCAATCACTGTTGGCAAGAGGGGGCTTTGTGGCAATGTGTTACCAGGTACAGGAGTTGGGTGAACCGAGTGCTGGGCCCCCTGGAACGCTGTCCAGAAAGTCTTGAGACTAATTCAGTCAGGGAATTGACTCAAGGTCAAATCTGGCTCAAGGTAAGGAAGGGAAGAAGCACTGACAAACTCCTACCTGTGGCCTTTTAGACCCCCATGGCCTGACCCTCAACCACCTGAGTCAGTTGGAGGTACCTCCCCAACCTGCACTCATCCACTGTATACTGGCCAGACTGCTGAGCACTTTCCAGGCATTACATTGCAGCCGCACGCCTCAAACCCTCAGTAGAGTCAAATGCCTTTTCTTTGGAGCTTCTTGAGCAGAATTCAAACCCCTACAAAGGAGCTGAAAAGATTGAGACCTGCCCTGGGGTTGCATGTGCTTCTCACATTCTATGCATAACATTTTGGCCCAGGTCTGTCCTAATCACCCATACAATTAGGAGAATGTAATTCATTATTAAGGGCTCCCCATTAAAGAAAGAGAATGGTCTGTTATAATAAACATCAGGATTTCTCAAAGCTGAGATCCTATTATAATGCCATTTATCACAGACGTTCTATTCCCGTGGCTGGAGGCCAGCTGCATCTACAGTAGACTGAAATCCTGAAAGATGAGAGGAACATATGCTCAAGTCCAGACAGGTAGGCTAGAACAGGGTGAGACAGTGACAGTGTGGCTTGGTGGAACGAGCATAGGCACAGGACATGAATCCAATTTAATACTGCATCCAGAAAAGAAAGATCATCACACCTGACTTACCTGCTTCGATGAGTTTGGGTAGTTGTGAACAGACGCCCAGTTATCTATTGAGAAGCAGGTTCGCATGGAGAATAGTGTGATCATATTTCTCCACACACATAAGTGTGTACACACACACATGCACACACACTTTGCTCAGGTAGGTTACTTGCTTCATCTATGTCAACAAAACCTTTTTTTTTTTTTCAGGAAATCTAAGCTTCCCTCTTCTCCCCCAGTTCCTCCTTCCTCTTCATCCGGTCTCACCTTCTGCTCACATCTCCCTCAAACTCTTCCCTCCCTTCCATCTCTACTCTTATCTCTACCCACATCCCTTTTGCACATGTACCTCTTCCTTTCTAAAATGAGCTCCCAGTCTGCTCTTAACCCATCCCCCTCTCATCTCCAGAGGCTAATTCTCTTGTATGTCCAATCTTTCCTGTCTACCATGTTTCACCAACCATCTAAGTCTAAATAACCAGCCTGTCTTGAGCTTCCCATCTCAATTTCCAGCTCTCTCCCTTTCCTGTCTCTGATCTGAGCCCCAGTGTTATTCCATTATCTATGCATTTATTCCAGCAATACTTACTTATTGAGCATCTCTGTCAGACAACATGCTAAGCACTAGGAGTATAAGGTCCCCATTCTTATCTGCTAGGAAAGATGGTCATTATCAAACAGCCATCAAATAAGAACACAGTTACAGTTGGGGAATTTCCTACAATGGAAATATGTGTGTGCAGCGACAGCATATAAGAGCAAATAAGGGTGCTGAGGAAAACGTTTGCAAGGAAGCGACTTGGAGCACACAATGCTAAGATCCAAGGACTGAGTCAGTATCAGGTAGGAAAAGGTGGGTTCGGTGTCCCAAATAATGAAAACATACTGATTTACAAAGGCCCTGGGGCAGTACGGACCTGGAGTATTCACAGAAGACCAGTGTGTACAGAACCCAGGGAATAAGGGGGAGATGATGTGAGAAGAGAAATAAGAGGAGGTCAGGCCTTTAAGCTGTTAAGGAATTTTGTCTTCTTACCAAAATTAGTAACATATTGATTACCTTCAACAATCATTTAATGAACGCCAGACACTTATCTAGATGCTACGGATACAGGGAATTCAGCAGAGAATGAAACTAAGCCCTGATCCCATGGAGTTGACATAATGGCCATACAGGCCATGGAAGGTGGTCGGCAAAGTGGTTGCAGGGATGTCACTGTGATGGTCCAGGGGTACATGACAATAGGCTGGACTAAGACTAGGCAGAGAAGGAAAGAAGCTGGTAAATTAGAAAGACCCTTAGGAGGTACCATCGATAGGACTTAGTGATGGGTTGGTCAGGAGATGGAGTTTCTGTTTATTGTGGGATTTTGTTGTTGTTCTTGTCATTTTAAGGGAGGTGTATGAAGGAAGAGTTATAAAACTTGAACTGAAGGGAAGGCTCTAACTGAGAGGAAAAGTCTGATTCTACAAACAGGAAAAGAGGTTAGTGGCCATTTAAAGTTACTGAGAAGGTAGGAAAGGGTTATGTCCAGAAACCAAGTGGAGGGTTTGGTCTTAGGAGGGAGGATTATTCATATTCCATTATTTTAGTAGGAGGAATGATAAGAAGTTTTTTAACTTGGTACCGACACATTTAGTAGTTCTGGTCCAGGAATTTCCTTTTTTTATTTTTTTTTTTATACAGAAAGAGACAAGGTCATTTGATGAGAGAGATGTGGAAAGAGGTAGAGAAAAGTGAGAAATTACAGAAAATCAGCAATAGGGAAGTGGGAAAGAGAACCTTCCAGAGTAATTTAGTCAGGTTGCCCAGCAAGTTGAGGACCCTCCAAGGTTAATGTTCCTAAATGGATATGTGTGTTAGGCAGAAAATGTCCCCCCAGAATATATTCACTTCCTAATCCCCAGAACTTGTGAATGAATATAACCTTACATAGCAGAGCCTGTGATTAATTTAAGGATCTTGAGGAGAGGCGTTGATCCTGGGTTATCCGCGGTGGGGGGGAGTAGTGGGTGCTAAATGCAATCACGTGCGTCCTTAGAAGAGCGATGCAGAGGAAGTTCTGAAAGGAAGAGAGAGGCCGAGGAGAAGGCAATGTGAAGGCAGAGAGACTGGCGTAATGTGGCCGCAAGCCCAAGGCTTCTGGCAGCCACCAGACTCTGCTCCTCACCTCTTCTGGGTGAGAAGCAGACTCTCCCCCGGAGTCCGCCGGAGGGAGTGTGGGCCTGCGGACACCATGGTTTTGGCCCAGTGAAAGAGGTTTTAGTCCAGTTCTGGACTCCAGAACTTTGAGAGAATAAATTTCTGTTGCTGTAAGCCACCACGTTTGTGGTAATTTGTTACAGCAGCCCTAGGGAATGAAGACCATGTTTACCTACTAATCTGCACTGCAGCACGACTTTCTTGAAGTACAGGGTTCAGGTAGAAGCATGAAGTGGTTCTGTTGCCACTAACATGAAAACATTCAATTGGTATTGGGGCAAAGTCCTGTACCAGGATCCAGAGAGGCAGCTTAACAGCACAGGTTGCTTCGGAAAGAGGCCAGGAGGTCTGTGTAAGCATGGGTGTCCTCGTGTGGGTGTGTGTGAAGAAGGCCTGGATGTCAGTTGACTTTGGGAGGTCGAGGGGCTGAGTTTAGGGGCCAGGATCCTTGTTATTTCATTGTCAAAAAGAACAACTGGTTTTAGGGCTGAATTTAAAAAGACACATCTAAGAAACTGACAGCCATTTTATTAAATCCCTACCATGTACCAGACACCGTGAAAGTGGCGAACAAAGCAACGTCCCTGCTCTTATGGAGTTGACACTGCAGTGAGGGAAAATGGCTAATAGGCCAGCAAACATGTGCCAGGTCAGGGGGTGATAAGTCAAATGAAGAAAAGGAAAGCAAGAGAAATGGGATCAAGAGTGATGGGGGTATTGTTTTCTAAAATATGGTCGGAATGGACTATTTGACAAAAAATGACGTTTGAGCAGAAACTTGAAAGAAGTGAGGGGGTGAGACCTGTGGATACCTGGGGGAAAGTATCTGGGTAAAGGGGAGAGGAAATGCAAAGTCCTCGAAGCATCAATCGGTGGCTCGGCTAAGGCTGCAGGCTCATTCGATCCTCAGGTGACTTAAGGTTGTGAGGTCAGTGATTAACTCTGTAGGATAAAAGATGTCAAATCGAGAAGAAGTGGGAAAGGCTCGTGAGATGGGCCATGTTGATTAATCAATTTAGCAGGGCAAAAACCTAAGGTCTTGAACTTTATTCCAAGAAGGTAACTGCACAAGAATGGGATTTGCAAGCTGTAGATAGATGGGAATTCCTTCCAACCAACACTCTGGCCTCTGCCAAAACAAAGGACTATGGGACATCAGGTATCAGCAGGGGGCCAACGGGAGGGATGGTTTTGTGTCCAGGGGAGAAACCAAGACAAAGTAACTTGGCAATGGTTATACATTCTCTCTAAAAGCGAGCTCTGAGCCAGGCTCCTACGCAAACTCCTGCTTCGTCAGGTGCAATGGAAAGTGATATTATAATAATATATATCAAGAGCCGAAACACTGTTTGATCCAGAAATTTGAGACCTTATCCCAGGAAAATGACCTAAAATGTAGAAACACAATGTCCATAACGGAAGGGAGTTTTCTGTCACAGTTACATTCTCACAGCCTAGAACATATCTTACACATAGTAAGCTTCATAAATATTTGTTTAATCAATAAACAAATGGGTAAGAAGTTCTCTTTATAAAAATGTACATTGCTAAATTATTTATAATATTTAAAAATTTACCTAAATATTCTACAATAGACTTCTGTTTAAGTAAGTTATGATCCACTCACTCTTTGGATTTAACTATCTTAAAAAGCAAACATGATGGCTTCAGTAAAACCAGAATTGAGATCCATCCCAGATAAAATAGTTAATCCGGAATGGAGGCTCATTGTTTTCATTTTAAAGATGAGGGCTCACAAGGCCACACAGTGACTTATTGGCATTTTTAAGCTACTTAATACATATGTGATAAAAGTTCCTTTGGGCAGTAAAGGTTATATGTTGATGTTAAACAATTCTATAATATATTTGAAAACAATTTCCAGGCCTTTCAAAAAATAGATGTGGAAACAATGCTAGTTCCCAAGCCTGAGGTCAGCTAATGCCAGTGAACAAGTGGGTAGAGCCAGGAATTCCAGCAGCAGTCATCCATCAATTTGGAAAATATTTATCAACTGGCTGGTATGCCAAGCCTTGGTGAGACCGTGGGAACACAGAGATGTCTGCAGCCCAGATTCCTGCCTCTTTGCAGAATCTTGGATGACAATAGGGATTTAACACATCAGGGTCACACAATACGTGAAGAACTAGGATAAAGGGATGTGTCTGGTGTTTGAGAGCTCAGAGATGGGGCCAGGGGCTCAGATTCTGAATTAAATGAAAGAACATGAGTGTCAGGAAGCACAGGGGAGATGGCATGTGAAGGGCTGAGACCTGGAAGATGAAGGGCCTGGGAGAGGACAAACCTGGTGTGATCCAGGGAGCAACCTAGAAGGGATTTCAGGAGACCTAGTAGAGGATGTCTGTCTGTCTCTTCCATACATCTGCCCCTGAAACCACTAAAGATACTCAGTAGAGAAAATGGCACAGACCTCGGGCGTTTTATTCCTTGATTACTGCCATTGGCTGGCTCTGTGCCCTTTGTCACATTTTTAATTTGCTCTGTGTTACCTGGCCTATAAGATGGGGATAATAATAGTGCCCACCCTAAGGGATGGGTCTGAAAATAACAGGAAATTGATTCGTTTGGCAAATATTTACTGAGCATCTGTTGTGTGTCAGGCACTGCACCCCAACACTAGGTGTGCTGTTGTGAAAGGAACAGACAGTCCCTGTTCTTCTGGAACTTACAACTGAGAGAAAGAGAATTAAAGTAAATGAAGCAACTGGACTGGTTAGTACCTGGAGGCGACTGGCATGGTTTCCGCCACCTGTTCATTCCTCGGTGTGAGACCTTTGTCAAGGTATAATTTGAACAGCTTTTTCAGTGAAACTGCTGTGTGGGAATAGGTCACAAAGGCAGTAATTGAGCCCAGCCAAACAGCTAGCACCCACATTGAACGGTTTTGTTTTTATTTATTGGGTATCATTTACCCAGCAGCAATGAAATTTCTTATTTTTCTTTACAGCCTTCCCAATCACAGTACAGTGAAGAGAGAAGCCTCTCTTTCCCCTCGCTTCGTAGAGTCCTACAGACAGCCGGTCCGTTATACCTAAGCTGAGGTGTCTGCCCACGTCCACAGAAGGATGCAGTTTGTGAGTCAGAGGTCACAGAGATGTGGAAAGCGTACCCCAGGCTGGTGGCTTAGGAGGAAGAGGCACCGATTGGCAGGCCATCATGTCCAGGCGCTCTGTTGGGCACTTACATAAATCATCTCATCTGATATTCAAAATTAGTCAACTTCATCACCTAGCCGGCACAGGCAGAATTTGAGTCCAGGTCTGCTAATTCCAAAACCTACATTCTTTCCACACACCCTTTTATGAATAGAAAAGATAAGCTACAGTTGGAAGAATAATAAGATACATGGTCCTTTTTGAGGAGGAAGATCAGCCTAAAAATAGGGATGTTTTCTACTGTTATAATAAGCTGTGTACCCACTGCTGACACTGTCAAATCCAAATGGACGCCTCTAGAAATAGAGGAGTTTAGACACGCAGGGGTGGGCAAAGTATGTGTACAGTTGCGTTGTAATAATCATAACTTTCATGTCTTTTTCCATACAAACAACTATAAACCTACTTTTGCCTACCCCCTGCATAATGTGTGTGCACACACAGGGAGAGGGAGGAGGGTGGAGAGAGAGAGAGAGAGAGAGAGAGACAGGTTTTAATTTAACCCCATAATTTAATTCCTGAAACTAATAACAAAATATATGATGGGGGAACCCCAAAACACTGGAATTATCTTCTGGAGGGCAGGCCCCTTGTAGTACAGGCTTCTTCTGCTAGGTGAGTATTTTAGGAACCCGCCCGTATCAGTGTACCAGCTGGCATTGTTGTGACAGGCTGTGTTCAGCTTCAGGGAATTTTTTTGACGATTCTTTCAAAGCGTTGGCCCATTTCATGTTGGGTGATACACCAGCACAGCTGCCCACACAGCACTGAGTGTTCAGCAGCTCTTGACCAAAACCAGCACGAACCCCCTTTTTACCTGATCTGGCCCCAAGCAACTTTTTTATGTTTCCCAGGATGAAAAAAGCCCTCAAAGAGGAATGTTTTGCCATGTGGAAGAGGTGAAACAAAAAACAGCAGAAGCGCTAAAAGGCATCAAAATCAACGAGTTCAAAAGCTGTTTGAGCAGTGGAAAAACCATCTCAAAAGGTGTATTGCGTTGAGTGGAGAGTACTTTGAAGGTGACTGAAGTTTAAACATATAAGAATAAATACAAAATGTTTTGCAAATAAGTTTTGTTTTGGGGATCCTCCCTCGTACATGCTGACAAAAATTATGAGTTAAGGTAATCATTGCAGTGCTTTAGAAATAAGAGTAAACAGAAAAAGAAAAAGAAAAAAGAAAACTGGAACCTCTATCTTGCCCAAGATAGAGAAATGGCTGAGAGAATTATAATTCAACAATATAGTGGAGGGTTATATGGCCATTAAAATTCAAGTTGTGGAATAGTATTTAATTGGATTGAAATATGCTCATAATATAATGTTCACAAAAAATAAAACAGGATAGAAGACCCTATATATAGTACAGTTGCAAAATTTTGTTGAAAAATTATATATGCATACATATATTTAAAATCTGGAAGGAAATGTACCCAAATGTTAATTGTGATTATCTCTAGGTTAAAAGATCACTATTTTTTTTCTTCTTTATCCTTCTCTATCCTTTTTCTGTATTTTTCAACACAAAACAAATGTGTGCTCTGCTGAAGAGCAATGCTCAAGCCTTCATAAGGTGTCTCGTTCCCAGGCTCAGAGCTTGTCTGCCTGGAAGGAAACTGGTTTTCATCCTTTCTGCCAGCAAACACTGGAGACCAGGGCTGTGGAGGCTGGAGGACCCAATGTCTGCCCTAGGCACTCACACAGCATGCTGCTTCTCATCCTTCTTCCAAGTTTCAGATAGCAATTTTAAAAAGAAAACTTAAGTGTTGAATAAGAAAGAGGTATTGACATTGCCTTTCAAATGAATCTTTTTGATGGTTCCTTTAGGATTGCTACTCCACAGAGGCATGTTACATTGGGTGAGTTTCTGAAGGGCCGGGGCAGGCATAGTATGTCATTCACCCTGTTTTATTTATTCATTCATTCACTTAAAACTTTTACTGGGCCCTGGATGGGCTCTATGCACTTGTCAAAGGATAGAGAGAAACATTAAAGTAGGGCAAGTTTTAAAATAGAGGTGCGATGAAAGAGTGGAGTGGCCTTCACACACACCCTCCCTCTTCATCCCTGTCCACTTGCAAACTTCAATCACCCAAAGAGACAACTCAAAAGTTATCTCAATAAATGTCCTTCGTATCCCCCCAAATCAGCACTCCCTCCTCACTTCCTGGAAATTTTCTCATTTGCACACATGCAACAATTATAGCACCAGCATGCTGCAATATAGTTCTTTGCAAACAAGCCTCTTTACTCTATGTCACATGTAGGGAATGATAGAATTCCCCCAAATAGATGAGGCTGCCCCAATATCTAAGGAAATAAGTATCTAGGCTCTCCTATAATTTATTTATAATGCACCAGTATGTGTAGCATACCAGGGTTGGGAAGTTCTAATACCAGGAACCATGACTTAATTATTCATATCCACATGTTTAGAGCCTCGTACATTCCCTTTCACGTAGCTGGTAATTAGTGTTTTCATGAATTCATTTCAGCAAATATTTACTGAGTGTCCACCATGTGCCTCCTACAGTCTTAGTTGTGAGAAATATGCTAGTTAGCAAAATAGATTTGATTTTGCCCTATGGTTTGGTTGGGCCAAGCAACACTAAACAAATAAACTTATAAACAAATACACAAATTTTTTTGTATAAGTTGTAATACTCACTCTGAAGGAAAAGTATAGGGTTCTATGAATGCTGTGAAAATATATTAATGAACAAATGAATGAATAAAAGAAAACACTATATATTTTAGACTGTGATATTTGTTCACTAGAAAGGTGTACTTTATAGGGGAAGAAAGAGAACATTGTGGGCTCTCAGGATGGATTTAGAATCTTATAAAACAATCTGACTCCTGTATTCATGCTCCTATGATGCACCCTAAGACCTTATCAGTTTTTGTGGTCCTACCTTATGGATGACACATTCCTAATTTACAGGCAGCTAAAAATACCTGGGGTTTTGTTGTTGTTGTTTGTTTAATGTCCTGCCACAAATTCAAGTCTCTCTTCTTGCGCTCTTTATCACCTCCCAGAGAGGCCATCCTGATCGCCCTATTTGAAATTTGGATCGAGGTAGGCGACTTTCTTGTTTTCTCCATTAGTTTCTTGCTCAGTTTGGTCCATCAAGTTGACCTACCCACATCCTGTGATGCCCAGTCCTGATATGAAAGTATATGTTCCCCTCACATCAATGGATGTGGCTACCATAATGGAAGGCCCATGTTCAAGTTGTTAAAATGGTGCTGAGTAAAAATTGGGGGGGGGTAATATATGAAAATCACCTTTGCAATATACATAAACAACATAAAAATGTCCATATCCTTTGCTTTTTTTTTTTGGTACATTTTATTGATTATGCTATTATGGTTGTCCCAATTTTTTTCTCCCCTTTATCCCCTCCTCCCCATACCCCATCCCATTATCCCCACACCTCTTAGTTCATGTCTATTTGTTATATATATCAGTTCTTTGGCTTCTCAATTTTCTATACTATTCTTAACCTCCCCCTGTCTATTTTGTTTTGTTTTGTTTTTTGTCAACATTTTCCTGCCATTTTCCCCAGCTCCATCCATCCCCACCTCCCACCCTCAATCCTTCCCCCATTTGGCTTTGTTGATGTGTTCTTTATGCGTGCTCCTTGCTGTTCCTTCTTTTCCGCAATTATCCCTCACCTCCTCCCCTCTGTTTACTGTCAGTTTGTTTTTTATTTCAATGTTTCTGGTTGTATTAAACTTGTTTGTTTGTTTCGTTGATTAGGTTCCACTTAAGGTGAGATCATATGGTATTTGTCTTTCACTGCATGGCTTATTTCACTTAGCATAATGATCTCCAGTTCCACCCATACCGTCGCAAAGGGTAGTAGCTCTTTCTTTCTGCTGCGTAGGATTCCATTGTGTAAATGTACCATAGTTTTTTGATCCACTCATTTACTGTTGGGCACTTAGGTTGCTTCCAATTCTTGGTTATTGTAAATTGTGCAGCTATGAACCTTGGGGTGCACAGGTTCTTTTGAATTGGTGTTTCAGGATTCTTAGGGTATAATCCCAGCAGTGGAATTACTGGGTCAAAAGGGAGTTCCATTTTTAGTTTCTTGAAGAAATTCCAAACTGCTTCCCACAGTGGCTGCACCTGTGCATTCCCACCAAGAATGCACTAGGGCTCCCTTTTCTCCACATCCTCGCCAGCACTTGTTGTTTGTTGCCTTGTTAATGATGGCCATTCTAAGTGGTGTGAAGTGATATCTCATTGTAGTTTTAATAGGCATCTCTCTGATGGCTAGTGATGCTGAGCATCCTTTCATATGTCTCTGGGCCCTATGTATGTCCTCCTTGGAGAAGTATCTGTTCAGGTCCTTTGTCCATTTTTTTATTGGATTTTTTGTCTTCCTAGAGTGGAGTAGTGTGAGTTCTTTATATATTTTGGAGATCAAACTCTTGTCAGAGGTATCATTGGCAAATATATTGTCCCGTACAGCTGGTTCCTTTTTCATTTTGCTGATGCTTTCTTTAGCTGTGCAGAAGCTTCTTATTTTAATGAAGTCACATTTGTTTATTCTTTCCTTTTTGTCCCTTGCTCTAGGGGACATATCAGTGAAAATATTGCTGCATGGAGTATCTGAGATATCCCTGCCTATGTTCTCTTCCAGGACTTTTATGGTGTTGTGACTTACATTTAAGTCTTTTATCCATTTTGATTTTTTTGTGCGTGTGTATAGTATAAGCTGGTAGTCGAATTTCATTTTTTTGCATGTAGCTGTCCAGATCTCCCAACACCATTTGCTGAAGAGGCTATTTTTACTCCATTTTATGTTTCTGCCCCCTTTGTCGAATATTAATTGATGATAGAGACTTCGGTTTATTTCTGGGCTCTCTATTCTGTTCCATTGATCTATGTGTCTGTTCTTATGCCAGTACCAGACTGTTTTGATTACAGTGATCTTATAATATAGTTTGATATCAGGTATTGTGATCCCTCCTACTTTGTTCTTCTTTCTCAAAATTGCTGCAGCTATTCAAGGTCATTTATGGTTCCATATAAATTTTTGAAATGTTTGTTCTATATCTGTGAAATATGTCACTTGTTAATGATGGCCATTCTAAGTGGTGTGAAGTGATATCTCACTGTAGTTTTAATAGGCATCTCTCTGATGGCTAGTGATGCTGAACATCCTTTCATATGTCTCTGGGCCATTTTAATAGGGGTTACATTGAATCTATAAATCGTTTTGGGTAGGATGGACATTTTGATGATGTTAATTGTTCCAATCCACAAACATGGTATATGCTTCCATTTATTTGAATCTCCCTCAATCTCTCTCTTTAGTGTTGTGTAGTTTTCTGAGTATAGGTGTCTAACCTCTGAGCATCTGAGTATAGGTCTCTGACCTGCAGCCAACATCATACTATATGGGCAAAAACTAAAAGCTTTCCCACTCCCCCTTGCAATCCCACTATCCACAGCAAATGAACCAGTATTAATAAGGCTGTAAAGAGATTAAGATTATTTTAAGGAAGGAGAGAAATAAACTATAGTAAAGTACTCAAAATGAAAAAGATTTTGAGTATTTTTTCATTTTCTTGCTCTCTATATAGCAGTTAAGTCCATTTGATCTAAAGCATCATTCAGTTCCACAATATCCTTGTTGATATTTTGTTTGGAAGATCTATCCATTGCTGACAGTGGGGTGTTAAATTCCCTTACTATAAGTGTGTTGTTGTCTATATCTTTCTTGAAGCCCTCCAGGATTTTCCTTATATATTCGTGTGCTCCTATGTTGGGTGCATATAGGTTTACAATGTTTATGTCTTCTTGATGGATTGGTTATTCCTTTGAGTATTATGAAGTGTCCTGTGTCTCTTTTTATGGCCTTTGTTTTGAAGTCTTTTTTGTCTGATATAAATATTGCTACCCCAGGTTTTTTTCCTGTCCATTTGCTTGGAATATTTTTTTCCAACCTTTTACTTTCAGCCTGTGTAGGTCTTTTGTTCTGAGGTGGGTCTCTTGTAGGCAGCATATATATGGGGCTTGTTTTGTACCAACTTGATGGACAAGAAATGAAGGTTAAAAAGCTATGTAGTAAAGAAAATATCACGAATCGTGGAGAAAACCAGAGTGGCTTTTGTCTTGGTGGCCTCTCGCATTTACCACTGTTTTTTCTTTCTGGGTCCACCTCTGGTGACGTCAGATGTTGACCGCCTCTGACCTTAGGCAGCCTGCTGGAGACTTCCCAGGATGCACTGTCTGCGGCTGTCTCCTTCAGTTGCTAATCTAGTCACTCTGCACTCAGCAGTCAGGCTTAAGCACCATAGGGCGGGGCAGAGTCCCTCCTGGAGTTGAGGTTAATGTTTCCCCTCAGGCTGCTGCTGCTCCGAGGGGTGTGGTCTGCCTGAGAAGGATGGCTGCTGCCACATGGCGGGTGACTCAGCACGGGGATCCCGTGGCTACTTTCTCAGTTCTCTCCCCAAAGCCTCTGTCCCCAGTCTCTCCTCAGGTGTCTCTAACCCACTCTGCCCCAGCCTTTGCCGAAGCCCTGGGTAAGTGGCTGCAAATGAAAATTTATGCATTGGCCCTTTAAGTGGCTCTTCCAGTCTCCAGCTGCCTGTCTTGGCAGAGAGCAACCCTGCCGCTTTTTGCAGCTGGCTGTTATCTGTGTACTTTCTGGGCTTTGGTGCTGTAGGCTTTGGATTCCCGCTTATGGTTTAGAACCCGCTCTTCTCAGGGGGATGCAACTGGCCACTTAGTAACCCTCTGGTGCTGCTGCCTGAGGGTGCCCAGCCAGCCTTCTTGAGTCTCCGCCACACTCCTTACCAGTCAGGTTGTACTGAAACTGACTCTTCTGTCTGTCGGAGGTTATAAGGCTTCTCTCCCGCAATTGTTCAGTTGTTTGTTCCCGGTGATTTCTCCACAATTTAGTTGTAATTCCAGACTGGTGCTGGGAGGAGGTCAGTGTGACCTCCATTCTCTCCTCTACCATCTTGCCCTCCTGCATTTTTAATTATACTTTTGGCAATCTATTCTAGCAAATAATATCAAATAAGAAAAACACTTTTAGGCAAGAAACAGTTTTTACTCCATTCTTTATAACAGTGAAGGCAGATGAAAAATCCTAATATCTTATAAGGTACATGATTAAGCTTAGGTGACTGTAACAAAAAAGTTTTCTTCTAAACTAAGAATTCCTAAGAACAGTCTTGCAATAGCATTTTATTTTTTGAAAAGTGTATCGAAAACTCTTTTAGCTTCTCATATGGCTCAGACCCATTAAATGCTAATAAATATTTATTGTTAATGAAGAGATAACAAAAGTAGTTTAGAAATAGATGATTAGTAATATGAAATCATTAGTTATTTTTAAAAAATACTGGTTTGTATGGTATTGATAAGGGATCTCCCCAGGCAAACAACCCTTTATAATGAGTCTTTCTTCCTTTGATTGCCAGACTGTTACCTAAACTAGTTGATGCGATACACCTTAAATTAAATTTAAATAAAGCAATAGTATTATAAATTAGCAGCTTAAAGTTCTGTCCACAAATATTTGAGTGTCTACTGTGTGCAACGCACAGTTTGAGGTGCTGGGAATGGAATAGGAAACAGGACATATAAAAATCCTTGCTTCATGGAGCTTATAATTTAGTGGAAGGGGGCAGCTAATACTCAAGTCAACAAATAGAATAGATGGCATGTCAGGTGACAATAAAGGCAATGGAAAAAAAATTAAGTGGGGAAGAAGAATAGGGAGTCCGGCTCAGGGATGGAAGCAGGGAGGGATGAACTTTCAAATCAGGTCATCAGGATGGTCTCCCTGGAAGAGGAGCATCTGAGCAGAGACCAGAAGGGGGCAGGGGAGTGAGCCAGGCTGTTGGCTGGGCCATGAGCATTCCAGGCAGCAATTCGTTTTTAGCAATACACTTTTAAAGGATGGCTGGATTACTTTTGTACAGACAGCCTGGACCTGCATTCCTTGTCACTTTCAATTAACCACGAGTATACCCAACCAGCTCATCAAAGAGATATTCCTGTGTCTCTCCCATCTGGCAGCCAGAAACAGATCCCCTAGTCAGTGCCAACACTGCCACGCTGGACCTTCCCCTGGGAGCAGAGAAGGCAGCCACACCTCTTCGCTTGGTCCCTCTGCCAGAGTGGTGAGAGCTGTAACCCTTACTTCCTTGTACCAATCAGCCACAGCCCCTCCCCACTGAGTCTACAGAGGCATTAAGGTTCACTTTTGTTTTCTCTGTACCTGGTGGGTCTGGACTTTCTGTGTGAGGGATCACTCATTTAGAAGCAAAATCACCCACTCCCACTCTCAGAGTCACGTTTAGAACTAAGAATGTAAACTTTAACCAGATTTGAAGAGTATTAGAATTTTTTTGTGGTTGTTAAGTCCTCTAAACTGTCAGATTTAGAGTAAGGGTGTTAACAAAGAAGTGTATCTAAATATGTGTTAATCACCATGTATATATTTTTAAAATTACAATGGCATTTGTCATTTCTGATCATCTGCTCATGTCCCATGTGATGACTGGCTGACTTTCTACCACACCTGCTGGCTGCAGAGGTAATTTAAGGCCCAGTGACAAGGAGGACACTGTATGCTCCGTGAGGACAAGACTAGGGCTGTTTTTCTCACCCTCATCTCCCCCGTGCCAACCTCAGTGCCTGGCACGTAGGAGACAATCAATGCTGACAGATAAAGAATGATCCCAAGGATGACAGCTTTGGTACAGACGGAGAAGGCCTTTATGCAAGAGTGGGAGGGGCAAGCATGGAGACCACCATGTCTGAAGCCGGAGAGGTAAGACGCAGGCCATGATGCCTCACCCTCTAATGTCTGAGCAGACGGGAGCCCAAGTGGAGTGCGAGTTCAAGGCATAAGGCAGGGTGGGAAGAGGGGAGAAGTGAGAGAAAATCGCTTGGCCCAGCGTTTGCCCTCTTCTCCTCCCACAGATGTTGGATTACTTTGGTCAATTTACTTCACTTCTTAGAGACTCCATTTCACCACCTGGAAAATGGGGATAACAATACTGTCTTCACATGATCTCTATAAGACTCAATTAGGAAAATCTATATAAAGTCCTTGGCCACAAAAACTTCCACCATAAAAAAAGTTCATAGTACACCCTCATTTTCTCACTTAACATGCACGCATTGAGAGGCGGCGTATACTGTGGTTGGCAGCCAGGACCTGGAAGGCCTAGGTCTCAATCCCAGCTTTATCACTTAGAGCTGAGTGGTCTTAAGGAAGTCACTTAATTCCTCTGTGCCACAATTTTCTCATTTGTGAAAAAGTAGGACAATAATCCTTAAATCAGTTAATAAATGTAAACCACTTAGAACCGCATCTGGCACACAAGCATTATTGTGGTATGTTAAGCATTTTGCCTATTTGTTTCCCACTTTGATCCCTCTAGGGCTGGTGGGAGCAATGAGGGGATATACAGGAGCTAACAGACTTGTTGACACAATGACGGAAGAGTTCATGGTGGATGGACTGGATTTATGTCTCCTCTCAATACTGCCTCTCAGACTCTAGCATGCACTGGTTTCACCCTGGGGGCTTGTTAAAACAGATTGCAGGGTCCCTACCCTCAGAGCTTCTGGTTCAGTAGGTCTGGGCGGGGCTTGAGATTTTATGTTTCTAACAAGTTCTCAGGTGATGCTGATGTTGCTGGTCTAGAGACCACACTCTGAGAACCACTGAGATGTAATAAGAAAGGATGTCAGAAGCTCCAAGAGAAGGAAAAAGGAGGAACGCAGAAAAAGACAGAAATTCTGAGAGAATTCCAAATAGGACCGAATTATGGACACTGGTAGAAAGAATAATTTACTCATTTATGCATTCTACAAACATTTACTCACTGCCCACCATGAGCAGGGCCCTGTACCCACCACACTTTCAAGGACCAAGATTTAACTGGGCAGAAACAACAGTGAGTTGGCGAGGACTACCAACCTAGAGAATTAAAACAGCGCAGCATTAAAGAAAGAGAAGCCATGTCCCCACAGGCCTAACTCTACATCATTTCCCCATCTGGCCTAACTCAGGCATCATTTTTGAAAAATTGCGGTAGAATATACATAACCTAAAATTTACCATTTTAACTATTTTTAAGTGTACAGTTCAGTGGTATTAAGTATATTCATATTGTCGTGCAACCATCGCCACAATCCAGTACTTTTTACATCTTCTCAAATTGAAACTCTATACCTGTTCATCAGTAATTCCCCATTTCCCCCGCTCCTGCACCCTCTGGCAACAGCCATTCCATTTTCTGTCTCTATGAATTTGACTATTCTAGGTACCTTATATAAGTGAATCATATTTGTCTCTTTGTGGCAGGATTCTTTTACTTATCATTATCTCTTCAAGCTTGATCCATGTTATAGCATGTGTCAGAATTTCCTCCCTTTTTAGGAATGAGTAATAGTCCACGGTGTGTATATACCACATTTTTTTGCGCATTCATCCATCACTGGACTATTTCGGCCATTGTGAATAATGCTGCAATGAATCTGGGTGTACAAATACCTGTTCAAGTGCCCGCTTCTAACTCTTTCAGGTTATACCTCCAAGCATCATTTTAAAGCAGATGAATTGTGTCTGGGTGAAAATTAACATTACACTCCCCTATCCCACCCCCAGCCTTTTCTTTTCTTAGGACTTTACCCCTTTTGACACTCAGGTACTCAGATCTCTCAGCTGCCGGAATCTGATAAATCATCCACACCTCCAGGTAAATTAGCACAACAAGGACAAGGGGAATATATTTTAATGCTTTATGGGCTAAATGCATGCATGAACCTTCCTTTTCCTATAATGAAAAACTTACTGATGCACATTCCAAACACACCTGTGCCTGGAGCTTCTTCAGTCCTCTAAGGAAAAGTTTCTGGAATCGAACACTTTTTGATAGAGGAACCTGGCCTTACTGTTTACTAACCATTTAGGCAAATGATTGAATCTCTCTATTTTCAACTTCCTATTCTATAAAATAGAAATAAAAGTTCTTATCACCTTCATTGTTTTGAGAAACTAAGAAAAGGCAAGCTAATTAAATTAAGATAAACCAAGATAAGGGAAAGCACTTAACCTGGTGCCTGGTTTACAGTAAGCGCCAACTCCTCCCCCACCCCCCCCCAAAAAAAAAATACTGGCTGTCGTTAGTATTATTATGGGGTAACCCTTTCAGATACATGCCAAGAAAGTTCCTGCCATCTAGGTCTGTAGAAGGAATTACAATGAGCATGGTATTAGCAGATCTACTAGGCCAGAAGCCCAGAATCCTAAAACATGGACATTTTTTTTTTTAATTGCAGGATTGAAGAATACAACCTGGCCACAAGGGATTACAAAATATCTTTGGATGGGAAAGACGTTGTGGGGCAGGGTCCTCTGTGAAGCCCGCAGATTGTAGCGGAGTCCCCAGCAGCTCGCTGTGGGCATAAGTGATCTTCCTCTGAGTTTTTCTTTTTCTTCCGAGTTTGCAAATGCCAGATAGAAATGGATTCCAGAACAATGGAAATTTGAGATGAGTAATGGTTACAGCAAGTTTGGCCAGGCTCCCTCCTAGGATCGCCTCAGTCCTCCTGGGACATGTTCTGACAACCTGCCGGCCTCTTTTTAAACCTCTGAAAGGGGCTGATGTTCCCACCACTTCCCTTGGAAGAATATTCGACGGTGAAATATGACTCACTGTCAGGGCCCTTGCCTTTGAGATTCCCTTTCTTCTCCTGACCCACTTTCGTCGTGCTGTGCTCTTTTGTACAAAGTCAGACGGAGCCTCCCCCTGGGGGAGATTGCTCTGTGAGGACTGACATTTAAAGACCATTTCCACCTCTTAAACTCGGACCTGTTCATCTAGCCAAGCAAAGCATATATAATTCTTTTAATCTCCCCGCATAAATCAATCCCTTCATTCCCTTAATAGCCTTTCTCCTGTGCTTTGAAGTCCCTCCAGTCTGGCCACCCTACGCTCTTGTTCAGTTTATACTTGAGAATTGCCAGTCAGTCACGAAATGGCTCTACAGGAGAAACAGCCGGGCCTCACCTGGGTTCCAAGCGCCCTCTCACCGTGCCGGACTGTGCTGCCCAAAGGCACTGCGAGTCCTGCCTGGCGGCCAACCCCTTAAGGTACGCTTGAGGCATTTGCTGCCTACTCCATTATGGGTCTTTCGAGTAGACCCAGCCCACCTGGTCAGTGGTCAAATCAAGGGAACTGCACAAGAAGCCACCTCAGACACTTGCACATCTCATTTTACTCAGGCTTCTCAGTTCGTCCACCTTCCTCTTGGCTTCTACCTACCCGGGCAACAAGTGCCACTGGATAACCCCAAAAAGGATCTTACCTGAAAGGTCCCAGCATGGTCTTCTTCCTTATCACCCTCTCTGTTTTCTTTGAGGGCAATTAATGTGAATCCTCTGAAGTAGGAGGGAGGAGCAGCTGAAAGTGTCACTGTGGAGAGAGAGGAAAGCAGATTATAAGCACAGGAACTGGCTGCCTTCTATTTGCCAAGTGGATAGAGGTGAATTCTCCATCAGTATCCCAGACCTGTGGGTTAGAGGATCAGCAGATGGCTGGGAATGACTCGTCCAGGTAAGTAGTGAACCCTTACTCTTTCCACCCAGCTCCCTCTTACATTTCAGAATCTGCTAAATGCCTGATCTGCTATCTCACTCAGGAATTCTTGAACTAACCAAGGCTGTGGTGACCCCTCTCCCAGTAAACCATGATTTGATAAAGATAGTCCCTGGTGAGCCACTCTAATCTTGACAGTTATCTAATGATACACTTCCATTAGATCTCCCCAAGGGAAATCTAGCAGCTCACAATCGCAAAATGGCTCTACAGGAAAAACAGCCGGGCCTCACCTGGGTTCCAAGCGCCCTCTCACCGTGCCGGACTGTGCTGCCCAAAGGCACTGCGAGTCCTGCCTGGCGGTCAACCCCTTAAGGTACGCTTGAGGCATTTGCTGCCTACTCCATTATGGATCTTTCGAGTAGACCCAGCCCACCTGGTCAGTGGTCAAATCAAGGGAACACAAGCTGGCAGAAACTGCTGTGTGTTCTCCAAAACACATTTCCTTTCTCTTGTGGGCACTCAGCTGAACTGCACTGCCAGCCTCCCTTGCAGTTAGGTGGAAAGCACGGGCAGACATGATGCATGCCCCTCTAACCTGGCCCATACAAACTTTGTGCATGATCTTTCCCTCTTCTTCCTTGCCTCTGCCTATCAAATGCAGGGGATCTGGCAGAGGAGTCTGGAGTCCCAGGAGAAGGAGCCACAAGATGGAAGGAACCTGGGCTTCTGAAAAACCACAAAGAATCATTCACTGACCAGAGACAACCGTATTGTACTTTGGATAAGTTGGAAATAAACTTTTATGGTGGGGTTTTGTTATAGCAACTGGGGTTATGATTATATTATGCTCTTTCTTCCCACATTTACCCAGAGAATTATATTTTCATCGATGTCTAGTTCAAGTGCCTTCTCAGCAGTGATGGTCACTCCTCCCTGTGTACCCCCAATCTCCTGAGATAAAAATCTTTTATTGTAAATTTGCACTGAATTGCAATTCTCTTTTTACCTGTCTTCTGCACTGGACTGTCAGTTAATGCTGGAGGGTGACTGCATTTTAATTATCTTTGTTCCCCTAGCGCGTAGCACAGACCCTGGCATTTAAGAGACACTCCATTCAAGTTCTTTGAAATTGATATAAATTGAGGTTTAAATTACTGTGTGATCGAAGTGCTAAAATTCTGGTCCTCACATGGAATTATAGACTACTAGAACCTTAAGTTATCCCAGGTATCCTCCATTCCAGCCTTCCAACTTCACGGAAAGGAAACGAAGATGCAGAAAGGTCAACGGAAGCCACCAAGGTAGTAAGACTACCCAGAGACAGGCTTAGGCCCAAACCCTCTCCCAGGTTTGACACTCCACCCATGGTTGCACATACTGAGTATATTTATCACAATATGGGTATCCCACGAGTGTTGATTATATTTAAAATTTTTTGAAATAATGTGGTTCCATAGTGTAGCAGTTAGCATACCTGCATTACACACAGAGAGTCCTGGGTTTGTGCCCCACTGGAGCCATGGTGTGGTAATATTTATAGGGACTTCTGGTCAAGATGGCCATGTAGGTAAATGTGCTGCTCGAATCCTCCTACAACCACGTCAAAATCATGACGAAACTACAAAACAGCCATCATTCAGAACTGCCTCAAATCTAGCTAAATGGAAGTCTTACAACTAGGGATTTAAAGAAAAAGCCACCTGTAGACTAGTAGGAGAGGCAGAGGGCTATCTCAGCTGAAGGTCCCTCCTGAGGGGAAAGAGGTCCCAGTCCCACACCAGGCCCCCATGGCCTAGGGTTCCAGTGCCAGGAAGAGAGGTCCCCATAACTTCTGGCAGTAAAAAACAGTGGGGATTGAGGCTGAGGGAGACAGAGGGCTTCTGGAGTCCCAGGCAGTTTCTCTTAAAGGGCCCACATATAGACTTACTCGGACAAACTCCCTCTGAACTCCAGTGCTGGGACAGCAGCTTGAAAGAAACCAGAGACATACGGGTAGGAACTGAATTGTCCAGCATCGGGGAGAGAGCTGAGGGGCAGCTTTCTGCCAGACAAAAGTGCTGGCAGAAGCCATTGTTTCTTTTCTCTTAAAAGATTTTATTTATTTTATTTTTAGAGAGGAGAAGGGAGGGAGAGAGAGTGGGAGACAAACATCGATGTGTGGTTGCCACTCACGTTCCCCCTCTTGGGGATCTGGCCTGCAACACAGGCATGTACCCTGACTGGGAATTGAACCGGCGACCCTTTAGTTCACAGGCTGGCACGCAATCCACTGAGCCACACCAGCCAGGGTGCATTGTTTCTTTTCTGACACTCACCACCTTCACACAGCTGGCAGGTGGGTCCCGTATCTGAGTCTCCATCAGCCTGGCTAACACTATTTGCCCAGCCCTGGCAATCCCCTGAGACCCTGTTCCACCCGTCTTGTGGGCCCGCCCAAACCGTTTCCAATGGCTTATCACTACAAATGGCTTGTCCTGGCTCATTCTTCGGACTTTCCTAATATCTTTCAGATAAGCAGCATCTGGCCTCGGCATGCCTACTAAGTGGCCCCAGGCTCAGCGCTAGCCATAGCCAGTTTTGATTTGCAGCTTGGCCTCACCTGGGCACCTCCAAGCCCAGCATAAGGATCAGCCATCTGCAGACCACTTTGTACCTAATGCTGGGCAGCCCTGGGCAGGACACAGGCAGCAGCTGACCTTGGTCTGCACTTTCCAGGAGGCCCCAGAGCCAGTGCTCCCAGGGAACAGCTTCATACCATGTCTAAGCACTACACAAATACCTTCACAAGTATCACACTCAAGGGGAGTACTCAGTGGGCACTAGAGCCCTGCCTAAGTAAGTCCTGCTTTGTGGAGTAGACCCTGCACAGCTGCTCCTCCATGGTGGTCCTAGGCAGTCCTTGCAGCCAACCATCCTGAAGGTAAATCCCTCCAATTGACGTGCCAACAGCAGTCAAAGCGCAACTATAATAGGAGGGAGTACAGAGCCCACAAAGTAGGGCGGACCTGGAGTGCCCAGCTTTGGTAATTGGGGAGACCATGCCACTGGACCCTACAGAACACCTGCTACCTTAAGTCCACTACCAATCCCAGGAGATGTAGCAGTTCTATCTAATACATAGAATCAAACACAGAGAGGCTGTCAAAATGAGGAGATAGAGAAATGTGTCCTAAATGAAAGAACAGAACAAAACTCCAGAAAAAGAACTAAACAAAATGGAGACAGGCAATCTACCAGGTGCAGAGTTCAAAACAACTGTTATTAGGATGCTCAATAAACTTAGTAAGTACTTCAACAGGAGAGAGTAAGCATAAAAAATGACACAGAAACCACAACAGAGAACCAGTCAAAAATGAAGGGTACACTAACTGAAATGAGAAACAATTTACAGGGAATCAACATAGAGTAGAAGAAACCAAGAATCAAATCAACAATTGGAAAAATAAGCAAAAAACACCCAGTCAGAGCAGTAAAAAGAAAGAAGAATCCAGAAAAATGAAGACAGCGTAAGGAGCCTCTGAGACGACTTCAAGCATACCAGCATTTGCATCATGGGGGTGCCAGAAAGAGAAGAGAGAGAGCAAGGAATTGAAAACCTATTTGAAAAAAATAATGGCAGAAAACTTCCCTAACCTAGTGAAGGAAATAGACATACAAGTACAGGATACACAGAGTCCCAAACAAGATGAACCCAAAGAGGCCCACACCAAGACACATCATAATTAAAATGCAAACTGTTAAAGACAAAGAGAGAATCTTAAAAGCAGCAAGAGAAAAGCAGTTAGCTACCTACAAGGGCACTCCCAAAAGACTGTCAGCTGATTTCTCAACAGAAACTTTCCAAGCCAGAAGGGATTGGCAAAAAATATTTAAAGTGATGAAACAGCAAGGACCTACAACCAAGGCTACACTCCCCAGCAAAGCTGTCATTTAGAATCAAAGCACCTATAAAGAGCTTCCCAGACAAGAAAAAGCTAAAGGAGTCAATATTACCTGAAATGTAAAGGCTCTTCTTTAAGACGAACAAGGAGAAGAAAAAAAGATAAAAAATATGAACAATAAAATGGCAATAAATACATATTTATCGACAATTGAATTTAAACAACAAAATAAATGAACAAGCAGAGCAGAAACAGACTCATAGATACAGAGAATAATGTGACGGTTTTCAGAAGAGATGGGCTTTGGGGGATGGGTGAAACAGGATTTATCAGGATGGCCACTTAGTAAGTTATATGATGTCTAATCACTGGGGTGTACACCTGAAACTAATATAATACTGTATGTCAACTGTAATCTAAGAATAAACAAAATGATTTAAAAATTTTAAATACATTCATTTAACATAATATTTATGCAATTCTGATAAGCAACCCTCTATTGGGGAGAGGCATTCAGTTTTCCAAATTCCTCAAACAAGTTTCAGTCCTGAAAATGAAGCACTCTGAAACTCCAAAAACTAAAACCACCACCTGGGATAATATAGTAGTGGTCCATGAGCCACCAACACTTCTCAGAGGAGAACTTTGAGACACAAAGATTGCAAATCTCATGCTGTGATCGGTCAGTTCATCCCATAAAAGTAAAGGAGCATTCTTACTGGCTACTGATGTCTCTAAAAGGTCAGACAGAAAGTAACAAAGGAAGCATGAGGGGGACAAAGTGCTATAAAGTACAGTAAGGAAATCATGGTGCTCAGCAGTAGCAAGCAGAAAATTACGGTCATGATGTCAGAAGAGCGAGTTCATATCTCTGAGGGACAGGCAGACACCCCAAAGCAGTCTGGGGCTATCTGGGGTGGCGTGGGGTGGTTTTTAAGGCCATAGTTCTGGAGAAAGGGGAGCAGACGATAGAAGTGCTCTGCCCAGATCCCCTCATACTCCTTTTTACCATTTTAAAGTGATCCTGATGCTGATGTGTCTTTGCTTCTAGCAGCCAGCAACTGTGGCCCTCATGTCACTGGAGCCTGCTCTGCCTAATATGAAAGTCCCAGCTGTCTGTATCAGGGCAGGACAACTCTGAGGGGTACCTGCCTCTTCAAAATGGTTTGTCAGCATCAGACTGAAACTCTTCTTAGGGACCTCCCATGGGGTCCCAGCCTGTGCGGGCCTTTCCCCTTGTCTGTCTTGCTTCTCTGCTCCTTTACTGGTTTCTCCTGGGGTCACTTCCTAATAAGTCACTGGCACCCAAATCCTCACCTGAGGGTTTATATTATGGGTTAAGTTGTGTCCTCCAAAAATATAAGTTGCAATCCTACCCCCTGTGCCTGGAAATGGGACCTTATTTGGAAACAATGTCTTTGCAGGTATAATTAGTTAAGATGAGAGCATACTGGATTAGAGTAGTCTCTAAATCCAATATGACTGGTGTCCTTAGAAGAAGGTACACAGAGGCACACGACGAAGAATGCCAGGTGAGAGATTGGAGAGATGCATCTACAAGCCAAGGAACAGCAAGGACCAGGGCAAGGACGGCCAGGGGAGAAATGCTTCCTCCGAGCGTCCAGAAGGAACCAATTCTGCTGACGTGCTGTTTTCAGACTTTAGCCTCCAGAACTGTGAGAGAATACACATCTGTTGTTTTAAGCCTCTGGTTGTGGGACTATGTGTGGCAGCCCCAGGAAATGAATGCAGCCTGCTTCTGGGGAACCCAGCCTCAGACGGTCAACCCCTGCTTCACAGCCACTGGCTTCAGCATAGAGCTCAAACTCCATAGACTGAAAGGCCCTCAGCCTCTGTCTCTCCAGTTTCGCCAACCACATTCCCAATTCCCCGCCACACCACATTCCAGTCCTGGGACTCACTCACTGGCAGTTTCCTGGAAAGTTTATCACTTCACCCTGCAGTATTGTTTCTCCACAAGCTACTCATATGTCTGCAATGTTCCACTTCCTCCATTCCTAACAAATTCCTTCACAAATCAGCTAAATTTTCGCCTTCTGTGTGACGTGTCGTCTGATTCCCCCTCAAGACCTAGGTGCTCTTTTGCCTTGGACCCTGTTAAGATTAAAAATCAATGCCTATACAATGGGCATAATAATAATAGCACTTATCTCATAGTATCAGTGTGAGGCGTAAGGGAATTAATACATGTAAAGTCCTTAAAAATCATCTTGGCAAATAATAGGCACATAATAAATATTAGCTCTTACTATTATCAATGATGAGATTATCACATTAATTATATTTTGTGTAGAAGGGTTTGTTTACCCATTTGTAAGGCCTTCAAAGGCAAGAACCACTTCTGAGCTCAGCACAGTGATTAGCATAGGCTTGGTGTTCAATTAAATTTACTTCACGGATTGGTAGACTCAGTATTACGAAGATGTCAGATCTTCTCAAATTGATTTGTAGGTTTAGTGCAATCTAAATTAAAATCCCAGCATGTTTTTATGATATTGATAAGCCAATTCTAAAATTTATATGTAAGTGCAAAGGGCTAAGAATATCTAAGGTGATCAAGAAAGAAGGACAGAGTTGGAGGGCTTATACTACCTATCAAGACCTAAACATCTATAGAGATTATGTCAGTGTACGAATGCAAGGAAAGAAAAATGGGCCAACTGAACAATGTGAGGTCCGGAAAGGTTTCACAAAGATATGGAAACTTGATTTATGATAAAAGATGTACTTCAGAGCAGTGGAAGAAAGACAATATTTTCATAAAATGGTGCTAGGACAACTAGATAACCATGTAGAAAAAGGTGAATCTTGGTCTTTATGTTACATCACACACAAAATAAATTTCACATAGACTGTAGAGCTACATGTGAAAAGTAAAATGATAAAGTTTGTAGAAGGTAGCATAGGATAAAATGTGAATAACCTAAAGATTTTTTTAAATGGACATTAAAAAGGACTTATAATAAAGGAGAAGATATATAAAAGGGACGATATTAAAATTTTGCTCATCAAACAACACCATTAGGAAAAAGTGAATCACAGTGTGGAAGAAGATATTTTCAATCCATATTAGCAACAATTAACTTATCCAAAATATATAAAGAACTCTTTCAGATCAATAAAAAACGATGAACAACCTAATAGAGGAAAATAAGCAAAACACATGAGCTACTGATTCACAAAAGAAAGTACCCAAAGCCAATAAACATATGAAAAGATACTCAACTTCATTCGTCCACACGGAAATAAAGATTCAATCCACAATAAAATACTACTGCATGTCTACCAGGTTGACTAAGTTTTAAAGGATCAACAATATCAAATGTTGTAACTAGAATTCTCACAGTGTTGATAACCAGAAAATGAGCAATTTTCACTGGAAAACTTTTCAGCAGCATTTACTGAAGTTGAACATACAGATACCCTAAGACCCAGCATTACCACTCCTAAATTAAAAGATATGTGGGAACCATGCCACATGGGTAAGAATGTTCATAGTAACATTATGTGTAATAACACTCACTGGAAACACTCAAATGCCCATCAGCAGTAGAATGAATATATATATATATGGTGACATATTCACAGTACTGAGTACTTTATAGTAATGAAAATGAACAAATTTCTGCTACATACAACATGGTTAAGTCTCACAAATATAATCTTGAGTGAAAGGAGATAGACACAAAAGAATACAAAAGATATGATTACATTTATTGTATATATATATATATATTTATAAAGTTCAAAAACAGGTAGAGTAACCTATGATGCTAGAGGTCTGGACAGTGATTATATATGTGGGAAAGGGGAGTGACTAGTGATCTGAAAGGGGCACAGGGATGCTTCTGGAGTGCTACTCATGTTTTTGGTTGTTGTTGTTTAAGAGAAAGGGGAAAGGAGGGAGAAAGAGAGGGAGAGAAACATTAATGTCTTGGCTGTCTTCCGTTTGTGCCCTGACCAGGGGCTGAACTCACAACCCAGGCATGTGCCCTGACTGGGATTTGAACCTGTGACCTTTGGCTTTGTGGGATGACACCCAACAGAGACACACTGGTCAGGGCTCATGTTCTATTTCTTGGTCTGGAGGAGAATTGTGTGAGTATACTCAACCTCTTAAAATTCACTAAAGCTGCATGATTAGTGAACATTTCTGCCTGTGAGTTACATTTTGATTAAATGTTTCAGAATGATAAATGTGCATCTTTTTGTACACCTGTGTAGTGCCCTTAAAGGACTAGCCACAAACTCAGCTTTCCAGAATGCTGCACTCCTGTAGGTTCTAGAAAACTATGGTTTGACTCTACCTTATTGAATACAAGCCACAAGATGGAGGCTCTGGAGGCTGAACTCAGTGTGGCGTTTCAGCCCATAATTTCCACTGGTGATGATAGTATCACACAGCATATACCTAATTTGAAGGAGAGAGAAGACCCTATCTCTCCAAAGGACCCCATTATATACTCTCTCCTGAAAGGAACAAATGTGCAGCATGTTCTGAGTCCCAGTAATGACTAAAGATGACTGCTTGGCAATAAATAATAGAATTTTCTCTCTAATGACTTTTTCCAAGTGCCTCCCAAGAGAGGCCATTAAGAGACCTAAGAAATTCAAGAAAAATGCTTACAAAGGATTTAAAAAAAGAAAGAAGGAAAGAAAGAAAGGTCCATTCAAAGCCATCCTGTGAGCCCATACAGGAAACTGGTTAAGAGCACAGATTTTTGGATTAGAATCTTAGAGCTAACTCTTATTAATTATGTGACCCCTGGCAAGTTAGTTAACCTACTATTTCTTCATTTTTAAAAAGAAGTTAATGATACTGCCTTTCTCATAAGAATGTGGAAAGGATTAAATAAGCATTTATCATAGTGGCTGGCACATATAGAGGATTCAAGAATTGTAAAGGATGATGACGGTCGTGGTGGTGGTGATGGTGATTCTGGGAATGATGAAGATGATGATGAAAAATGATGAGTATGATGATGAAGATCATGCTGCCCAGTAGACTGACCAACCAACAATGAGTTTCAAAGAGCTGGTCCTCAGAGACCATGACTGAATCTCCAAAGAAACACTCTAATAAAAGACCACTAAGAGGATTGCAATGGAGATCATTGTTTTGGGGGATGACCTTTGCAGGGCCAGGTTATGGGGGCATTTGAGTAAGTCCTTATGCTGAACCGAGTCTTCTTGCAGCTCATCACATCCAAGACAGAGTGCTGTGTGAGGTCCTCTCAGCCCCTCCACATCTATACCCTATACCCTGTCAACACCACTTTCCTTTTCTTGAAAACCTCTCACCCAATTTTAATAAAATATTTATTTCTGAATTATTAAATGTCAGTCCCTCTTAGTAACTTGTAAACTCCGTGAGAGCAGAGACCAAGTCTCTCTTGAACCACACTGCACCTTTAGCTTTTAGCTAAAAACCCTTAATAGAAAGAAAATCCTCAATAAATGCTTGCTGAATGAATGAATGACAAAGAGTTCTTCAGTGTATAGTTTGCTTTTCTTGCTCTGGTTCCTCCAAAGTTCTCATGGGTTTTACGGGTTAACACATGTACTGTCTCAACCTCTCTTGTCCTTTTGTTTACCGAGCACTTGTCCATGCCAGCCCAGGGCTATGCCCCTGGAGACACAGAGAGAAAAGGCATGGCCTCTGTCCTCTAGAAGCGCACAATCTAAGAGATGAGAGAAAAAGACACATCAGCAGATATTTTTTAAAACATGTGATGGGTATTAGGGGCAAAAATGGCTGGGATCTCAGAGGAGGGAACATGTGAATCTACTGGGGGATTTAGAGAAGCCTTCGAGGAAGAGATGGCATTTGAACAGCAAGGTGAATGAGGAAGGAGTCTGCCCAGGGAACAAGATGAGCAACGGCATCCCAGGTGGAGAGAAGGGCATGGTAGACCAGTCTAGGCCTTGGAAACCAGAACTAATTCTGTATGTCCTAAGCTGCGAGCTGGGGGGAAGGCTATGATGAGAGGCTGAGGGAGGGAGGAACCCAGAGGATAAATAGTTAAGGCTTCTTCAAAGCTTTGCTAAGAAGCGTGGACACCACCTTGAGGCAATGAGGAGGCACTGATGAATCTGAGTTAAGGAATGTCATGTTCAGATTTATGTTTTAGGAATATCAGGCTGAAAGTTCACCCAATTATTGGATCACAGTCCTACCCTAAAATCAGCTGAGTGGCACAGGCCTTTCTTGCCTTGTTTACATAAGGACTGATAATTCACACTAGAGCCTAGCCTCAAATCTCCACCCAAGTTTGAGTTCTCCCTACCTTTGGGTACACTTGCCATGCGAAAACTTCAGTTCCACCTAATTCCCAAATAGCTTTCTGGGTCCTTCAAATGTTTGTGTGCCAACCCTCTGACATAAACTCTGGTGACTGTTACCCAATTCATTGGTTATGCCCATCACCCTTATCGGATCTTGTCCAGTGCCGTGATCTGCCCCACTCTACCCCTGGGTTTCAGACCCCAGCCTCAGTCTCAACAAGGAGGTCCTGAACCAGATCCCAGATCCATCACACACCCAGTCCCTGCCACCCTCTTGCTATATGGCCACACATCAACGACAAGGAACTCAGCTTCTGCCTTAACTTGAATCATGGCGTTGTATAGACTGCTGAAACATTACAAAAGCCACTGTGGTCCACTCCCTACTCTGAGCAACTTCCAGAGCCCGGGGAGCTGCAACTGACATGCTTCACTTAGAAATTAGCACAATAATTCAGCCCACCCGCCCCAGGATCAGGCAGAAAAAGATGGTGGTGACACACTGGCAGATGGGATGACAGAGCTAAAAGTCCAAGGGTGAGCAAGTGTGGCTAGTGGGGTTGAATTATGCTTTTTCCCTGGATGACCTTCTTCAGTGAATGCTCCCAGAATGCCCAGGCAGAGAAGAAACACCTCCCACTCCAAATTAAAGATCAATTATATTTAAAATTGCAAGGGCTATCTTTCTACAATGCGTATAGCTAACAGACCTGCTTTCAAATTCCCCTGTTTACTATGTGTAACTGTAGATGAGTTGCATAACCTCTTATTATCTCAGTTTTCAATCACCTATAAAATGGCAGTAGTAGTACTTAGATCATGTTGTTATGACAATTATTGAATTAATATTTTTAATACTAAGTATATATAAATGTTTGTTAAATTAATAAAAAGTCATTAATTAGTAAGTTAATTAATTAACAAAATACATTAAAAATAAGTCAGGAGGCTCACATCCTTGCCATCCAGTCCTCTTTCTATCCACAGATTGTTCACCTGGCTCCAAGCTATCCCATGATGAGGAAGCACATGGGAGAAAGAATGAACTTACATTGAGCTGTTGTACTGCATTTCATATTCATTACATTCTTTAATCCTTATGACAAATTTATGAGATGATAATAATCTCTATCTTATACAGGAGACTGACTTACTTTTTAATATATTTTATTAATTTAGCAAACATTTTTATATACTTGTAGCTGGGAATATGGATGAGGGCAGGAAGTTCTAAAGGACACATACTGTCCAGGATCTCACTTCTTCCCCTACTGTGACCATGACATCTTCAGGGTTACCAATCACAGTCCCTCTCTCCTCCTTAAGATATAAAGTCACAAAAATGAGGGACCCAGAACTAGCCTAACTCTATACCCCACTCCCCTGGGTATGTGACCCAAGCTGGACCAATCAAAACTCTTCCCTGGGATTTTTCAGTTTGGAATTAAAGGGAATGGTATTTATTTTTTTAGTTGCAAAACTCACTGAAAGGTTTTTCAGTGAAGGTCATTGGCAGCTATCTTCCCTGTCATTTGGAGAAAGTTTAGTAAGTAAAGTGAAAGTAACACACAGAAACCCAGAGAGGTAAAGGATGAAAGGAGTAAGACAGAGTAGGTAGAAGGGAAGGATAGGAAGGGAAGAAGACGGGTAGAGGGGCAGAAACATCTGAATCTCTAGATCCATATATACACAAAGCCAAATCCACCTCTGGACTTTCTAAGTGTAGGACTCAATAAATTCTTTTTCGTTTTAGTTTGACTTTATCTCTGTCACTCGCAGTGGAAAAAGTTGTGACTAATTTTGAAATAAAGAAAATAATTCTGCCTAGACTATAAGATTCATTAGCACGCTAAAGAAACAGTTTTCATGACTAAGCTGAGGTGGCTGACCAGGAGGGTGGCAGTTGGTATTTAAATGTCATTGAGATGACAGCAGATCAGTTCACCTCAAAACTACTTAACTAGATGTCACCTTTAGGGGAAGTCTCTTAATGGATGTCAAAGGAATCCTGTCCACATTCTTATCAACTTCTCTATTAAACAGCTTCTTTCTTAAAACTGTAGACAATCCAAAATTAGATAATGTGGCTTAGTCACTTAGTGACAGAATCCAGATTCATGAATGGTTGATAGCGACAGGGGTGGACCCAAATGTCCTGGAATAAATATAATGGGGAATTATGTCAAATCTTATGCATGAGGAAGGCAGCAGGCCTCCCAACCAGTCACAGGAATTTTGGCGGCCACAGGCTTGGTGTGATCCCAGAGTACGACTGCCAAAATCGCAAACACAAGACCTGGCAGGCTTAGCACAAACACAGTGTCCAGGACATAACCATTCGGCCTTGTTCTGTCCTGATCAGAGCTCATCTGGGGTACAAAGTGCAAGGAAACAAGAAACAGCATCCTATAAAGAACAGCTAATGAAATGGGGCATCTGAGTCAGGAGGCATAGCAGCTATTTCTCCACAAACACCTCCAGGGCTGATACATGGCCAAAGGGGAACCTCATGTGCTTGACTCCCAAGGACAGAACGTGAACGATGAGGGAAAGTCACACGGGAGGCAGATGCTGGCAGCAGAGAAGGGCGACACAGTTGGCCCTAGCTCAGGCTCCACCAGTCTGTGAGTGGTCACCTGAAGGAAGCTCAGGTTCTTCCCTCCCCACCCCTCCACTGCCAAGCAAGGGACACTGCTATTGTGCTGGCTCTGAGGACATTTCACTGGTCACTGTACTGTATCCACAGCAACCGGGTAGGGCAGTGAAGTGACCAGGTACCAGAGTACGCTGGGCATGGGAGTCTGGAGGTGGAGGCTGGGAGAGGTGGCGATAGGAAAGCTTGCTCATAGAAAAGGGACCACCTTTTGGCCACCTTCTCTTTGTGCCTCCCCATCTCATTTCAAAAGAAAAAATATATAAAGTATATAGATTCCTGGAATTCAGCCCTTTGCAGGGGTGAGGCCAGTAAAGCTATGTATTTTTAAAAACTTTCCTAGACTCAAAGCAATCCATATTAAAATACCATTTTACAGATTTAAAATTTAAAATTTCACAGATATAGAACAAATATTTCAAAAATTTATGTGGAACAAAAAAAAACCCCTGAATAACCTTAGCAATCTGGAGAAAGAAGAACAAAGTAGGAGGGATCACAGTACCTGATATCAAACTATATTATAAGGCCAATGTAATCAAAACAGTCAGGTACTGGCATTAAGGACAGACATATAGATTAATGGAACAGAAGAGAGAGCTCAGAAATAAACCCAGGTCTCTCTGGTCAATTAATATTTGACAAAGAGGGTAGGAGCATAAAATGGAGTAAAAATGCCCTCTTCAATAAATGGTGTTGAGAGATCTATACGGGTACACGCAAAAAAATGAAGCTAGACCACTGACTTACCACTATACACCAGAATAAACTCAAGATAGATAAAAGCCTTAAATATAAACGATGATACCATAAAAGTCCTAGAGAAAAACATAGGCAGTAAAATCTCAGATATCTCACACAGCAATAGTTTCACTGATATATCTCCTAGAGCAAGGGAAATAAAGAAAAAAAATAAACAAATGGGACTACATCAAACTAAAAAGCTTCAGCATGGCTAAAGAAACCATCATCAAAATGAAAAGGGAATCAACCATATGGAAAAAGACATTTGTCAATGGTACCTCAGACAAGGGTTTGATCTCCAAAACATATAAGGAACTCATACAATTCAACACCAGGAAGACAAAAAAATCCAATTAAAAAATGAGCAAAGAACCTAAACAGACACTTTTCCAAGAAGGACATACAGAGGGCCCAGAGATATATGAAAGGATGCTCAGCATCACTAGCCATCACAGAGATGCCTATTAAAACCACAATGAGATACCACCTCACACCACTTAGAATGGCCATTATTAACAAGGCAACAAACAATAAGTACTGGCGAGGATGTGGAGAAAAGGGAGCCCTAGGGCACTATTGGTGGGAATGCAGACTGGTGCAGCCACTGTGGAAAACAGCATGGAATTTCCTCAAAAAACCAAAAAATGGAACTGCCTTTTGATCCAGCGATTCTGCTGCTGGGATTATATCCTAAGAACCCTGAGTCACCAATTCGAAAGAACCCATGCACCCCTATGTTCATAGCAGTGCTATTTACAACGGCCAAGCACTGGAAACAGCCTAGGTGCCCATCAGTAAGTGAGTGGATCAGAAAACTGTGGTACATTTACACAATGGAATACTACGCAGCAGAAAGAAAGAAGGAACTCCTACCTTTTGCGGCAGCATGGATGGAACTGGAGAGCATTATGCTAAGTGAAGTAAGCCACGCAGTGAAAGATAAATGCCATGTGATCTCACCTATAAGAAAAACCTAATGATCAAAACAAACAAACGAGCAAAAAAGAACCAGAGGCATGGAAACAAGGAACAGACTGACAGTGACTAGAGGGGAAGGGGGAGAGAAAGAAAGGAGGAAGGAAGGGGAAGGGTCTAGTCAATGAACAGCTATAAATGGCCCTTAGATGTGGACAACAAGGTGGGGATTGACTGTGGGAGCGGGGATGGGGGTTGGTGGGTCAGCAGAGAGCAGTGGGGGGAAAAACTGGGACAACCGAATGTCAATAAAAAAAACTTTCCAAGTGATTGTGATGCATAGCTAGGTTGGGGAACAGCACATATGACCTCGCAAAGTGCTGATTTCAGGGAAAGTCACTTTATTAACTGGTTTCCAGGTCTGGTGGATCGACAGCCCCCGCTGCCCTATTCGCCGCACAGTCAGAGTCAGTGTCTGAGGCTGGCAGCCCTTTCCTTTGCTCTTTTGCCTTCTGTCCCCTGCTATCCGCCTCTGAGCCGTCAAGGATCCAGCCTTCGCCACGGCAGTAAGAGAGACACGGTCCTCGAGCTCATAAAGCTTGCACTCTGGCTCAAGGAAGCAGATGATAAGATCATTTCAGAGAATGGGTAAGGGCTGGGAAGAAAATACCATCAGGCAAAGTAATGGAGAACATAAATTGGTGGTCAGAGGGTCCTCTTTAAAGAGATCACATCAGAGCTGAAACTTAAAAGACAAGGAGTCAGCCATGCGAAGGGCAACCTAGACATGGATAAGAGCACCTACAAAGGCCCTGGGGTGGGGATAAGTCTGAGGTATTTAGAAAATTCAAAGAGCAGTATTGCTGTTTTGAGGAGGAGAAAATAAAGAAGATGGAAAGGGAGGAGAAAAGGAAGAGGAAAGAAAGAGGAAGAACATCAGAAGAGCCTCCTTAGGGACCTAGAATCAACGTTTAGTTTTTATTGCCTGCTTCTGAGTCTGCCCACCTTCCCATACTCCTGTCCCCCACACGCAGTGGTTTGTGCTTCGAACCGTTCCCTGCCCCTCCCCTCTATAGCACAATCTGTGAGACATACTTGCAAATATCTGAACCATACTGTAAACTGGATTTCAGTTAGTCCCTCGGATCTCCAGTGCCTTAGCAAATCAGAGGGGAGTAGGCTCCTGTTTAAGCTTCCCTGAATTTTCATAGCAGTTATTATTCTGTGAAAGTTAGAAGCTTTGTCTATGGGGAGCTTGCAAAGAACTTCTGGTGGTGTCACCTAATCACTGACTCTTCCTATCTTAGCCTCAACTCCAGCCCAGCCGAGACACCCAGTAAAAATTTTATACTAGCAAGAGCTGGCCAGCCGCATAGAACGCGTTATGTAACATAGTGAATTCCCTGATATACATATATTCAAATGTAATTACACACTGTTAGAGAAAAAAGAGAGGAAATACAACTAGATAATTTGGGTCCCTTTCTACTTCATTCTGTGCTTGAATGAGCAGGAGTTCCCTTCCTCCATCACATAGTATTTCAGGTTTGTCATGTCAGCGCTTAAGGACAAGTGAACCAATTACTTTATATGGCACTCAACGTAGGAAACGTCAATCTCTTCCAATGCTGAGGGGAACACCAGAAGTCCTGGATGGACTGAGGAATGTCAGTTTGTCTCTATTTCCCAATAACAAAACTGTCTGTAGGGATTTGTAAATAAGGCTAGGTTGAGTCTAGTATCCACGTTATGTTTAATGTACAATTTCAAAGGATTTTTAAGGAATAATTTTGACTTGCATGATTTTTGTCTTCCACAGTGCCTTTTGAATACGACCCTTAAATAAGATGAGACTCAACTGTACTCAAATAATTTCTTCTGTCTTCGTTCTGAATGTATACCCAGTGTTTTCCTTTTTCTTTCCTTTTAGTTTCTTTTTCTTTCTTCTTCCTCTCTCTCTGTCTCTGTCTCTGTCTCTGTCTCTCTCTCTCTCTCACACACACACACACACACACACACACACACACACAAACAAACGTGTGCATTTACTTGCTTTATCCAAATGTACGTTCACCCCTTTCTTTCCTTGCAGCTTCCTCCGTCAGTAAGGGAGAAGGTGAGACAGAACAGGAAACTCTGACATGTTAGTCCCTTTCTGTCCTCTCAGTTTGAAATCTATCAACACACACACACGCACACACACTCACACACACGCACACACACACACACTCCTTCTCCTACTGATTCAACCAGTACTTATGTCAACTTCACATGCTGTTGAGAAGACTCATCTAGATGACCTGTCACTGCAAGAACATCAAATATTGTTTTTACATGACTATTCATTAAAACATGTGGCAGGCATAAAATTGACCCCCTGACTCCATTTTTATCTTTGTCCTTTTGGAAAAATAAACTCCTCCTCCAAGTTTTAGCTGTGCATGTGGCAATCCAGCTAAATGCTAGATTTCTCAGGCTCCCTTGCAGCTAGACATGGCCACATGACCATGATACATTGATAAATTCTTATCAATGGAGTGTGTTTGAAAGTTCTGGGTGCAATTGCTGTGTCACATCACTAAAAGAAGGCTGTTTGTCTTCTACTTCCTCTCCCCACCTGTAAGCCGAGTGGAACTCAGAAGTGGTGGTAAATGAGCTGGCTTGTAACTATGCTGATAAGCACATCCTAAAACAGTGCTATCTAATAGAAATAAGCCCAAGCCAGGTGAAATTAATTGTCTTTGTTAATAGGTATCTGGTAGGAATAAATGTAAAATAAATAAAATTAATTTTAACAACATATTTTATTTAACCTAATATATATAATTATCACTTCAGTGTATAATCAATATAAAATTATTGATGAGAAGTTTTAACCTTTCTTCACACTAATTATTCAACAAGTGTGCATTTTACACTTATAGCATATCTCAGTTTGGATTAGCCATGCTTTAGGTCCTGTGGTTCATGGCTGCCTATTGAACAGAGGAATGCTAGATGGTGGCAAAGGGACAACAACATAACTGTGTATGGGGAAGTACTGAAGTTTTAAATCTTGAAAAATTACAATTTGATATGTTTTCTTGTGTGTTTTGATATTTTTACATGTCATGAAACTGAAAGCAATAAACAGTCTCCACAACCATTAAGCATTTAGGTACACAGTCTGTTCAGAAGGTATCTAGCCATGTAATATGAAAATAGAGACGTTTATTGAAGAAGATACAAGATACAAGAAACATTGTACTTAGGACAATGACACCTCAGTCCCCTTCAAAGTAGGCACCTTGGGTCCCCACACAGTTCTTCCAATCATCATCAGCTATCCTGTTGTATTTTCCTGGATCTCATCGACAGTCTGAAGTCTCTTCTCTTTCAAAGGTAATTTTAGTTTTGGGAAAAGCCAGAAGTCGCAAGGCACCAAATCTGGGCTGTAGGGGGGCTGAGTCACCTGGGCGATTTGATGTTTTGCCAAAAAACTCTGCATGAGACGTGATGCATGAGCAGGCGCATTGTCATGATGAAGCTGTCAATCACCAGTTGCCCACAGGTGCAGCCTTCTGAATCATCCAAATAGTTTCTGTGGAAGAATGTTCAAGCTTAATGCAAAAACTGATGCAGATTCATTGTCCTACGATGAGGACTGGGAGAACTGTGTGAGGTCCAAGGTACCTACTTTGAAGGGGACTGAGGTGTCATTGTCCTATGTACAATGTTTCTTGTATCTTGTATCTTCTTCTTCAATAAATGTCTCTATTTTTCATATTACATTTCAGTCATTTTGAGTGCAACAGCCACACAGCACACAGGTTCACTCAGCGACATCTACTACCCCCACTACTAGTAGAGTGAAGTCGTCATTGTTCACACATGCGCATTCCAGTCCACTCTCCTTGGCTGCCAGGTTACACCGATATTGCACAAACTGTTCTCATTATATTAACAATGGTTATTGGACTTTTTCCGGATGAGCCTCATATACCTTTTAATTTTTATTACCAATTTAAACTAAATATTTATTAAAAGTGGGGAAAGGTTTAAAAATAAATTTAAATAATGAAAAAGAGGGAAATGAAAATGAAAATAATAATTTGAAAAGATAGCTGGATATCCACATTCACCGTAGTATGATTTACAACTGCCGAGCTGTGCCAACAACCTGGGTGTCCACTGATGGATGATGGACAAAGAAGATGGGGTGCGTGTGTACAACGGAGTATTACTCAGCTATTAAAAAGTGGAATCTTACCGTTTATGACAACAAGAGTGGCCATTGAGGGCATTATGCTAAGTAAAATAAGTCAGACAGAGAAAGACAAATACTGTATAATTTCACGTGCATGGAATCTTAAAATCCAAAACAACAACAACAAAGCCAAGCTGACGGATACAAAGAACAGACTGGTGGATGCCAGAAGAGGGTGGAGGGGGTGTTGATCAAATGGTCAAAAGGTACAAACTTCCAGTAATAAAATAAATAAATCCTGAGGATGTAATGTACAACATGGTGACTGCAGTTAATTATACTGTATTACATATTTGAAAGTTGCTAAGAGAGTAAATCTTAAAAGTCCTCATCAAGAGAAAAAAAATTGTAACTATGTATGGTGACAAATGGTAACTAGACTTATTGTGGTGATCATTCTGTAGTGTATACAATATTTAAATATTAAATCTTATGTTGTACACTAATATAAAGTTATACGTCAATTATATCTCAAACATCATTTTTTAAAAAGAGGGTAATGGTGCAAGAAAAGAGGAGAGGTGGGAGGAGCGACTTACGATTAATTACAATTATCATCAGTAATACCTAAAATAAAAACACTAGATAAGAGTTTATTTAAAAGACCCCATCCAGCTTAAATTTCTCAGATTATCCTGTGTACTTTTCAAACATATGATCGTATAACATCTGCATGTAAAAATATGACAATAGTCAAATTAGTTTCTTTTTTCCTATCCAATTTGTTTCTGTTTCCCCACAAACAAAAGGAATTGGCTAAAGATTGACAAGGTTCTTCATGTTTCTAAATTAATCCTCTGGTTTATGGGAAAATGCAAAATTGTAGTCTATAAAAAAAAACCCAGCACGTGTAAATAAGGACCCATCACGTCATACTTCGTGTTCCAAGATATGTCAGTTATCTGGATTTGTCGCTGCTGCTTTCCTTCAGTGAAGACACCATGCAGAAGGCTGAGGGTAGTTGAGTGAACTTATTCTACCCCCAATTTATCTTACTGAGTCTGTAGGGAAGGCAGGTTACGAGCACAGATTTAGGACTAAGACATCCCTGAATTTTTACCTTGACTCCACTGGTTTTCAGCTGTGTGACCATGGCAAGTTACTGAACTCTCTAAAACTTAGTGTCCTTATATGCAAATAAGAATAATAAACCGCCTCAAGGTACTACAAGGAATAAGATGTGAGATGAGTAGGAAGCACTTAAACATAATGTCTCATCCAGTGCTCACTGCCAAGTATTTTTCTATTTCTAAAATAATCATCTCATAATGTATATTTATTTTTGCACTTACTGTGTGACAATTTCTTCTGACAGGGATTATTTCTAATTCTCACAGCAACATTAGGGTTGGGGTGCGGGAAAGCACTCTCATTTTACAGTTGGGAAAATTGTGGGTCAGAGAGGTGAAGTGGCCTGTTTGAGGCTGCAAAGTAATCATGTGACTGAGCGGGAGTAGAAACAGACTCAGCCAATATCAAAGCCTGCGCTCTTTCTACCAGGCTGAGGTGGGACACTTGGGACACACACTCCTGTAGCAGCGTGTGCCCCAGAGTGGGACAAAGAAAGAAGGCAAAGCAGCTTTGGAGGTCTCCCAACATCCTGGTTTAGAATAAATTCCCCAATTATGCTTGAAGTTGGAGAAGCTTTTCAGATCTCAACTGGACATTCTTTTCCCATCAAGTTCCTTGAAATTTCGCTTTAAAGAGCATCTAGGAAAAGGCACTCTCATTAGCCAGGGTCTGGCTTTATTTTCCTAATAAACAGACCTCTAGTCAGACAAAAGGGCCTCTTTTATTTTCAATCAATTCTTGAACATTTCAGCTGATTTTCTTCTATTTGGCTTGAAATTGTGATCTGGGAATGGCTGGTCCTGCAAATTGTCCTCCCATAAGGAATGCCCCTTGAGGATCCTCAACTTGTTATTTTTAATCACTGTAATCTCCTTTTCAAAGGAAAGCGTGGTCAGAAACAGAGCAGGCCTTTCAGAGCTTTCTAAAGCACAATTATTGCAGAGGGACAAGGATGGGGGGAGGCGGGAGGGAGAGTAGAGAGAAGTGGTGGGAGTGAGAAGGAAGTCAATATAGTACCAACAACTTGGAAAAGGTTGAATAATGATCTCAATTGGATCCTGGCTATTGAGAAGAAACCCCATGTTTTAATGTGTGTGTATAGATATATTTTACGCCTTTTTAAAAAATACTTTATTTATTTTTACAGGGAAAGGGAGGGAGAAAAAGAGGGAGAGAAACATCAATGTGCGGTTGCCTCTTGCACACTCCCTACTGGGGACCTAGTCGGCAACCCAGGCATGTGCCCTGACTGGGAATTGAACCAGTGACCCCTTGCTTTTCAGGCTCACACTGAATCCACTGAGCCACACCAGCCAGGGCTCAATATATATATTATATACATGTTAACTCTATATATATTTAACAGTGACCATGTTATTCCAGTCTAGAATGCCTAAAGGATAAACTGGGGTGGGGATCATGGAGAGCAGAAGCTATTTGGAGATGAGCTGGAATACTGGGGACAAAGATTTAAGGTAGGAAAACAAGGCAAGAATTGATTCTAAGGATTGTGAGGGGCACTAATTCAGGAAAAAGTAAAAAAAAAAAAAAAAGGCAAGTAGAACACCAGAGGAATGTTAATTTCCACAGCCCTTAAGTCAATACTCCAGGCAGAACACTTTTCACACAAGTATTCTAAGAAAGTATAAGCCAACAGAAAAAATGTCAAACTAGGTCAGCATCCCCTTCTTCCCAACTTTGAGTGGCGGAATCAGGTTTGCTAATCACAGAAAGCCTCAGTACGGTTCCCGCAAAACCTTTCTCTCAAGATCTCTTAGCCATCAGAAAGGAGAAAGGATGATTGCCCACCTAGTAGTGTGAGTGGGGGGCTTCAGAGTCCAGAAGACCAACATTTTAGGCTGGAATTACTAGAGGGTGAAAGTCTAGTGCTTCCCTAGCTCCAGTTCCTACCTCCAGGCCACCAAGAGTCAGGCAGCCATGGAACCTCTCTGTCCATGTGAATACCTGATGTATTGCCTTCCCGGTGCTGGGGCCACCCATTGCTTCCAGTGCTCAACCAGGCTGGGAGGATTCAAGCAAGCAAGCCAGAGAGCGTGGAAAGGGATGCGGGGTAGGACACTTGCCTGGGCCCCACACTGGTCTGAACTGCCTTAAAAAAAATCCTCCTTGGCTTAAATTTGGAACAGTCTTAGGCAAGGTTCCTGCCATGGAGAAATCAATCATTCATTTATTCAGTTAATTCTTGAGGACCTGAAAACCGCCATTCACTGGTAGATTGGACAGGGGGAGCACTGAGAAAACCTTTTAAACACACACACACACACACACACACACACACACACCCCAAAACCAAAACAAATCTGACCAGGCACATCCCTCCATTATTAAACTAATAAAGGCTGCATATCCGACTCAAATGAACATATATTAAAGACCTTAGGCACACTCTACTCTGTAAACTCATTTACTCCTGACAACCACACAGAGGTCGGATAAACAGCTAGTATTTTCACACTGGAAAATGGACTCAGGGAAATTAAGGATTTGCACAGGGTCATACAGCTCCGAAACGCAAGGCAATCTGACTCCAGAGCCACATCTTCCCTGGTCCCGCGGAGCTGGGGCAGTTTCCCAAGAGAGCACAGATCCTCCGTTTCGGCGAGGGCTAAAGAGGCCAGTGCGGCTATGCCGACTTCCCTCCGGTCCACAGAAAGCAGAGGCTGCCTCCCAGTTTGGCGGAGAGGCTGCGGCCACACGTCGGTTCGGCTCCTTCAGCCGGGCGCCAACCCCACCAGCTCCCTCCTGCGCTGGGTCGCGTGTCCTCCGCCCAACGTCTTTCTTCTCTCGGTGAAGTCCCAACGATCCCGCCGCCTCGCGCCCAAGCGCTGAGCGCCTCCCGGTGCCGAGAGCGCCTGCAAGCAGGCTCTCCGTAGCCCCAGGTGGAGAAAGTCGGGGACGGGGACCGGGGAAACAGGAGAAGCCTTCTGAGAAGGGTGTTCCGTGGTTCTGGTGGCCTGTTTGGGCCGGGCGTCCGCTGACACAGCCCCAAACTTTCTCCGCTGTTGCTTCCACCGCTTCCGCCCGCGATGCTCTAGGAACCGGGAAGGCGGGGTGGAAAGGTGGCAGCTCTGAACCCATTTGCCCCACCAGATGCCCCCAACATCCCACTTTTCCCTGTTTGGTACCAGGGTTGAATTGTGAAGGAGAGGGCGGGAGGGAAGGGATGCGCGCCCTGTCACTCCCCGCCTGCGGGGCCCCAGGTGAAGCCAGGCAGCCTTCCTTGCCTGCCTCAGGTCCTGTCTCCCGACTGGAGAAGGCAGCTGCTGCATAGGAAAAAAAGGTGTCTGGGGAGATGGCGGGGCTGAGGACGGAGGAGGTGGGCCGTAGGGATGGAGTCAGGGGTCGTCAGGTCTGTGCGGCTCGCGCAGCCAGTCCTGCCCGGAAGGTGCTCACCTGCTTGGACACCCCCTCCCCGCGCTCTCGAAAGCTCGCTCGCAGCTGAGCAGCTTAGGCGCCACGTCCCTGGAGCACCGAGCCTCGGGGTTTCCGGAGCCAAGGTGCCCTGGCCTCCAGGGAGCAGGCCTCAGAAATTCGGGCTTCCCTTTCCGTCTTCATCGGGTTCCCCTTTCCTCTCCGAGACTACCCAGAGATCTTTGAAAGCCCGTTCCAGTTCCACTGGAAGCCTGTCCTACAAAGTCCAGGGTCTTGTCCCTTGCCTGGGACCAGAAGAACATTATTGGGAGTTCTTTCCTGAGACCCTTCCGAAAAGCTTCAGGCTCTTCCTCCTCTCCTCCCTGTGCCGAGTTAAGGGGCAAGCTTAAAGTCTCTTTTCCTGAAGGGGTCTGTCGGGGAAGCTGGAGTGACCGTCCCGCCGGGGGTCAGTCAGAGAGAAGGTGATATCTTCTCCTTAAGGAATCAGAGTGGGGAAAGCTGGAGTTCACCACTTAGCCTAGGACCCAACTGGGAGAAGCCAGGGTCCCCACCCCTCCAGAGACGGATCTGGAGAGAGGAGAATCTCCACTGTTCTCCGCGAGCCGACCGATTCCCTCCCAGCCAGGCCGGGGTGACGCGTCGCTTTGCTAGAGCACACACCCGGGAATCGGGAGTCGGAGATGGGGGCTGCTAGCCTGGCTGCGGGCCCCGCGACGGCCCCGGAACTGGCTTGGGAATTGGCTCGCAGCTGAAAGGGCTGAGGCCAGCCAGGGCAGAAGGGCTCTTGCCGGGCTGCGCTGGCACTGTGCGCCCGGACACTGTGCGCCCTCCTCCGGCACCGCGCGGTCAGCATCCCCCGGGGGCCGGGTCCCCCGACCCCAACGCCACCACGCCGGGCCACTTACCGCGGTAGCTGGTTCCCGGCTTGTAGAAGTCGGGGTCTCCCTCCACTCGGAGACTGAACTCGGTGTAGCCCTCGCGTCGCGTGCCTTGAGCCCGTAGGATGCGGCTGCAGTAGCCCTCCGACTTGGGCACTTTGTCCAGGGTCTCGTCGGAGAAGGCCAGCGCCACGGCCAGGGGCAGCGCCAGGGCCAGCAGCGCTGGACTCCTGCTCAGCCTCAGGGTCGCCGGGGACAGCCTCATCTTCGCGGGCCCCCAACTTTGTGCTGCTGCCGCCGGCCCTCAGCACGCGACTCCTGCCCGAAGGGGTCCCCGCGGAAGAGAGACCTGGAGGAGCCCGGGCGGGAAGCTGGAGCTCGGAGCCGAGAGACCGTGCGAGCCTCGGTTTGGCGGCTGTGCTGCGCTGCGCTGAGCTGAACGAGGCGAGCCGCGCGAGGAAGGGAGGGCGGTGGCGAAGGAAGAGGGAGGGCTGATTTTGCCCAGATCCCCGAGCGCAGCGCTGTTTTGTTTCCGAGCTGGCGATTAGCGGCACGGCGGTGTTTATTTTGCGATGCTGATTCCCAGGGTCTGGCGAGTGTACCACAGGATATAAGGACGCTGTAGGCTCTGCCCCACCACGAAGGAGGCTGCTGCCCCAAACCCCGCTATACTCTGGACTGTGTGGAGGAGGGCACTGGAAGGAGGGAAAGACAGAACTAACTTTTGTTGCACACCTACTCTGTGCCTAGGGATATGCTGGGGGATTTACTTATGTATCTGCTCACCCTCAGCCTCACTGCACACAACAAACATGACATCACTTTCACGCATTGTACAGATGAGCAAACTGAGGCCTCAGCTAAACAGTTCAGGCAGGGTCAGATGCCATGACTATCTGACTATTGTTCTTCCCTTAGCGGCTGTTACAACAAATCAGGGTGGAGGATGAGAAATGGACAAAATAACTTATCCATGGGCCCTGGAGGCAGAGTGCCTATGGCCTGTCATACTTTTAGAGACTCCTGAAGCATTTTCTTTAAAATCAGAAGAAAGAAAATTAGGTTTGATAAAATGTTTCACTATATATCAATATACTTGCATTTATACCTACAAAGTCATAAAATATGTTTACTACTGTTTTATGCAGAAAGGAGTTCACAAAGACAAAAGTGCCTGATGTCCACAAAAGTCCTCATATGGGCTTGGAAAGCAGTTTTGAAAGTTTCAGAGAAAAGCCTGGGTTTTCTTGGCTTGGATTTTAGTTCAGGCTCTCTGGCCCCAGTGACAGATGTTTGGAGAGGAGCTGAGCCTGAGGCATCACCCTCAAGGCCACACAGGAGAAAGGCCAGGTGAAGAAATTTCTCCCCATGTTTCCCTGAGGACAGACCTGAATCAAACCTTAATCCTGCCACTCACCCACTGGGAGTCTTGGGAGAGTTATTTCACCTCTTCAGGCTTCAGTTTCATGCTCTGGAGAAGGTGTTCGTGTGTGCCTGTCCGCCTACCCACTCTTCCTCCAGGGAGTGTTAGACTCAAAAGAAACAACCCATATAAAACACGAGGGCTGGTCTCCAGTGTTCCCCACCCCTCCCTCCCTTCACTGGGTGGGCCTTGGCTGACCCTGAGTACCACAGCAATGCAGACGGAGCCTACCTCGGACAGGCCTCAGGCCTCTGCCACCTCTCACTGTGCACATACTTCCCTAGGTGCTCTCGGAAGCTTTGATTACCCAGCTCCCCCTTCCCCTGGGCAGTCAACACACCTCAAGAGCCTACATTTAAAAAACCATCTCCTCTGCTTTCCTGGTCAGGTTTTTCTCTTTGACATCACTGACAAAACAGCCCAGAGGCGCCATCTGCATTGCAGGTCTCCATTCATCTTCACCAGCCCACTTACCTCTCAGTTCTTGGGCTGGGGCTCCTCCTACCATTACTAACTGGACATCTTTTCTCAGAGGTCACTCAAGAATAGATTCTTGCTGAAGCCAATTACTGTATGCTCTTTTCTCAGCCCTGACCCTCCTTAACCCTCAACAGCACTGGATCCAGCTGGCCAGCCTTTTCTTTTCAAAAGCGACACGCAGATTCACATCTGTGTCCTGAGTGAATTGTCTCCAGCATCACTGTACTGGCTCAGAGCTCCTGCTAGATTCCATGGTACACAAGCCCAGTCATCCAGCAAGCTTGCATTGAGTGTAGATTTAGGGACCAAGTCTGGACTGAGCAGTGGGCACCAGAGAGAACAAATATTCATTCATTTACTCATCATGTTGAAGGCCTTTCATGTGCTCAGCTCTGTGACACAAGACCTACATTGCCTTTGTGGATCTTACAATCCTGTGGGAAAGGCAAATATTAATACAGTTACATGAATCTTTTCTAATTATAATTGTGATATATGCTACAAACTAAGTGGTTCATTAGGGTGTACCCTGTTTTTATCTCAGAGGACAGAAAACTGCAGAGATGCATAAAATGTGGCTCCCATTTCACAAGGCTCAAAGCTTATTGCATGTTCAGTAGCCCAAATGTGTGCTCTTGAATGTCTTTTCATCTAAATCAACACATTCCAACCTAACACGGAGCTGGGTGGCATGGAGCAGACTGGGATGTAATAGCTAATTTTTTTATGTGACACTGGCAGCAAAACCACATGAGAGAGCAGGCCCATTTTCCCTCCCCCTTCCTATTTTCCAGACTAGAAACCTACAAAATTACCTGTCAAGGTGCCACGGCTAATAAGGGGGGAAAGAACCAGCATTCAAATCAAGCCTCACCAATAAAAAAAATGGGGCTCTTCCCACTATGCCATGGTGACCTAATCATCTGGGCAATGACAGCAGGTTCTAATCAGCCCCTCACACGTCCGTCCCACTACCCAAGCTAGATTCCCCTTAGCCAGCTCTGATGGCTTATCAGACCTCTGCTCTCTCTCCGCACATCTATCTAAGCCATCACCAAGTCATTAGTTTCCCCCTCCAACTACCTCTTGAATCTGCTTCCCTCCATCTCCTCGGCCACCACACCAGTCTGCATTGTCATCATCTCTCAGCCTCCTAATTGGACTGCTAGCATCTACTTTTGCTCCCCTCCAATCTGTTTTCTGCACTGAAGCCCAAATGATCCTTTTTAACATGCAGACTTGAATGGCAATCACTTTCTCAGGGGCTTTTCAGGGTGCTCAGAACAAAGACAGAATCTTTAATGTGGCCTCCAAGGCCCTGCTTGACAGCCTCTCAGGCCACACACCCTTTCTCTCATGGGCTCCAGCCACCATGGCTGCGGTTCTCTCGGACTGGAATCCAACACTCTTTCGTCTCTTCCACCACCACACTTTCGCGGCCAACTCCTATGCACCCGTTAGATCTCTCCAATCTGCTTCCTCAGAGAAGCCCCTCCTTCCTAGGACAGATCCTGTCCCTCTTTATATGCATTCCTGGAACTCCAGATCTTTTCTCTTAATGTTCTCAAGATTTATAATTACTTATTCACTTATATGTTTGATTTTTACATTTTGTATTTGTTTGGTGTCTGTCTCCATCACTGGATTCTAAGCTCTGTCAGGGCAGGGACTGCCTCTGGAGCGCACCACTGTATTCTCCGTGCACGTCACAGTACCTGGCTCCGTAAGTATTTGTTCTATGAATAAAAAGCCTTTCCCAGTCTCCCAGTGCCCTGTTACTCAGCCCAGTTTCTTCAACTGACCTCAAGATCCTCCACAATCTGGTCATAGATCCCAGACGGAGCTCCCGGTGTACCCGCTGGGTTACCTTGTCCCCCACTTTCAGGCTTGACTTGGCACATTTGTTTATAGCTTCCCCATCGCCTAGGATGCCCTTCTTCCTGGTTAAATTCTCTTCTCCATGGAATGAGGTCCCTCATTTTCTCCTCCGGACTTCAGTAGAATCTACGAGGAGAAAGTTTCTTATTTTGACTATTGTGTTCTGATGGATTGTCATGAATTATTGTGTCTTATTGTGTCTATGTTTCATCTCCTAGCAATGAATCCAGTTTATTTTCTGTTTAATTTCCTGTTCAGATGTTTTGTTCTATTGTAAAATACACTGGACTTCAAGAAATCTCTTTCCAGTTTTCTAGCCTAAGGCAGAGCTGGCATTAGTTGCTAGGATGTTGCTAGGGAAAGTCATTTAGCTAGGGCATATAATTAACTTTATCGGTGTGTATGGGTAAGTCAGAGAAGAGAAGAGCTGGGGGCTTCACTTCTCCAAGAAAAAAAATCCCTTTGATAAGAAAAAGGTTAAGATCAGCCCCCCTCTCACACCTTCTCTTTAACAGAGAAGGAAAGAAAAAGGAGTTTCTGGATTAGTGCCTTTCTGAATATGGTCGTTGAAACATAAGCATCAGATGTTTGCCGCAAATGCAGATTCCAAAATCCCATCCCAGACCTATTGAATTGGTACCTTGAACATATTCAAACCGAAGTTTAGGAGACTGCTGTCCCGGAGTTTATAACTCAGACTTGAGGTGCAGCCATCCCCCTAACTTCCACTGCTCCAATGAGCTTAGCTCCCTCCACACCAGCTGCCTCCCCAGCAGGTACATCCTCAGCTTTGGAAATCTTGACTCCCATCAGCCCTCTCTTCTTCCACCATCAGCTCTCCCATTTCCTCACCCTCTTGCCTGACCTCTGTGTCACTGAGATCTATAATTGCTTACTCACTTCTGATTTCCCCACCTATCTTGCTGTCAATTCCTTCCCCACCCAGTCTGGACACCACGCTTAACCATTTTAACTGCATCCTCACCAACACGCTTCATTAGGTGACCTCTTTCATTAGGTGACCTCTACCTAACCCCATCCCTAGATCAACTAAGCAGAACAATGGAACTCTCCCAGACTTCTGAATTCTGCTGCACAAAACCTGGCAACCCCACCGAGAGCCTTACTACAAACTCACGAATTCTATACTTAAGCATAGCTCTTAAATTTATTCCTAATCAGTTTCCTTTCCCATTCTTCAGGCTGTCCTCTCTTTTGCTTCTAGTTCTTATCACTTTTTAAAGCTTGCTATATCACTTATTTCACCCTCAAAGAAGAGACTTTAGATGTGAACTTCCTCAAATCTCTGTCTCTTCTACCCTCCTACCAAACTCAGTCAAAACCTGAGTTCATTTCTTGCCTCAAAGAAAGAAGAGTTTTGATTCAATTCTTCCTCGTCCCCTCCTGCCTTCTGCTGAACACCGAGCAGGCTGTGATGCTCTCTCCCTCTTGTGTTTGTTTGTTTTCCCTCCTTAGACAGTCCTCAGACTGCAGACATATGTCAGTCTCCCCCATCCTGGGAGGGTAGCGGGAGTGGGAGGGGGGGTGAGGTGTCACTGGGCATGACACTGGACCTTTCACCAATTTTCTCTCCCTCTCCAGCTGTTCTCCTAGTATGTTTCAGAGTCAAAGTTGTGGAAAGAGATGCTCTCCCTTGTGACCTCCACTCCTTCGGTTTCCATTCATTTTTTCCATGCAGTGCAGTTTGGGATCAGCTGGTATCTCTTTATTGAAACTGCTCCAACAGAGGTCACCTAAGACATCCTAATTGCCATGGTCATGGTCTGAATTAAAATAGGCAAAAATTGTTAGTAAGGGCCCTTTCATTACACAGTTGAATGGAAAGCTCACCACTGGAAGAAGTTAAAGGGAAGTGCACAGTGGGAGGGCTTCTAAGGAGTAGACCTGGTCCCAACCTGGAGGCCTTTCGGTCTCCTTGCTTTGGGTTCGTGGATTAGAGAGAACATTTTGTCTGAAAGCGAAACAGCATGTCAGGTGCAGCTGCGAGCAGTCCCCAAGATTAAGCCCCTGCAAGTCCAGCCATGTACAGAACCTCATGATAGCCCACATTCCCCTGGTGGTTCTCTTGCTGTTATTCTAGCAAACCCCAACCACCTTTTGAAGTTCTGGAACTTCATGGGTTGGACCACATGACCATGGCACACTACTGCCACCTGGTGACAGCCAACTGAACATGCAGCAATGTTAAGTAAGGAACTCTGTGCTCTTAAGGTCACCTCCTTGAGCCAATTTTAGACTGGATTGTTTGTTCTGTGAGTACAGGATCATTGAGTTTTCCACTTTTTTCAGAATATTATGTCTGCATGAACTAGCTACTCTGTGAATTTTTGTGAAATTTAGGCATTTCATTCAACAAACATTTATTGATTAACTAGGAGGAGGGTGATCCAAAGGGGAGACATAATTCCTGCCTTCAAGAAGCTGCAGACAGGTAAAACAGATATTTGTAAAGTGAAGACTCACACGTGCAAAATATCAATGAGAGAACAGAGAAAGGAGAGACTAATTCTGTCTGAGGTGAGGGCCCAGGAAAAGGTAACATTTGAAAAGGCACTCGACACCTTTTTGTAAGATAGGTAACAACCTGCCAATTAGAAAAGGGCACAGGTATTCTGGGCAGAGGAAACAGATAGTACAAAGACAGAGAGGTGTGAAAAGGCAGGATGTGTCCTTGGGGTGATAGAATGACCTTTGCAGTGGCACCGTAGGGAGACGGATTGTCAGGGAGAATCTGGGGCAGGGACGTAGCTAAAAAGCTTTCATAGCAGTCTGGAGGGGAGCCGTGGGCTAAGGCTAGAGAGGAAGGGATGACATCGAGGGTTGCTTGCTTAGGAAGTGGGGCGAAGAGAATGCTGTGTATGGTGATGTGTGGCAGGGGAGAAGGGGGTCAGGGATGGGCTCGGAGGGTTCTCATATGAGCCACAGGTCAGGGAGTGTCTGTGGTAATATAATTACCGGAGATAATGAATTTAAGAAGAGAAGCTATGAGATGTGTGGCAATGAGGAGATAGGGTGAGATTACATATTCTATTGTGGATGCATCCCATTTAAGGGGGATGTATGGTGGACGGCGTCAAAGACAGTAGGTCTTCGGTTCAGAACATAGGTGAGTGCTGGGGACAGGCACCCGGGAGCTGGCACATATTGGGCTCCAGCACCACTGTTTAAAATGCTCTCAAAATCCTAGGTTGTTGCTTCCTCTCAGTTTTGTGCTCTGATTTCCAAACCAACAGACGAGTTTGATAAATGTACTCTTATCAGCAGCTTAATAGAAATAATCTGTGTTCGTTACCTGACTCACCAGGTGATGTGTGGCTATTTACAGTGGTATCCTAAGGTGAGCCAGAGAGGTGGGGTGCAGGTACCCATGGTCTTGGGCAGCTTTCAGAGTTTGTTGGCTGACAGTGGCTTGGCTTACACATAAGACCAGAACTGCAGGAGAAAATGGACCCACATCCTTTCAGTCTGATGACAGGAGGAAGAGACAGAAGGGGAGGAAGGAGACCCAGAAACTGGAGATGAGGGAAGAAGACAGAAATGGCCAGAAAAGAGTAACAAAGAAAGGGCAGAGGAAAAGATGCTCCCCTCCTCCTACTACCATGATTAAGTGTCCACGTGCCGAAAATAAAAAAGGTCTCCTTTGCCTTGCAATTATCTGTGGCTCAAGTTTTGCACCTCTCCCAATCTGAAAAATATAATTGCTGAAGTGTCAGGTTCTTGGATTGGATTGTGGCTTTAAATAAGCTGCATCCAACTGTTACTTCAAATACACAACCCAAAGAGCTAGGACCTGAAAGACATAAAAGTCCCCAGAACATAATCAGCCCTGGATTCATTTTTCTCAGAAAATTGGTACCAAATGTGTTGGTCTGGGCATTTAGAGAAAGTAAGAATAAAACACAGTTTATTCATTCATTAGATAGTGGTCACATTGACAGTGCTGAGCTCTTTACTGAGCTGCTGAAGGACGGAAGGGCACATGCTCATGTACAAAGGGCTTGCAATAATTAAGGCAGCCGGTTATCGTGCCTACTATGAGCCAGGCAGCAGTGGTCTAGATGCCTCATAGTTATAAACTCATCTAAGCCTCATTTTGCAAATGAATAAATTGAGGCATGGAGCAGTTAGGTGACTTGCTTGCCCAAAGTCACAATTTTTTGGAGAGCCCATGTAGATCTACAGGAGGCATTTCAGTGTCAATGCGGAACTGAGACAAACGGTGTCAGTGACCCTAGATGAGTCCCCAAAGGGAGAGATACCACAGGCTGGAGAGATTCCAAAGTTTTGCGGGAAGTAGTAGGACTTGATGGAAGGGTAGAATTTGGGGGAGAGGCATCTCGAGTAGCGCGGACTCTAGGAACATGAAACAGTGGCAGCATAGTCAGGGGTCACCTGGGCTGGAGCAGGGAATCACAGGGGACGCTGTTAAGACAGAAGCAAAGTTGTGATGAAACTGTGGTATGGGAGTTTCTTTTGAGAAGTTTTAAATGTGAAATGAGCTTTTCGTTCTCGGCCCAGTGCTTCTTAATGTGATGGAGTGGAGCCAGTATTCTGAGCGCATTCCTTCATCATCGGGCTCCATTAACTCATTAAACTTAACATTTCACTCATTAAACTTAACATTTCACTTTTGTCTCTGTTCCTTCATTCTCCTTAACAAGTCCTGGCATCTCAGATGCTGACCTTTTAGAGAGATTCTTATGTTGATTGTTAGTCCCCTTCCTTATCCTTGGAGACACTGCTCAAATGGCACCTCCATGAAGCCTTCACTAATGCCCCAGACAGGGTTGTCACTCCTGTGTGCATCAGGCTCCTTGTGCATAAGCCCTTATCAAACGGAATCATCATCTATGTAACCATCTTGTTAACTTCCACAAGACGCCAGGGTCTTTAAGAGGCAGAACTGTTTACTTTGTATCCCTAGTACTTCAACCAGTGCCTGGCACATAGTAGAGGCTAGTAAGTGTCTGCTGAATGAACAGATGAAGGAATGGATGAGTGACTTATTATATTGAAAAGAATCTAAAAGATTGGCTGGTCCAAGCCTTTATTTCTTTTACGAACTCTCTGTAAAACCAAAGTAGCTCCTTAGCCCTTAGTTGCTGTTATACTAGCCTATTTATTTATTGCCTTCATAACACTCGTAGCAACCTATAATTCTTCGATGTGCTAGTTCACTTTCCTAGGACAGTAAACTCCATGGGAGCAGGTGCCACATCTGCCCTCCTCACTGTTGCACCTATGGTTCCTCACACAGCACACGGCTAGTAGTAAATGTTCTGCAGATATTTGGTGAATAAAAGAATGAATATCACATCTCCAGGCAACTGTTCAGATTCCTTTTTGATCCCTCAAGTGAAGGGAAAACTCATTCTTGTTCTTTTAGATGACTCTAATTATTAGGAAAATTTTCTTTCTCATGAAATAAAAACTACTTTCTTAAGATCCCTACAGAACAAGCCAAACTCTCTTACTAAGAAGGAGGCTCTGGTAGTTTCTTTGAGACTCCTCTTTTCAAGAGGTAGAGCTTACCAACCCTCCCCTTGAGGGTGAGCTGGACTCAGTGGGGAGCTTCTAATACTAGAATAATATAGATGTTTTTGGTGTGTGGCTTCAGAGATAAGCTGATGAAAGGCAGTGACTCCTTCCTCTCTTAGATGGTTCGCTCTGAGGGACGTTAGCTGCCATGTCCTGAGGACACTCACGTAACCCTATGGAGAGACCCATGTAAAAGACCCACAGCCCTACTGATGTTCTGCCTGAAACCTTGTGAGAGACCCCAAGAGACAACCACCCGGATGAGTCACTTCTGAATTTCTGACCTATAGAAACTATATATAATAAATGATGTTTTAAGCCAGTAAGTTTTAGTTTTAATTTGTTACACAGCAACAGATAACTGATACATAGCTCTTTAAGCATTTGTTGAAAATTACTATGTTGCCCTATTTTCTTCACTTTTCCAGCTTAGACATGGTTTCTGAATCCCTCATCTTCCTGTTCTCTCTCCCAATGGCATTTTGCAACTCATCACTAATCCTGAAAAAGGCTGGCACCCAGAACGAAAAACAGAATTTTAGGTATGGCTGTGTTATCCCCAAAGAGAGAAGTCCTCATCCTAATATGGCCACGTCATGCTGTCAATTGACATTGACTTCTTTCCTCCTTTTATTATGAACATTTTCAAACATACAGAAAGTTGAAAATATTTTACAATTACTACTCAAATATCCACTACCTGGATTCCACAATGAACATTTCACTAGACTTAAAATTTATCACAAATCTATCTACCACTCAGTGATTCCATTAGTCCTTCTTTTTTGGTTAATGCATTTCAAAGTAAGTTGGAGTCATCCCCATTGACCTTTCAGCCAAAATAACCAAGTCCTTTCCTTACTCGCTCCCTCCTCCAACATATTTTTTCCATATCTTATGCTTGGTCCTGAAATACAGGACTTGTTTCCATTCATTAGCATAGAAAATCAGAATGGCATGGGGGTGGGGAGTGGGGAGATAGAAAAGGTTTTAAAGGTGAAGAGACCCGGGGAGGAATCTAGTTCTTTCACTTCTAGCTATTTAGGTAAGTGGCTCAACCTCACGGAGTCTTGGTTTTTTCATCTGTAAAATGAGGATGATAAGAAGACCTACAGCACAGTGCTATTTAGAGAATAAGAGATTGTGCAGGGAAAACATTTAGCATCCCATCTGGCATGTAGTAGGTGTTCAATAAATGATAGTTAACCTTATTTGCTCCACCTTTCCAGCCCATCTAGATAATTTTGGATTCTGAATCTGTTATTCCAGATTTACATAATCCTCTAGTCGATAAGTCTGCTAGATTCTCATCCCAGAAACTGAAGTGAAGCTTGACTGGGATAAGGACTGAACATCCTGTCATTTATAAATATTGTTATTGTTCACAAGTCTGATGTTAATTAAAATAATACAATACAATACTAATAGCTTTTGCTTATGGAGCTGACATCGACTATTCATCAACAGTCTTCCGAGTATTTTAACCAGTGATAAATATACCTTACTCTGCTGTCATATTGTCCACATTTCTCCATCTTATCTATGAGGACATTACAAGTGGCTTTGTTAAGTGCCTTGCTGATGATAAATGCATTTACTACATCTCCTGTATTTTCTTTTTCTGAGAGCCTAGTAACAGTTTCATTAAAGAAAAGTAGATTAATCTGGTTGAGAGTTTCTTTGCAAACTCATGGAAATTCCTAGTGATCAACACTTAAAAAAAGACATGCTTATAACCTGTTCCTTAGAAAATCCATTGTTGGAGAGATTGCTTGGTATGTCACCAGTACCCCTCTCCCCTTGCTTACTAATAAATCCCTGGTCTTGTTGGGGGAGGGGAGCAGTGTGCCCAGCTAAAAAATTATACATTCCCCACTTGTTTCAGACACTAGTGGGCCATCTGACATAGTCTGATCAATGACATATACGAACAAGTTGCTGGGTAGAGGTTTGGGGAAAAGTTTCTTAAAAGAAGGGGTGGAGAGGAATGGACAGAATCAACTTGCTGCTGTTCTTCCCCATCTTTCTGGGTGGTATACAGAAGTTTACGTTGGCAATGAAGGAGCCATCTTGGCACTGTAAGGTGACAATGAGGCAAAGGGCGAGAAAGTCTCATAGAGCTGAGTCCTGACATCCTTGAGCAGCTAAACCAATGCCTGCCTTAGGACTGCTCACATAATAAATGAAGTAAGTTTCTAAACTGCCTAAGCTACTCCTTTGGGTTCCAGTTACTAACAGATGAATGTGACCCCAAAATGTACATCCATCCTGGAATTCTGGTCAGAAACAACACCACTGCTCTGTAGCTTGAAGACTTCATCTTCTTTTACAATATAGAATCGAGATGCTATTTGACTATTTTCCGATTTCCAGTATCACTGAATTCCCCACAACTCCACTGTCTACATTCCAATGAGCTTGTTGGCTAGTTATCTTCATGCCCAGGTAGTAAATTTATTTGGTTTGAGAAACTTGGCATTATTTGGAGCAGCTTGGTTTTCCAATCATTTTTCGTGGACGTCAGATCTCTCTTACACATTTTCATCCTCACCAGTCCAATGAGCATTCAGATTAACAAAGATGGAGGCCACGTAGAGGAGCAGCTCTGTTTCCTCTCTGTCATCTACTCTCCTCACAGCCCTTCCTAAAGCCACACACACATGGCCCTGCACTTAGCCTTCCAAATGGGGGGTAGGGGTGGGGGGGGCAGTCTGCTTTGTTGATCTTGACATTTGCTGCACATCTCTGCTCAGTTTGGCCTCCAACTTTCCTTACACAATTTCCAACACATGCTTGTAGATCAAATAAATGTATCTAATATGTGGACAGACTAATGAACTCAATCAACCGTAGAAATACGCCAGGGAATGCTCAGTCACTCGGAGATCAGGATGGCTTAGTGTTTTGTTTCTGCTACACGTACAGCATAGGCCATGGCATCTCTTGACGATATTCGTATGGCAACACTCGCTCTTCAAAACCGCCAGGAAGTATTAGCAGCACATACTTGGGAAACAAAAGAAGTAGGGGTCTGCCTCTCGCAAGAGGGCGTACAGATGGCCAATGGACAAATAGAAACACGCTCGAGGCCACTGATCATCAGAGAAATGCAAATTAAAGTCGCCATGAGATATCACCTCGTACTTGCCAGAATGACCATCATCAATAAGTCAACAAAAAAACAATTGTTGGTGAAGATGTGGGGAAAAGTGAACCCCTGTGCACTGTTGGTGGGAATGTAAATTGGTGCAGCCACAATGGAAAACAGCATGGAGGTTCCTCAAAAAATTAGAAATGGAACTGTTTTATGACCTAGTGATTCTGCTTTTGGGTCTATATCCAAAGAAACCCAAAGCATTAATTAGAAAGAATAGATTCATCCCATGTTCATTGCAATATTATTTACAATGGCAAGGATATGGGAGCAGCCCAAGTGTCCATCAATAGTTGAGTGGCTAAAAAATCGTAATACATACATATAATAAAATATTACTCGACCATAAAATAAAAATGAAATCTTACTATTTGCAACAGCATGGATGGACCTAGAAGGTATTATGCTAAGTGAAATACATCAGACAGAGAAAGACAAATACCATATGATCTTGCTTATACTATGTGAAATCTAAAAAACAAAATAAACTAACAAAATCTAAACGGACTCGTAGATACAGAGAACAGACTGAATGAAGGTTGCCAGAGGGAAGTGGGGTGGGAGGCTGGGTGGAAAAGGTGACAGGATTAAGAAATACATATCGGTAGTTACACATGGATGTAAAGTACAGCATAAGGAACATAGTCAATAATATTGTAATAACTGTATGGTACCAGGTGGGTACTTAAATTATCAGGGAGATCACTTCATAAATTATATAATTATCTAACCACTACATTGTATACCTGAAACTAATACAAAATAACACTGAATGTCAACTGTAATTGAAAAATGAAATTTAAAAAAGTAGGCACCTAGATTTATTATTTCTTATGCCAGTCATCTTTCTGTCAGACTAAATCCAAATTCCTTCTCTGCTTTTGCCTTCTGTTTTTCTAGGAGCAGAAAATGATTCCATCAAACCCAATCAGAAATACACTAGATGATCTATTTTAAAGGTCCTGATAATCTCTAATTTCTGGAAGTACCTGTATTAGGCAGGGCTCTTTTTGTTGCGTGAAACAGAGCCAGTATCAACTAAGTTTTCAGATAACAAATATTTTAGGCTTTATGGGTCATATGGTCTTTATAGCAACTATTCACCTCAGCCATTTTTACATGAAAACAGCCATAGACAATACATCTGCAAGTGGGTATGGCTGTGTTCCAACAAAACCTAACTGATGGATGGTGAATTTTTTTTAAAGATCATTAAAGTGAATCTATTTTAATTTTATTTTTTATTTTTTATTTTAGAAAGAGGGGAAGGGAGGGAGAAAGAGAGGGAGAAAAACATTGATTGGCTACGTTCTATACACATCCTGACTGGGGATTGAACCTGCAACCCAGGCATGTGGCCTGACTGGGAATTGAACCAGCGACCTTTCATTTTGTAGGATGCTCAACCAAATGTGCTATGCCGGCTGGGGCAAAATTTTAATTTTATCTAATTTTCATAGCTCACGAAACATTATTCTTCTTTGGATTTTTCAGCCATTTAAAGATGTGAAACCATTCTTAGATTCTGAGGCAGGAGGTTGGGTTTGACCCATATAAGTCATTGTTCGTTGATTCCTGAAATGGAGGTACCCTTAGGGCTGGTTTAAGAAAAGAGTTTCTTTCTGTAAAGCTATAGCAAGAACTTGTGGAAAGTGGAAAAGGAAAATAGAAAGCTGTTAGGACCTCAGTCTATACTGGACATAGTCTCCCTCATGGTTTCTCCTTATCATTTAATACTTCAACTCCTTCTCCAGGTCCAGCCAGCTACCCCTCTGCATTCAGAGCCTCCACAGATAAATCAGTAGACAAATGAAATGAAATTGGTATGCACGAAGTGTCATTGGCAACTACAGGAAGTCTGTAGCTCTAGAGTAAGGGCCAAGTTGGGGAGTCAGGGGTTTGAAGGAAGTGTAGAAGGTTTGGAATGGTCTCTGTAGAGAATGAGATAGAAATCAGACAAATGAAAGAACAAACCTCCTAGGTATCAATAAAGGCCCAAGTGATGCTGAGAGTTTTAGCATTTGGTAGGTATATTGTTTGGTTGCCTTTGGCAACAAGTAATAGAAAATCTTCTGAAAGTGGTTTGAGCACTAAGTTTACTAAAATGTAAGTATCAATAACTGCAGGAAATATGGCTATTTTGCTCCCAGTCCAGCCCCAGTTTCTAGGACAGTATCTGGTGCATAGTAAATAGTGTGTGAATGAACAAATGAATGATCTCTCAGAGCAGCAAGTAAGCTCCAGGCTTGGTTAACTCAGTGGTTCACGGTAATGTCAAAGATTGAGGTTCAATCTATCTTTCGGTGAGTTGACTTTGTCTTCAGGCTAGTTTTCCATGGTTGCAAGATGGCTCCTACAATTCTAGTCATTATAATCAGACCCCCAAAGGTCCAACAGAAGGAAAAGGACCTATCCATTCCTGGAGTTTCTTTTTAAGTGTGAGGAAACCTTTTTCAGAAGCCTCAGCAAACTTTCCCTCAGCTCTATTGGCCAGAAATGCATTAAATGCCAATGTCTAAGTTACTCACTAAGTTGGGACCACTATGATTGGCTAAGATTGATGGTTCTCCATAGGAGGTGATTTAGTCCCCTCCCACCAGGGAATGGCAGTGCCTTGAGATATATTTGATTGTCACAGGTGATTGTCACAGGTGAAAAGGTCATCTAGTAGGTAGAGGCCAGGGGTGCTGCTAAACTGTCCTACAATGAATAGGACAGCTTCTACCACAAAAAAAGAAATATCTGATTCAAAGCAGCAGTAGCTCTGAGGTTGAGGAACCTGGGCTTGAATCAATTAGAGCCTTTCCCTGGAGCTGAGGCAGGGGTTACTTTCCTTGAAACCCATGACCAGGGAGGAGCATGAATATCTGTATACAGTCAGGGTTCTATAAAGCAGAAGGAAATCAAAAGGAGTGAGGGAGGGGAGAAAGATTGCTGGGTAGGCGATCAACTGGTCCACTCTAGAGGGGTTGATTGGATTTTCCAATTTAGCAAAGGAACCTTTGGAAAGAATTTTTTTTTTAAATCCTCACCCAAGGACATTTTTTTTTCATTGCTTTTTAGAGAGAGAAGAAAGGGGAGAGAAAGAGAAAGATAGAAACACTGATGTGAGAAAGAAACATTGATTGGTTGCCTCTTGTAGGTGTCCCAACAGGGGTGGAGGGGCAATTGACCTACAACCTAGGTACGTACCCTGACTTGGGATAGAATGAAAAGCTTTCAATCTACAGGAAACTCTTCTAATCAACTGAGCCACACTGGCCAGGGCTTTTTTGTTTTTCTTTTCTTTCTTTTTTTTTTTTTTTGAAATGCAGAATAAAGAGTTCCTGCCTCTGTAAACAAAATAAAGAGCTCCTGCCTTTTTGGACAAAATAAAAATTATAACCTGTTGTCGATTCACCCCTCCACAAAATACTCATGTGGAAAGATTAAGAGGAATTGGTGCTCACTGAACACCTACTATGAGTACCAGTGCCGGGAGTACCTAACATGTGCAGAAGCCATACCAGAAACTTATGTACAGGGTGGGCAAAGCTAGGTTTACAGTTGTCAATATGGAAAAATATACAATACAAGAATCAACTCTGTTCTTGTACTCACAACTGTAAACCTACTTTTGCTCACCCCTGTGTATTACTGCATTTCACCCTCACAACCACACGGTGAGGTATGCGATATTATCTTTGCTTTACAGAGGAGGGAGCTCAGGTGCACGGCGATCCTCTGTGAGTCAGAGAGCTAGAACTCTCCATCAACTCGGTACATGCAACCTCTTCTCCGAGTTTAGGATAGGGCAAGAGATTCAGCTTTTCTAGAAGGAGCACAGCTACAGAGGCTACCACATGCTGACTCATGGTCTCCAATGCCTTAGATGCTACGGCAACTTCTAAAGGCAAAAGGCTGGGTCAGAACTGCTCTGGGGAACCGACTTCTTGACAGAGACCTGCCTTTTGTACGGCTTAAAGGCCCAGAAGAATCTCCCACTCAAAAACTTGGTGAATTAAATAATTTCCTTAAAGTCTTTTCCTTCCTCTCCTCCTCAACACGTACACAGCTGTTATATGTCTCTGCTTTCTGCGTATGATGGGTTAAAAAACTAGGAGCAGCAGAAAATAGAGCCAAAAATTTTCCGAAGTATTTCTGGAAGACAATATTGGATCATTAGAGAGTGCTCACCTATTTGCTATTGAAAAATATTCCCTGAGAAGCCCCCTTTTACTGCCTGGAATTAGGATTCAGCCTGGGTCTCCTGGCATGCATGCTAGGCAGAGAAGGGGCCAGTCTCAGCTGTCCAAACAGAGGGGAATTCAATGCTTTTGTCTCATATAAGACCACTGAGCTCCATGGTGATTTTCAGCTCTCACCCGGGGGGGTGTCACAAAGGCTCACTGCCCTCCCTCTTCCTTCCCTCCAACTGTTCTGTTTGTTTTGGGAGAAGAAGGGGTCTGTGGTAGACAGGCTGCAGGTTTGGAGCTGGATCTGAAAGAGAACAAGAAAGGAAAGGGGACTTAACTATTATGCATGCTGGGTTCCCCCCTCATAGTAAGTGCTACAGTGTAGTATCAGAGTTTGGGCACATTATTAAAACACCGTTTGGACTCAGTGGAAAACCAGGAGCTTTAATACAATCTTTTGGCCCGAGTTACCTCTAATAAATCTTACTTCACAGGGTCGGTGTGGGAAATCAAATGAAATATAGGTTCCTGGTTCAAATGCACAGTTGAGTCAGGTCATTGGCTAACTCACTTGTATCGCGTCCCTGCTGGGGAGCTCAACCTCACGGGTCTTAGAGACACTTTGCGCGTGTGCCCCTATGTTGGCGATCTTTTGCTGTGTAACAAAGCACTGCATAATATGGCTGTCTACGACCACAACCATTTTAATTGCTCATGATTCCACGGGAAAGAAAATTGTAAAGATGACTCGTACAGCTCAAGTCATCTGGCAGCAACACTTTGTGACTGAATGGTCCAAAATGGCTTCACTCGCACGGCGCCGGCTGCCGGCTGGGCCGTATACGCATCTCAAGAAGGCCGGCCTGGGCTTCTTCACTGGGCTCCAAAAGCAGCCGGAAAGGGGACACGTGCCCACGTGCGAGCTCACGCCTCGGCTGGTCTCGTGTTTGTTAACATCCCTTGGTGGAAGCAAGTCACAGAAGAGACAATGGGGAGGGGTGTAAAATGAAGGGGGAGTCAGGAAGCATCCTTCTCTGGGACCCTTCCTGTAATGATCTAGCAGTTCCCTTCCTCCTGGACACCTACCTTTCACTTTTTACTGAGTCTCCCAGAAGGAAACTAGTTGTTCAATGGTTATAAACTTCAGCTACAAAACTCAGTTTGGCTGAACTCACTGCAATTTTTATTGAAAGCCTCTCACCCCTTCTTGCTGGATGGTGAAAATTCAAATTTAAATTTTAGTTGCTTCCCTTTTGCTGCTTCCTGGACATTCCATTCAAGTTCCAGGGTTGGGGAAGCATTATCTGCCCTGAGTTATCTATCCATGACAGCATTTGTGGGATGTGCTGGCTCTTCCATGGAGGGTCCATATAGTCCCCTTGGGGTCTGACCACCTCTTAGCTACTTTTCTGTCCCGCTCTAGTGCACTCCATTATTCTCCTGCTATAAGGCCCCACTGGGCTAAAGGAATCTCTGTAGTGTTGTTTAAGATTTTCTCCGTACGCAATGCAGCTGTTTCCTTTCTGAGGTCTTGCTGCTTTTTGTGTTCCACACAGGAAACAATACAAAGGTCTTTCACCTCTTCATTTCCCCCAGCTTTTCTGAAGCGACTGCCCTGCCCAGAGCTTTGCCTCATTGAATGACGAACATGCCCCTTTTTCCGAGTCGCCCGGTGCTGATGCATTCCTCCACTGTCTCCTGGCTGGTTCCCTTTCCCCACCCGAGAGACCCTCTAGCTGAGATGAGGGTAACCTGGCTGTTACTTATTTGGTTGTCTCCTAGTATGCTGTTCAAGCCCAGCGTTCTCCCTGTCGCCCTTGAGGACTGGTTTTCTGAAACCAAGAGCAGAAAGCTCCTATTTTCTCCCATTCTGGGGCTCATTCCACCCCTGAGACAAGGAATCAGAAAGGGTTAGTTTGGGCAGGAGAAGATCTGCTCTTGGGAATGGAGGGAGGGGAAACATTTATATTTCAAATTCATATCTCAGTACGTTGGCTTCCTGTTTCTAACCACAACGTCCAGAATCAAGCCTGCACTACCTCTACCAAGTGGTGCTCTTTAAAATGCCAGTAGGAATTCTGGCCGGTGTGACTCAGTTGGTTGGAGCGTTGTCCTGTAACCAAAGTGTTGGGGGTTTGATTCTCCGTGAGGGCGCATACCTAGGTTGTGGGTCCAATCCCTGGTCCAGGTGCAGATGATTCCCAGTCTGAGCATGAATGGGAGGCAACCAATTGATGTTTCTCTCTCTACCTTCCCCTCTCTCTAGAAGCAATGAAAAAAAAATGTCCTTGGGTGAGGATAAAACACAATTAAAATGGTAGTAGGGGGCTCTCTCCTTTCAGTAGGGTCCAGCTTCTCTTGTAAGGGCTTTTCCTTAATTGAGGCCGACCCATCCAGAAAAAAATGGCCCTATGAGTCACTCAAAATCAACTCATCTGGGACCTTAATTACATCTGCAAAATCCCTTTAGCTTTGCTGTATAACTTACTACAGTGAAATCCACCCTATTCACAAGCCCCACCCGCACTCTGGGGGAGGAAATGATATAGGACATGCAAATTAGGGAATTGGACCCTTGGGGACCAACTCGGGAATTCTGCCTACCACACACTCACACATGCTTACTGTAGGCCAGGCACTGTGCTGAGCACTTTTATAAACCCTGCCTTGTCTTCACAACAAAATATAATATGAACAACTAAATTATATCACTTATCTGAGGTCATCATTTCTAACGGCCAGCAGCCTCCTGATCTAATTACTATGGTGTTCTGCCTTACACTCAGGTACAAGGATGATTTTTTAGCCATTTGAGGGGCTTCGTTAAGCCAGGAAGACCCTAGAACAGATCCATAAGTCCCTGTTTAAAGATAAAAGGCCATGCACAGACTGGGTGAAGGGCTCTGGCCGATGATTGAAGAATAAGCAAAGGAAGCATTATCGAACACATATGTACAAGGTATTACACTACCTTCTTTTACAGGATTCAACTTATATATTTACAACTGCCCTGCAAGTCGGCAATGGTATCCCTGTTTTGAAGAAGGAAAAAACTGAGGCTCAGGATGCTTATGTACCTTGCCTGAAGCCATAGAGCCAGTATGTGGCAGAGCTGGATCTTGATCCGAGCAAACATCTTTGCAACATCCTGCAATTGGTGCCGGTGGACTTATGGCTTCTGTGAGTTATGCATACCTTCAGTTCTCTGAGCTTCTCTCTTTTCTGGCCTGGGGGTGTAAGTAAATTGGTGTTCTGAGTCTCAATTTTCAACATAGAGGTGGTGGGAGGAGGGTGGCGTTGCACCCCACAGCAACAAACACCCTGCTGGTGGACAAGAATTCAACTCGATTCGGACACTACCTGCCTGGAGGTAGTATCAGATTCCACAGGTTATTCCCACCAGACTGGTCCCCTTCTCTCCAGACACCAGTTGCCCCCTTCTCTCCAGACACCAGTTGCAAGACCAGGTTGTTATCTGTGCTTCTAACCAACTGGCTATAAATCAGAGGTTTCTACAACCCTCTCCTTTGGTTTGATTAATTTGCTAGAATAGCTCACAGAGCTCAGAGAAACATTTTATTTACTAGATCACCAGTTTATTAGAAAAGGATGTAACTCAGGAACAGCCAGATGGAAGGGACAGACAGAGCAATGTGTGGGGACGGTGTGGAGCTCCCATGTTCTCTAGACACCCCACTCCCAGCCCCTCCAAGTGTTCGCCGACCCAGAGCTGTTTGAACTCAGTCCTTTCGAGTTTTTATGAAGGTTTTGTTACATAAGCATGATTGATTAAATTATTGGCCATTGGCAATTGAACTCAATCTCCAGCCCCTCCCCCCTTCCTGGAGGTCAGGGGTGGAATATCATAGGATGAAATCCAAGAAGGGACAGAGCCGTCGAGTTACACTGGCCTGTAGGACTTCCTGCTGGGTGTGTTCAGCCTCAGCCTGGGTCCCTGAAGCAGCTCAGCAGCTCCAACGCGAGCTGCGCTCCTTGCTGGGGGAAAGAGCTAGCCTGGGGTGCTCCCCTCCTCTGTGGGAACATCAGCAGCCACACCCTGGGTGGCTCTCACTCCGAACCGATCCCCCACCCAGAGCCCACACCAACGCCAGCCGTTCCCACAGAGCCACCGGGTCCCTCTGTGTCTAAGAAGCACTAACAGCATTTCCCTTCCACACCGCTTTCTTTCCGAAAACGTCCTGACAGCTTTACTACTGTGGCTGCTTTAGGGGGCAGTGGAAGAGTGCGGCGGGAGAAGATCAACAGCAGACAATGCAGGGTGCGGGAGTACACTTAGCGCTGTGCTCCCTGAGCCCCTTTCGCAGCCCCGCCCCTGTACCGGTCAGAACCAACAGTCCTCAGATTTAAACGTGTGCTGCCCGGCACCTGGAGGGCACCAAGAGTGGAACCGACCAGAGCCACGGAGGCTACTGGGAAAGGTCATGACTGCAGATTCATTTGCTCTGGACCCCAGCTGCTGGGAAGGGGGTGGGATCCTGGCTGGGGTGATGAAGAGTCTTTGGAATAAAATGGCTGGGAGAGTGCTGGAGTAGGACGCTAAGGAGAAACCAGTGCCCTGGAGGCAGGAGCGATGGGGGGAGGCAGGTCAGCAAGGGTGATGCAAGGATATGAATTGTCGATGTCATAAACGTCCAAACCTGTAAGAATTTTTATGAGTTTATTTGAGCCAAACTGACGACAATTGCCGGGAAGCAAAATTTCAACAAAAATTTCAACTGAGAATGCTCTGAAGAATGGCAGTTTTACGCCTTACTTTATACATTAAAATCAAAGGAGGACGCGTAAGGACGCATAAAATTTATTGGTGGTAGATTAGGGAGGCGGGAGAAAGCAAAGCAGAGGAATCTCTGTGATTGGATAAAAAGGAAAATGAAGAAACAAGAGCTTCTTTTACATTGGTGGGAGTAGAGTAGTTAACAATGAACATTTACAGCACATAGAGATGGCATGGGGAGAAACAAGATAACAAAGAGGGGCTCTGTGGTCTTCCCTTCCGGTGTGGATTGTGCCCTGAGGGCCTGGAAAAAGAGGATTACTCTGACATCAGTGATGCAAAAAGACAATGGATAGACTCAGTTAAAGTAAAGATTGACCTTTGTCAAGGAAGGTACCCGGCCAAGGACATGACTATCCCTTATGACTCACTGTTAGTTAGGAATTTTTATGTTCAGACCATTCTGCATGTTTATTTTCAGCCTTTGAGTTAGTAAGGCTGCCATGAAGGCCTCCCCTGAGCTTGTCAGGTTTGGGATGTAGTCCTCTTTCTGTCCACAGCAGCATGATGACAAAGTCAGGATGTTCAGACTCAGAGAGCTAGGAGGTCTGTTAATAAGGAAGCCAGTGGCAACCACTTTGCAATATATAAGTATATCAAATCAACACATTGTACACCTTAAATATACACAATGTAATGCTGATTATACCTCTGTAAAGTTGAAAAATATAATCCTTAAAAATTATAACTCAGTTTTAAGAAATGAGGGAGCTGGAGTTTCCTTATGTTGTCTGCCCACGTTAGGAAAGGCCTGCTTTTCACCTAAGTAGCATCCTGGTAGGCAAACGAGCCGGTGGGTCCTCCTGACTTCCCAGTCAGTGTCCTGGGGGCTGGGGTAACGCACAGAGCCTGAGGCAGAGTGGCCCCTTCCAGCTAGCCACGCCCTGGATGGATCTGACCCCTCGGGGAGTCATATGAACTGACAGCTGGTTCTGGGAAGAATAAATAGCAACATGCAACTCCTTCTTAAGTGGAATTCCCATGAGAAGAAACTAATTTTCCATCGTGGCATTATGATAAATTCCCAAGCTGCTCTATATGTCGCTGTGTTAAATGAGTAAATGACTGTTAATAGAATTCCCCCTTTGGGCTATTACTACCTAAAGCAAATTTCTGCCAAAGGGATGGTGCCCGCTGACACTGTCACTGGAAATGGGACCTGCTTCCCTGGGGACTTGAGTTTTCTCATTTAAAAATTTTTGCCTAACTTAATGCCATTTTCATTTGCATTTGCATTTCTTTGATTACTAGTGAGATTAAATGCTATTTTTCCAGATTTGTGCTCCCTTTGGGTGACTATAACCAGATTATGAAAATGGGAGAGAAGTGACCTTGAGACACCAATAAGAAGAGAGAAAGAAGGGTGGGGAAGAGGAGGAAAGTGGGAGAAAAAGATGAAAAAATGCCTCCACTAACTTAAAGTTGGAGTAGTATAAAATACACAGACTCTGAAGTCAAGCCCCACCACCTCACCGCCTTCCCTTCAGCTTAAAACATAACTCTACCACTTAATAGATATATAATCCTGGGCAGACTTAATTTCATCTGTAAAATGGAGATATTAATAGTTCCCGATTCAATAGATTATTATACAGATTAAATGAGCTAGTGTATAAAAAGTACCTAGTTTAGTGCCTGACATACAAATAATACAGTTGTTATTATTATAAATACATAATTGCTATAAACATAACAATAATTATAAATGTATAATTATACATTATATAAGGATATATTTATAATTCCTCTTATAAATATAGTATCTATTTTTTTAGTACCCCCAAAAAGGTACCTATTACGGCATATATATTTAGAATAATAAAGCGGCAGGATAGTAAGTAGAGTGCCTAAAACTGGACATGCCTGGAAACCGCATTTTTTCATTTATTAAATTGTCTGGATAAAAATAACTGGCTAGCAGAATGTATGAATGTATGTAATAATTAAAGAGCATAGACAAAAGCTCTTAGCGCCGCACCTGGCAAGTAGGGGCCGGAACAGCAGTAGCTGCAATAGCAACTAACGTTCAGCGAGCTGCTCTTTGGTCCCCGAGTTCGTAAGGCATAACGCCAGGCCACATGCTGAACACTTTGAGTGCTTCTCATTTTGATCACTGCAAGATCTTGAGGCGTTATGCCCATTTAACAGATGAGGCAGCTGAAGCCTAGCTAGGACTACGTGACTTATGCTAGGACACATCCCTGGTAAATGACACTTAGAGTTTGAACCCACAACTCTTGGACTGTTGACACATGCTTTTGGTAAACTTCTTTTTCATTTGCCCTTTTAAAAATCATTGTAATGCTTTATTCCAATTGGGTTTTACCCGCTCGTCACATAGGATGACTGTTGGCTGTGTCTGTCTGCCTTCCTCTCTAGGCTGAAACCCTGGCGCTCACTCTTGTCTCTGTTCCCATAGCACTCCGTCATGTTCCCTAGCACACCACCCCCACTGCCCACCCCCAAGCCATGGTACATTGTTGAATGTGCATGCCTTTCCCAGCCCGCCGCCCCATCTCTATACCAGCCCTCCTCCGCACAGCTAGACCCCAGGCTCCCCTCCAGCATGTTCGTTCCCCGCTTATACCCACGACCAATCCCGTCAGCAGTAGCCCTTAGTCTGGTTGCAGCCCTAAATTCTGGTTCTCAGCATTATTGTCCCATGGCTGTTCCTTGGACTCTGAGGCGCCCCCTAGGCCCTGCTAACAGTGCCTGCCTCCATCTCTATCTTCTGCTCACCCCTCTGGTGCTCTCTCTGCACCCTCAGCCTGCTTCCAGGATAAAGGGGGAAGAGATGGTTTCAATGCTATGATAAATTACTTTCACCCTGCTGGCCCTTGACACCCCCATCCTGTGCCTGTAACCAGAGCTGCAACCCTAACCCCAAGAATACGCCAGTTGAGATGACTTATCCATGACTTGCATCTGAAGCCCCCTGTAGTGAACACTCTGTAAGTCCTGCAGAGGAAGCCTAATGCAAAATGGGAAGCCAGCTAGGAAGGATGCATGCATTTTGACTCTAATCACTGACATTTCGTATTTTAGATTCAACAGGTACATAGCCTTTATACTTAAAATGGAATTCATCTCGGCAGTGCTTGTTGAGTAACACGCTGTGCCCGGTCCAGGCGGGACCCTGAGATGATGGTGATTAAAAAGACCCTGTCCTTGTTCTTAGGGAGCTCACCCATCTGGTCCATATTCAGGTTGGTTCAAGTTCACTGTGGTGCTAATCTTCCTCTTACACTTAATTACATTTTACATACAAGTTTTTATTTTTAATAATTGACTCAAGCGCCATGCCATCTGTGTGGATTACCGTTCACAGCACTAAGCTCAGTGCCATGGGCCTGAAGGCAACTAAGCTCTTTGATGGTATTGAACTTCCTGGAAGCTTCAGGCATTTCTTTCAGTCATCCTAGTTAGTGTCTTAATGTGATAATAGGGTGATTGATTTTTATGTAAGTCTTAATAGCCCATTGGATGTTTAACTTGAATTTCAATTCCAGCTCCACCAACCACATGACCTTGGACAGTTTGCTTAACCTTCCTGAACCTCAGTTTCCTCGTCTGTTAAAATAGGAATAATAAAAACCACCACACAGGCTTGACGTGATAATTAAATTAAATAGAATTCCAGACTAAAGGTTATACACACCCTTAATATTCTATTCAGTTAGAATTATTTTCTTTTCTTTTTTTTCTTTTTTTTTTTAGCATGTACCATGGTCTGGATTCTGGGCTACGGCACTTTGGGAATACTAAGAGAATAACACATGGTACCTGTTACCCTGCAAATCAACAAGCTGGTGGGTAGAGACAGATGTAAGCAAGTAGTTATGACACATACAGATCTCTAAGAGAAGTTCTCTGGGGACAGTAGGGGGAGAGGGGATAAATATTCATTAGGTATTAACTATGAGGGACCCACAGAGGAGTCACTATGGCGTGTGTTTGAATGTGTGCATCCATAAACTCATACTCATTTTGGACTTTGCCTTTTCCATGGTTGGGTTCCCTGGATGTCTGACTTTTCTGTAACAAGTACCAGGAAGCTAATCTTCATTCTTCTTCACTCGGGAGCAACCTCATCTCCAAGAGCAGCCAGGAATGCTGATGACCACTTAAGACATTCTGAAACCATCCGTCAAATCCAGGCGGATAAATATGCAAAGAAGTGCTCCCTGTTGACCGTTCCCCTGAATGCTTTCCCAGCTCCGCCATCTCCTGCTGCCCAGTAACCCGTTGCCGTGGGAGACAAGCGTACTTAGAGTGACAAGTCACATTGCACCCTCAGCCTCCCCAATTCCATGTCAGGCCGACCCAAAGGCAGCAGCAACTCCCCCAAGTTGTCGAGGACAGAAAACATCTATGTTTAAATGTCTCACACATTGCTATGAGACCTTCCCTTGCATAACCGTTTTTGACTTTTTCCCTCCCTGCAGGAGCCTACAGAGGAATGGATCTTGCCTGGCTAGCGCCTCTGTGGATGCCTGGGTTGAATCCTTTGCTGCTTCCCCGTCTCCGGGGTGTCAGGTTCCAAACCCACCTCAAAACAATCCTGGACTGGCCCCTCTCTTGATGAGACAAGAGAAACTTACAGAATACAAATCACATTCCTGCATTAGGCTCCCCAGCAGTGCTGAAGATGGAAGAAAAGCAGAAACCAGCTGTTAAGATGTCAGTTGTTAATATCGATGAATAGAATTCAGGTACAAGGAGAGACACAGTCTTAGCTTCACTGCAGTTTCACCTGACTTTTTCCCTTTCCGGCAGAGACAAATTGTACTTGACAGCCTTTCCATATCACAGGCCCTTGTAATCTTTTGCTTATAGAGTTTATAATGGATAATAATAACAGCTAATATTTACTGAGTACTAATGGCATGTCAAGCATCTGATGTATGTTTGTTTCATTTAATGTGTATGGCAGCTCTATGATGTAGGTACTTGGATTCGCCCCTCTTTACAGATTAGGCATTGGAAGCATAGGCAGGGTGGTGCGTTCAGTGAGTGCGGGAGGCAGCACTCAGACCCAGGATGTCTAACTTCAGATGACACACTCTTAGCTCTTGTGTTGTTCTGTTGCTAGAGAAGCAGCCTGGGGGAATAATAAAGTAATAAAGACCGCCCACCTCTGCCACTTACCAGCTCCATGACTCTGGGCAGGTTATGAAAGTTCTCCACAAAATGAGGACAAAAATAGTACCTACCTCCCGGGGTGACAGTAGTAGGCAAGGATTTAGCCTACATAAGACATTTAGTGTCGTACCTGGCACAGAATAAGGATGCAACACATGTTAGTTATTTTTATAAACAGTAAGCCCCTCTACTTAGGGGCTTTGTCTTAGTTCTCTGTGAACTTTTATCCCTTAGCACAGTGCAAAGTATGTAATAGAAACTGATTCAACATTAGAGGAATGAATTAGGATATTAAATATTCTAGAAGACGGTTATAATTAAACCTTATTTTCATAAGTGTTTATTATTTACTAAGTGCTGTCATTTAGTTTAATTTGGTATAAGGTTTAGTTTTTCGTTAAAACATCAAGAAAATTTGATCCAGAAATTCAACTCCTAGGTATGTGCCCAAGAGAAATGAAAACACAAAAACTCGTACATGATCATTCATGGCAACATTCGTAATAGCCAAACAGTGGAAACAACCCAATTGTCCTCCAGTGGATAAATGGATAAACAAAATATGGTATATCCATACAATGGACTATTATTCAGTCACATAAAGGGAAGAAGTACTGATGTATGGTACAACATGGATGAGCCCTGAAAATGTTATACTAAGTGAAAGAAGACAGTCACGAAAGACCACATACTGTATGATTCCATTTACATCAGATGGGTAGACTAGGCAAATCTATAGAGACTGAAAGTAGATTCACTGTTCCCTAGGGCTAGGAGGATGAGGGTGTTGGAATGATGGTGATAATTAAAGGATACAGGGTTTCTTTGGCGGGGTAATAAAACTGTTATAAAATTGATTATAGTGATGGTTGCACAACTCTAAATATACTAAAAATCATTGAATTATACACTTTCATTGGGTAAATTGCACAGTACGTGAATTATATCTCAATAAACAAAGCTGTTACCAATAAAAAGTCAATAAATTACTAAGTCTCCAAATCAGATGCTCGACACCAGTGAGTTTGGTGATTTAACCAGATTTTCCATTCTGCCCACCTCCCTGCCTCAGGCAGCGTCAGCCACCTGTGCCACACACATCCTTACCGGGGTTGACCCGAGGGGATGGATAGACCAAGTGCCTCTCTTTGTTTGAGGTGAGAGGGGAGAAAATGAATTAATGATTACTCTTGTGTTCTAACCAGGCTGCCCCTCAAATGTTTCTCTGTAATTTTACCTCTTGGCTAGGTCTGTTGGATGAGATGAAAGGTTGGTAGGCTGGTCAATTCAGTGCAGAAATGTGAGGTGGAAAAGGAAAGCTTGCAGCAATAGCCTAATCTTTCTCAAAACTAGATGCAAGTTCCAAAGCTAGGAAAGTCTGAATATCAAGTCCATTAATCATTTGCAAGTCACTTCCCTCCACATGCTCTTGTCTGAGAAACAAATAAAAGCCCGATGTTCTGGCAGACTCACTGCATCCTTTGTTTTAATGATGTTTTTCAAAACTTAAGCAAATTGCTGATGGAAAGGAGAGAAGTCAGATTCTAATTAAGCTGCCCCAGTTTGAAAAGTTGTAGAAGATTGCCAGAAGGATTCCAAAACTGATAGGTATTTAAAAGTGAAAACAGAGGAGCAGCGATGCTTGGAATTCATGAGAGTAGCTATGAAGGTATGTAATTACAAGTGAAGCTGAAATATGATTTTATCATTTGGAAATCTTTGTTGCTCTACTTTTCACCAATGATGCTGTATATAGACATGCTCATGAGCAAAGTTCCTTAGGCAGGAAGCAGAAAAGAAAAATTACATTTTCCTGTTCCTGATAACTGTTGGCGCTGTTAATTCAAACGCAAATAAATATTTATTTAGGCAGTGACAGTGAGAAGATTTACAGATGATATGTTGGTTTCACTAAACGATGGGTCCTGACTGTCACTGAGTGTTCTCAGATCCTCACAGGTCTTTTGTTTCTTTTTTCTCCTCACGTTTCATTTCATTCAATCACTGCAGCTACCCTGTGACATGGGTACTATTTGTTGTTAGTATTACTGTTATTATTATGATTCTGTTTTGCAGATGGAGAAAGTAAGGCCCAGAGAAGTTAAGTGCCTTGCGCAGGATCGCACACCTAGCGTAAATGATAAAATTGAGCTTTAAACTCTGTCTGATTCCATGTTGTTAATCATTATTATATCTGCCTCCCCAGTAAACTGACGATTAATTTTTCTCTTGATGCTTCTACTTTCAAGAGTTGAACATGTTAGAATATTGGAAAGAAATATTATGACATACGATATTTTATTTATTTAATACATAGTATTTTCCTTACTTATTATATGGATGGGTGTTGGGTACCTTCTATGTTCAAGGTGGTGTCCTTAGCCAGCCATGCAGTGATATGCCTCAGGGACTTAGCGTATGCTATTCCTTTGCATGGCATGCCCTGCCCTCCCCCTCCTCCACATTACCTAGCTAACACCTCCTCAATCTTCAGATATCAACTAAAATATCATTTTCCAGACAAGCTGTACTTGACCTCCCCTCAATTCACCCTGCTGTTATATATTCTCTTATCCTCCTAGACTTTTCCTCTGTAGCACCTTCCACAATGGTAATCGAATGTGTGATTTGCTATTAAGTGTCTGTCTTCTCTACTAGAGTACAAGTTGCAAGAGGGCAGAGCTGGTACCTATCATGGTCTCTCCTGATTCTCCTGTGCTTAGCAGGGAGTCTGCAATGCTTAATGTTTGAATAGCAAATGAATAACCTGCATTGCTTACATTTTAGTAGTGTCATATACAAGCACGAATCTACAAGGGGGGGAACGGGGGTTTAGTAGGAGAAGAAACTCGTCAGAAAAGAGCTTACCAAGGCCATAACACTTGAGCTGGCCCTTGGAGTGTGAGCTGACATTTCAGACTGAGAAAAGTCCAAAGCAAAACGCAGAGCCAGGCAAGCACAGCCCACGGAGTATTATACTTATTTAGAAAATAAAGTAAGAGAAGAGGAAAACAACAAATGTTGTTTTCCTTTCATTTGAAAGCATTTCAGTGTAGACTATTTTGGAGGGCCTAAAGACACATGGAATTGCTTAGCTTAAAGACAGCTGTCTTCACACGTTGGTGAAAATTATAAAAGCCAAGATATAAAATAAAACTTGTGCCTTTGACCCATATACCATCCTTCCCTGAGAAGGAAAGGAGAAGAGGCATGAATTTCTGAGAACAGATGGGTACAATGTCTCCTTTGTTTCTCTGCCCTACTCAATTTTCCCCTTCCCAGTGAGGACAATGTGGTTGCAGAATTTCTCAGCCAAGTCATGAAGAGTCTCTTAAAAACCAGTCTGTCACTTTTTCAGTTCAAAATCAATAAAAGAAACCACACAAAGATCAATAAATGTGACTCCATAAAAATTAACAACTACTCAATGTCAAAAACGCACACAACCTAAATAAAAGGCAAACAATACACTGAGAAAAAATATTCACCATCACTGTGATGGCAAAATCCAGTTCAGTTCAGTTCAGCACACATCACCTGAACATTCCTGTGCAACTAGAACTGTCGGGCACGGGTACCCCAGAGCTCTGCTGAGAGGGCAGGACATAGAAGCTGCCCATTCCAAAGCTGTAAGAGCACAAGCAGCTCTGAGAAAAGAGGAAGGGTGACCACCGAATGCAGCCTGAGGTTCAGAGAGGCCTCGGGCTACTAACAGTTGAGGAGAATTTAACCGAGGCAACAAGGGAGAGGGAAGGAGGATATTTAAAACGTGAGACAAATGAATGAAGGCATAGAGATGTGGACCATCTTGGTATATATGTGTATGTTGGGGTTAGTTACAAATTCTTCAGGGCCCTGGAATAAAGTGCAATGTTGGGAGTGCTGGAGATGAGGCTGAATAGATAAACCAGGAACACTTTATAAAAGTTTTTACTTTATCCTATAGCTGACAGGGAGCCATGAAGCATATCACAAGGCTTGGACAGGGTAATTTTACAAGGCAAGGAACTAGTGAGGATCGGGTAATGCTTATGGCACAATAGCTTTAGACTGGTGAGTGCAGTGAGGTTAGGATTTTCAAGTAAGTTTTAATAAGCATGTGCTTAGTTTTGAGAATTTAACGGTTTAACTGATTCACAGCCTTGCCTTGCACGAGTTATTTCCTGAAGCAAGCAACTAAGGTATGTTTGCTTGATCTCAGTACTAGCATAGGTACAGGAATGTGCGCCTGGCCCCAGCTCTGTGGGATGCTGGGGCCGGGAATTACGCTGGTTTCAGTGCGGAAACCACTGCTTCAGTACCTCACTCTCAGCCCACCCTGTCTGCCCCTTTACGATGTTTCTGGGTGAATAAATCGGGTTTTCTTTAAAAAAAAAAACCAAAACAACTTTGTTTGGAAATGTCCCTGGAGCTGCCTCATTTGGTGGAATAAATAAGCAGCTATGGATAAAGGGTAAGGTTCCCCACCTAGTAGGAGAGGGGTGCAGTTTTACACGTGGGGAGTTAATGAAGAAGAAGGGTCAGGGTCAGAGGGGTGCGCTGACCTCAGGATGAAAGGAGTGACCTGGTACCGTACGGAGATATAGTGGAATCCTCTGGGAAGGGATTAACCAACTGAGTTGGTATTAAACATCGTCTTCTCCTTTACTGAAATAATTTTGTACATTCCAGCATGGAGCTCTGAAAGTGAGATGCTGGAAGTGAGAGGTTTGAGTAGTAAGGGGAAACACGGTCTTTGCCACATGATCCATCCACCGAGGCCAGTGTAGGGTAGCGGCACCACAGAGGAGAAGGAAAGGACCCGAAGCAGAACAGAGATGGGAGAGGCAGGGGGTGCAGCCGGTCCAGAGAGCTGCCTCGTGGAGGCCAAGAGCAAACTCCCTCCTCCCCCAACGACGTTAGAGGAAGGCGGCCCTGGAAGAAGGCGCGCCGACACTTGGGTCGTCTTTGTATCACGGAAAAAAGGGATGACTTGGAAACCAAAAAGAGACCTTAAAAAAAAGAGTTATTCTGATTCTCTCTATATTCTGTGCAGGGAGGCAGAAAAAACTAGATTAAAATGAGCAAGAATAGCCTACAAGATGCTTAATTGATAAGGGAAGAAGAACTCATTTAATTGGTGGCCGTCTTGAATAATATGCATTGGAAATTGTATAATTGAAGGTAGCACGCAGAGTAAGAAAAATAACCAAGGAACTAAGAAAATAGTCAAGAAAAGTTCCATAAATTAAATGATAGTTGGAAAGGATAAAGTCATGTTAACACTCATTACCATATTTTAATTTCATAGTAATTAAAATTATAATGTAGCATGTATTACCACTTAATTGATCTGCCAGCATCAAGTATTTGCAAGTTTCTTTTTGTTCTCTGAAGTCATAAACTATTCTTCACTGCATAATTTCGAAGGTAATTTTAAACCATAAATATTTCACTTTATTAAAATTCTCAGGAAATTAGAGCCTCAGTAGCTACTTATTTATATCTTCTTTGGCAAGCAGCCAGAAAATTCATTTTCTTATATTTTGAATTCTACAAAATTAAAGTGCTAAAGAGCATTATCTGTTAATCTTCACACTTCCCTTTCTGACAGTTTTACAGTTTAATAGCAATGTTCAGATATCTGCAGGTGACTGGCTAAGGTGTCCGTTAAAAACTGGGTACTTATGTTTGTTGGGAAGCCTCTCTTGTTGAGGATGAACACCCATCCCACTGCCAACCTTGTACCTTTATAGCACCTGGCCAGCCTGCCCAGGACAGGGTTGTCCCCTGTTGATGCCAATCTCCAGAGACCAGACAATATTCAGGGACTTCGCCCTGTCAGGTGCCCCTACCTCATCTGAACCCCTGGATGAGTTGACATCCTTGTGCTGACCCGTTGCTGCAGTCCGTCCTGACCCCTCAGAATGCAGCCACCTCTGGCCCGATTTAGCTCATCCTTCATCGGTGCAGCTGTGCCCGGCCACCCGGCTTCTGATGGAGTAAATAGGACACATATGTCATTGTGAAGCCCCACGAGTCTCTGTAGATAAAAATAAATGTGGAAAATTGCAAAACCTTCCAGAGACAGTACCTTCCTAATGATTCCTGCCTGCCTTGACACCCCATTGCACTGATTAATGCTCATTCAAATTGACCACCTGGCGTAGCTCACTGTCAAAATCAAAAAGGACATATTTTCTAGTTAAGTGGTATCTTTTGTGTGGTGGAATCCTGATGCCTGTGTGTGTGCATGCAGACTTATGACAATTACAAACAGATGTACTATCTAAATCCTAAAATTTACTGGTGGCCCCTATTCTACATTTATGTTCTCCGGTACCATTATTCTTAGGACTTACAAAATTAGTCATCACTATTAGCTCTCATAGTCAGCAAAATGATTAGAGTAAGGCTGGCCAAATATTTTAAGCCAACTAGAAATTGAAACATGCTTCATAGAGACCTTTGACATGAACTACCTGAAGGTTAAAAAAAAAAAGTAGGAGTCAACAGAAACAGCTTCTTTTACAACATCATTACAAGCTATGAGTAAACAAATCGATTTTCGTTTTTTTTTAAAGATTTCCTTTTTATTATTTTTAGCGAGAGGGGAGGGAAGAGAGAAAGAGAGGCAGAGAAACATCGATGTGTAAGAGAAATACCAGTTGGTTGCCTCTCGCACACCCCCAACTGGGGACCTGACCCCTACCCAGGCATGTGCCCTGACTGGGAATCGAAAAAGCGAACTTTAAGTTCGCAGGCCACTGCTCAGTCCACTGAGTCACACTAGCCAGGGCCAAATCCGCTTTCAATACTGAGTCTCAGCAGGGATTTGCTCGCTCCCCTTAACATTTTTTATAACCTGGCTCCAATTGATGGGGTTTACAATTGAGCACACATAAAACTCGTACATGGGAACACCTGGTTACACAGCAGAGTCATCAAATAACTAATTGTAAGAAACAGAAATTCATTGAAAATGACATAAGTCCAAAAGGAGAGCTTATTGGAAGCAGACAGGGGACAGCTTCCAGACCTCAGGGCAGAAAGTGTAGCCTGAGGGTCAATCTAAATAAACATCAGGACCCAAGGTTAAGGACAGCCCAGTCAGTCTCTCCACTCTTTCTCGTGTACTTCGGCTCTAGCGGGCCCAGGGGCAGAGCCAGAGCTCCTGCTCCACCTGACTGCCAAGCTCCAGCATCTCAGACAGACTGACTCAGTCTCCAGGAGTCTCGTAGCTTAGGTTTGAGCTAGTAAGAAAAGGAGAATTGAATTGGTCACTGGACAGCCAGTGGACTAAAGGGCCAAGTGCCTCAGAACTTTGGATGGGATGATTTAAGTAGAGTGGTACCTCAGCCACATCAATCAATGCCTCTGTAACATACAAGATCTCTGGTCAAAAGGAGCTAGGTGACATCCCACTTCTGGTATTTACTGAATGGGAAAGAGTACTAGGCGCTGTATGAAGAGGTTCAGGTATGGCACGGGAGAACATGCGTTGGGCCTGGGATTAGAGAGCCTGAAGACTGCAGGGAACAATTTTAGCTTTGGGATGAAGGTACATTTTGAAGCACAAGGACTGATGTGAACTCTGAAAAAATGCCAAGTGACGAGGGTAAGCTCATGGCAGGACGACAGATATTGGGGGAGGAATAGGGAATCGATTAAAGGGTTAACTATATCAGCATTTTAGCAAAAGACAAACATCCTTTCATTTAACCCTTACAACAAAACTCCCATGCAGTTGGAAGCAGCACAGTGTGATGATTACACACCCAGCCTCTGCAGTTCGAATGCCTGGGTTCAAATTCTAGCCCTGCCACTGGAACCTTGGACTCCTTATTTATCTTGTCATGCCTAAATTCCTCACCTGCAAAATCCCAGCGAAGGACTCTCTCCAGCTCAGCTGCGCACACTGGGGTTAAACAAGATTGGGAATGGAAGGAAGAAGAGGTGAAAGAAAGCAAACCAACTATTGCTGAGTAATCTATTAGGAACCTAAGCTTACACGTGGGTCTCTCTGCCTCCATCTCCACTCCCCCTACCCCAAAGCTTCCAATTATCCCCATTGTTTCCACTGGAGCTCATGTGAATATTCTAGTGGCATAGATCTGATCATGCCTCTGCTTGTAGATGGATCCTCATCATCTACAAGATCAAATCCTCACATTTTGGTTAGGCACACAGGGTCCTTTCCAGCAGGTCCCAGCCTGCATTTCTAGCCCTACATTATTTCGAGCCCTCTTCCAGTCATCCCACAGTGCTTTTCTCAATGACATTGCTCTCATATCTCTATTTGTGTGTTTTTGCACATACGATCCTTTCAGTCTTAATTGTCTCCTGTTTCTCTTTGTTTTTTTCTCTCTCTCTCTTTTGGCAAAAGCTTACCAGTTATGCAACATCTAGGTCAAATATCCATGAATTCTTCAGGCTGTCCATTGCTCCCTTCTAAACGTTAAATATACCTCTATTATAGCACATATAACAGCATTACAATGCATTATATCCTTTAACCTGGCTACCTCTGACCAGCACATGGTGATCTAGAGGGCAGGCCTTGAGTCTTCCTGATTCTTATATCTTCAGGGCCTAGCACAGTTCCTGGTCTAGGGTAGATTTCTAATAAACACCTGTTGAATATGATCACTGGAGCTTTCACACTCATAGTTGGTCCTAACTGGTATTTTGCAAGTATTTTATTCCATCCCCCTCTAATAGAACCTTGTTCATGTTTAGACACAGAAAAAGAAAACATGGAATATTGTTGCTGTGGAAACAAACTTGGAAAATGACTTTCTTTCCCCCTTTATATAAGTGTAGGGGTGACGTCTCACAGCTAAGCCGACTATGAATACTTACACAATGGCGCTGGAAGTGTCGAGCTTGTTCCCAAAGGCACTTGGGGGCAGCCAACCATGCGGCTTGTGGATGGCGTGCCATGTGCCATTCGAGCATATAATCTTCCTCGCTTTGATGTGCAGTCACTGGGTTAAGTATTATGTTCAGTATATCCTACAACGAAATTATTGCATTTCAGTGGGGTTCTGTTTGGGGATTAAAATGTTTTAAAATCCCACTGTATAACAATTTTTCAAGAAGAAAAAACACCCATTATTTTTAAATGTTCCTTTCAAAAGCCTTTATTCTTTCATGTATTTGGGATCAACCCACACGGAAAGGTTCTCTTAAGACTCTATAGAAATATTTTCCCTTTCTTCTTTTGAACTCCTACAATAAAAAGGTACTAAAAAGTAATAACAAAATGCTTTGTATTTGGTGATATTTCTTGTGGAATTATTGTCTAACCACCTTTTCTCCTGACTAATTACTTTGCTGGGAGGAACATGTGGAAATTTTATTACTTTTTTTACCTTCATAAACCGAAAGACTGTTTTCATGCATTAAAACCTCCAAGTTCTGACTGATTTCTCACATTCTATAGCCTGACTTCTACCATGTTGGTAAGTTTCCTGGCTCTCAGTCTAAACTGCAGTGACAGTCCAAATATCCTTGCCTCAAAAATTTTAAAAATGGGGGAGCTTCTTATTTTAATCTGTGTAAAATATTGCATAATTCTGGCATTAAGGAAAAGCTTCATGATAGGACTCACACTTTCTCCATGCACCTTCATGTAACTGGTGCTCTTTGTGTGTTAAATATATGACTTGCACATCAGCGGTCTTGACAGAGGGTCCCACATGCTACACAAATGAAACTCCCAAGGCTGGGAGCTGGAAAATACCAATGGTTTTCTAATCGATTGATTCTGGAGAAACCAGAAATGGTAATACTCAGCTCAGGGGTTGTTAAAATAATCAAATGGGTATTGCATGTGAATAATGCAGGGTTTCTCGGGGTTCTGGGCTCTTTGCTTAGCATGTTCTTCACTGGCCCTGCATGACACCATCCACTTTGGTGAGGGGGGAGAGGGGGGGAGTAGAGAAATGGTCTGTATTCCAAATAGGTGCAGTTCAGATTTTGCCCTTAAATTTCAGATCCACACACTCAACTGCTTACCTGGATTTTTTGCAGATACCTGGAATACAATATACATTTGACCTTTGAAAAACAGTTTGAACTGTGCAAGTCCATTGTTACCAGATATTTTTTAATAAATACAGGCGGTCCTTCCTCTCATGGCTGCCCATCCTCAGATTCAACCAACCAGGATGGAAGACAGTATTTTTGCATTCCCAGCAGCGGTTTCCCAACCACTGATGGCCAAGTGTGGATTCCCAACCAAAGACTGAAAATACTGTTTCTTCATCAATGGTTGGTTGAATCTGTGCATGTGAAGAAACAACCATAGTTAAGTTTTGGGGAATTCAAATGTTATACCCACAAATTTCTGACTACTGGGGGTGGGGATCAGTGCTCCTAATTCTCACATTGTTTAAGGGTCAGCTGTGTGGATGAAAAAGGAGTTCTATGGAAATCCCAGGGTGATTTGATCATAATAGACTGGGCAGATCATGGTGGGTAATCATGCCCCAGGCATATAACTTTTTAGTAAAAGGCTTACTCTTTGCCTTAAGCAAGCCCAGTCCATTATTTCTGTGCATTTAGGTTAGCGCCTCTTTGAAATGACTCTTTTCAGACCCCTCATTCTAAAGCGTAAGGACCCTCGAGAGAGCTCAAAAACTCATTAACTATCCCATAATCCAATCCCTTCCTTGCTTTCTGCTTTCTTCATTGATCTTCTTTATGTCTGTTCCTTAATTTCAAATGCATAGAAGAAGCTGCAAAACTTATTTTCCAGAGCATTTGAGATCTTGCTCCTTGGTCACACAAGGGGGGACCCCCTAAAGAATGGAATTATCTTTTAGAGGGCAGGTCCATTGTAGTACAGGCTTCTCCCACTAGGCAAGCATTCTAGGAACCCATCTATATCAGTGTACCAGCTGGTGCTGTTGTGGGAGGCTGTGTTCAGCTTCGGTGAATTTTTTTTTTTTGAAGACTCTTTCAATGCATTTGTCCATTTTGTGATGGGTGATTTATGAGTGCCCCTGCCCACACCATGCTGAGTGTTTAGCAGTTTTTGAGCAAAAACGGCATGACCGCTGTGCCCCACACTCCCTATTCACCTGATCTCCCCACAAATGACTTTTTTTGTTTGTTTCCCCAGGTGAAAAAGTCCTCAAAGGGAAACATTTTGCCATGTGGAAGAGGTGAAACCAGAAAATGGCAGAAGCAGTAAAAGGCATCAAAATCAATGAGTTCAAAAACTATTTTGAGTAGTGGAAAAAAACACATCTCAATAGGTGTATTGCATCAAATGGAGAGTACTTTGAAGGTACCTGAAGTTTAAATGTATGAGAATAAATACACACTTTTTAATAAGTAAATTCCATTTGGGAGAGGAGGTCTCTCCTCATATGTCATCAGTTTGGCTCAAATAAATTCTTACAAAAATTCTTACAGGCTGTTTTTTCACATTGGCAACTTTATGCAAAACAAAACTCACCTTTGGCCTTTCCAAATTAACTTCTCTTCCTGACTGTTCATATTGGTAAGGGGTACAGCCATCCACCCAGGCATCCAAGCCAGAAACATGGGCATCCTCAACCCCTTCTCACTCTTGTCCAACAGTCATTCCTCATCACCAAACCTCGTCGATTCTGTGTCCAGACCTAGCTGGACCCCACTCCCTTTCCTCCATCTTCTGCCATAGCCTAGCTAAGGCCCCCAATCTCACTTGGGCTCCTGCAGTAGATTCTGGGTAGGCCTCCCACCTCCAATCTGACCCTCAATGCAGCCTTCGCTGCAGCCAGAGCTCTGTCCCTAAAGCACACACCACTTCTCCTTTGAACCCTTTCCCGGATCCCGCGTCCTTCTCTGAATGAAGTCCAAGCTCCTTACGATCCATTCTTTCCTGTCTCTGGTTACTTCTCCAGTCTCTTCTTTTTCTATTTCCCCTCCTAGCCTACACTCCAGCTCTACTGAGCATCTTTTAGGTCCTCAAACACACACCATTTCTCTTGCCTTCAGGTCTTTGCCCTTACTCAGACTTTGTTGACAGGGTCAGGGCTGGAGGCTATCAAAATACAAATAAAGAAAATCCTAGAATTTCTCCTCTGACTTTCTTTTTTATAATGAAATGTTTCCATTCACCTCTCCCTTGAACTCCAGAACCTTATATCCAACTGTGCTCCAGTTCATCCTTCATTTGGTTTTTTAACAGGCATTTCAAAATTAACCACATCCCAAACCAAGCTCCTCTGTCAGTTTACTCCACTGCTCTTCTTAACACATATCACCACTCCCACACCAGATATTTTACTTAATTTTATTATCTGTCTCCCCCACTGGAAGTTAAACTCCAGCAGGTGGAGTAACTTTTTCTTCTTCACTCAGTGATGAACTCCCAGAGCCTAGTATTGTTCCTGCCTGGTATGGACTGAATGTTTGTGTCCACCTCCCAGTGTTGAAATGCAACCTCCACAGTGTGATGCTATTAGGAGGTGGGACTTTGGGGTGTAATTAGGATTAAATGAGGTCGTAAGCGTGGAGTTCTCATGCATGGGGTCAGTGCCCTCATAAGAGTCACAAAAGAGTTTTCTTCCCCTACTCTGTTCGCTGCCATGTGGGGAACAAATAGGCTGTCTGACACCCTTATTTCGGACTTCTAGCCTCCACACTATAAGAAATAAACCTGTTGTTTATAAGCTACCATGTTTCTCGTTATAGCAGCCAGAACAGACTAAGACATTGACATATAATGTTCACTTGATAAATGTTTGTTGAATGAATATCTGACCCTATAGCAACAGAATGAAGATGGACTGAAACTTACCCAGAATTCTCCAGATCTGGACAGCCATGGTACAACAGAAAGAGCATAAGTTTTGTCAGGCAGATCTATCTAGTTGTGTGACCTAAGGTAACTCATTTAATCTCTTTGAGACACTTTTCTCATTTGGTACAATGAAGATGAGATAGCTCATAAGTTTGTGGTAGGTTACTTGACATAGTTGACTTTAACCACACAATGGTTGTTCCTCAATAAATATTATTCTTTTCCCAACCCCTGGTTTGACAAAGGCTACTGGAAGCCCTAAAAACTTGGGAAGGTTAGCAAGCCTTATCCAAAGCAGATCTCAGATGATGCAATGCAGGCACTAACCAAACTGTGTTCTATGAGGAGTTCATTTTTAAAAAAGTGCTATAGCTCCTACTGGGAAGAACAGGGTTTAGTGTGAGGGTCAAAGGGAGAACACATTCTTGTAAATAATTGTTCAAGGCATAGCCTCCTTGAGGAGATTTGGGGGCTTCTACTCTTTTCCACCTATTTCTCCACACTCATGGGGAAGTCTTTATTTGAGACACTGTTCATTGAGCTTGGAGTTCTGTGGCTTTCCCTCTTGCAGAATGCCTAAAGCTGTGCATTTATTTGTAAAGTTCTTTTGCTGCTACGTGGCCAACAGTCTGTCAAGGGGTTAGAGTAGGAAAGAAGTTGACACCAAAGAACTGGGAGAGGTTTAAAGTTTCTGGAGAAATAAAATGAAAGTGCCCAGTGCTTATGATGGTCAGGGCAAAATAAAATACAGTCCTGTTCTGCTGTGAGCTTGCTAAGGTGCATTTGAGGGATGATGTTTGCAGACACGCTGCAAGGGCACTGACCTTTGTTGACGTTGCAGTGACTCATGGGAACTGAGTACATTGAACATAGAAGGAACTGACACGTCACAGGAGAATCACAGGCCAACACAGCTAAATGAAACCTTAGGAAGCCTTTGTTTTGACAGCCAGGAAAATGAAACACAGACAGATGAAGTGACTGGACAAGGGTCACACTGATGATAAGGTGCAGAAAGATGACTGAAACCCTGACCTTGAGGATCTGAGGCCTCAGCTCTTCCTACCTCAGAGCGCTTTGAGTAAGGAAAGAGTGGCCCAAAGAGGCAAAGTGATGTTAGTTTTCAATGAAATTTTTAAGGTTCCCTCCATGGTCAGACAACAATGACCTAAAACAGGTCAGCATTTAATAAATGACAGAACATGTAAGAGAGCACACTGTAAATTACAAAGTATTACCTAACTATTAGGTGAATTGCTGATTAAATCTGTGGGGTTGATAAATGAAATGGTTTGACCAGATGGATGTAATCCTATTGTATTATTACATGTCACGTTTTAACGGCAACCGAACACGTCAAAATGATTTCACTTGCTTTGCCGGCTGTTCCATCAACTCGGTTACTGACTACAGAGAAGGTAACATATTGATCACAGATTTATACAGGGAAAATGAGCAGAAAAATTAATTTGTATGTGATATTTTTTATTGACTTCTTTCCAGGAGAATGCAAAGTATATTATTATAAGACATTTGGAAAATACAGCAAAATATAAAAGAAACAATGAAAATTACCAGTGAACCTACCCTTGGAAACAAATACCCTTAAGAGAAAAGCAGTTAGTTACCCACAGGGGAGTTGCCATAAGACTGTCAGCTGATTTCTCAAAAGAAACTTTGCAGGCTAGAAGGGATTGGCAAGAAACATTCAAAGTTGCAAAAAGCAAGGACCTATATCCAAGATTGCTCTACCCAGCAAAGCTATCATTTAGAATTGAAGGGTAGATAAAGTGCTTCCCAGATAAGTTAAAGCTAAAGGAGTACATTATCACCAAGCCATTATTATATGAAATGTTAAACGGACTTATTTAAGAAAAAGAATATCAAAACTATGAACATTAAAATGGCAATAAATTCACAACTATCAACAATTGAATCTAAAAAACAAACCAAGCAAACAAACAGAACAGAAACAGAATCATAGATATGAAGAGCATTTGGAGAGTTATCAGTTGGGGACGACAAAGGGGAGAATGGGGTAAAAGGTGCAAGGATTAAGAAGTACAAATTGGTAGATACAGAATAGACAGTGGGATTTTAAGAAAAGTATAGGAAATGGAGTAGCCAAAGAGCTTAATGCATGACCCGTGGATGCAAACTGAGAGGGGTGGTGGATTGCTAGAGGGAATAGGGAGCACTGCGTGGAGGGGGGCCAGGGGGGAAATTGGGACAAATGTAATGGCATAATCAATAAAATATATTAAAAATTTTGTATCTTCAGACAACATTATTTAGTGACCTTTTTCCATATACTATTCTTTAAGAATAGTATAGTAGCCTTTAGGAATACTATAGTGGATTGCAGATTATTTTTTCATATAGAACTATCATAATTTATTTATCAACCCACATATTCTTGGACTTTTACCTTTACCAAGTTTTTAGTATTCTACGTATTTCTAAAATGAAAACAATAACTCTTTGTCCATACTTCTAACCTCCCTAGAATAGATTCCTAGAAGGGGAGTTATTAGATCAAAGACTATGACATTTTTAGTGTTTCTCATAAGGGTCACTTAATTGCTTTTCAGAGAATGTGACCTAGCACTTTGTATGAATATACATTCTAACCACATCCTTGCCAGTATTATATAAAATAGTTGACAATGGGTGAAAGTTCGATGAGAAACAGGATATTTACATGGTCTCAAAATAAATTCCCACAAGGTGCTTAATAACTGCAAAGAGAAAATAATAACTTCATAGAGGAGAAAGTGCAGGCACCATATTAACACAGATCAAAGTCAGAATCATTAATAATGGGACAAACTGACATATCATGTTCCTCATGATAGGATGCACCAAGGATACAATGCCACTTCTGAGATATTCCTGCCAAAATTGCATAACTCGGATCTAACCATGGAGAAACATCAGACGACCCCAAATTGAGACATTCAACAAAATATATGATCAGTATTCTTCAAAAATGTCAGTGTCACAGGGCTTTTAATGCTCCCTGGTTTCTATTGTGATCGGTTGCCATTCACCAATATACCATTACACTATTATCTGTGTGGCATTGGTGGCTTAGAGGAAAGCTACTGGATTTCATATATTTTTCTTGTTTGCCACCATTTTACTTACTGTGAATTAATGTTAAGAGCTTTCAACTGATTCTCCCGCAGTTTCTTAAAGATATCTAATCATGTTGCCTGTACTTAACAGTAATGTTGACTCTTCCTTTTCAATAATTTTACCTTTTATTCCTGTCCTATGTCTTACTGCATCAGATAGAATTTCCAGAAGAGTGCTATATTATAGTGAAGACATTGAACACCTCTGCCTCTTCCTAATTTATTGGGAATATTTCTGGTATTTCAACATTAAGATGATACAGGCTGTCAATATAAGATGTTATATGTTAAAGGGAGTATCCTCCTATTCCTATATTTCTACGAAAAATACTTTTTAATCAGACAAAAATATTGAATTTATCTGAATATCTTTTTGTCACCTATTGAGATTATCATACAGTTTTTCTTACTGAGATTGTTGAACTGATGTCATTACATTAACAGATTTTTTTAACATTAAACTATCCTTGCTTCTCTGGAGTAAACTTGATTTAGCTGTGGTAGATAATTCTCTTAATACTTCCTTTGCTCTTATTATTGTTTACTTTGTCCTTTTACAACGCCATGGTGAATGTGTATTGCGTCAATTTAGTTTAGCTGAGACTGTGTCCAGAATTCCCTTCCCTGCATAGGTCTGGGTTAGCCAGGTCACAGGGGACAATCGGTGAGATTGGGAAGCTGCAGGTGAAGCAGAAACCATGTTCTCATTGCACTCACAGGTCAGTACAGGGCACAAGGAGCTGATGTTGTCACTGCTCTGCTGCCTTGCCTGGCTGAGGTGTGACAGCTGCTGGGCCACCACCTTTACCTTCATTGACCCCTAGTCTGGAGACATTTCAGTTTCATGAGGATAGTGCCAATTTCTCCTGCAGACCCTACCCCAGCATCAAAATTGGAGACTTGGGGGCAGTGAGAGACCAATGCAGGCTCCAACCCGTCTTTGCAGGCTCCAGTTCTTACTGTGTCCCCTTCACGTGCATCTCTCTCTGTACTGCCTGCTTTGCCGGCTTCAGCCTCCAGCCCCAGACACGGGAGCAACAGCCATACAGAAACCTTAAGCACCTCCCACAGTTGCATAAGGTCCAATCCATATGAGATGTCCCTTGTTATATACCTCCCAGTGGTTCTCTTTCTCTGAGCAAATCCTGGCTGAAACATTGTTCATCAGTCAGGTTGGTCTAAATGTGCTCCAATTAATTTTTCGTTGACTCCCCTGACCTGCTCTGCTCGGCCGGTGCCCCAGGTCTAATCTTTACAGACGGAGGTGCACTTGCCTTCTGGCCTCTGTTGGGCTTGGTCAGTGTACGACCTGGCAGAAGGTTGAAGGGTGGGAGGAAAGACGATTTTCTCCCTCCCACCTGGGCCCAGTGGTTCTTGGCAAAGACCAGAGACCCCTCCTCTGTAATTCAAATATTCACCATCTCTAGGGATGTTATTTTCTCCCTGTATTAGTTCTCAATTACAGTGTAATAAATTACCCCCAAATGTAACAACAATACATGTATTATCTCACAGTTTCTGAGGGTGGGTCATCTACGAGTGGCTTAGCTGGGTGGTCCTGGCCCAGGGTGTCTCCTGAGGTTGCAGTTAAGAGGTCAGCTGGGGCTGTGGAGGTCAAGTGAAGGCCTGCCTGGGGTTGGAGGATTTGATTCCAAGCTCTCGCTCAAGGCAGAAGCCTTCAGGTTTTTACCCCGATGGGCCTCTCCAAAGTATTCCTTGAGTGCCCTACAAAATGGCAGCTGGTTTCTCCCAGAACAGGAAATGAGGGAACGTCACACTCCTCCTAGCCTCAGAGTCACACACCGTCGCTTCTGCCACATCCTGTCCATTCGAAGGCAGTCACTAAGCCCAGCCCACACTCAAGTGGAAACGAATGAAGCCCCACCTCTTCAAGGGCAGAGTACCAAAAAATTTAATGACATATTTTAAAACCTCTACACTCCCTTTGCTCGTTTCAGGGCTGGGATGGTAATGGCTTCCTATTCTTCCTAGTCTGGAATACCTTAATGTACTCGAAGCTCTTAAACCCTTGCCCACATCTCTGTACATTATAATCCCTTCATTAAATCATCTGTAGTTAAACCCATTTGAATGTAATTCTGCTTCAAGGATTTTAATACAATATATTTTGGGGAAGAGTATACACTGTTATATAGCATGAGGTTTTCATGGGATATATATTTATGTAATTATTTATATATAATTATTACATATATATGCAACACAATTATTAAATATAATTCTATCACTTGTATGTTATATATAAATATATATGTTATAGGGAGACAGAGACAGAGAATATGGGCTTTTTGCTTTTTCCTAAATAAAATATTCAAAAATAATATAAATAAATGTGCCAGAACGGCTGCTGGTATTTAGTACTATTTGTCTCTCGCCACCCCTTCTGTGCTGACTTTACATTGCAGGGCCTGGAAACCTGGGAACTACATTTCCCCAAATCCTTTGGGAGCAGATCTACGGTCCATTCCGAGAGGCACTCACGGTGAGTTTCAAAGGCAGAAGGGCAGCCTCAGGGCCTTTTCTCCCAGACACCCACCTTGGTCCTGCAGGCAAATGCGACAATTGGCAGTGGCTGGCTGCTTTCAGTTGCAGACTGGGGAGAGAGTAGTGACTTCTTGATTCCCAGAGAACTAGGAGGAAGCTGAGCCCTATCAGGCATCTTCCTTGGCCTTAGCTCCTCTTCCTCTTCTCCTGTTTTTGTGTGTCTGTTTGTTTTTCCCAAAGGTTTTTTAAGTGTATGGTCCCTTGTCCTACATCATGTTCTACCTGAAAAAACCAGAGTACTTTAAATTTCTGACCAACTCTTGACTAATACAATAATTAGAAGGAAATAAAAAGCCTAAATATATAATGATTATTTTAATTTTTTTCAATTGCAAAAGATCCATTTTGAGACTATCAATTTTATTAGTATAACATTCTCTAAAGTTTTTAAAATTCCTTATTGATGATATATATGCTGGCCTACATCTTAATTTTATTTATTTGCTTTTTTACCCTTTTTAAAAATTAGTTTTGCCAGGAGTTTTGTTTTTTTTTAGGATCAGTTCTTTGATTTGTATACCATGCAAGTTAGAAGCTACATGTAACAGAAAATAAAACTTGACAGTGGCTTCAACAAATAGGCACTGGTTTTTCTAACATAACACTGTTACTCAACAGTGCCATCAGATTCGGAGTCATTCTGCTCTTCAGATTCACTATCTCAAGCCCATTGGCTTCCCCTCGTGTTTGTGGCTTCCTGGTTACAAGATGGTTATTATGACGTTAGACATCAGAGGTATATTCAAGGCAGGAAATGTGGCAGGGGAAGGGTGTTGCAAGCATATGTTCCCGATATAGTCTTTCCTGTAAGTCAGCCAGGAAACTGCTCAGCTAGCTGCGTGCTGAGCAGCCCGGCACCGAGGAATAGACAAATGTCACACAAGGTAACTATGCTATTCACTCAGCTTTTATTGACTGCAGGTTCACTCAAAGGAGAACATCAATACACATTAGTATCCTACTCACACTCCAACAATCTAAGAAAAACATAACACACACACTCAGAGCAATCAGTGGGGAATGACGAACCCAAGCCCCAGAGTCTCATTCTGCAGGTCCGGGAGACAGCTCGGTGGGCAAGGGAGTCATCAGTGTCTTGCAAGGGAGGATCTCTGGAGTCAGGCAGGCAGCAGGCAAATGGAGTCCTCAGTCCTGCAGGGCAGAGCCTCTGGCAGCCCGTGCCAAGGGAGATCAGCGTGGCATGGAGCAGCACTCTGGTGTGTGGAGCTCGGCTGTCTCGGCAGCGGCCTGGAGCCTGCCTCAGTTATACCTTGAAAGTGGTGTACTCCACCCTTCTGGGTCTCTTGATAAGTGTTTTGGCACCCCTGATGGCAAGTGGGGAATTTTCCCAGGAGACTTTCTATAGGTGGTCCCACTCTGCAGACATGGCTATTCTGATCACATGTGCAGATAGCTTGGATGTGTCTTCTTGCCAGGTGTGTCTGCTCTGACTTAGGTAGTTTCCATCTTGAACCAAAGTGTCATGGCTGACTGGCAGCCATCTTGGTTGACATGAGTGACTCCACTTTGTTTTAAATACTTTACGCTATCTTGACTGGACCAACGCCATTTTGTTGGTCCTGCTCTGCACAAAAGGGAAGAGGGAAAGCACTGAATCAGCTCTGTACCCTATTATACCATCAAAGCAAAAGCAGTCCAAGAAACACCCTCAATCATCTATTGATATCTCAGTGCTAAGATTTATTTCACATGGGCACTTCTAATTTCAAAGGGTCTTGGAAAGTTAATTATTTCACTTTCCACCTTCTACAGAAGCAGATAAGAGAAAATGAAATTAGTCTTGGAAACATTAAGAAAATCATCCTATAGTCTTCATGACATTTATCAGTTCCACAGTATGTGTTTCTGCTTCTTTCTTATTTACCTTGCTGTTCATTTTCTAAGTTATTGAGTCAAATAAAGATGTTTATTTTATTTTGTTGTTAAATAACAAGATCACTTTATGCTATAACTTCACCTTTGGGCAGCTTCACAATGTGCCATGAATTTTTATGTACTGTATTCTCACTGCAATTTTCTAAATAATCTGTACTTACAGCATTGATTTCCTTTCTTAATGACAGTTTTTTATGAGAGTGTGCTTCATTTCCATGAGATTGAGGTCTTTATCCTTAAAAAAAAAAGCCCTTTTTCTTAATTTCTAGATTTACTGTATTTTAGGCAGAGAATGTAGTCATTACAGTCTCTACTTTTTGAGATTTATTGAAGCTTTCTCAGTGGCCTAGTGTAAGATCTGTTTTTGTAAATGTTTTTAAACCCTTTAATAAAAGGTATATTTTGTTTATAATATTATTTATTATAATATATATGTATTGTTCAAATTCTCTACAACTCCTGTTTTGTGGGGGTGGGGTAGATTTTGGTACTAATTTTTCTGCAGAAATAATTGTACAAGGATCAACTGTACAAGTATCAGTTTCTTCTTATGTTTGTAATCATTTTTTTAAAAATTTGGTTTGATGCTTCATACTTCAGCACTTACATTTTAGGACAATACGCTTTGTTCTCACTGGACACTGTGGAGTTATGGCTGTTTAGATTACTGATAGGAAGACCTTATATTTCTGAACTGGGCACACAGTGAGAGAAGACTAGAGAATATGTGTGAATTTTAATCTTGTCTTTGTTACTAACTAGTTTTGGGACCCAGAACAAGATTCTTAGCCTCTCTGTGCCTCAGTTTCCTCACCTGTAAAATGGGAGAAATAATAGTTCCTACTTCATAGAGTGGTTGGGAAGGTTAAATGATTTATTTCATGCAAAATGCCTCATATATAGTCATCACTCAGGAAATGTTGTTAAAGAAATCAAAGAAGAAGGCTGTTGGACTGAGGTGACCCTAATGCCTTGGTAGCCAAGGTAAGAAAACTAAAACTTAAACCAGAGTGAATTCCTGTAAATGCCTCAAGGGTAGGAACAACCAGTCACAAACAACCAAATATTTTCCAAATAATGTAACTGCTTAAGCTCTCGCCAATCAAGTAATTTCCTTGTTTGGCTTCTGTATCTTCTCTATAAAACCCTTGTCACTAGCTTCTGTCAGTTAATCACTCCTCACAATTCCTAGTTTGGTACTACCCAGTTCCAACCAAGTTTTGCTCTAATAAACTCTTAAATGTTTAATATGCCTCAGTTTATCTTTTAACAGAGTTAACTATTTTTATTACTATTATTACCTTCAGTCTAGCAGACTTAACTCTGTTGCTAATGTCAGAGCAGGGGTGGGAAAGACTGCATCACAGGGTCAATTCTGTTGGCATTGAAGTTAGCGTTAATTAGTCCCAGATTCGAGCAGTCACAGACTGCAGTTTTTAAAATGCATTTTTGACATCTTCTTCGTCTTCATAGACTTTTATTGGAAGGTTTGAAGAGGGTGTGTCAAGGGTTACTAGCCAGCCACCTTTTAAACCAGAACACTTGTATTTAATTTTTAAAATAACCTACTTCAATGTGATTCAAGTTAGGTGAAGATTGATGCTATAATTCAATTGCCATGAAGAAATAACCATTAATGTACTTTTCAGCCCTGGCTGGGCACTTTTTTAATGGCCTCAAAAGACTTTGGTGAAATATTTCAGAGAATCTTTTTGTTCTTATCAAGAGTTCATTTGAGAACGTGGGTTCCTTTTTTTCACACGTCATAAATTTCAACACTATCTTTCTGAATCATATCTGATCTACTCTGTAAAATCAATCACAGAATTGTCCCAAAAATAGCATCCCTGCTCCAATGAGAGCTCCCTTTTTAAAAACAGTGCATCTGACAGGCATCATGCCTTTAAATTGGATATAGCCTGCAAAGCAGCCCTCATCCATTAGCCCAACTGACCTTTGAATAACCCAGAGCAGAAAAGAATAGGCCGTAAATTGAAGAAGACTCTAATCCCGGCTGGGGTTTGGCGATCCCGTCAGCCCAGGAGTGAAGACAGCAATCATGCACGACACGGGAATTGTTCGCACATAAAAGTCAGCTTCCTAAAATGGAAAGAGCACTTGAGTGGGAGTCAGGAGACAGGAGTGTAGTTCTGATTTCAAAATGTATAAATTATGTCATTTAACTGTCCAGAGTCTCAATAATCTCCCTTATAAAATGAGGATAATATCCCAGAAAGCTCATGGTTAGTGGAGGGACAGTAGGGCAAAGTAGTAGCGTAGGTGAACTTTGGAGATTTGGGATTTGAATGCCAACTCCACCCACTTATTAACTGTGTAACTTTGAGCAAATTATTTGTGTTCTTGGAGCCTCAGTTTTCTATCTGTAAAATGGGAAACCATAACAGTACCTAAGCCACAGGGTGTTTTCAGGATTGAACACAATAATATACATCAAGTTCTTAGCCTGCTTCCTGAGAACCCAATAAAATGTCTAAATCCCAGATGTGATCGGTCCTCTCTGAGCAGCCTTAGTAGTTTTCCCCGTCCTCCTGATACCCTCCATTCTTCCCAAACAAATCCAACTCCAAAAAATTGACAAGCAATGTTGATGTTAATGAAGAGTTCATGGAGATTTAGAAGACAGAGTAAAAGTAACAATAATAATAACATCAACAATTAAATTTTTTTATTCTTAATGTATTTTAGCCATGGTATAGAATGCTTCCTATGGATGATTTCATTTCCTCCCATACAATACAGTGACACTTAAACCAACTTTCTCTGGGATATTTTAATTTTTTCCGTAAAACCTCTTGCCTTTAGAGAAAGATCTACTTTCTGGGGAGTCTCCTTCTTCTGTCCTCTTTTTGTCAAGACCCCCCAAATTCCCAAGCAATTCAGTTTTCCCATCAAGCCGTACACCCCGTTTAGTAAAACCAAGGAGAGATAGCCAGACTGACAGCTATTTTTCCTTAATTTATGGTGCCCAGGAATGCCAGGCTCATCCCACCATGCCCACTGTTATGGGTCTCCTTGCAGGGCTCCTCGTCATCCCCCACGGTCAGGAAGAACGTCTAGATGCCAGTCTTGCTCCCCATTTTATCTCCTGTACTTGGTGTACTGGTGAGCACATAGAAGGTCATTTGTAAATATTTATGGAATGAACAAATGTACAATTAAACTAACATAACAGAGGTCAGAAGGAGCTAGTGTTTAACAAAGGCAGTGGCAATGTGCTGTGGGGTATTGACTGAAAGGGAAATTTTCCTGGAGAAGGTAGGATTTGACCTTGAAGACCGAATAGGATTTTAATAGGCAGAGACTAGGAACAAAACCATTTCACATAAAGGGAATTGTGTAATAGCACAGAAACAAGAGAGCATATGGTTTGTTTGGTGTAGAAAGTCATTTGAACAGTCAGCATCATAAAGGTTTGGCGCCTGGCCCCCAGAGGAGTCTGAGCCTTCAGGGAGGCCAGAGAGGGCATAGTCAGACATGGGGCTAAGGGGTTGGCGGAAGCCAGCTCAAAAGAAGAGACTTAAACACCTTGCTCAGGAACCTGATTTTATGTGTAGGTAGCAGGGTAAATCTACCACTGAGAGTTTTTGAGGCTTGCTCAGATGTGTCCTTTAAAAAGATGTTGCTGCTGAGGATGGATTGGGCAGGGTGGGTAGAGACTGGAGACAAACACAGTGGGCAGGAGACAAGGATGGCAGAGCACACAGGTGAGCACCCCCCTTCCGCAAGTCCTTGAAGCCACCTCCTCAAGGAAAGTTTGTCTCAAGTGGCACTTCTGCTCCCAACAGATCTGGTAGTATTTGTCATATGAAATAAGGTTGTACCTTCCCTGTTCTTGTAAGTACTTTTTATACAAGTCATAGAGAGGATGTTACTAAACATAGAAAACATATCATAGATGTTAAATCTTCTAGCCAAAGCTTACAAGTCTCTTCTAATTAGGGTGGGGTGAGTATATTCATAAATCCGAAGTCTGAGAAGAGAAAACAGAGGAGAAAAGCACCTTTCCGATCCTGGAAGCCTCTCCTTCGCTGTCTGCAGAGCTGCCGCTTGGTCCTGCCAGGGGCTTGTGTTATTAATTCTCTGGCAGCCTCTAATACATTCCTAAAACATGCAGAATTCCAAACAATAAAGCATCTTTTTACTTGGTGGTGCCACCCTCTCCTTCGGAAGCACCTGGCCACCATCCTGTATCTGCTCATTGCTGCCATCTTGTTTTCCTCCATAATAACTTTTTATTTATCATTGCTCTACGCAAATTTAAATCTCCGGTTAAGTCTGGTGTCATATCATTACCATGCCATTTCCTCCCACTGCTACTGCAATTTTAAAAGCGATTTTATGCCCATTTGAATGTATATTATAAAAGCATCAAGAGTGGAGGATGGGAGGGGATCAGCATTAGAACACGAAATAGCAATATAGTGCCTATAGCAATTCGAGACTGCTTGGTGATGGAGGTAATAGATAGGAAACAGTCAGAAATGATTTATATTCACTAGCTTGGGTCCTGGAAGGACGGTGATATTATTGGTTAGAAATTGTACGGGCACAACTTGTTATAGTGTGCTTTGCTTTATTGTGCTTTGCAGATAGTACGTTTTCATCAACATCAAAGCAAGACCCTCCAAGAGCAAAAAGATGATAACTTGCTGAAGACTCAGATGACAGTTAGCAATTTTAGCAATAAAGTATTTTTAACTAAGGTATGTACATTGTTTTTTAGACATACTGCTGTTGTACACTTAATAGACTACAGTATAGTGTAAACATAACTTTTATATCCATTGAGAAACCAAAAATTTTGCATACTTCACTTTATTGTGGTATTTGCTTTATTGCAGTTATCTGGAGCTAAACCTGCAACATCTTCAAGGCATGCCTATACTGTGATTTGAGGCGCTATTATTTAGTATTTGGCCAGAAAACCAGGGTCTGTTATAATCCCTTTCCAAACGATAGCCGCCCACTGTGAAGTTACCAAGAGAGAAGACACATACTCGCACATGCAACAAGGTAAATGGTGTAAAAAAAATAGGCTGAAGCAGGTACAGAAGTCTGTTCAATTTTGCTGCTCCTTCTCTCAAAGCCCAAACTCAAATTCAACTCTTACCACACTGATCGTATGGATGGAAGAAGCCAAAAAAGGACAGAACATAAGACAGCCAGGCTGATCGCTGGTCCTGATTTAGACTTGTAGAAAGAAGAGACAGATGGTCAGACCTTCCTGAGTAGAGAAGACCCTGGGTCAGCGAATTGCTCTTGCTACGAAGAGGGAGAAAAGCCATAGAGAAAGCCCCACCACTACAGTGACCTTGAAATAAAGGTTGGCGAGCTACAGCACCTGCGCCAAATATGGTCCACTGTTTGTTTTCACATGACCCACAAGCTGAGTAGGGTTCTTACATTTTTAAATAACTAGGAAAAAATTAAAAGGACAATATTTCATGAGAAGAGAAAATTATATAAAATTTGAATTGCAATGTGCATACCTAAAATTTTATTGGAACACAGCTGGGTCCATCTATGGTCACCTATTGTCAATGCCAACTTTTATTTTCAACAGAGAAGGGGTAGCCCACAAAACCTACAATAGTTTCTATCCCACCGTTTACAGAAAAAGTTTGCCAGTCTCTGCCCCAAAGCAGGACAAGACCACCCAAGCAAATAGGAAGTAAGTAGGGCCTGATTACATTTTTAAAATCTGACCCATTCATATCAATTTCTCCTTTCTGGAAGAAGCAAGGATGAGCTTGGAAAGAGGAGCAAGGCTGCTGTGTATTGGGGTAGGGACACGGGAGGAGCGGCAGCTTTTGAGGAGATGGCACACTTAATTTGAGGTGTTTGGGGGACATCCAAGGGGCAGCTGGACTTCTCCGCCTGAGCCTCAGGAAACAGAGCTGCAGGCATGGATTTTGAGATATGTCTGCAGAGGGAATGGAGGGAGCATGGGCAAGCTCTCCCAGGGAGAATAGGTGGATGAGAAGAGGGCTGGCGAGGATTACCAGATCAAAATATTTATTTGCTAAATCTGGCAACTGAGTCAGGTACAGAACTTTGGAATTTGATGTTTAAATAGAAAAGGAAGAGCCAACAAAAGTCACAGAAAAAGGAGTCAGAGGAATAGGACAAGAATCCTAAAAGTAGGAGCCATTTGTGATCTTGGGGAGGACAGCTTGATTGGAACAGTGGGAGTAGGAGCCGGTAGATTAAAAAGAAAAAGAAATGGTGAATATAGGTTTTCCTTCCAGAAACACACTTGCGTTGCAAAGGACTATAGGGTGGCAGGTTGAGGGGAAATATTGGGTTAATGGCTGAGTTTGGGGTAATAGAGGCCACACGAGCCTGTGTTTTGGTGAAGGTGGGGAAACAGTAGGAAGTGGCTGAAGATGTGAGGAAATGATATTTTTGCTGTTGTTACACTAGGCTGGGTTACTACTCACACAAATATGTTTTCTCTGCACCATGGCCCCTACTATGCCCACTAGCAGAGAGGACAACAGCAGTTACATTGCTGACAAAAAAAAATAATAATAAAGCCCCGGCCCTGGCCGGATGGTACAGTCGGTTGGAACACCGTCCCATGCACCACAAGGCTGCAGGTTCAATTCCTGGTCAGAGCACATACCTAGGTTTCAGGTTTGATCCCTGGTCATGGCGCATTCAGGAAGCAACCGATCGATGTTTCTCACTTTGACGTTTCTCTCTCTCAAATCAATGAACATATCCTCAGGTGAGGATTACAAGTATTAAAAATAAAATACAGCCCTGAAGCTGAACTGTCTTAGAGACTGTATATCATCAGAGCTTACAATATCCTGTGAAATGGTTTTGTTAATGGTTTTTAATTCCTCACGATTAAAACTAATTGGCTCACTGGTCATATGTCACTCTATTAGTCACCTTAGGCAACACTTGGTAGAAATTTTACACAGGTGGATAATAATAATAACTAATAATAATAGTGAGGAGGAGGAGGAAATATAAGCAAACTTACTAACACTGAGTGGCCACACTGTTCTAAGTTGTGGAAGGTATGGACTAACCCACATGTGAAAATATCTTACTGGCATCTTCTTGGTGATAATAATCATAGTAGGAATAGCCAATGTGAGTTGAATTCTTATGTCAACCAGCTATGCAAAACATGGTCTTTGCATAATGATGGGATAGTTGATGGAGTGAACATGCTATGGAGATAGGAGAGGATTAAAAACACATGGAGAAAGAAAACCAGGTGAAGAGGATGAGTTCTGGACAAGAGGAGGGACACCTGTTCCTTTGTGACAAGAGGGTGAGAGGGAAGAGTGAGCAGAGTTGCCACGGTGTCAACAGAGAGGAGAGGCACAGAGAGTGCCAAGCTTAGTGGCTTCATTTCTCACCGACTGTGCATGAAGGAGCGTTAGGCAGACAACGTGGTGATCAGCGCAGGCACTCACAATACATAAAACTCTAGAACACTAATATATTCTAAGGCGGAAGTACTAAATATAGCTGATGTGTTTTGCTATCAATTTTAGCCATGAATATTACATAAACTGAAGGGAGGCATCTCTGGTTTTCAGTGACATATTACAAAGCCCCGCTGCCACCTCTCCTGCACTCCGAGTTAGCACTCGACTTCTCACTGCTGCATTGTCTCCTCTCCACGGACAATACCTGCATCCCCTGGTCAGTCCTGGCCTCTCATCTGGCCTCACATCCCTTTGACCCATTCCAACCTCTTGAAAGTCAGCGCCTTCAGGGTGGACCTACTAAGCCTTGGAGTGGAGCAACACGAGAGTGTGACCACAGACGCATGGTGGGTACCTGAGAGCTCTGATCTCTCTGTCATGCACATCACGAAGTCAGCTAGGTTGAGACATGAGTATTTAGTGACAAAATAGCCCAGGGAGAGGCAGACCCAGCCTTTCCTAGGAAAAAACGGTTGCCACTGAAACCCATCCTTACATCACACTGTCTGTGTAGGGAACCACACTATGAGAGAATAACTGTTTATTTACAAAGGAGACATATTTCATGCACTAGCTACATAATGAGGTCAGGAACACAGCATGCTGTCACCATGTTTTTTGTATCATTTAACCTCCTGGCAGGGTTCTACATGGGAAAAGGAAAATCTTATGATAGATGACATAATATCCTTGGCTTTGCTCAGAAGCCATATTTTGGAAGCAAGGTTTATAAGTATCTGAATAGCATTTGTCAAACAGTACCTGTCAGTCTTGTCTTGTTTCTACCCAGCCCTCAGACTCTGCCCTACTCCAGGTCCCAGCAGAGCCCAGTTGCCAATGATCAACCTTAGCCCTCTACCGGATGGGTCTCAAAGGAGGTAGGTAGTAAGATTATAACTGTTGAGTACCTGTGCTGATCCCCATGCTATGTTCACTGCAGGTCACATCCAGGACCTAGAATCAATCCCCTCACTGCTTAGAGGTTTTGAATAACCTGAGACCATTATTTACACCAAAGGGATATAAATAATGAATTTAAAGTTTAGACCAGAAAATATAGGAACTACCATAATATTAATAGCTAACATTTACTGAGTGCTTACTATGTGCCTGCTACTGATCTAAATGCATTACATGGAAGCCCTGGCTGGTGTGGCTCAGTGGTTTGAGCACCGGCCTGTGAACCAAAAGGTTGACGGTTCAATTCCCCAGTTAGGGCACATGTCTGGGTTGCCGGCCAGGTCCCCAGTAGGGGGCGTGCGAGAGGCAACCACACATAGATGTCTCTCTCCTCTTTCTCCCTCCCTTCCCCTCTGCCTTAAAAAAAAAACAAAAAAAATTACCTGGATTACGCAACGGTGCCTTATAAAAGCTTGTGAGGTAGATGTTATCATGGTCTCTAGGTGAGGAAGTTAATCAAACTTGCCCCAAAGTCATTCAGCCAATAGGTGGTTGAGCCAGCATTCAAAGGGGGTGTGAGTCCAGGACATGTGCTTTACCAGGAAGCATGTTCCCCCTTGTAGTGGATGCTGTGGTGTGCTGCCCAGAACCTGCACATCCAGGACTGAAACATTCATTTCCCCAGCTGAGGGGAATATAACCAAAGTTACACCTCCCATCCAATGGCCGGTCGATAAGAGGCACAGCCCCTTCCCCCAACTCAATACAACTTTAAAGGGCCACCCGAGCTACAGAGCGCTCCAAGAATCAGCTGAGACCTTTTGTTGTAATTACATTGCAGTTCACCTTCTAGATTGGCCCAGTCCTGCTTCTTTCCCTCCTCCACAGGCCTCTCTACCAAGAGTGTGCCCCAGTACATTTTCTGCACAGATCTTCACCTGAGAGAGCCCGGTCAACGACACTCTCTTATCCATGATTCAGTTGAAAAATTAAAACACAGATATACAAGCCACCAGACTGCTACAGGGTTATTAATGGGGAACTGCCAACTTACCTCTGAGCTTTCAACAGACAAAAAAAAAAAAGATGGACACACGACAGGAACAGGACCAAGGCCCCAAGGATGATCTTACGTGTGCACACACAGTCCCTGGGAAATGTAGAGGCGATGGGAAGACAAAGAGGCTGACCACCTGCTTTCCTGGCGGACCCAGGGGAGGCCGCTGCCTTCAGATCCCTTGTGCTCGCAGAGATTGCCCGGACAAGGAACACGTGCGGGCTATACTCATGAAGGGCAGCCTGAGGCCCTAATATCCGCCAGGAGGGCAAGGAGTTTACCATTCACAGAAAAGATGCAGGTCCTCGGGCGAAGAGAAATTCAGGCTAGAGGGGCCCAATAGGGAATTGCAGAGAGTCTGAGAGAGGGGCCCACGAAAGAAAGAGTTGGCTCAAGCACCCACCAAACTGAGAGAGTGTGGTGTCAGATGCGATCACACACTGCAAGTAAGGCTTTCTGTACCCCCGCCAACTCCACCTGCCTGCCCCACTGGGGAAACTGGATAGCGGGCGAGCCCGAGGGAGAGCAGTGGGGACACCGGCCACACTACCACTCTATTTCCCATTGTAGCCTCCCACCCTAAAGTCGGCCTAAGCTGGGGGACAGGGAGGAGAAGACACCAAGCTAAATCAAGTTTAGAGTTTGGGACTGAACAACCTAAAGACTAAATTACACTGTGTTTGCAATTTAAAGTGAGCTGGGACTCTCTATTACCTGAAAGTGAGCAGAATAATTGCAAGCTTGCTAGCGGTTTCATCCAGGGCAAGGGGAGATTTATCCCTACCGAATAACTTCCAAAAGGGTTGTGGGAGACAAAAATAAAATTGTATTTTGATCACACCGCCTGTGGTGCTTGTTCAACATCCAATTACATTTGTATACGTGACCTCACCTGAATTGGTTTTACACACCTGCTTATGGAGGGATATTTGCATAATTGCTAGGGAGCTGGGGAAGTGTGGGAGGTCAAGTGAGAAAGATTGGGGAGTAGTGACCCTGAGGAGAGGGGTAAGGGGGGACAGGAATCCAGTTCTCCTGCAGGGAAGGGCTCCAGAGATTGAGGGATGGCACTGCTTTCTCCCAGCTCTTGCAGTGAGAGCCAGCCTGTGCCACCGAAGCATCTGAAGACATCAAGGGTTAGCTCATGCCAGCCAGGCCCTGCATAGAGGGCTTGGAATATACTCACTGTTGGTAGGGGATAGGAGGAAAAGCATGGTGGTGGCTGACATACCACAACCCCTCCCATGTACATTCTCTCTTTCTCTCTCCTCCCCCCTTTCTCTCTCCTCCCCCCTTTCTCTCTCTCTCTCTCTCTCTCTCTGTCTTTGGCTTAAGAGCCATATAACCCATAGCCCTTCTGCCTCTTTTAACATCTCCTTTTGCCTTGCTTCTTGCAATAAATGGCTTGCAGAAGAACTGAAAGGTATAACCCTCATGTGCTTCCCCCATACCCACATTTCTGTGTGTGTGTGTGTGTGTGTGTGTGTGTGCGCGCGTGAGTGTCATATGCTGTTCCCATGCTGTTCCCTTTGCCTGAAACACCTGCTGAACCAGTCAGGGTCCGGACGGGAAACAGATGGCCCACTCATAATAGTCTTTTTCAAGGAGAGTCTATTAGCAGAGGGCCTCTTACACAGTGTGGGTATGGGGGAAGCACATGGGATTGAGTGGCAGCCTGGGGCATCCCACCCCCAGGCCCAGTGGGACGAGGGATGAAGGACGAGAGAGGCTCATTTCACACGTTTGTGGGCCCAGGACAGGAAAACAGCTGGAGACCTCCCAAACCACTTGTCTAAATATTTGAAAGTTGTAACTCAATCCAACAAACTGCTAAGCGAAGTACATTTTATCCATTGACCTTGGCAAATATTCCCTTCTAACAGCCTGGCAGACTAAGTTTGAATATAGAAGTTTCAGGCTGCCCAGAGCTCTGTGCAGAAACATGGCAGGAGAGAAGCACCCGGGCCTGAGCTCCCGACAGCCCACCCCTTCCCTTCCCACCCCTATCTCTGCTTGCCATTGCAAGCAACTTCACTCATATAAGTGGACACTGATGCCCACGCTATGCCCAGGACCCACCACTACGCTCTGGCCAACTCTCAGGCCTAGGGCTAAGAACTTCACTGGCACGTTCCACGTTCTGAAAGAGAGACGGAGTGTGGGTACACAAAATGGAGGGGCAGGTACAGGCGCTTGGGGCAGAGCCTCTTACACCAGGGGCAGGGATGTCGCTGGAGGAGAACCAGAGTCCTAAAACATGGTGTGCATGGCAGTGGCCCTCTCTCATGGGTTGAAGGGTAGCACTACAGGGAAGACACGGAATACATACCTTGACCTCCCGGTCCTCCCTCCCTTTGATTCCCTAGGCAGCTCGGGCTCCCCAGTAGAAAACCAGAGTGGCGGCAGAGGAGCTGGTGATGTACTCCCAGGTGGTCAGCCTCCAGGGGCAGGGGGCTGGATGAAGGAGGACAGAGAGGGGTCCGGAAGGTGTCCAGCTCTCTGTCCTCCCCATTTCATCTAGTTAATCTTCATTCAAGCTTTAAATACCATCTCAAGTGTGACTTTTTCAAGAAAAACCTACCCAGGCTCAGGAACTAGAGCAGGTGTTCATTAGACAGTCTGTAGCAACCCATCCTGCCCTTCATAGCGTTCCTGAAATTTCTAAGTATGTGGCTATTTTATTAATGACAGTATCCCCACCATGTCACAAGCTCCACGAGGGCAGGACTGGGTTTGTTTGGGTCACTGCTCTGGGCACTGCCTACCGTAGGCCTGGCATGGGGAGGGGGGGTCCTTGCCAATCTGTTTGAGGTCCTCCCCGCTTTGCTGGGGTCAGGAAGAGCTACATTCAAGGCAACACAGACAGCATATACACGACTGCAAGTGCACACACACAGAGGCCTTGGAAATGAGTGACTCTTAGGAAATTAAAATAAAGACCCACTATAATTGATCATATTCATCAGCTTAAAGAGCCAAAAATGATTCCCAGACTTGGACAAGAATCTGAAAAACATATGGTCACAACTAAAGAATGTGTTCATGGGCCAAAAGACTGGTCAGCTGTGGGCGCACAGAGAAAAGAAGTGCTGTCCAAGTAGTGCCCTGGAGAGGGTGTCACCCAGCCCGGGTAAACACTCAAAGCCTTGAACAGGCTGGTGCTTACAAAGGAAATCAGTTTTTCATGGCCCGGTGACATTAAATTTTCACATCCCCTAACTCCCTTGTTCTTCTTTAATAGTCACCAAGCACCCATCTAATAATTTGGCTCTGTGGAGCTGGCTGGTCCAGTTCACACAGTGACAGATTCGCCTGTCAGGTGTATTGCTCATTACAAATGAAGGAGATGGTGTTCTGATTTTATTCCCACTTATTAGAGATTTTGTTAGCATGGGTGGGTATTCCTCTGCATGATTTTCTGGAAAGCTGATGAGTGTGTGTTGCTAAGCCTGCAAGGTTGAGGGTCTGATCCCAGGCTGCGGTGATCTCTCAGGATAACAATGCCCAACCAAACTTCCTCCCCCGACCCAAGCCCAGCCATGAAAGTTTTATCTTTTGTGAAACTGAAATCATGGCATTCTCAAAAGGTCTCACATTGATCAAAGGAAAGAGGGAGGCATATTGAGTTGTATACAGAAAGAAATGGCTTTGATTTTTTTATTTTTTTCCTTTGAATTCTCTAAACCTAAATTCTTTTCAGCCAGAATACATAGTAGCAGAGAAATTCATCATGACAGGGTTCTGATCACGTATCACGGGGGCAGGGGTGATGGTGCTCTAAGGAAGCAGCACAGGGTGAGAGGGAGCTTGGAACAGAGCATTGGAACCAAGGGAGTCATTACCCAAGGTCCCTGAGGCAGCTCAGTGCGTGTGGAGAATAAAGTCATTATAATAGAAGTTCTAGGGTCATAGGGTACACAATCTGAGGGGCACGGAGAGAATGCAGACGGAATTGAAAAATTAAAAACTAGAGAAGTTGGGAATGAGACAGGGTGAGGTATAAGGAGTAACTCCTGAACGGCTTGAGTAGATAGCTCAGTGTTATGGTTTCCCACTGCAATTCCATTTTTATAAAAATGTAAAGGCTAAATGCAATGTGATATTCTGGATCGGATCCTGGGACAGTAAAAGAACATCAGTGAAAAAACTGGTGAATTTTTTTAGTTAATTATCATGCACAAATGCTAATTTTTCAGTTTTGACAAATTTTATGGCAGATGTTAACATGGGATACTGTGTAAAGGGTATACAGGAACTCCATGTTTGCAACTTTTCTATAAATCTAAAATTATTTGAAATAAAAAGCTTATTTAAGAAATATAAAGATCTATTTGTTTTTAAGCCCAGAAAGTTTTCTTCAATATGTCTTTGATTATCGTTTCTATTCTAGTTGTTTTTTAATTTTAAAAAAATCTATAGTTCTTCTGTTAGGTCTCTTGTCTCTACTTTTCATGGCTATCATGTTATCTCTTATTGTTTTCACCTCTCTGTTTCATTTTCTCTGCATTCTGGGAGACCTTCTGTAATTCATTCTCCACAGCACTAATCTGATGTTCAGCAGTGCTCCTTTTGCTTGTAAGCCCTGAGTGTACCTGTCAATTCTGCACTGCATTGTTACTTTCTTTGTAATTTATTCTTAGCTCAGCCACCTTTCTTTACCTCTGCTCCAGCCATATTTTAATCACAGACTACCTTTTACTGTCACTTTATACTATTGTTTCACAGAAGCCATGGCTACTTATGTTCTAGCAGACATCCAGTGTGACTTTGTAAGACATCGGTGAGTGCTTGAAGGGTGAGTAATTACCCTTTGGGACTGGCCCTTCGCTGTCTGAACCTATGGGCCACATGAAAATACACTCATAGCATGAACAAATACAGAACTCATCAAGTCTTCAGAGCTGCCTGTGATATTTGTTTGTGGAGATTGCATTTACTGAGAGTTTGGGATTCCTGATCAAAATCCCTGAAAATGTGTAACTTCTAATTAATGTATAAATCACAAAGAAAGGACCCACCACCGACTAGCTAAAGGATGACACTGTGGTGTTGTTACAAGGCCCATCGGCAACAGGATCTTATTATTTGAAGGGACTTTCTAGGAAATGAGAGTGTGATTATACCCCACCAGGAATAGAGTCAGGAAAAAAAAATATGTTTGCTCTGCTCATGATGCCATTATTTAAAAAATGATATTTCTGTTACTCTGTGTCTAATAGAGGGGGTATTGTTTAGCGTTTGAGATATTATTCCATTGGAACCTACACGGGCAAAGCTGAGTATTGTGAGAAGAAACAGGATTCTCATCCGAGGAGTAAGTTTCTTTTGTTTGCGTAGCCAGCACCATAGGCTGGCTCATCAGCCTGGCAAGAACAAGGCCATCCCTCAGACCACAGACTGGACTGAAGGGAGTGGTGGAGAGGAAGCAGGTCATTTTCCCTGAAGGGTCAAGAATGCCTAGGAAACAACTTTGGGTATGACAGCCTGGCACAGGCAAAGGAGGGAAGACATATAGGACATGTAACATGAAATGACCCTTTGGGGTCGGAAGCCACTTGGGATAGAATAAAAGAAACATAAAATAGCATTTTCATAGTCAATCTTTATTCAGCTTGTACTTCCTCTCATTTCCCTTTTCATTCTAAAGTTTCTTTGGGAAGTCAGGCTGTCTTATGAGATATTTCCATTTCTGCAAGGCCAGCCTTCAAAGGTGGGTGGCATTCACAGGAGATGAGATGGTGGGAGCCCTTCTAAGGGAAGCCATTTTGGGGAGTGATGGGAGGGAGCCTCACTCACCAGAGACCCTCGCCGCCCTACCCTGGGAGGAGCTGTGCTTTGACCAGGGGCCAGACCTGAGATGATTGTCATGTAGACTTGTCATTCCCTGCTGTATTTTACACGTGCTCTTACCTGCTGCTTCTGCCCTTTCCCGAACATCAGAGGAAACCACGTGCCTCCCAGAAGTGGTCCTTTTGCTTCTTGACCCTCCTGCAGTGGAAATCACTGAAACTCATGAACCTTGCTGTCCTTTGCTGGATAAAAGATTTGGTTAATTAAGAAAAGAGTTCAATAAGTTTGAGAACCTGCTTTGCATTTTGAAAGCACTTAACAAACCATGACATGCATTCTGTTTTAGAAAAGTTGAATCTTAATCTTTTATTTTGTATAAATGGATTGATAGGGCACTACACCCTCCAAATAAAGAGTTCAGCCATAGGCTGGGAAATTTTCTTCACCCAGTCACAATTTGTAGGCTTTGATATTTTTTTCCAACACAGTGGAATTTCTACAATTCAGGTTTAGGATTTGGTGCCCAGCCTCATCCTCGCAGTAAAATTCCAGGAGAAATTGGTATTTATAGAGCACTTCATATTTGCCAGACATTATTTTCAGTGTTTCATGCACAACAGTGAACAAGGGAGGGAGGATGTTAAAATGAAGAGAAAGACAAGAGATAAACTTTGCAGTTCGATAAACCTTGTTCAAATCCCCACTCAGCCATTTACACTATGTAATTTTGGTCAAATTTCTTACCCATTTTATGTCTTAGTTTCCTTCTCTGTAAAAAGGACCAGATGGTAAAACCTACTTTCCAGGACTTTTCATGAAGATTAAGAGAAATAACGTATGGGAAGATGGCGTGGCATGTAACCAGGGTTCTTCCCCTTTACTCCTTCTGATGGAAGCGTAAGTGTAGCGGAATGTGTACAGTTTGACCCACAACACTACGAAATGCAGTGTTTCGTTTCTACCTTTCAATAAATGGTCTCATTAATTTTCTGGCAAAGAGGGAAGAGAACGGCTGGCAGCTTGCCAGGGCTAATGGAGTCATTTTGTAGGACTCTGTGGCTTGTTGTTGATGAATGAAACTATTACCCATCATTACTCTTCAGGCCAGCACAATCCAAATTAAGTGCAATGATGAAAGCCCAACACCCAAGGGTGTGGGGAAGTGTTACCCTAAAGCAGTCCTCAAGCCAGGCTGTGTATTAGATGGAAGCCCCTGGGGAGCTCTGGCATGAACTGATGCCTGAGCTGCACCCCTAGACATTCCGACGGAGCTGGCTCGGAGTGAGGCCTGGGCATCAGTATTTTCACAGTGGCGCTGGTGATCAGACACGGGCCCTCTGAAGTCAGAGTTCTAGTTCTGTAAACATTGCCTCCAGGTGTGGATGTTGGCTGCTGTAGGAGCAGCCTTTCTGTTCTGTTGCTGCTGCCGCCGCCACCAAATACATCACATTGTGGCTCACTATGCCCCCTGCCTCTTCATGGCCAGAGATGGGTCACGGCCAGCACCAAACTTCCGCCAGACCTCTCTCCCAGTGTCTGGGCTCAGCGGTTCCTGGCTGGTCCCATTGGGGGAGGAATGGAAGATGTTCCTCTCTCCTCTAGTCCAAAGCCCCACCTCATGGACATTTTCCAAGATGATTAGCTACTGGGATATTTACCTCTTCAGAGAAAAAATCCCACCCGCCCACCAGATTGTGGTCCGCTTTTATGATCCCCACAAGATACTCACAGGAGAGGCCCACGTAATACATTTTCCAGAGTCACATCCAGTCTCTCCCAGGACCACCTTGAGCCCACACTCTGAAATGAGAACCACATGCAATTGACTCTGATTGTCTCGACCAGCCTCAGAGGATCCGCAAACTCCAGGTCACATTCACTGAGGAGCTGGTAATGAGGGTATCCCATGTGGCTAAGGAAATAATTCTGGTCTGACTGAGTCTTCCTCTGTGGGTTCCGTGCTCTTGTGCTATATTCATTTGCCAAGCTGGGGTTAGACTTCCCTTTAAATCTGAAGTTGTTTATGCTTAAAACTAAGTTTTTAGTGCTGCTTTTTACAGAAGGCTTATCTTTTCCTTAGGGCATTGCCATTTTATCATTTCATGCATCATGCAATCTATTTCAAAAATGACTTGTAAATGTTTTTACTGTAATGTAAGTTCTATAAAATATTCAAGCAACACGAAAGTGAATAAAGTACTTCCTCTTGCCCTCACTTCACAAATGCCACTCCCTGACATTAACTAACTTTGATTTGGTGCGCAGGCACACCTCGGAGGTCCTGCAGATTTGGTTCCAGACCACGGCAATAACATGAGTATCACAATGAAATGAGTCATAATCATTTTGCTGGTGGAGACCCTTGCCTTCTACTTGTAAAGAATGAAGTATCGGTGAAGCACAGTTAAGAGAAGCACAATAAAGCAAGAGGTATACTTGTGTATTCTTCCAGACCTTTTCCTAGGCGCTATATTTTAATACTCATAATTAAAGAGTACACACTTTATTGAATAAAACATTGCATAATAGTTTTCCAGTCTCCTCAAGCATTGTTTTAAATATTTGCATAATATTCTGAGAAGTGGAAGTACCATAATTAGCCATTCACCAAATGCCAGTGAATTAGTCATTTCTAATTTTTCATAATTATAAATAGTTGTGATAAACACCTTTATGCATTTTTTCTTTGAAGATAATTTATTTTGGTTCAATTCCCATAAATGAAATTACTTTATAAAAGAGTATAAACAAGCTAAAGAAGCACTTTATAATTTAATGATAGGTAAATAAGACATATAGCCAAGCAACATATTTGGTTAAATAAATAATAGTTTATCTGCATAATTGAATGCTATGAAGTCATTAAAATTAATGTTGCAGAAGAACATTTAATATCATGGAAAGACTTATACTACATGGTAAGCCATTTATAAGATATGTTAGAAAACTTTCTGTGTAATATGTATAAGAACATTGTTATAATCAAAATGTATCTGAATATAATTTCTATGGAAACACCAAGGCCCAGGAATAACCAAGACAATCTTGAAGGAGAACAAATTAGAAGACTTACTCTACAAAAAAATCAAGATTGATTGTAAGGCTACCATAGTTAAGGTAGTACAGTATTAGTGCAAGGGTTAAAAAAAGAAAAAAAACAGGAACAGAATACAGGAATCAGGTGTTTTTCTCTGAAAAGGGCTAGATAGTAAAAACTATTTAGGCTTTGCATGGTCTGTCACAACTCAACCCAGCTGTTGTAGTGTGAATGCAACTAAGACCATACACAAATGAATGGGCATGGTTGTGTCACAATACAAATTCATTTGCAAAAATGGGCAGCTCGTCTTAGATTACCTGTCTCTGGGACAGAGAATTCCAAAACAGATCCATGTGTGTGCCAGTGTGTGTGACTTGTGATAAAGGTGGTACTGAAATGAAATAGGAAAGGATTTTTTTTTAAATAAATGATATACATCCAATTGGCTCCCATACTGAAAAAGTGAGATTTGACTCCTACCTCACATCATTCATGAAAACAAATTCTATTTCAATTTTAGACATAAATGTGAAAAATCAAATGATAAAGCTTCTAGAAAATAAGATAGGGGAATATATTCATGACCTTAAGGTAGAGAAAGAGTTCTTAGATAAGACACAAAGCATTAACCATAAAAGAAAAGACTAGTACAAAAGACTGTGTTCAAATTATGAACTTTTTCTTCATCAAAAGTATTTGAAAGGTACAGCCTGAGAGAAGATATTTGCAACACATGTAAGTGAAAGGGTGCTTATATCCATAAAATATTAAAAATAACTACAAATCAATGTGTTTAAAAAAGAGAAAAATCCAACAATAAAATAGGCAAGAGGCTCAGACACAAGAAAAAGAGACTCTCTGAATAGTCAACAGATATCTGAAAAGATGTTAACTTCATCAGTTTTCAGGCAAATGCAAATTTAAAACATAATGATATAATTGTTAGACTATCAAGAGTGAGTGAGGATGTGGAGCCCCTGCTGATACCCTCAAACACTGCTGGGTGTAAACTGGTACAATCCCTTTAGGAAGACCTATTAAAGCTGAGTGATGGTGACAACTTCCTATGATCCAGAAATTCCTCTCCTAAGTTTATAGCCAAGAGAAATGTGTATGCCTGCATACCAAGAGATATGTACAAGAATGTTCATAGCTACATTTTTCATAATAGCATCAAATGAGGAACAACTCAAATGTCTCTAAATAGTAGAATGAATAAAAACAATAGTATATTCATACAAAGCAAACTATGCAGCAATACTATTCCAGTGAATGAATTCTCCTTCACACAGTGGAGATGAATCCTACCTTCATAATTTGTATGAAAATATCTAGGTACTCACGGCTGGCAAACAGAGGCAAAAACAACTCACGGTGACAGAAGTGGGGATATTGAGAGAGTAGTTAGTAACTGGGGATAAGCATGAGAGGAAGTCTGGGTTCCTCATAATGTTCTATTTATTGCTTGGGGGCAGTTACATAATTATGCACTTTGTGGTAAGTCACTAACATTTACATTTATGACAGATATGCTTTTCTGTAGGTATGTTATATTTTAATTTTTCTAAAAGCTTATAAAACATTTCTGAACAGAAACAGCATGAAGGCCATTGATACTGTCCAAAATCGATAAATCAAGAGGCAACGGCAAAAGCATATTTTTATCTTAAGTGGCGCTGCCCAATAAAAGGTTCTGCCATGATGGAAATTTTCCATATCTGCTCTGTCCAGTACGGTAGCGTTTAGCCGCATGTGGCTTTTGAGCATGTGAATATAGTTGATGAGACTGAGAAACTGAATTTTTATTTTTATTGAGTTTTAATTAATTTTAGTTTAAAGAGCCACATGTGACTAGTTGCCAGCCGAATGGAGAGCAGAGACATGAGCTCTGGAGACAACCACCATGGGCCATTGACAGAGTCCAGAAAATAGCTTCTCTCTGGGGAGTGGGACAGTCTGAGGAGGCCGAGATGGAGCCAGGTTGCTTTTAATCACAAACTTTTCTGTACCAATTGATGTGTAACTTTTTGTGGGCTGTACTTAGATAGAAATTAAAATTTAATTTGAAGGAAAAAAGAAAGCTTAAAGCAGATACTTGACATTGGTTTAATCTTTGGGTGGTGGGATTTATGGTGATATTCCTTTTCTTCCTTTTAAAAAAGTTATCCATTTTTCTAGAATGTTTACATAAGCGTATGTGAAAAAAGAACAAATTAATAAATCAAAAGCTAAAGCTAGATACTGATGACAAATCAGAAAATTCTCTAGGGGCCTATCTGAGCTTGTACTATTAAGGCAATAATGTGTGTAATGAGAATTTATGGCAGGTCATATTTTTCTTTTCAACGTTTAATATCTAAACGTGCTGGCTAAGCAGAGATTTCACATAAAGCATGCCAGGTTTCTGCTGCTCTCTCCTGCCCCACCAGTTACACAGGTGGTAGAATTTGGGCTGAGTCAACAGTGTGGAATTTGGTGTGGCCCACCTTCAGGGTGGTTTGAACAGGTATCTTTGGGGAGGTGGCTTTACTTTCCTGCTGTGCTGCCTTATGGCTCCGCACCAAGGTCTTCCAAGGGCAACATTTTCGGTGAATTTCATAAAAAGTTTGTGGAGAAGTTTATTATCGGTTCCTAATTGTGTGTCTTACTACCATACCTACTGGCCCGTCCCCATTTAGGTGTCCTGTAGGACCCTCAAACTCAGTATGCCCACACCAGCACATCCGTCTTCCCTCCAAAAGTCAGACCTCTCATAGAGGTACAACTTCACTGTATTTGAGGTACAACCTCAATGTGCGTCCACCCAAGTAGCCAATCTAGAAACCTGGAAGCCTACTTTGACCTCGTACCATCCTGCCTTCCCATCTGGGACACTGTGCCGCGGGCTCGCCAAACTGCACACTGTTCTGCCTTGGGCACCTTTGCATTTGCCGGTGATGTTCCTTGGCTGGACTGTTTTTTTGTTTGCTTGTTTTCTTCACTTTTGCTCTTCCTGGTGAATACTAAGCTATCTTTCAAGACCCAAGTCAAATGTTATCTCCTCTTAGAACCTTTCTACATAAGGCATGTCAGTCACGGTGCTGAAGGTCCACAATCCTAAGTGAAACTGCTCAACCTTCCATACCTGCTCAAGGGACAGTCATGTGACCTGTCCTCAGGTCACAGCTATTGGATCCAGGGTGGGTACGTGACACAGAGATGAGCACTGACCAAGAGCAGCTCTTTCATAAACTGCCTCATAATCTGTGGCAAAATTTAAATTATGCAATGAGTGAATTTTGTGGCATGTAAATTACACCTCAGGAAAACTGTTTTTAAAAATTAAACCAGGAATTTTGAAATACGGAAGCGTCTACTGGTGAGAATTGAAACGAAAGCCTGGAAGTGGTCTGGGGCCCTGAGAAATCACATTGACCCTCCACAGGTCAAAGTTCTGATGGAGCAGAATCTGTGACGAAGCAGAGGAAGACAGCGGCTAGTGAGAAGAGAATGAGTCAGACAAGGAGAGAGGAGGGGAGATGCCCAGACAGAGACCACAGGACTCCGGGAGAGGCGGAGAGAGGAGCACAGAGGCGCCGCAATTCCCGACAGTTTTCAGTCACAAATCTCAGTTCATGGGAGAACCGCACCCCTTCATTATATAATGAAGTCATTTGACTTGAAACTAAAAGAAGATGATGATAACGACTTCCCTGATTACCCAAAGCGGAGTTTATCTTTCTCTCCTTTGTGTTCTCACAGCGTATAGGTGTTGCAATTTGTGTACTCACGTGTTTACAGAACATGTGTTTTCATTGACAGAGCCTCGCTCTGGAGCCAGGCATGGGTTTTAACTTTGACTTAAGAACTCTGAAATCTTAGGCACATGACTTCTCATTGGGTCTTAATTCTCTGACTTGTAAAATGAGAATCACCCTGACTGAGGATTTACCAAGACAACATATGAAACATCAGTGGCTGAGCCCAGATCCTAACAGGTGCTGGATAAATGTCAACTTAATTCCTTTCCCCTTCCTCCTTCACTGGCCTGGGAACTGGTGGCAGAAATGGTGTCTTATTCTCTTGGGATGCCACCTTGGCATCCAGCACATTGCCTGGCAGATAGAAAGTATACACTGAATAGTTTTTAACTTAATTTAATAACTAAACCCATGGAATCATGTGTTTCATCTTGGTAGGATTGCCAGATTTAGCGAATAAAAATACAGAATGTCCAGCCATGTTTGAATTTCAACAAATAACGAGTTTTTACAGTAAGTATGTTCACTGCACACTTAACACTAAAAAGTATTTGTTGCTTATCTGAAATCCAAACTTAACTCAATGTCCTGTATTTTCTCTGACCATTACCTCTAATCTATTGACACATTCTCTTTATGGGCATCAGGCATTCGTTTTTCCAAAACCCACTTTGTTTCAGAAAAAAGAATTAAGCGAGTGCCTTTTCTAACTGTGTGATTTCCATGAATGAATCCTAAGGAAAGCCAATGTTTATTTGAGAAATTACTCTTGTGGGACCTGGAGAGTCCTGATTTGCCCTGCTGTCCTGATGCAATTATATCACACGTAGCAGGTCTTCCTTTCACTCTCAGAGGTGACCTGGCTTGGTCGATACACGATATGGCCTCCTGTGTGCCAGGCATGGCACCTGGTCATCAGCCCACGTTGCCTGAGACCAGAAAGTGGGTGCTTCTACCTCATAAGCCATTGATTGCACCAAGGCCTCTCCCAGCCACCCGTCCCCACCATTTTACCCATAAAGAAACTGAGGCTCAGCGAGCTGACACACCTTGCTCGCAGTGATTATCCCTGCCCAGTTTTCCAGTGCCACTGCCCCTGTGTTAATGGGCCCACCACCACCCGCCCTTTGACGCCCGTTCGCCTCGCTTTCCCCTCACTTCCTCCTTGCCTGCCATCGTCTCTGCATTTCTCTTCTGGGTGAGTCCCTCATTTTCTCTTGCTCTGGCTTCTCTAACATTACCCTATGCTTTTGTCTCCAGTTTTCTCTGAAGTCCCACCCTTCCACATCTGTATTAACCCCACCAACACCACCACCGCTGCGCCCTCCTCCCAAACACCCTTACTGCTGAGCCAGGACCTGCCATTTATTCGGTGTTCACTATGCTAAGATCCAAGCAAAACACTTCATATGCACTATCTCCTTTAATCTCCGTAAGAACCTGCTCCCCACTGCCCAGGGACAGGTTCAGACCAAAACATGAGCTCTTACCCTCGATGCGCAGCGTGGTCCCACATTTCTAATGAGTCATGTGCTCCTGGTGCTGTGCTGTTGTTTTATGCAAATATGAATTTTGTGAGGGTGACCCTGTGAGGACACCTGGAAGGTGTGGAAGTTGCAGGACAGAGGGATCAGAGTGAATAACAATAATAATTGTCCACACTGTGCTGTGACTACAGTTCTCAACTGCGACCTCACTTCACTCTCTCAGCCGCCCCAGGGGATAAGCAGCATCTGGAGGCCCCTTTTAGGAAGGAGAAGACAAAGGCTCAGAGCTGTGACCAGCCCAGGTCTTTTACCACTCAATCCTAGGTACCGCCTAATGCACTGCATTTGACTCTCCAAATTACATTGTTTCTGGAGCACGCCCCCTGGGCCAGGGGGCAAGATCGCTGGCAGGCGAAAACTAAAAGGATCCTGATTAGGACACTTAAAAGTTCCCTCAAGGCCTCCAGGCCTCGAAAGACCCCTGGGAGGGGTGCATGTGGACCTGGGCTTACATTTACCAGGAGGATTGCGCCCCAACCTAGGCCATCACAGACTGCCCACTTGCTCGCTTGTTTCTTTTTCCCCAGCTTTGTAAATATTCAGAACAGGTGGACGTAAATAAGGACAAATGCCATTTAATTTGAACTTGAACTCCTGCCTCACAGACCAGTGCTTCAGTCAGTCCATGAGGAAAAACAATTATCACACCCCAGCTACCACAGGCGCTGGCGTGTGAAGCAGCATCGGTGGCACAACAGTTTATTGGCAAAGAGATGGGAGGTTTGAAAAAAATCAATTTTGTTAAAAATAAACAAACTATAATTCTACCTTCCTGACGAGAGAACATTTCCAAGGCAAATGAATAATGGCATGCCATTTTAGTTTCATCTTTACAACATATTACCTAATACCGGATGTCTTGGCATGGCATTGAAGGCCCCCTGCGATCTGCCCCTGCCAATCTTTCCTCCCTCGCTACCTGCCCCTTCCCTGCATGAGCCTTGGCTCAAACAGTGATGAGCCACTTCCTGTTGCACACTTCCCGATCATTCCTCAAGACTTGGTGCAGCCACCACCATACCCATGAGCTCTTCCAGGCACTCCCTCCTCAGTGCCCTCATAGAACCGGGTAGGTCATTCCATCAATACATGCATGAACCACATTAATCAAATGGTTTTGCTTCTCTGTGCTCTCTTAGCCTGTTCAGGCTGCTATAACAAAAGTACCATAGACTGGGTGGTTTATAATAACATTTAGCTCTCGAATTCCTGGGCTCTGGGAAATCCAAGATCATGGTACCAGCAGATTGGGCGTCTGGTGAGGGCCCACTTCCTCCTAGATGGCTTTCTTTTTGTTTCAATTGTACATGGCAGAACGACCAAGGGAGCTTTCTTGGGTCTCTTTTATAAGAGCACTAGTTCCACTCATGATGGCTCAGCCCTCACGACCTAATCCCCTCCCAAAGGTCTAACCTCCTAATACCATTAGGTTGGGCATTAGGTTTTCAACGTATGAATTTTGAAGGGACACACATTCAAACCATAGCGTTCACTAACATTTATGGAGTATTGGCAGTGTGCCAGGAGTGTTTCTAAGAGCATTTGCATATGTCATAACGGGCCTTAAAATACTCTCATGAAGCAGACATAATTTTTATATTCCCATTTTACAAATAAGGAAATCAAGGCACAAAGAAGAAAGGCAAGCTTTTCAAGATTAACAGCTTGTAAGTAAGTGGTGGAGCCAAGGCTTAAACCCAGGCAATCTGACTATACGCATCTAACGCTGTCCTATATTTTTCTGTCTCTTTTAGAAAACAGTGGGACCCAGGGCCTGAGGCAAAGGAAGTACTTAATACATGCAACCTGAATGGCCCTGGGCTGCTGATGTGTAACATCTGCTTTTCTAACGTGGCCACCACTATCCCAAGCCCTTGGCCTGGAGGCGGAGAAGAGAGCCAGCTGGCTTCTCAGCTCCGTTCTGGGGACCGCGCGCTTGGACACACCGGCGGTTCCTGGTTTGGCACAGATGCCCCCGATCTTTAAAAGATCTTTAAAAGAACGTCAGCTTCCACTGAAAGAGGTAAATTGCTTCAGGGAATGACAGGTTACTCCTCTCTCTCTGAAGATAGAAACTGTTCCTTCAGCCCAGGGGGACTTAGTTGGAAAAAAACTGATTTCACGCTTTGCTGAGTGTGATTGTCCTTGAACGCCAGAGCGCATCATCTGCCTGCCTGCGCGGGCTAAGTGCGAGGGCTGCTGTGACTGCGGTTCAGGGGGCGCAGCAGGGCCATCTGTGGGCAAGGCCTTAGACGTCGAGCATTCACTGGTCCCCCAGGAGCTTGGGAAGAGCAAAGCCATCAGGTAATCAGCTTTTCTGGTGGTAACACTACTTTCTTGCCCTTCAGTCACCCTTATCCCTCCCACTCCCCACCCCCCCACACCGCCCCCATTTCTCCCTGGGGCCGCAGGCCTGCATGTTCCCTGCAGTTTCACACTCATTTAAGTGTACAAGTAAAATTTGCCAACGTGGGAGAATTATGGGGTCTTGCAGTGTGTTGTGGAAACCTCCCAAGTGCTGTTAGCTTACTCTATAGCTTTGCATGGCTTCAAGTGAGGTGTAGGTAGCTTTTGAATCAGTCTCTTCAGGTTTGGCTGCTGCTTGAGGCTGGACTTTGGAGACCGTCAGTATTTGTGCAAAAATGTTATCCTACTCCCCTGCACGAATTTTCCCTTAAGGGGCAGCCAAAATGTGAGAGCCCCTCAGGACTGGAGACAGAATTGAAACCCTGCTGTCTTCCCCATCCTGATACACACATGTAACAGTGGGTTCCCGCAAGTCGGAGACGGTGGCCTCCATCTCCTACCTCCCTGACACTCTTACCCAGCACAGCGCCCAACCCAGCACATGCTTTGAACACATTTGTACTCACCGCTCCAGATTGTACTGAGCGTTTCGTGTGCATTTCTCCTTAGGTGTTTGTTGCTTTTCCAGTAAAATTCATCATCATTGTTACTGCAATTGCTAAAGAATTCTCATGCCATTGGTGAAGGTGAGAAGGAAGGAAAGCTGTCTACATCCTCTGTCTTGCTAGATAGAGGCACAGCCATGGAGAGTTTCTCTTGAAGGGGTAGAGCTGGGGCTTGAAGACCTCTTTATTGCTTAAATTCTGCTTTTCTTGCTCAGGCTGTATGGCGAAAGAACGGCCTGGGGGTCCCACCTTTGCCCTCCCCCACCCGTGTGTGGTAGGGCCTTCTGGAACGCACCACCCTCCAGAGCGGGCACTCATTCCTTGACTTTGGTCGATAAATAAACCCGGGAGACTGAGTAGCCAATGTGGGTGTTTGTATAGAGCAGTTGAGGAAATAGTCCCAGCACAGAGGACACAGCTGGGGAAGCTGTCAGAACAATCCGAGCCTCTGGGAAAAGGCAAGGCTTAGCCCCGCAAACATGGCCCCGGCCTGGGCTCGACCTCTGGATGCCACGTGTCACCTTCGGTGGGAAAATCAATAGTCCCCTTGTCTGGAATGTGCACCCCTTCTCTTGTGGAACATGGGAAACAGCCAGCAATTGTGTGGCAGGAAAAGCCTGTCTCTGAGCTGTCCTCAGAGCATGCGGACAAGGTCTGCCTCCCACCAGCAGGTCAATACTGCTATTGTCTCCCTTCCCCGGGAGGCGATTGTCACTCAGCCTCCCAAGAGTCATTCTATAGGTTTCTGGATGAGCCAGGGCTGCTGTCTACACAGCTTTTTAAAGGGGGGAGGCCAAAGGGGCCCTTCGCTGCGGTTGGTGGAAGCTTGGTGCTGCTTGGCTTCTATGAAGACTATGGACATGGAGAGAGCCCAGGTCAGGGTGGTGTAATGCCCCCCATTTAGATCTTGGCTGCCCAGAGCCCTCAGAGATGCAGAGAAAAGGCAGAGTCTGAAAGCGGGAGTGAGGACGTGGGCCTGGGTGGCCCTGAGTTTCCTACCCAGGCACTAAATCAGGGCCACAGCTTTCTTATCCATCAACTAGGCTCCTAAACCTCTGGGATTATAAGAGAAGGCAAACAGCTTTAATCGTCAGAACTAAATTTAATTAACTGATAATGACTTCCAGGAACCATTATATCGCAAAGCGCTCTGATGCTGGGTTCCAGCTCAGTGGGAAAGAGTGGCACAGCCGATTAGGCCCGATTGTGAAGAGTCAGGACTGTCAGAATGTATGCTCCTCGCTACCTTCTAATGGCTGTTAGGGTCACTCCCTTCCACGGATGCCTCCCAGGGCTCGCTACTGTCCTTCATCCACCTCCATCCCTACCAGCGCAAATGTACGCCATGGCTCAAGCCAGAAATTTAGATCTTCTCATGAACTGCCCCTTTTCCTTTTCCTCCAGATACGGGTAATTTACAAATCTTTCCAGTTCCACTTTCTCAAGATCTTTTTGACCCACCCTCCTCTCTTTCCCATCCACATAGTCTTCATCTTAGCTCATCTCTCACCTCGATGAGCTCGCCCTTCCAACAGGTGTATCTGACTTTGACCCCTTCCCATCTAGTTCAGTGCCCACCCATCACACCCATCACAAGAGTGATCCTAGGAAACATTTTTTTTAATTTATTCATTTGAGAGAGAAAGAGGGAGGGGAAGGGGACAGAAGGAGAGAGATACATTGATTTGTTGTTCCACTTATTTATGTATTCTTTGTTTGATTCTTATATGTTTCCTGACAGGGGATTGAACCTACAACCTTGGTATATCAGTAGGGGTGTCCAACCCACTGCCCACGGGCCACCTGTGGCCCAGGATGGCTATGAAGGTGACCCAACACAAAATCGTAAATTTACTTAAAATCTTTTTTTTTTCTTTTTGCTCATCAGTTTTCATTAGTGTTTGTGTATTTAATGTGCAGCCCAAGACAACTCTTCTTCTAGTGTGACCAGGAATGCCAAAATGTTGGACACCCTGGATTGGGGTGATACTCTAACCAACTGAGATACTCGGCTAGGGCCACTAGGAAAGTTTATGTCAAGAATTAGAGGCTGTAAGACTTCGACACGGAGAGAAGGAACTCTTCAAAAGGTGAAAGATCCATCTGAGATGGCTTCAGACAAGTCATAACTCCTTGGATTCCCAGTGGCTAACATTCAGGATCTTTCTTATTCCCTTGCTCTGTGCACTGGCCTGTCTCTCTCTCTCTCTCTCTCTCTCTCTCCCTCTCTCTCTCTCTCTCTCTCTCTCTCTCTATTTGCCTTATTAACTTATCTCCTAAACGCCTTCAAAAGCATCCTTATTCGAGAATATGTAGCAACCAATTCTAAAGTCTTTATTCTTCAAGCTCTGAAGTCTAAAAGAGCTAATAATTTTCTCTTGTTCTTCCAATAGCCTCATTATCTGTTCTGGTCATTTTACTCCTGTCTCCAGAGGAATCAGGTGCCCAGAGGAAAGCTTGAGGCAAATTATGGGTTACTACTTCTCAATGAGTGGGAAGCAAGACATGGCAACTCCTGGGGCTCAGGGAATTCTTTTCTTGGAGAGCCGGTCCTCAGCAGAGGGTCTGTCCTTGCTGGTAGAGAGCAGTTGTTATTTGTTTCCACCAGCTACAAGGGGATGATTTATTCCCCGGAGCAGTAGAATGGGCATTATTAGCATGTAAGAGAAACACAGCATTTTGTAATCAACCCAGCAGATGTCCTTGCCAGGGTGGCAGGAAAGTTCAGTGACTCAGACATTAAGCTGTCAGAGTGCGGCTGGACAGGTCAAATGAAGATAACCCTTGCAGAGAGCCAGGCTCCCAGGCTCTGGGGAAGGCTTCAGCCACCTACCAGTGAAGGAGAAATAAAAGAGTTCCCAGAAAGCCTCGTGGGGAGAGAGCCAAGGAGCCAACAAGCCACTTTTAATTACAAAACCCAGGATGTTGATTTTTATTTTAATTGACAAGTATGAAATGCTGTGCATGTGTATTGTACATGGCAAGGAAGGTAACTATTATTTTCAGGGTTTCTAATGGACATATCTCTTTTGATCATTTTGATGGTATCTCCTGCAGCATCCCAAGGCAGGGGGAGAGAGAGACAGAAAATATAGACAACAGGAGATACATAGGAAGGCTGATACACCCAGGAGGGTGTCGAGACCAGAGGTATGGATATCCATTACAAGGCAATCATCAGTGCTTTTTCAAGGTAAAAGTTGAGTGGATTTTTAAAGTAATTAAAAATTAACATTTAAACTGCAAACATACTTTCCCCCTTTAAAAAAAAAACAAAGAAAGAAAATTCTTTCTTCAGGGAAGCCTTCCCTTTCCCCAGAGACTAGATTAGGTCATCTTATTACGCAAAATCCTTGCCTCCTGTACTTTCTTCCCTTTTAAGCACTTCTCATAATTTTTAACCATACATCTGTATGTTTTCCCATGTATTTAATATCTATTCTCCCACTAGACTATAAATTCTGGGAGTGCAGAACCAGGTTGTCTTTTCTTCCCTGCTCTGACCCCTAGCACTTGCCTGGGACATAATCTAACTGAAAGGGACTGATGAGAATGATGGACTATAAGAGACAGGGAGGAAGATTAGGACACGAGGGAGTGATAAAGAGTAAAAAATGGTGGAGTGTATAGATGGAGGGTTCAAATGAAGATGAAGAATTATTACAGTGTGCGTTCTAAAAGGTTGACAGGAGGTTATAAGAGGCATCGAATTGAGATTTTAAGAGGAAGTCTAGCTATTGGTGACAAGACCTAGACGTAGGCACTGGTAGCTGAAGAGGGGAGGGGAAATTCATCATGAGAGGTGAGGGGCTGAATGTCCGAGACCAGTAATTGGCTGTGTCTTCTCCACAGATGCTGGCATTAACAAAGTGATTGCTAATGTCAGGAGTGATATGAAGAGCTGAAGGCTTCAGTGAATGATGGGGAGGCAGGGAAATCGGTAGCTGACAACAACAAGGAGAGGTACCAGGTGGCATGGTCTGATGGCATATGTTTTCTCTATCCATTTGCAAACAAATATTTACAAAGTATATACTATATAAGAAGCCAAATTCATGCTATGAGTGATACAAATAAAAGTAAAATATTGTCCCCCTTTTAAGGAACTTATAATTTACTGCCTATAAATGTAAGTAACATTGAAAGGCATTTATTGATTCAAGTGTTATTGATGATCGTAGTCTGTGCCAAGCATAATGGTAGGCCTTTAAGGATAGACTCATAGATCTTGCCTTCAAGGTGTTTTTCGTACTAGGAGGAGAGACCAACAACGTAGACAATTATAACTCGACTGAAGAAATGCTTATATTGAGGACTACACATGTTGTCGAAAGGGCACGAGGAGGTTTCCTAATCTAATCTTAGGAAAGAAAATCAGCGAAGATTTCCTGGAAGAGAATATGCCTGATTTTGATTTTGATGAAAAAATAAAAGGAGATAATGAGAAGAACAGAGACTGTTCTAGAGAGAGGGAATTGTGAGTACAACACATGGCGGTGAATGGAAGGGTGATAAATTCTGAGACGTACAAGAAGCTCTGAGTGATGGGAGCCCAAGGGGAGGTGCGGGGTGCGGGAGGGGTGGCAGAAGATGAAGCTGGAAAGGTAAGCAGGTACTAAATCATAAAGATTTTTATGACAGTCAAGGGACTTAAAACTTCATCCTGAAGAATATTAGGAAACTATGAAGTAGAAGAATGGCATGAGTCTGGATTATTAGTAGCAAATGATGAAAATAAGCAAAAAAACCGCAAACGAGTTAGCGCAAAAATATGAATTTACCAGTCACATTACTGAAAAGTGCAAAGGTTAAAGGTAGCTTCGACCAAATCTTGATACAAGACTTAAATTAGGTTATCAGGACGGTTCTTCTTCATCTTTTGAGTCTGCTCTCTGAAACATTGGTTTCATTCTCCAGCTCTTTGAGGTGATCGCTCTGGGTCTATGTCTACCCAGAGTTAAAACCAGTAGAAACAGCTTTTCTTCCTGGTACTTCTCACTTAAGTCCCAGTGCTCTTTCTGATTAGACCACATGCCTTCTCTGAGCCAACCACTGTGGCAGGGGCTGTGTGCTGATTGGCTAGGCTGCTCTCATGCTCCACCCTTTGCACTGGGATCAGTAGCCCGTTCAAGCTCCTAAAGGGGGAAAGGGGCAGGTAGTCCCTCCTCAAAATGATACTATCAGCCGAATAAAGGCGAATGCGTATTGAGCAAGTAAGAACAAATGTGTGCTGCAGTTTTAATAAAGATCACTTTTGCTAACCATCCAGAAAATGGATTTGACAGGGAAGCCTGGAAGCAATGGTATTTGCTAGTCAGTTAGTACTCGTCAGATAAGAGGTGATGAAAGCCTGAACTACGGCAATAGAATATGAGAAATTTTTAGGTAAAAGCAATAGAATCTGAAGGGGGCCTGGGAGTCAGGGAAATAAGGAGTCCAGGTGACTTCCATGTTTTTAGCTTAGACAATAGAGCGAATCAACGGAGACAGAGAAACTATTGGAAGAGCCGCAGTTTGGGTGGTGGTTGTGGTTAATAAGTGTGACAGTAATAAATTTAACATGGTTTTGACATACTAAGTTTAAAGTGCCTGTGGCATACTCAAGGGGAGGGTTCCAGGAGGTAGTTAAAGAGCCTGGACCTCTAGAAAGAAATCTGAACTGGAAACGTGGATTTGAGAGTCTTCAGGTTATAGACAAAGATTGACTCTATGCGGGACGGGTAATTTAGATAACCCAAGAGAAGTGTGTAAAGTAAGAAGGCAAAGGAGTCTAGGAAAGAGTCCCAAGATCTCCAAAACTTAAGGGGCAGGCAGAGGAAAAGGAACTAACAAAAATGACTTGGAAGAGACGACCAGAACGATATGTTGGAACCCAGAATAGAGCATCTGCAAGCAGTGAGAGCAGGCAGCTGTGTGGAGAGCAGGGGACGCCCACCTCCCACCTCCTGCCCTTAGGAGGACACCCTGGGAATGCTCAGGAGAAACGCAGCTAAGCAGCACCCCAAGGACTACCTTGTCTTTCAGTTAAGACAAGAAGGTGAAGGGGATAAATGCGAGGGTATTGAGAAGAAAAGGGGGGCTTGGTCACTCTGGAGTGAGGGTTCTTAGAGACGAAATAGAACCATTTTGAGGGAAAGGAGTGGGGTATGGGGAGATAAAGCCCCAGAAGTGGAATGGTGACTGTAGGGGCTTAAACTTGGAGGCTCAACCAAGATCAATAGGGATACGGGTGTGGTGGAGATAAGTGGTCCCAAGGTTCTAAATGAAAAGCTGCCTACAGCTGTTTCAGTGCTGGTGTAGATTGGCGATATATAAATCAGGTGATACCACTCCCCTGATGCAACCCTTTGATGACGTCCCACTGTCCCTGGAATAAACTGCGGTTCCTCACCCTAGCCTTCAAGGCCCCACCCAGTCTGGCCCCTGACGGCCTCTCTAGTTTCTCACCCAGGCCCTCCTCCCTTGTTCCCCGTAAAAGCACATACACATTCTTTGTGTGCCTGAGAAATTCCAAGCTCGCTTCTGTCTTAGGGCTTTGGCACCTGGTGTTTCTTCTGTCTACAATCTTCTTTCCTTACTCAAGGCTGGCTCCTTCAATTTATTTGAATTTCAGTTCAAGCATTACCCTCTCAGAGAGGCCTCTCTTCTCCTACCTCCACAAGCCACCTTCCTCCTCTTTACCTGCTTCATTTCCTTCAGAGCATCTATTATCCTCTAAGATACTCTCAGTTATTTATTTCCTATCCTTTTCCACCAGAGTGTAAGATCCAAGAGGTCATGACCCTTTCTTGTCTTTGGTCACCCATTATCGCCAAGCCTCGGGAACAGAGTCCGGCGCCAAGTATGTGCTCCATAATTACTGACCTCTGCCGGAGGCTCTGGACAGAGCCGTGGTCAGATGCCTTTGAGTTTTTAGGAACAGGCAGGCTGACATATTTTGAAGGGAGAAATCACTCAAAGGTCTTCAACCAAGACACTTTTCTCGGATGTAAATTATTTTGAATGTCATATAACACCTCCAAAACACCAAAGTTGTCTGATGAAAGGAAGTATATTGAAAGGTAGCTTTCCAGACAAAAACTCTATTTAAGTAAAATATGGCAAACAATGGTTCATGTACAAATAGGTTTCATAAGAAGCTATTATTGCACAAAACAAAAACCACCTACTCTTACCTAAAATATTTTTGGAGTTTTAATTGTAAATGAAAATTTACAGTGCCACCTCAGATACTAACAAGGCTTAATGAGATGATGAACTTGGCAGAAACCATCAAAGTCCATGTCCTGACTATATTTTTGTTATAGAACAGTATTGCCTAAAATAGAACTTCTTAGAGGAGAATAGTTGGGTGAGATCTGAGTAAGTCTTCCCAGAAAATTGAGACTGTGAGAAGGACTAGAGCCATAAGGGTGGTATTTTGTCAAAATAAATCTGCTCAAAATAATTCCATCAAAATAAATCTGTAAGTGTTAAAACTAATTTAAATGGGCTTTACTTCAGGACTTGTATGCATTTGGAGATGTTCCTAAACTTTGAGGTGATATATCGTATTTTTTTTTGGCCTCAACACTTCCCAAGAGATTACCACTAACATGGGTCATAGTATCAATGGTAATTGTAAAATTATTTGATGATAAACTTGGCTTTGACATATTGGAGCATCAGAACTGAGTGATGGGTTGTGAAAGTGTTGAAAGATGGGTCAGTAGACATAGAAGAGGGAAGGTGAACAGCAAAGACGTAGCTTTGATGATCTGCTACCTTGAAGGGCACAGGCTGCAATATTTGAGGTGGAAATGTAGGTAGCATTGGGATTTTAAGCAAATTTCATGCTAGCTAAGCCCACCTCCACACCCTTAAATTCATTTGGCTAGAAGTCATTTCTGGAACAGCATTTCCTTATCTGAGGTTTGGAGTCCTTTTTTTTTTTTCATTCTATTTTGGTATGAAGCTTACTACTACTTCTCTTTTGATTAGCATAAATTTAGGTAGAAAAGATCCTTTCCCTTTCCTTTCAAGTAATTCTAAAACAAAGATGTTCAGAGAGTCAGGGTTAAGCACCAGCTTGGTGTTACAAAATAGAGTTAAAAATATACATGTGTCACATATATGGAATATATATGTGATATCCAATATGTATGTATATCACACATGGAATATATATTATATGGGTTGGGCATATATATCCATATGCCCAATATATTCCATATATAGTCCACATATATTCCATATGTGATATACATATATATTGAATTGTTTTTGTTATGCTGATGGGTTCTCTAAAATTGTTTTTAATGGTCCACAGTTCTCCTGGGGTTGAGTGGGGTAGTGGTGGGCTGGGAGTACACCGATGAACAAGACACAGCAGCTCTGGAAGAATGTGTGGATGGACTAGGCAGCCAGGTGCCCATGTGACCTGAATGTTTCTGTGTCTGGGAAGAAAGACCAGTCACATCTCTGGTACTTCTGACAGGCACTGTTTGAAGGGTCTACAAAACCATGGACATTGATGTCATGGAATGCTGGTCTCATGGCCCCCAATAAACCATGGGAAAAAAATAAGACAACTATGTAATGCAAGAGAGAATATAAGTACCATAAGAGAGGATCGAAATGTATGTGGTTATAAGGAAGAAAGAAATAATAAATTATTGGGCAAAGGGTGCAATCAGGAAAGACTTCAAGGGCTCTAAAGGATGGAAAATTCACCCCTGAGGTCAAAGAGAAGTACAGAAAGAGGCATTGGGTCAGAATGTTCCAATGTCAGGACACAAGGTTGGGGGGACTGATCAAGACAGATTAGGATAAATGGGGCAGCAGAGTATAGAGTGGTTGTCAATGGTGTGATTCTAATTTGGAGAGTTCCAAGGACCCATTCTACATCTGATTGCAGAGAAAGACAACCACAGTTGAAGACTTTCTCTTTCACCTCATGGACTTCTGAATAGTCAAATTGTGTTTGAACTGTTACTGTCTGTGTGACTTCAAACAAATTATATAACTTCTTGACCTTCCATTTCTTCAACTATAAAAAGAGTATAATAACACCCATCAGGGTCATTGTAAAAAATAAATGAAGTTGGTGATTAGAAGGTGTCAGCCCAGTGCCTAGCACACAGCAGGTGCACAATAGTTGCCTTCTACTCCAGAAAGAAGGGTACAGTAAAGTGGCTCACAGAAATCAGATGTCAAGATCCTGCTTTGTTTTGAATAAAGAACAGTGCATATTTAAACATCTTCGGTGGTATCCCATAAACACACCAGAAAAGGGTTTTTTCAGTTCCCACTCAGCCTTGAGGGTGCTGATTTAAGCTGTGCATCTTGGATACAGGGAAGATCTTTTTGGTGCACTTGGTTTAAGTCGCTCTACCAGTTTAATTTCTAGTAATTCTGTGGGGGGAGGGGGGAGACTACAGTAGACAAATAGAGAGTGTGGACAAGGGTTTTTATATGACTTAAAATTGTATTGCCAATCTCAAAGGTAATAAAGAGGTCAAAGAAGTCAAAAACATGATTTGTGAAAAATCAATATATCATGTGATGGTAAGTATAGCTGCTATTGACCCAAAATAATTCATAAAAACATTTCAATTCAATGTTCTACAAGAGCTGAGATTCAAGACTTGATTGTATTACTAAAAGAAGAAAGTACTATGTAATTATACAAAGATGAGTAGAAATTTAAATTTTACAAGTGTTTGTAGAAAATTAAAAATGTAGCATTTGTTTTCCCTGAGTTGTTTGTAAAGTAATGGCATTTTATAATTGAAGGTGTCTTAGGATCTTGGAAATTTGTTATTTTCTGGGGTGGGTCCAGATCCCTTTTCTTTGTCACACTTACCTCTGTCATGTTCACTGACCCCTATACAGATCTACACCTGTTTGCATGACACTAGTCACACCCTTTATCAGAGTCAATGTCTTCTCTCCCTTCCTCTCTCTCTCTCTCTCACTGTTCAAAGTTTAGTTTTCAAAGAATAAAGTTGCCTCTGACTGCAGCTGAATTCTGGTTTTTGAGGTCTCTTGACTGTTTTCCTCATCTGTGTATACTATGTGTATACTATGTTATATAAAAACACCTATAAAATCCCTTTCCCTCCCATAGTACTGTCACTGTTGGCCTCAGTTTTGATTGGATTGAGCAGGGAAAAGAATAATTTCTGGGTCAGTTATAACTAGGAAGAGTTTCTTACCGTTCCTTAGAAGCCCTTTTCCGTTTATATTTACTTTCTATGCCCTGCTCTGAAACATCTCAATAGAATATGGGGTAAAAATTCTTTATATTTACCCCACATAGGAACAAAAGGGTGGTTTGCTCAGATGTTTTCTCAGAAGTTTCTGTGTATATAATGAATTTGCTGTTTTAATAAGAAAAAAAATAGTTTGTTTTTAAGGCTTATATATTCATCTATGCCCCCGCGATTTCCTTTATATTTATAATTCAATTGTTTTGATTTGATATATATTATGTATATATAAAAATACATTGTATGTGAATCCGTAGCTCCCTAACTAATGAACTGAACATCTTTTTAAAAAAGGACTATATATTATTTATTCTGAATCTCCAGCACCTAGTAGAATGTCCATATAATGAGGCACTCAGTGAATATTTGCTTATTATGGCTAAAAAAAAGCAAACCCAAATTTATTTCCAGTTCTGTATTTAAGTTTTTTGGCTAAAAGGCTATGCTCAGTATAAGTCTGAGTTTGTACCAGAGGCTTTTTTGAAGATGCCAATTTAGGAACTCAAGTTGTTCTCAAGGAGTACTGTTCTTAAGCTGGTTCCAGTCACATTTAGAACATTTTAAATACCTCTCGCGAACATGCTTCGCTCTGCTCCAGGAGCCAAGGGGATAATCACCCCTTTTAGACAGGGAGCCTGAGAGATTGAAAAGCCAGAGGGTTCCTCCTACTTCCAGAAGTATCCGGTTTCGACACAGTTTAATTTTTCATTCCTGCCACATAGGAAAGACAACCCAGGAAACCATAGAAAGGCAAGCTCACACATTTCCGCGTGTAGGTCTAAGTGCGCCTGTTGAATAGCTACACCAATTTCAGAAAAAAGAAAGACCTTCAGGGTTTTGATGCAGTGAAGTTAGAACGCCCGATAGCTTTGGCAAAAAGAGAAGGTTCATGGAGTATAAAAGATTGTGTCGTGTTTTAGAAACTGACACTAGCACTAACCCATAGGGACTGTGCTTCGTTCACATCACTTGTTTCCTTGTTTCAGTAAAACTTCTGTTTCTATAAAATAAATGGAAAATTATGTTGGCCATCAAAATATGAGATAAAGCACATGTCTTGCAGTTCAAGTCCAAGAACCTATTACAGGCCAGGAGTCCAAGGTCTAAATTGCAGGAAACGTTTTCAAGGCAGGAGGCAAAGAGGAAGGACAAAGAACAGCCTAGGAAATATTTAATTCGCGAACTGACTACAACGTCATGGAAAACATCAAAATACCAACGGACATATTTCCACAGGGGCATAAGCCAATGTCATATAAGTGGCTTCATTTAAATACCCCACAAAATTAAGCTCATGGCATCATTCTGTAGATTTACTCCTACCCCCTCCCTACCCACACCCTCGGATGCCCACGAGATTCTTTCCTTCTGGTAAACTCTGCATGTCTTTGAAGCCCTAGCACGAGTGGCCTCCTCTGTTTTTGGTAGCACCTTATGCATAGCCCGGTAATAACACTTATCATGTGCTTTATGGTTATGAATGCATGTGTCTACATCACCTCTTAGATTAGAAGCTCCTTGAGGCTATTTATAGAAGCTCCTTGAGGCTAGTCATTGTTTCTCTTTTGTCCCTGTGCTCTCAGAATTCAGTCTGAGGCTTGGCACAGCGTAGATGCTCAATAAATATTTGCTGACTTGGACTGAATTCTAGGAAAGACAGAAGAAAGGAAATACAGAAGGGAAGAAGCTCCTCAAAATCTCATCCCTAGAGCGACATGACAGTAAGAAGAAATATGAATTCATACTTTCTCTCGGGAGTATTTATTGAATACCTTCTATGTGAAAAAAACTTCGTTCCAGCAATAAGTCAATGAACAAAATGGAAATCTTCACCTTGGAGGAGCTTACATTCTAGTTGCAAAAGACAGACAATAAACAATGGGTAAATTGCATAGTATTTTGAAGGTGATAAGTGATTTGGAAAAAAAAATAGGGTACCAGGGAGCTCCTTTGTCCTTCAGAAGCAGAGATGGGGCTGGCAGTGTAGAGACCCCATGGCAGCACACAAAGGTTGTGTGGAAAGACTTGGTGTGACCACGCCCTGTTTGCACCTCATAAAGTTGGCCCTTTCCCTCCAACCTCACCTCTCTCTGGAGCCCCATCCACTCCCATCCATGTCGCCTTCAGCTTTGGGCCTGCTTCTCTCATTTCTTTATTTAAGTTTTGCCTGGGCACTTAAATTTTGTGCAGGTCAGAGATTTGTGTCATGTGACCAAACCTGCCTATATTTTATTGACTTACCCGGTGTTTTAACACTCGGATATTTCAAATAAAAAAGATTTCATGCTTTTCATTAAAAATGGGAAGATTTTATAATATTGGGCCTGCATTCTTTCATGGTCACAACCCACTGAATCCAAGGAGAGTTGGCATCCTTCACCCAGAGGCACCTGGCTTACAGTTTGACACAGTCCCCACTGCTCCCTATTGCCTTACACCCTACCCTCTGCCCTCATTTCAGTTACTAGCTGGACCTCTATAGGCATCAAACTGTATGACCTTGCTCTGTGGCTTACCAATGGCTCCCCACCCTCCTTCTGAGAGCTCCCTGACTTCCATTCTCTCCTTCAGTAGTTTGTTTCTGCCACTGGCCCTGGCATGCCTTAGCCCTGCCTCCCTCAACCTGAGCCAGCTTCTGGCTTCCAGCTATTCCAGGCTTTGCCCTCAAATTCAGTCTTGCTGGCTTAGTCCTATTGAAACTCTCTGTATACAAGTGTGGTCATGTGCTGCTTAATGACAGGAATATACTCTGAGAAGCGCATCATTGGGAATTTTCTCATTGTGCAAATATTATAGACTTACACAAACCTAGATTGTATAGCCTACTACACAACTAATCTATATTGTATAGCCTATTGCTCCTAGGCTACAACACTGTACAACACGTTACTATACAAAACCACACAAGATTAAATCAAACACATGAGAAAATCATGCGACCAAGAGACATGGTAAATATGAGATGTATGTGGCTGCTGCCAACATAACATGGCATAGTGTTTGACAGCAAACATTTTTTAAGTAGAAAGTACTCTCTAAAATAATGATAAACTTCTGGTCAAGAAGGAGGCAGAGGTTTCACCTCTTTGCACAACCACAGGAAGAATTACAACTAGATCTCAAAACAGATAACACCCAGAACCATCAGGAAATTGAGACGTATGGAAGTCTGACAACCAAGGATTAAAAGAAGCCACATTCATCCAGATGGGTAGGAGGATTGGCGTCATGGAGATGAGAGGAGAGGTGCAGAGTCTTTGTGTTGCGTGCAAAGGCTGCAGCAGGAGAACAGGTGGTCCCACATTCATGTATGGTGGATAAAAATTGGAGGGATACCTTGGGAGCAAGTGATCCCAGCCCCAGCCCCAGCCCCAGGCCAGACCACACAGCCCAGAGTTCCAGTGCCAGGAAGATAAATCCCCATAACTTCTGGCTGTAAAAACAGTGGGGTTGGGGCAGTGGAAGGAATTGCTGGATTTTTGGGAGACTCCATTTAAAGGGTTCACGTGGCCTTAGAATCTATGCAAACCCACCTACTCTGGGGTTTAGCACCAGGGCAACAGCTGTAAGGGTGCCATTCACATATGGGAAGTGGGCGAAATGACTGGAAATGGGGAAAGTGCCAGGCAAACCTCCAGAAGCCAGGCAGCAGCAACGTCCCCTCTCTGAGCCCGTCCCGACACAGAGACACAAGTGGTAAATTGGGTTTCCCTGCCCTGGTGATTATCTAAAGCTCCACCCTGTACAATTTACCGGTGACTTTTCTATAATAGGTCACACCTTTAAGACAGGGAGTCAAAACAGTTCTACCGAATACACAGAATCAAACACAAGGAGGTTGCCAAATTGAAGAGACAGGTATAGCCCAAATGAAAGAACAGAATAAAATCCCAGAAAAAGAACTATATGAAATGGAGATAACCAACCTATCAGATGCAGAGTTCAAAACACTGGTGATCAGGATGCTCAAAGAACTCACTGAGTATGGCAACAACATAAAGAAATGAAGATTACACTAAGTGAAATAAAGAAAGATCTTCAGGGGACCATCAGCAGAGTGGGGGGAAGCCAGGATTCGAATCAAGGATTTGGAACATAAGGAAGAAAAAGCATTTGACCAGAACAGCTAGAAGAAAAATGAATTTTTTAAAAATGAGGATAGTATAAGGACCTCCTGGGACATCACCAAACATATCAACATCTGAATCAGAGGGGTGCCAGAAGGAGAAAAAGAAGAGCAAGTAATTGAAAACTCATTTGAAAAAACAATGAAAGAGAACTTCCCTAATTTGGTGAAAAAAATAGACATGCAAGTCCACCGAAGCACGGAGTCCCAAACAAGTTGGACACAAAGAGCACCACACGAAGACACATCATCATTAAAATGCCAAAGATTACAGATAAAGAGAGAGTCTTAAAAGCAACAAGAAAAAAGCAGAAAGCTACCTACAAAGGAGTTCCCATAAGACTATCAGCTGATTTCAAAAAATAAACTTTAAAGACAAGAATGGACTGGCAAGAAGTATTCAAAGTGATGAAAGCAAAGACCTACAACCTAGATTACTCTGTCCAGCAGAGCTATCATTTAGAATGGAAGGACAGATGAAGCGCTTCCTAGACAAGGTAAAACTAAACGAGTTCATCATCACCAAGCCATTATTACATGACATGTTAAAGGGATTTATTTAAGAAAAAGATCAAAACTATGAACATTAAAATGGCAACAAATTCACAACTATCACCAACTGAATCTAAAAAAACAAACCAAGCAAACAACCACAACAGGAACAGAATCATAGATATGGAGATCATTTGGAGGTTTATCACCTGGGAGAGGGAAGGGGGAGAATAAGGGAAAAGGTGCAGGGATTAAGAAGCATAATTGGTAGGTACAAAACAGGGGATGTAAGAATAATATAGGAAATGGAGAAGCCAAAGACCTTATATGCATGGCCCATGGACAGGAACTAAGTGAGGGGTATTGCTGGAGGGAAGGGGGTACTGGGTGGACAGGGGCAAAGGGAGAAAAACTGGGACAACTGTAATAGCATAATCAATAAAACATATATTTTTAAATAAAGTATATAAAAAATAAAATAATAAAAACATACTATAGTAAATATATTAACCAGTAATTGTCATTTATTATCATTATTAAGTAGTATGTACTGTACATAATTGTATGTGCTAATTTTTATATGATCGGCAGCACAGTAGGTTTGTTTACACTGGCAACACCACGAACGTGGGAGTAATGCATTGTGCTACATTGTCTCTAAACGATAGGAATTTTTCAGCTCCATTATGATCTTATGGGACCACCATTTTATATGCGGTCCATTGTTGACCAAATGTTGTGATGTGGCACCTGACTACCTGGGCTGGAAGGTCCCTGGGAAGTCTGCCAGCTGAGAGAACCCCAGATCTCCTGTTTGAGCACAAAAACAAAAGGGGAGAAGACAGCTTTCCTCTGATGGATGTACTTTTCATTCCTTTGTCTTTTAAATCGGCATAAGGATTAAATGGTGCTATACTTTGTTCTCATTCAACTCTCCCAGAATTCTACATGGGGCTTCTTCATTGTTTTGAACAGGAAACGCTGAAGAAAAGCCAGTTTTTCTATTTCCTTTCTTCATAATCGAAGTGTCTTTTTGCCAATTGTAAATCTGTGCAAACCGAAAGAATAGTCAAAGCAAGGTAGTTTCTGAAATGGTGTGGAAGCCCCGGGCTCTTTCATTTTTTTACTCTCAGCTTAGACTTTATAAAGTAAGTGGAAGGAAGGGAGGAAGGAAGGAAGGAAGGAAGGAAGGAAGGAAGGAAGGAAGGAAGGAAGGAAGGAAGGAAAATTGGAGACAGCCAACCTTCCTCTGCCTTCTGTCCCACCCATGTGCTATACTCATCCTCTGTGACCCTCCCAGGTCTGTCATAGACAAACCTCAAGTGCAGGAGTGAGGACATAGTAATGGTCTCCTCACAGACTTTCCACTCACCCTCCTCCTCATCCTTTATGGTGCTACCGTCGGACTTGAGTCTGGGGATGCCTCATGCGTAAGAGGTCCCATGGGCGCCAACAGAAGCCCTGCAAGGCCCACGGAGAAAGGGCAGGAGTTTAAAATAAACGCCCTGCCTGGATTTAAAGCTGCCCTAAACTCCCGCGAGGGTGGGAAGGGGGGCTTGCAGTACAGCCACACTATAGGAAAGCAGGGCGGCAGTGGAGGGTGCATTTGAGGCTGACTCCACATAAGGAACGGAGAGTGAGAGTGCGGTTCTGTACCTGCTATGCTGGGTTTCCCGGATACCTAAGAGAGTAAAAAGGTGAGTTGGGGGGAGGACATCTTAACATTAGGATATCCTAATGATTTCCAGTTCCTGGAAGGGTGATGAGTGAAAAATGGACTGATCCTCTAGTGACGGCCCATTCAATAGCTAAAAGACAACCCAGGAGGCTTTATCTGTGATGCTCTTTTAAAAATTGCTTTAATTACCAGCCATTATAAAGCCCATAATGCTGACTGGATATCCCTGACTGGAGAGAATTGGCCTTCGTTAAAGAAGCCAAGACAAAGACAAAACCTTTTTTCTTTTGATTTGTGAGCCCCAGGTAGCTCCGAAGCTTCTCTTCAAGGATTGTCTTTTCCCATTTCCTGCCCATCGTTTTTATTTTCTAATGCCTGCTTAGAAATAACCTTGTCTTTCTGGTACTCAGTTATACCACATAAATCCTTTTGCCATTTCTAAGAAACCCCAGCACTGCTCTGACAGCCTTCCCTGGGAGCCTCAGCGGCACCGCACAGCCCAGCACTGCCACCTAGCCTGGCTTCGTGTGAAAAAATTTAATGAGATTTCTCCTGTCGGGGAGTCAGGTGGAATTTGTAAAATGGGATTTAATTGGGGCTGAATAAACTTCACTTTAAAATTCTTCACACAGCGGCCTCTGCTCATGGGTGACAACAGTCTGCATTTGCTCTGATCTGTAACAGAATCCCAGTCCCGCAGCACCGTGCCCAAAATAGAAAGCAGCGGTGGAAACCCCGCCTGCCTTTCCGAGCTGTCAGTCATCCGAGGCTCAACTCCACGCCCCTGGGAGAAGCTCTGGGCAGCGAGCTCTCTCCCAGCAAAGGAAACTACCAGAAAGCTCAGACAGAACTTTTGGGCAGAATTATAAGCTTTCATTTAATGAAGCGCTGCTCTGGTTAATGGCCACATACTGCCCATGAACTCGATGCTGCGTTCTTCAACCTCAGAAAATGGGGTGCTACTACCATACATAGACAGAGGAGGTACAATTAGACCACCATTGGTGACAGCCTGAGAGAGCTTAGCAGGAAAGCCTGCCTTCTACCCAGAGGTTTGCAGTCGCCTGGGACCTCTGAGAAAGCCACAGATGCTTGTTTTTAGGGTGACTGAGAGTTCATCCTTTAGGGTAGGACTGGGGAGGGGGGGGTCACGTGACTAACCCAGAGGGTTATTTGTATGTATATCTCTGGAGCAAGGAAGGGAGGTGCAGGGGAAGGAGTGACTGGGGGGACCTGGATCATAGGACCTTTCTCTCTCCACTTATGGAAGTAGGGCGCGTGCCTAGAATCAAGTTGGCAAACAGGTTTTGTCTCCTGTGACAAGTTAGCGCATTGGTAGTGGCTGCCTGGAAGACTATTGAAAAGAATTTCAGTTCTCTGTCTAGGCTCCATGGAGGAAAATGTTCCATGACTGAGCATCAGTCATAAAGCATGATTCAGTGCAGAGTAAAAAAGCTTTGCCCCCATCCATGGATAGCGAGCTAGAAAATTTTGGGGTGATATCCAATGAGTTAGTTGCCTTCAGAGACAGTAACATAACATAACATATAAAAACCTTTACGATATGGTCCTAGTAGCTTCTCCAGCATTGTGTCCCCCTTACCCCTATCTCTTTATAAACCCAGCAGACTTCTCTGAACAGCCTTGGGCAGACAGAAAATCTGTGGCAGAGACCCTTGCAGCTCTGCCCCTTCGGAGACCAGGACGGAAGCCTGAGTGGCACACTGAAGATGCTGGAGGTCCAGGTGTTTGGAGCTGCAGATCCCAGGGCAAGCAGCGGTGGCAGGGGGATTACTGGTGTAATCGAACGCGGGTCCGCCTACCCGCCGCTACGAAAGCCAATAATCAAGAGGCAGGTGCTGATGTAAAGGAAAGCGGTTTATTTTAAGATGCCAGCCACCTGGAAGGCGGGGGACTCATGTCTCTAAGCCCGTCTCCTGGGAAGATGGGGTACTCACCACAAAGCCCATCTCCACCTCTCAGAGGAGGCAGAGGTTTTTATAAGGAGGGAGAGGGGAACAGAACAAAGAGGTCAAGGCAGAGGGTTGCAAGTTCTCTACGTGCAGGCTAGGACAGTCCATTCCAGTAAGGCAAGTGATGGTTCGGTGTGTGTCATCCTGGTTTAGTCGTCCTGGCTTCACATCGCCCTGGCTCCACCACTGAAGGTCAGCAAATCTCCCAGAGCGGGATGCCTGAAGGACGGAGTCTGTATCTTCTGAAGTTAGTTCCTAGGATTCTTATATAAACATGCATGTTTATCTACAAGCTACATATTAGAGTTAGCACTTAGAGAAACAAAGTCGAAAGAATGGCGGGGTGGGTTATAACTTCCCACTATTACAATCTCCCACTGTAACACTGGTGGTGGTAGCCCGAGGCAGTAAGTCACCATGCATCGTGTCGAGCCAGGACCCAGCAAAGCCTTTAGACCAGAAAGAATGTCAGGAGAGAAGGGTTATTAGAGCGAGGATGTCCAGCTCTAATTGTCTTTCGAGAAAAGCCACTCTCAGGGAGGGATGGTTTCTCGGTGAAGGAATTGTGGAAACCAGGCATTTCCCTGAGTGGTGCCCCGATAGAGGAGGGGTATGGGATTCCTAGGCTTGTTTATAGAAGAGGGGGTAGACGCTTGGCCCTCATCCCCACCCATCATGGCAGTCGGCCAAAAGACGGAGCTGGGCAAGGCTCCGTAGCCCACATCTTAGCCGTGTGCACTGTAGGCACAGCATTTAAGTACAGCTGAGTTTCTGTTTCCTCATCTATAAATGGGAATGATAAGACCAAGGCGACAGGGTGACTGTCCACTTATTTATTCATGCATTGCTCATTTTTCTTATGTGCTGGCCAAGCTTCAGGCCCTGAGATAGTTTCGGACTGAACAGGGCACAGCCCCTGCCCTCTAACCAGGAATTTAGGCACGAAAACAGAAAGTCATAAAGCAGAGGAAACGCTTACCTGTTTTTTCACTTTTAAGTGCATGTTTTCTAATACCCAGCTACTATAAAGGAGACTAACACTGAGCCTGGAATGTAGCAGGTATTCAAGAAATAGTGGATGAATTTGAATCTGACAAGGGCAGCCTGAAGGAGGCTTGGAAGTTGAGGGGTGGTGGCGACTTTGCCCACACTGTCTTTGGGGAAAGTCTCAGGGACCTCATGTTTGTCTGTGAGCCCCACCCACACTAACATTAGCTTATAAGCAGTCTTCCCCATCCCTAGCTGTCTCCTCAAGACCTCAGCAATTCAGGAGTCTACAGCCGCCCTCCCAGGTCACCCACAAAAGAAGCAACTGAGGTCCACAACCCTGAATTTGCCAGTCTGTATCCATTTTGCTCTTCCTTGTCTTTATACAGCAGTTCCCCTTTCTGCCCGGCGGATATGTTCCAAGCCCCACAGTGGATGGCCGAAATGGTAGACAGTACCAAACCCTATACATATACTATGTTTTCTCCTATACACGTTACCTATGACATAGATTACTTTGTAAATTAGGCACAGTAAGAGATTAACAACAATAACTAATAATGAAATAGAAAAATATAACAACTTACTATCATACAAGTTGTGTGAATGTGGCATTATTAAGTAAAATAAAGGCTATGTGAACACAACAATGCAGTGCTGAGACAGTCCATCTTATAACCAAGAAAACTTCTAGGTGACTAAGGGGCAGATGTCATGCAGATGCACTGGACAACGGGATGATTCGTGTCCTGGGAAGAATGGAGCAGGGTGGCGAGAGATTTCATCACGTTATTGAGAATGGTGTGCAATTTAAAACTTATGAATTATTTATTTCTGGAATTATCCATTTGATATTTTGGATCACAATTGACTGAGCTGTGGATAAGGGAGAGCTATGGTATTCTCCAGGTAGATTTCTCCTACATATACGAGGTCTGTACAGAAAGTATCCAGCCATGTAATATGAAAAATATAAATAAAGATATTTATATTTTTAATTATATTTCATTGATTATGCTATTATAGCTGTCTTGATTTTCCCCCTTTGCCCCCATCTACTGAACACCACTCACTCCCTCAGGCAACCCCTACACCATTGCTCATGTCCATGGATCATACCTATATATTCTTTGGCTACTCCATTTCCTATACTGTACTTTACATCCCCATGGCTATTCTGTAACTACCTATTTGTACTTCTTAATACCCTCACCTCTTCTCCCAACCCCCACCACCCCCTTCCCATCTGTCAGCCATCAAAATGCTCTCTGTATCCATGATCCGGTCTATGTTCTTGTTTGCTTAGTTTGTTTTTTAGATTCAATTGTTGATAGATATGCATTTGTTGCCATTTTATTGTTCATAGTTTCTTTTTTCTTCTTTTTCTTAAGTCAGTCCCTTTAACATTTCATATAATAATGATTTGGTGATGATGAACTCCTTTAGTTTTTTTCTTGTCTGGGAAGATCTCTATCTGCCCTTTGATTCTGAAAAATAGCTTTCCTGGATAGAGCAATCTTGGCTATAGGTCCCTGCTTTTCATGACTTTGAATATTTCTTGCCAATCAATCCCATCTAGCCTGTAAAATTTCTTTTGGGAATTCAGCTGACAGTCTTACTGGAACTCCCCTATAGGTAACTACCTGCTTTTCTCTTGCTGTCTTTGAGATTATTCTCTCTTTATCTTTAACCTTTGGCCTTTTAATTATGATGTGTCTTGGAGTGGGCCCCTTTGCGTCCATCTTGTTTGGGACTCTCTGTGCTTCCTGGATTTGCATGTCTATTTCCTTCACCAAATTAGATAAGTTTTCTTTCACTATGTTTTCAAATAGTTTTCCAATTCTTGCCCTTCCTGTTCTCCTTCTGTCACTCCAGTGATGCAAATGTTGGACCTCTTGAAATTGTCCCAGAGGTTGCTTACACTATCCTCATTTTTTTGGGTTTTTTCTTCTTCCTGTTCTGATTGGTTGCTTTTTGCTTCCTTATGTTTCAAATCATGTATTTGATTCTTGGCTTCATCCACTCTACTGTTGTTTCCCTGTAAATTGTTCTGTATTTCAACTAGTGTATCCTTTATTTCTGACTATATCTTTTTTATGCTGTTGATGTCCTCAGTAAGTTCCTTGAGCATGCTTATAACCAGTGTTTTGAACTCTGCATCTGACAGATTGTTTATCTCCATTGCACTTAGCTCTTTTTCTGGAGTTTTAATCTGTTCTTTCACTTGGGCCATGTTTCTTTGTCTCCTTGTTTTGGTAGCCTCCCTGCCAAAGGGAGAATACATACAGTTTCTATGTATTAGGTAGAACCACTTTGACTCTGTGTCTTGGTAGAGTGGCCTAATGTAGTAGGTGTCCTGTAGGGTCCAGTGGCACAGCCTCCCCTATGTCCCAAGCTGGGTACTCGAGGTACACTCTCCCCTTGTAGTTGAGCCTTGGTTTCTGACAGGTCAATGGAAGGGATTTACCTGGGCTAGTCAGGTGTAAGGATTGGCTGTGACCACTGACCATACATGTTCCACATTCTCAGGTGTTTGGCTTGTTGCAGGCCTTCCAGGACGTGGATTACTTTCAAAGGATTCTCGATCATCTTTGAGGCATTTGTGCCACACTTTTATTTGTGCTGTACTTACTACATCATCCCTGAAAGCCTTCAGAATCATCCAGATACTTTCTGTAGAGGAATGTGCAAGCTTAGCGTAAAATTTGATGCAGATTAGTCGCTCTACTCGCTCAGTCATTTTGAATGCGACAGCCACACAGTACACATGCGCACTCAACAGCATCTACTGCCCCCACTGACTAGTATAGTGAAGTCATCATTATTCACACATGCGCATTCCAGTCCACTCTCCTTGCCTGTCAGATTACATCAATGTTGTGTAAACCATTCTCATTATATTTAAAGTGGCTGGACTTTTCTGGACAGACCTCCTATGCTCAGGTATGAAGGCTCTGAGGCTGAGCTGAACCTACGTATGGCATATCCCTCTTTCAATCACTGCTCTGCTACTACTGTTATTAACCCAAGATGCACAATAACCCAATGACATGGAAATAACAGGGAAAGTGTTCAAATTAACCACCCAGACAAGACTGATAATTCAATTTTTTCACTAGCAGTAAGAACAATACTTAGTGTCTCTAACGCCTACTAAATGTACATGAAACAACTGTGCCAATAGGTGGATAATCAAATTGTTCTGAATAATCTAATCTAGTGTTTTCCTGCTTCTTCTTCATGCTAATTTATTCTGGCATGGCTTTTCAATAATGCAAATCTGTTCTTACAGAATCCATTTCATCAAGATTTTCCATATTAAAATGGAGATGGAAGTGTCGTGGAGAATTAGATTACTTGTCCTCATTCCAGCGCCTGGTGTTGCTTGGGAGGGGCCTTTGTCTCGCAGTGGATAAGCAGGTGGCATTAATTGAACAGAGGAGCAACTGTGCCTTTCGTAGCAGACTGGGCGATTGTTTTTAAAGTGCAGTTTCCATGTAATCAAAGCCTCTTGCCTGCACAGACTTAATTTGTTCCTTTCCTCATGAAATTTGTTCATTTTCAAAGCATTTTCAGCCCTAATCATTACCACCAGGGCGAAAAACTAGTTTAAATAAACGCCTCAGTGACTAGAACATGTGTTGGCGTCTCAGTCCAGAGAAATACTTCCCGGGCAAACCAAATCCTTAGCATCAGAAACAAAAGAACAGACTGATAAATAAACACTCATTTGGGTAGCACCTACCGAGCATAGGTCCCTTGTTGGGGCTGGGAGTGGGGTACAGCAGTGAACAAGGTACTACTTCCCTCCGCCAGGAGCCAAGGTCTTGTGTGGGGGCCTCCAACCTCAGTGTGTGGAGAATGACCTGGGGAGTGTGGGTATCTGGGACCTGTCCGCAGGGATTCTGAATCAGCTGGTGCTCAATAGATGTTCATTGCCAAAGACGAAACGTGGATCACGTGCTCATCAGTTTCCGCAGGTGGTCTGCCTCATTCACGTCGTAGGGCCTGGTTGGCACCAGCCCCCTCTCTTGAGCCCTCCTGGTAAATAGGAGTCAGACACTCTTTCCAAAAGTTATGTGAACAATGTATAATTCACATCAAATCCTATTAGTTGGTTATTGCTATAGAGAGTAGACATCTCCATGACCCTCAAGTTCTGACCTCACTCGTTTTATTTAGTCTTACATTAGTTTTCACCGATTCTTCAGCACCAGGTCCTAAACTCCCCTGTAGGGTTAGACTAATTTAGCTCTTTTAAAATATGTTCCAAAGTAATAATATTAATCATAACAGTAATGACAACAATAACAATAATAAATATTCACTGGCAACTTACTACATGGCAGTTCTTACTACTTTGCATGTTCTCACTGAATTGTCACAACCACCCAAAGTGACATATACTATGGTGATCTCTCATTTTATAGATGAGATGCCTCATCAATGTGGGTTTCCCTCGATGCTATGCAGAGTGGGGCGACTGCCAGTCTCTCTGGGATTTCTGGGGATCTTCTCCCTAGGGCGAGCAACCATCTTGGTTTGTTCAGGAGTGAAGGGTTTCCTGGGGATCAGTACTTTCCATTTTAAACCTGGGCAAATCGAGATGAGTTGGTCGCCTTCTTCCTGTATGGAATTTTGAAGGGGACACCTAAATCCAAGGGAAGATGAGCTCAAATTCTGAGTGGAAAGCTGAGTTCTGTGGCTCTAAATGGTTTGTCTAAACCTAAGAAATGAGAAGCAGCTAAAGCCGTGGCGTGGAGGTCAGGAAAATCAATGTGAGAATGCTGTGTTTGAGTACTTGGCTGCAATCTGGGACAGTTGCTTAGAACAAGTAGACTTGACTTGCCAGATCTAGTGTGGTGCACAGTGGGCCAGCCAACGTAAGCGAACATCTCTGTTCTCCTCCTGTCCTCTTCACTTAGGTGGGTGGTCCTGAGGCTTCTCCAGAAACGCCTGTGGTACATTGTGGTTCCAGGGCCTTCTGGTGCCATCCCCAGTCCCACCTCTTAACCTCACCTCCTGGAAACTCTTAGGAAAGGCAGGGGCAGGAGTGGCAGCTTAATTCATGTTGCCTGGGAGCATGTGGAAACCAGCTTGATTCTCATCTTCCCAACGGAAAGGGTAAAGTTGTCATACAGCCCCTTGGTTTGTACCTCTGCAATGCACACACCAAGTGTCAGGTGTACAGAGAAACACACTCCCTAGCCCCCAAGTGACAGGAACAATGGTCCCCCTCCAAAACGTCTGAATTCTTTAATGCTGACTGGAGGCTTCCCCCAGGAGCAGCCTGACGCTGCTGGGAATGCAGAAACCAAGGAGCAAGCAGAGCTTAGAATAGGCTGTTGAGTCTAAAAATATAAAGAAGAGTCTCATAGAAGTTTCCAGAACCAAATGAACCAGAAGTGGCAAAGAACAAAGAACAACTGTGCAATCTAAAGGCCTAGGAATCAAAAGGTGGAATTTGATATCCAAAGCAACCAGGAATGGGTCTAGGACAACTGTCTGGATCAGGTGTCATTGTCTGCAGCTGGCTTTCATGGCCAAGGACTGCCTGTTGTGTTATGTGTGGGTAGATGTGTTTAGAGCCAGAAAAATAGTGTAGAGGACACACCATTTCCTAAGGGAGAAGAGACCAGTTCCCCTTCGCTGGTGGTTGGCATGTGTCTCTCTACCGTCTTTCTGCGCTTCCATCACCTGACTCCCTCCTAACCTCTGGCCTCCAGAGCTGGCTTTTCTCCTCTGCCAACATGCAGACACCTTTGCCTACCTTCATTCTATATTTATTATCTGCTTACTATTTCAGTTATTTATTGTTGTGTAACAAACCACCCCAAAACTTAGCAGTTCAAGACAACAACCATTTTATTTGTTCATGATTCAGTGGGTCAGTTGGGCGATTCTTCTGGTCTGTTTCTTGGGGGATCTGAATAATCAGCTGGTGGCACAGCTGGGACTGTACGGTCTCGCATGGCCTCATTCGCATTCCAACGGTGGGCAGGCCGGCTGAGGTTTAGAATACCTTTGCTAGGACAGCCGTCTGTGCTCCGTTGCGTTTGTCGTCCTCCCTGGATACTAACCTGGGACTTTCACATGGTCACAGAAATATTTCCAGTAGCGGGTGAGGGTGAGCCTCAGGGCTCCAGCACTTCTACAGCCTTCCTTGCATCACATCTACTAATGAGCCTTTGGGCAAATCAAGTCGTGTGGTCAGGCTCGGAGTCAGGGGAGAAGGAATAGGCTCCAACTCTTGATGAGAGGAGCTGCAAAGAACTTGTGCCCATTTTTTACAATATAACCACCTACTCTATGCCAGGCACTGCCCTAGTCACTGGTGATGTCACCATGTAAAAGGCTGACACAGGTCCCTGGGGAGGGGGCGGCGGGGGGGTGTAGCTGTGATCAGAAATCACTTGGAGATGCCTGTTTATTGCTTCTCTGTGTTAAGAGCCCTGCTAAAGCTTGAAATGTGACAGTTTGAAAATGTGGCACCGTTGGCCTGGTTGTGTGATTTTCCTCCAGCAAAGTCAGGGAACCTGACTGGCAAGGTGGGTGCAGTGGATACACAAGGCGCTAAGGACCTAGGGGATGTCAGGGAGGTCATCGACTGGGCACTGTGAGTCCAACAGAGGGCTGTGGACAGAGATAAGGCTGCCTTTCACCATCTTACACTTTCTACAGAAGCCGGCACAGGGTATTTACCTGATGGGGACCTGATGTTCTGTGGGGGGAGCAGGTGACCAGGCATCCTACCCTCTCTGTCATGAGCCAGGAAAAGTTACAATTTGGTTGCTTACAAAGAGAGCATCTTAATTGTGTAAAAGGCTTGAGATTTTTCTTTGCCGTGAAACAGTTACCAACTGAGGCTGCGGCTTAAACAGCATTGAATTCAGGACACCTGCAGGGAGGAATTGCTTTCTGGTTTCTTTGCATAAGCACCAACCAGTGGCAAGGGTCTGAGCGGAGAGCCAGAAGAGCTAGCAAGACCACAGTGCCCTGTGATCAGTTACCAACCAAGGAGGCTGCAACTTGACTTTCTGCAAAGGGTAAAGAGAGTGGGTTTCTGCTTTGAAAGGCAATTGTTCTGACTTCGATAACTATTAACTATTTGGAGGGGAGGGGGGCTGAATGCTGAACACCTAGGGAACAACGATGTCATCCAGACAGGAATGAATTACTTCAGCACGTGGAGGTGGGAGCCTCCCATACCTTTCTGAGGGCTGTGTGGGAGCACATGGCATGACTCACCCATGGCACCTTCCCACTCACAACTCAGATGATCACAGAGAGCCAACAGCTGCTGTGACTTCTGGGCAAACTGAGCAGAGTGAAGGCTCTGTCTTTAGAAACTGGTGATAGGCAGAATTCTCCATTCTCTGTTCTCAGACACTTGAAAGACTCTAGCTGCTTGGGGCCTCATTTCCTTGCTTCCTTTGACGGCTTTTTGGGGAGCATCTTGGAGGAATCTAAGAAGTGTTTGGAGCGAGACAGCTGGATTCAGACATAGGCTCTCTGAGCTGTCTGTTCCTCCACTGGGAAAGTGGAGATAACAAAACTCTCTCAGAATTATTGAGGGGGTGGGGCTCACAGTAAGTTCTGACTCCCTCCGTCTTTGGGGGGTTTCCTGAGTGCCGACCCCTTTAAGGGAGAAACAGCACTATTTCCCATACCCCAGGTCCAGAGAGAACAGTGTTAACACAGTAAACGGAAGGAGGGGATTGATTTGTTCTCCTTCTCACACAAAGCTGAGCACAGGACAGGTTATGGGTCTGCATATTAATGCATTTAAAGTGAGCAGAACCACTTATAACAGAAACCGTCTTGCTTGCAGAGATTTATTCCCCATGTAGTTTTTCATGGCTCATAAAAGGTGATGGATGAACGTAATTTTTACTTTAATTTCTTGCCGTGCAGTTCAGTAATTTTTGAGACAAACTCAAATTACTAAGGACCTGGAACTGTTCAAAGCAATGAGGAGCCACACACATCAGGTCGTACTCAGGACATGGTATGTTTAATTTTTCAAGCCGGCCAAAGAAGGGGCAACTAGGGGTCCCAGCACACATGTAAACCATGTTCTCCTTAAAGTTCGCTTCTGTCTCCAAATTCAGACCAAACCTCTCTTGAAGAAACTTTGTGTTGGCTGTTTGTGGGGAGGGTACATGCAACTGTTTCTTTCTTATACATTTTGTATCTTTTTATCAAAATATCTATTTGAATGTATATAAAAAATGGATAGACAGGAGAGGCATACAACTTTTTTTTTGTTAGATATTTTGTATCTTTTTATCAAAATATATTTTGACTATATATTAAAATGGGGAAGTAGTACTTAAAATTATGAAAAAAACTTTGGTTTAAATTTCATTTTGCTTTGATTTTTCCTACAGTTTTTAAATGTTCATAAGGCAGTTGAGAGCATGGGTCCTTTAAGATATTAGCAATGTGGTATAGTGGGGAAAATCCAAGTTTTAGAATTAATCACAGCTAAAAATACACAAGGCCAAGTGATCAATGGATGCGAACTGGCGCCTGAAGCGAGAAGCCGATTATTAGAGGCTTTGATGGGTCAATGGCAAATCTTCACAGACCAGTTTTATTTGCAAATAGTAAATAGATAAATTAAAAAATGAAATAAATAAAAATAAGAGTGTGGTTAAGTAGTGACCGAAGGCAATTAACATTATGAGAAAAGTTAATCTTTTAGTACAGATTTATGTTCATTAAAAAAAAATCTTATTCTCTGTTGTGTTTGTATTACTAAACAATGTTAGGTTAAATAAAATATGCTACTATCCTAATGAAGATCTTTTCATTCTTATAATCTTCCTGAAAACAAAGAGAGAAAGATAAATGTTCCAACAAGCACATGTTTTCGCCCTCTGTCACTGACAATACCCTAAACAGAGTTCTTCTGTATCAGCAATTTAACTGTGGTGACACTGTACACACCCAGAATTACAATTCTAGTCTGGATGACAGAAGGAAAAAAAAAATCTCAGTACTGTGATAATGCTGGTTCTGTGGCTGGAACAGTTTTCAGAGGTCAGAAAATTACGCCTGCAAGTTAAAGGAGAAAGATAGAAGGTAACAATTTAGTAGAAACTATTGCAACTGTTTAAAGTATCTGTGGATCCCAAGTATAGTCATCCTTTCCAGTATGTCAGATGCTCTCTGAAACCTTTATTGTTAAGGAAAAAGCTATAGCCCATACACTTGCCAAATGCTGTACAAACAGGAGGACAAGACAAAATAAAATGAGCTAAGTCTGACCAATCTCTCTTTATGTATTTATCACGCACATACTAACTTAGGAAAAAAATTTAAAGTAAATATTGATGAAGACTCAAAGGCATTATTATCCTAAAATAAAATAACAAAGCCAGAAGCCAGGTAACAGAAAGAAGGACAGCTATTTGGGCCTTCTCGGGTACTTTAATCTCTCAGGTTTGCAGAACAGCAGAACCACCTAAAAACACGTCTTCAGCACCTTCAAGACCCTTGCCCGAAGGCCCGGCCCCTGACCTGCTTCTGATTCTGCCAGCTTCCGACCTCACTGTCCTTCCCCGTTCTCGCTGCTCTCGCCTCCCCTCAGCCCCTTCTGTTCCCCACCACTTCTTTGATTTGACCTTCGTTTCCCTCTCAGATTATCCCTCTGATTATTATGCAGGAGGAAATTGATCCAAGATCAAGGAGAGAGATTTAATACAAATTGCTACTGACATGGTATACCAATTGAAACCTTTATTGACTCTAACAAACTATGTGCAGCCATGCCAGTGCCGCACACTCATTTAAACTGTCCTCTTTTGTCTGCATGCTTGTCCCCAGCTCACTCCAAAGTCAGGGCACCACCACTGGTGTTAGCTTCCTAAAGCATCCTTTTCTCAGCAGCATCCAGTTTTTTGCCCACCTTCTGGTATCATACACCCACTTTGGGTCTCTCTCTGTTTCTGGTCTGTCCTGTACTCAGAATGAATTCCAGATCCCATAGTCTCTAGACCAGTAGCTTTCAAATTGTTTTGACCCAGAATCTTCAGTAAGAAATACATTATTCATCACAACGCAGGACACACACACACACACCAAAAACAAAAGTCTCATTAAAAAAAAAAACAAAAAAACCCAAACCTTACCTTTACTACATGGGATGCATGCTGATGTTTTCGATTCCGTTTTATATTAACTATAAATCAATTTCACAATCCACTAAATGCATGTGACCCACAGTTCCAAAAGCTCTGACCTTGCATGATGGTACAGTTTTGGTCTTACCTGCTGGGAACAAGGCCCTTACTGACATTGTTTTCTTTCTTAAGGCTGTCCAGCTGTAGCTGAATGGTTCTCAAGATGTCGCTGCATTTTGCTAATTATGTGACTATTGGGTTTAAGGCCATCATTTTCCAAATAGACACACACATACACAAACTCCCTTCCTCTATTCTTTTGCTCCCATGGCATTTCTGATCAGCCTTTTCCAGTTATAAAATATCCCAAGTTATCTGGGATGTCACGGTAAGAAGCCTGAGCTGCCTCAGCCCACCTGGGTTGTCTAAGTCCTCCAGATCTGAGCACCACCCCAGGCCTGACCCCCTGTCCTTGAGCTAGATCCTCAGGGGAGAAAGCTGTACCGAATCATCTAGGTAAAGGAAAAATCTTTTAACACCCGGCAGTCAAGACAAGATGAGAACAGGGAACAAGGGTTTTGTAGGAATGCTGACATAACTCTCATTAACTAATAAAAGGACATGAATTTCAGTGGAAAAACAAATTTTTCTCTAGAAGTAAACACAGAGGGATTTATTGTGTGATATTCTTACATCTTCAGTACACACTGAGGTACATAAAAGCTGCTGGAATCTTTATCTATAAAGAATTCAGTAGTATATGTCTTAGTTTTGTCATTGTTTATGCAGTTAATGTTTCCAGGGTTATCTAAAAAGTGTTGTAGAATTACTCCTAGATTTTCTCAAAGAGCATTTATTTAACTAAGTGGCAGAACTGGGTTCTGATAGCCCTCAAGCAACCTTGAAAGAAATTCAACACTCGCTACTCACACTTTCTCACTACACTCCCACTCTTTAACCCCCTGAGCTATAAACTGATTGCTCTTTACCGCCTTGAGATCAGACTTCAGTATCTCTCAACTGAACTTCTCTCTTCTAGGTGACTGTATCAGTCGGGATGGGCTAAATTATGCATAGTAACAAATAACTCAGAAAACTAGGGCAAAAGTAAATATGCACGAATTTGCAAAAAAAAAAATCCTTTTTTCTCAAGTTATTTTTTAGTAGACAATACAGCCAACTACCTAGAAATCTCACTTTGCAAAATCTATCTAAAGAAATAAAAACTCTGATTTATAAAGATATACCAGAATATTTGTCATATCATTATTTATAGAAGCAAAAATCTGGGAAGGACCAAAATGTCCCAGTATAAGGGATGCCCTTGATTCCGTTATAATATGCCGTGAGCTAATAGGCAACTGTTAAAAAGACTAAGCTAGATCTACTACTGTCCATGGTGTTTTGTTAATTAAGAAAAGCAATTTACGGATACCATATGATCTCACCTGTAAGTGGAACCTAATCAACACAATAAACAAGCAAGTAAAATATAACCAGCAACATTGAAATAAAAAACAAACTGACAGTAATCAGAGGAGAAGAGGGAGGGGGATGACAGGGGAAAGGGAGGGGATGGGTCACCAAGGAACATACTTAAAGGACCATCAACAAAGCCAAATGGGGGAAAGATTGACGGTGGGAGGTGGGGGTGGATGGGGCTGGGGAAAGTGGTGGCGGGAAAATGTTGACAAGAAAAAAAAAGTGGACAAGGAGACTGGGAGTGGTGTTGGAAATTAAGAAGAAGCCAAAGAACTGTTGTGTACAGCCCATGGACATGGACTAAGAGGTGTGGGGATGATGGGATGGGGTGCAGGGCAGAGGGGATAAAGGGGGGAAAATGGCACAACTGCAATAGCATACTCAATAAAATATAAAAGAGAAAAAAATTGCAAATGCCAGAATACAAAATTATACATGTTGTATGATCTCAATTATATAAAAAATATCCATAAAAAAAACTGGAGTAAAATATGCTAAAACTTTAAACAGTTGCTCCCTTTCACTGTGATCATGGAAAACTTTTTCCCCTTTTTTTGATAAAGTTTTTTTTCTACAAATAAAAGGTTTTCAAAAAAAAGCAATTTATCAAATTACACTTATAGCATTATTCTATTTCTATGAAAACAAACACCACCAACAACCCAATAAGTCCTAAATATATGTGTTTGTCTTTGTGTTTGTTTGAGCATAAAGGAAATTGTGGAAAGATATACAACAGGTTGCTGATGTAGATAATCTCAGAAGGACTAGGATGGGGGGCAGTGGGAAGGGATTTTTAACCTAAACATAGAGCTTAGGATGGTCATAGATTATAATAATTAATACTACAATTCAATAAAGGAAAATGTAATACAAAAACAAAAAGAAAATGTAAATAATAAAAACAATAGCAAAAATAAACCCTGTCATTTCAGCATTCCCGCCCTGCCCTCCACCCACCCAGATTTATTTCATAGCTGCAATCCCAATGCATACCGCTTTTCTCTTCACATCTTAAGTGTTTCTTCTCATCCTCCCTCATTCCTTACAGAGATGTTTTTCCTTTATTTTCACCACCTCCCAAACAGCCAACAAGCTACAAATTATTAAACCACTGTTTCAAAGTGGATAGCACAGTGATCATTGCAATAGTAGGTCTGTCATCCTAGTTTATGTTTTGAACATTATTTTTCCTTGAGGTCTCTTTTTATTATAGATTTTTGATGTTAGAGCAACATTAGTTTCTTTTTTCATTCTAGTAGATTTAGAAGGTAAAAACTCTTAGCATCACTCATCAACTTCAGACCTTCCACAAATATTCTGTGTATCATAACCATCAATTTATATCTATCTGTCCCAGCACAAGTTTAGACTTTCTTTCATGGCAGATAAGGAGTTATGTCTTTCTGGGCTATTCTTACTTTCTGCATGCTTTTTCATTAGTCATTGGCTTACTCTGAGAGCTAATATATCTCTTTTTGTGTCTTCTGTACCCTGTTTTTATTCCAAACAAATTAAAATTATCTTCACTCCTTCCCCTTCTACTTCTTTTGTAAAATAAGGAAATAGAATATATTTATGTTTCCTTGCTGGTACATAAGAAACTTCTTCCAGTGGTTATATCTATTAGCTAGATATACTAATAGTCATTACCTGTGGTGAGATTTTCCTTTATTAAATTGTAGTATTAATGATTATAATCTATGACCATCTTAAGACATATTTTTAGGTTAAAAATCTCTTCCCACTGCCCCTTATCCTGATCCTTCTAAGATTATCAACATTAACAACCTATTGTATATCTTTTCACAATTTCCTTTATGCTCAAACAAACCAAAGACAAACACATACATTTAGGACTTACTGGGCTGTTGGTGGTGTTTGTTTTCATAGAAATAGAAACCAGGTGGAAGCTCAGTGGAGGGGAAAGAATTAGGAGACACAGATATTCCACAGCATCTATCCACCCTCTCTCAGCTGTGCATTTATCTCTTTTAAATGCATTACCTATAAATATCTCCAATGGGCCCACATTAGGATGATTTTACATTTCTCTACAAGAACTTACACTGCCAGAAGACACTGTATTCTATTTTAAGAATTTTTCAGGTAAAGGAGAGGGATACAAGATGGCAGTTGGCCACTCAACCTATTATTTTTTTCATGAAAGACACTCTAAGACCTGAAACTTTTCAGAAGCCTGTACAACTCAACTAGTTGTTCTGTTGAAATCATTAGAGGGTCTTACCTAGAATAATGAGTGTTGAAAGGAAAAATTTGGGCTACAGGAATGCATAAATAATGAGCAATAAAACCAATTATTCCACATATAAAATATAACTATTATTTCAACCATCTATTTTGAAAATGAGTAAAAATAACATAAGTGGAAAGGCTGGTTCCTAACAGAACCAAGAGTAAATGATAAAGGAGTGAACGAGGAAGGTGTGACTTAACACTATCGACCTTATTTCTTGTTTACGTAAGCCCTTATTTCTTGTTTACGTCAGACAGCGGTGGAAAGTGGAAAGCGTCCTCTTTGTGCACTTTGATTTTGGGTACTGTGTATATTTGTAGTGTATGTACCTTGTACCCATTATAATATTCTTTAGTACCCATTTTCCTCTTTTTATTTTTTTACAGCTTTCTATTATCCTAATCATTGTAGAGGGGATTTTAAGCTGTTCTGTTTGTGTTCATAACTGCCAATTCCTTGATAATGATGTGGGGATTTTGTTTTCTTTTAATTTTCACGAAGGTCATGAGATACAAAGAGAAGCGGGAAAATGGCTCAAAAAACAATCTCTGTCACTAAAAGATTCACAATCTAGAAAGAGAGACAGGCATATAAACAAATAATTACAGCGACATAAAAGTAACACTAGGAAGAGGTGTATAAAATCATAGGGGAACAAAAAAAGGGAGTGATTCACTGTGTCTGGGGTTCAGAAAGATGATGTTTGATCTTAGCTGAAGATGATCGCATTAGTACATGGATGGGAAGCATTCTAAGCAGAGGGAACAGCATCTGCAAAGATACAGTGGCTTGACTCCAGAGGGCCTGCTAGGAATTTGGCAAGAATAATACACGTGAGGAAAGAGACTGGGTTTTCCCGTAGTTCAGCTTGAAATGATCTCTACTTGATTCTTCAGTCCATCCAGAAAAGTGTTATTTTGTAAGTAAATCCAAAGTAAGTATGTTTTAAATTCTAAAAAGCCTCTGAAAGTCCTTAGTTCTCTAAGTGTATCTTCAGGATGTACCCAGAACATACCAACACGACATCAACAACCTAGTGTGATGATGGGAGGTGGAAGATAGATTTTTAACTGTCGAAATTGCAGTGCAACTATCAAAGTACATGACATTAGCTACATAAATATCACAGGCCTACCTTCTCTGTGATAGCATAAAACCTCCAGCCTTTTATAAAATGATGAAATTAAAATAAAGGAAGACTCTCCATGTGTCTTCTCCTGGAGGGTCCAGCTGCTTCCACACCCTGATTGTACCTCCTTTCCCCAGACACTTTTTTAAATGCCAAATGTATGTCTCCTTTTACTAAACAATTTCTCTGCTCTGGGTCCTCACTTAGTGCTAGAGCTTTGCTTTCTTGAAATACTAAAATGTGAAAAGTACAAATAATATATTTGAGGTAGAGTTGCACTGAAAAGCCAATATTCCTGCTGGAGCTTCTGTAAGAAAAAACGACATGAACTTTGGTTCATCGCTTGGCAATGCTGAACCACCCTCCCTGGGGTTAATGGGGAGAGAGAGTAGATCTTCTGAAATTCAACATGTCCAGCCCATGACCCTGCCCTGCCTCCTCTTGTGCAGTGGACCGAGGCACCACAGCATTGAGGGCGACCCCTGCTTGGATGTTGCATGAAAGCCTGGGACAGTTGTATCTCTTAGGGCCGATACTTCTCAGAATGACAATGGGATCAGGTTGTTTTGGACAATTTCCATTAAATCAAACAAATGTTTATTAAATACTGTGACCATGACTGTAAGTCGCTACCTCAGTTCTGTATCATCTCGTGCAGAGGTCACTAAAATAAAGACTATTCAGGCTTTGTCCTCAAGAGCTTGAGACCTAAAGAGGGAGATGGAACAAATGCACTGACACTTCATAAAATGCAGAAAATGCAAAGTGTCTGTGGGGGTTGAGCAGAAGTTAGATCACGTGTGGTTGAGGAGTCTCACAGTTCCCATGTCGCTAAATCCTGCCTTTGCCATGAATCATCTCTGGTGTAGAACTTGGCATCTTTTCTCTTTTCCTCCAACTTCTTTCCCCCCATGGCATTGGTAAGCAATCTTGAATGAAGATCCCCAAAAAAGAAGGAGGGAGTTCTCACATCCTATGTCTCCATTGTCCATTCTGGCCAGCAGTTTTGTCTTTGGTCTGCGTCTTCGGTTTGATTTAATTTGGTTGTTCTCTCTCTCTCTCTCTCTCTCTCTCCCTCTCTCTCTCTCTCTATCTCCCTTCCCCACTCAATTCCTGGATCCTTTTCAGAATCTCAATTTTCTATCTATTTTATTAAGTAGCTCTGCCCCATTTTTACTATAAAGTTTACATACTCCATTACCCTGTCCTGGAAAAAATGGGTGCTCCAATTAATAGGCTCCACCACCCCTAGAACACACCATAGTGACCATCTTTTGTTATTTTAAAATGTTTTGTGTCTCTTCTCTACACAACCCCCTCCCACATTCCACATCCCTCAATTCCCTTATTTCCCCACATCCCTATTGCCTTATTTCTTCCAGACAAACATGACTCTTCCCATAAAGAATTCCAGTGACAAAATGTCTCCACTTTATTTAGGTTATGTATATGTACACTCAGAACAAACCACTATTTTAAAGGCATCAAAAGGTGTTTCCTGTTTCTTAATTAGTGAAGGAGAACTCATCTGTGATACGCAGGATAGTGCTCCCCCACACTCCACCCCCACAGAGATGCCCACACCCCAATCTACCAAACCTGGGAATGTTACCTTACATGGCGAAAGCAGCTTCGTCAGTGTGCTTAAGGACCTTGAGATGGGAGATCATCCTGGTCGCCTAGGTGGACCCACTGCAATCACAAGAGTCCTTAACAACAGAGAGGAGGTAGGAGGGTCAATGGCAGAAGTGGGAGAGACTCATCTGGACAAGGCTGGCCTTGAAGATGGAAGGAGACAGCAAGCCAAGGAATGAAAGCTGGAGGTCTCTAGAAACAGGAAAAGGCAAGAAATTAGATTCTATCCCAAAGCCTCCAGAAAAGAACTCAGCCCCGCTGACGCCTTAATTTTAGCCCTGTGAGACCCGCCTCAGATTTCTGGCATCTAGAACTGGAAAATAGTTAATGTTGTTTTAACCCACCAAATTTGTGGCAATTGGTTCTGGCAAACTTAGGGAACTAATACGTCATCTTTAGGACAAGATGAAATTTTTGTTTGGGAAGGAGAAACACTTCAGGACAGCAATCTGATTAGGCAAAGATGAAACCTCTCCTACCATTTTCGAGTGTTGACACATGGAGACATTAAACCAGTGTTTATTTAGTAAGAGCTGTCTTTACGGAGAGAGGGGACATTGATGAGGACAGGGAGGAAATGGAAATCAGGCAGGTACAGGCTTTCCCACCCACCCTCCCAGTGGACCCAAAGGATGTCAGAGGCCTGAATTTGGGCAGACGGGATGGCCTTAGGCAGGTCTGTGTACGTGGGATGACAGGTCCTAGGCCTGGAACAGGTGGCGGCAGGAGGCCAGGAGGAGGGTCGGCCTCTGTGGAAGAGCCAGGTTTTCTGGTGCTTAGGGGCTAAATGCCTGTGATCCTGTTAGGATTTATTTTCTATATGTGGAAGCTGTCACCAATAAGCCTTTAATTAAGTTTCGTTGAAATCTATAAGTTGAGTTTAGCTGTGCCCTAGGCAAAGGGGAAAGGACCTGGGCCAAGGCGGAAGAAGGAGGATCTGGAAAACCTGTAGAAAGGCTACAAGGGGGCAAAGGCTGACCCAGAAGTCAGGGTGGCCTTTCGGAGCAAGATGGCCGGCTGAGGCGACAAGCAATAGTCAGGACCCACTTCTGACTCACACAGACATTCTTGGGAAATCTCAAAAATAATTCTTGAGAAAAATCCCACAAAACACAAGAATTCCTATAACCACCAAAGAAGGAATCTTGAACCACTTTGGCTCAATGTTTAAAGAAAAGGAGGCTCTGTAGGGTAGGGAGTTTGGAGGAACCTGGGAGACACATATGCAGACACGTATTATTTAATACACAGACAAATATTATTTAATAACTTAATGTATATTATTTAAATATACAGGGTGGGGAATATGTAGGTTTAAAGTTGTAATTATGCAAAATGCAGTTTATTCTTGTATTATTATTTATTAATTATTGTATTATTTTCTGTTGGAACAACTGTAAACCTACTTTAGCCCCACCCTATGTATATTTAAAATCCTGTTTTTAAAAACAAGCATGCGCAAAAAAGTAAAAGGACTGATGGACATGGACAACAGAGTGGTGATTGCACAGGGGAGGGAGTGGGTGGGACTAGAAGAAGGTATAAAGGGGACAAGTGGTAATGGAAAATATACAATAAAAATGTCTGTTTATTCAAAAAATAAATAAAAACAAGCATGACTGAGAAGAATTTTCATGTGGATAACTCTGTATCTCCGTGGAGTTCCTATACTAGACATGAATGTACTTATTCACTCATTCAGCACATTTAATATTATAAAAAATTAAAGCAGACATGATAGAGGTCCCCAGATTTCCTTGCTTCAACCCTTGTCCCCTTTCCCCTGTTCCCCCCTTTCCTCTTTTTCCCTCTTTCCTATTTCTTTATTTTTTTGTTATCCCCTCCTCCCCGAAGCTTGACTAGCAGATAAGCTACAAAGTTAAAAACAAAAACAAGCTCTTGAAAGAACTGTTCTAGGGTTGCACCAGTGAACCTGAACATGAGGCACTGTTCCAATCCCAAGCTTCATGGCAATCAGAGATGAAAATGATTATCTAAGCCAAACCACAAGGACACATACCGCTCTTCTCTTCACCCCATAAAACTACAATCCTGTTTTGCCTCAGAGAGTCACCTGGCCTTCAGGTGCTCCCTGATTCACATCAGCTGAATGAAGCCTTTATCCTCTACTGAGTCACTTAACCTATCTTTCCTTGACCATAGCTTATATAAGTCAGGTACTTCATTAGGTGCCTTACATATACAATTCTGTTTAACCTTCACAAATAACTCTTAAAGTAGAAATATTAATCCCAGTTTACAGATGTCAATACTGAGGCTTAGGTAGATTGGATAATCTGTCTAAAGTCAGTCCATGGTCCAGCCATGGTTTAAATCCTGATCTACCTCACTCCTATCACAGATACAGACAGAGACAAGGAAACCAACAGACAGTGGACAGTGATGTCAGGAAGCTGAGCAGAAGGAGGGAAGGAAGGAGAGACTACCCACTGTGTACCAGGTCCATTTAGTTTAACCCTTACAAGCCAGTGGCGTAGGCCCTGTGATGTCCAGTTTACAAATAAAGTCGGGGAGGTTGTCAAGAGGGAGGTTGTCAAGAGGGTGAATAACCTGTCTGAGTTCACACAACCAGGCCGAGCTCTGGACTCCCTCCCCACTCACTCCCTGGGGACCACCTGCCACCAACTGCCCTACCCACACCGACTTTCAGTCTCTCCTTCTCAACCTGTGGGCCGCTTCCTCTCTGCTCTCGAACTCATGAATTCTCAAAGAAAATGCTCTCTAAAATTTATGCCCTTCCTCCCCTGAAGGAGGGAAGGAAGGAGAGACTGCCCCTGAGTACCAGGCCCGACTCTATCGGGTTATTTCCTTAGATCCACTCTAGAGAAAAGACCACCTTCACTTCCTCACCTCTCATCAGCTCATTTCAGCCTGGTTCCTGCCCCCATCACTCCTCTGACACTAATCTGAGGCCATATGTTAATCAAGGTTCTCCGGGACAACAAAATTCATCGGACTGAGGGCCCATTTTAGCAGTCAGGCAGAGGTCAAATTCTTCTTTCTTCTCCTTTTTGTTCTATCCAGGCCGTCCCCCACCAGCCCCAAAATTGGACGATGTTCCCCTGCATTGGGAAGGGTAAGATGCTTTATTCAGTCTACCAATTCATGTGCTTAATCTCATCCAGAAACACCCTCACAGTATACATCCTGAATAATGTTTAACCAAATATCTGAGCACTCTGTGGCCAGGTTAAGTTAACCCATAAAGTTAACCAACCAGGTCACTAGAGACTCTCTAAATGATCAAATTCAATGGTTGCTTTTCAGCTTCCATCCTTGCTGAACCTTATATGGATTTGATAGTGTTTATGCATTTAGATGTAAAACAGATGGAAATGGAACTACTCTGACTGTGGCAGGGGAATGGGGTCTGATGGCTTCTCAGCCTCCCTTTATTCTTCCCCCTCCTGCAGGGAAGCCCTGGAGTTCTGAGAGGCAGGGACTGAGTGCCACCCTAGAAAGAAAAAAGATCTCAGGATTTGACAAAATTCTGGCAGGCATAGATACTTGACACCTCTGTAATCCTGAAAAGTAAAAGGAAGCTAGTGGTCGGATTGATTCAGAGTTGGGCTCTGGCTGGAAGGGAAGGGGGGCAGTTCAAAGAAGTTGATTTTTGGACAAAGGAAAAAAGAGATTTGATGGGCTGACACCGCCACAAACTTGGTACTAGGAACATGGGTTAAAAAACACCTTTAGGCAGAATGAGCAAAGAGCATTAGGATCTGCCCTCCACCCCAAACCATTGAATGAAAGAAAACATATGAAAGTAACTTGTACCACTAGGGGCTGTGAGCTCTTTGGGGGCAAGGACCCAGTCGTAGCCTTTTTCTATGTCCCCACCGAGCCTAGCTCTGAGGTGAACTCTTATGGGGAGCTCAATAAACACTTGATGGGTGGCATAAAATTGAAATCCTCCCACGTGTCATGTGTATTTGCCTCCCTGGATGAAAGCATACTTAGCTTTGAGCCCACATCTCTCCATGTGTCCAAGGAGCAGCTAGTGGTGGTACTTCTATATTTATATTAGCCATTTCCAGCCAGTTGCCATGGTTATCTAGAAGGTAAGCAAGGTACCAACATGGAGTGATAGGTGAGCGAGGCGTTTCCTCTCCGTTTTACAAATTTTTGACAATGCCATCTATTTCCTGTCAAATTAGCACGATACCCTTTTCTACAAGCCTCCCGTTATGTAGATGTATAGATAATTTTAATTCTATTCTCTTTGTCTTTATTAAACCGATACCCTCTACTGGCTTAAATTGGGTCATAAAACTTGTATCACGTTACTTTATGTAGCATAAATATAATGTGGAGTGCTCAGGGTACTGTCAAGTCTTGCTGGTGATGAATAACTGACTTTCATCGCCTGCTGAGAATGCTTCCTTCCCCTCCCACTTCACAGCTGGGGCTGATACTAGCCTATTGTCAAGCTACATCATCTCTGCTATCCCCTAAGAATGACCTGGTGAGACAATCACCTATTCCAGTCCAGCCTACTGTATCATCTCTCCACAGAAAAAAAGAAAATAAGCCCACAGCAGTCCCCGTCTTCGTTCAAGACTCAGACTCCCTTATAAGAACTTTCCTAGGAAGTAAGAAATTTAATGCTTTAAATTTCGACAAAATATGTGATCTCCTGGTCAGTGACCTGGCTGATGGGACTTCTTTAATCTTCTGTGTCCTGTGACACCTTTTGAGACCACTGTCCTAATAATGAGCTAAGGGCAGCTGCCCAATCACTTAATCCAGACAGGGTCCACCTGGCTTCAAAAGATTGGGGCCAAATCATAATGAGACAGCACCCCCAGAGGGCAAGTTTGGAATGGCAGAAGTCAGGAAATGGATTCAGTCTGGAAGGTTCCAGCGAGGCAAACTGCTCAGGTGAGGCAAGAAATGTCCAATGCCCAGCTGGGCTAGAGTCTTTTGACTGGAGAGAAGCTTCCTAAAGGAGAGAAGCACCCCCATCCCTAAGCTGGGGGACAGTGGGAAGAGAAGGGAGCTTTATTTCTACTTTCTGAAATAAAAATGGATGTTTGATAGCCACCAGGGCTTTCCTTACCCATCTCACCAGGAATCAAAAACCATAGACCTGAGACAAGGACTGTAAAGACTGCAGAGCTCTTATTTCTGTCACTACCTCTCCGCATCCCTGTAGGGACCTGCAGTGAAATCGTTAAAACACAAAGCCCAAGCACTTCTCTTGAGCAGGGAGGAAGCAGGGAACTGAATAAATTGCAGTTCATGGTGCATCCAAGATTGAGGGCAGAAGACTGGGGGAGGGAGCGATGGAAGCTCCAGAGGTTAAAAAATAAGATAAAAAGCAGCTGCGCCAAGTCACTGGGGTTTGCATCAGGAGAGAGCGAGCAGCTGGCCGGACCTGAGAAGGCACCCTGGGCAGAGCGGTTGAAATGCCCAGCCTGGAGCTCCTGAGAGCTCTTTCATGGCTGGCAGGCTCCTCGTCCGAGAGCGGAGGCCGTCTAAGGCCAGCGAGTCCTGGATTCAAGTCTCCGCCACTGTCGGCTGTGCCCGTGTGGACCAGTATCTTTTGCAAAATGGGCCTGGTGGTAATTTCAACCTCTTAAAGTTATGATGATTCTCTATCTTCCTTTTTTCTCCAGTTTTGATACCAAGATTTCTCAGAAATTTTTAGTTCTCCAAACTCATGTGGGGAAAATATAAAAACAAAAAGCACTTGGAGAGCCTAGAGATACAGAGTTGGCTTGGTCCTATCTCCTCTCTGAACAGTCTGTTCCAAGAGCAACCACTGTTGCTCTTGTCTGTCCCAGCCTGGCCAAGCTTGGACGCCTGACAGGGAGGGGTCTTTGGGGGCTCATAGCTCATGCTGTTAATTTCCAAGTTAACCTCTGTTTCATTAAAGGCAACAAACTGTGTCATTTGTCTTTAGACTGGATACGGTGGCATCTGGATTCCGAAGGTGCCATGTGTTCCCTGGCATACTCCCATTTGACTTAGGAGGGACCGTTTTCGGTGGTGATAATGAAAGAAGGCAGCTCTCAGGACGCGATGTCAGTGCCCTGAAAAAGTGCAGGGATCTGGCAGGATGGGAAAACAGGCTGCTGTGCGCACAAAGCAAAAACTGAGCTCCCTTGGCCCAGGCGGGGGGTACGAGTGTGTGTGTGTGAGGTGGAGGTGGGCATGCACAAAGAGGCCGGGCCATTCCCGTCCAACACACTTGCTTCATTCAGATCCCCTGCCTCCCACCCTAACTTTGGCAACAGTCTCCTGTAATAAAATGAAAGTAAAATGCAGAATCTCCCAAGTATGAGAAGGGACAGACAATTTGGCAAGAAAAGGTGGCTGGCCAAGGAGCCCCCATCAAAGTCTCTTATTTCCCATTTGGAGCACTCGTTCTCCTCTTCCTGCTGCTGCTTCCGTAGGGTGGTTCTGCTAGTCCCATTGGAACAGAGATAGCCAGATTTCTGCGGCCCATGTTTCTATAAAGGCGGCAGGAAAACTCCTGGCCCCCAGGGAGCTGGCAGGCCTCACCAGCCACGGCCATGTTTCTCCCTGCCTGGCTCCTCCAACACGCAACATTTCGTTTTCTCTCATATGGACTGGGTTCCTGATATAGCCTGTATTCTCTCCAGTTTCCTCCCCAGGTGGGACCAAAAGAGGCCGTGTTCATCAGTCTTCACGAGCCCACAGGAATCCTTCCCTCAACATGTCCTGAGGGATCTACTTCTTTTCTAGGTATTGACAAGTTTGGTATTGACTGGGATATGTCATAATGGGCAAAAAAGAAAACTCCAAAAACACAGAGAGACAAATCATGGACCAGGTTGATTAAAAGATTAGTGTTGTCAATACCCTGGTGTGGCTCAGTTGGTTGGAGTGTCGTCCCATAACTGAAAGGCTGCAGGTTTGATTCCCAGTCAGGGAACATACCTAGGTAACGGCTGGATCCTCGAGCTCCATTGCCCAGCCTAGGCATGTACGATCCCCCATACAGGCACATGGGGGAGGGAGCCAATATGCTTCTCTATTGTATTGATGCTTCTCTTTCTCCCTCTCTCTCTAAAAGCAATGAAGAAATGTCCTAGGGTGGGGATAAAACTTTTATTTTCTAAAAAAAAAAAAAAAAAAATGTTAGTATTGCCCACAGGTTATCACATCACAAATAACTATTCTGCCTATCTTTATGCCAGAAGTGAACCATTCTTGGTTCTTTGGGTGATGGTAAGAACTGGGGTGGGATGTGGAGTCTTTATTCATAGAAACCAGAAGAATAAGTGATTTAAGCTTGAACAATTTTTTTCTGAGCCAGTTAAATCACTTCTTTACAATGCTTTACCTGACCTTTGCTCTGTATTCTCCAAAGTTGGCTACCATAAATGCTTTCCATCCATGTACCTTCATGGCACTCCAGTTGTCAAAAAGTGAGCTCTTTTTCTCTTCCCCATGAGCTGGTTCTGGTCTCGTGGCCTGCTCTGACAGCAGAATGTGGTGAACATGACATTCTCAGATTTTTAAGCCCAGGCCTGAGGAGAACTAGCAGCTTCTGTTTCCTTCTTCTTAGAAGCTACCTGACAAAAGAAGGCCAACTACCCTAAGGCAGCCATACTACAAGGAAGTCCAAGCAAACCAGGTGGAAATGACACATGGTGGCTAAGAGATGCCTGCCAGCACCCGGTCCTTATGGTCATCCCAGATGAATAAGCCAGACATTCGAGTGAAGTAGCCATCATAGACTTTCTGCCCCAGCAGACAACACATAAAGCAGGACAGCGTCCCAGCTAAGCCAACATCAGATTATAGAATCATGAGATACTATTAATTATTATTGTTTCAAGCCCCTAAACCTTGGGATGGCTTGTTACATAGCAATAGAAAACTGAAACACCATCCTAGTCCACAGTAAGTCATTGTCACCTCTGTGCTATATAGGTATTTTTGTATACACTTTTTGCAATTGTTGTTTTGCTAATTGGTTAGTCTTCCCTTCGAGGCCTTAAAGACACGGATGCTGTATTAAGCAGCTCTGATTCCCCAAAATAGTAGGTGCTTAATAATTAGTTGTTGGATGGCTGACTGGCTAGATGGATAAATGCGAGAGAGGTGATGAATATGGGAATTTGTTTTCCTTAAGGGGCCAAAAGGGATGGTTTAGCTCAAGAGAAGAGTATCTCCCCAAAATCCTGTGTCTGAAATTTGAAGGAAAATGCAAAATTTAACACAGAAATAGAGAGAATTTGGAACCTGAAGGTGAATGAGGGAACCTCCTCATATCAATCAGCTTCCGTTTCATCAGTGATGAAGGATGTGCATCTGCTGAGGACAAAGATGAAAGAGATTGAAGACAGGGACTCAAGTAGAGAAAGGCCCTGGGACAGGTACTGCAAGGAAGGTGTTAGGATGACTACAAAGGTGAAAACATTTCTGGGAATGTCAGTTTTAGGCAAAGGTTGTTGAGAGAAACTCCTAAAAAGGAGGATCACCTTCCTATCCAGGAAGACATGAATAGATCCAAATAAATAAATAAAAGCCTTTCACCCACCAGGGAGAGAGGTAGTTGAGATTAAGATTTTAAAGAAATCAGTAGGTTGCCAGAAAAGTCAAATCAAAATTAACATGATTAAATAATTGTACAATTTTTTTTGAAGTAATCAGATTCAAGGTACTTATAGATGAGGTGACGCATGTGCCATCTGTAACAAAAATTGTCACCTAATGTTTTCACACATCCCAGTATGTAAGTGTGTCATGAGGTCAACAGGGGGAGATGGGAGGGCCTTCTCACAAATTGGGACACCCCTGAACCAATACCTGAGACAAGGGGAATGTCACATTCTGACTGAGGAAGCTTGGGGGTTACCCGAATGGTGACAAGCGGGATGAACTTGACCCAAACCATCTACCTCTCCCCTTGGTAGGCCCTTGTCAGAAACCCTAAGTTTATGAAGACAAAAGCAATGAAAAGGGGTTGCTTTCATGAAATAGATACTTTCCATTGCCAAACAAACTCCCTGAGACAAAAGGAAACAAAAGCCTGACATTCTTTTTTGTCATGGGAGTAGGATTATGGAAGGAAAAATATAATGATAACAAAACATTAGTTACTTTCAATAGATTAACTTCCTCTATATCTTATTGGGTCTCTGATGACTCCCCAATTTATATCTCCATTCCAGACTCCCTCATCCAACCTGTCATAGCCAATTGCCACTTGACATTTCTACTTTGATGTCTAATGGACAACTCAAATTAAACATATCAAACCTAGATCCTGACTCCCAGATTGTGACAAACATACTCACGTCCCAAATCCAGTCCATCGAGAAATCACGCCAGCCCTTTCCCCATCAGTTACCAAGAATCCCACCACTTTTCGCAACTTCCTGTGATGCCTGAGTCACCATCATCTCTCACCGCTGCTACTGCCTCCATCCCAGTTCCCCTTCTTCCTCAAAGTCTGTTTTCGACACAGTAGTTTCTGCATAGGAGGATTTTCTGTCTACTGTGTGGTTCCCCCGAGTAAAAACCTGAAACTTTACAACAACCTACAAGGTCTTACACAATCTTCTGACACGCAGACTGCCACCACCCCCAGATCTTCTTTTTCACTCTGTTCCAGGCACCTTGGCCTCCTTTACCCTCTCACATGCCAGGAAACTTCCCACGTTGGGGCCTTTGCACTATGTTCCTGCTGCCTGCAAAGGTCTTCTAGCCACCCACTTAGGTGATGCCTTTAAGTCTTGGCTTAAATTTCACCTTCTCAAGAAGGCCTACTTGCACAGCCCTATTTAAAGTGAGACATGTAGAGCCCCTTCCTGCCCTCCCAAGTCCCTCCTGCCCTATTATATTTTCATTTTTTTCTGGTACTTATCATCTTCTATATAATTTACTTATTAATTATGCTTATCATTTACCATAACTGTCTGTGCCATGTATGTCCTACAAAAACAGGGATCTTTGTATGTCTTTTTCATGGCTGTACCCCAAAATGACAGTTGTTCTACGGATTTGGAACACAGAGCAGGTGCTCAGTAAGTATTTGCTGAGTAAATGAACAGCTGGCTGATGCTCACACCTGTCCCATGACATGAAGCCTCTTTTTGCCCCCATTTGGGGAATGGTTCAAGAACTTGCTGGAGATCACACGGCAAGAGAGTTCACAGCAAGAATTGAAGCCCAGCCCACATTCTTCCTCATAGGAAAAGGCTATAATTAGACCCCACCTCTTCCCTCAGCCATAACTTGGAGCTTAATTATGGAGATCTTGTTTTTTTAATCAGGACAGATTTCATTAAGTTAAAGAAAATGTAAAAATTATGAAGATGGCCTGAGGCTAGGAATGCTATCGCTGAAATGAGCCTCTTTACTTACATGATTTGACATTTGGGAAATATATTTAGTGATCACTTGGTCTTGAAATATGCAACAATGTCCTAAGAAAACATCTTCCTCCTGATTGCTTTCCTCTCTACCCAGGCTTACTAGAGCTGTACACAAGAAAGAAAAGAAAAAGAAAGAAAGAAAATAAGAAAGAAAAAGGAAGGAAGGAAGGGAAAGAGAGAGAGAGAGAGAGAGGGAGAGAGAGAAAGAAAGAAAGAAAGAAGGAAAGAAAGAAGGAAAGAAAGAAAGAAAGCAACTGATGAATTCCTGTATATATTTTTGAAATATTTGTGCTTAATGTTTCTGACCTTGCCCCTTCGTTGAATAATCAATAGTAAGTGTTTCTATTTTATCAGTAGAAGCTTGGAAACTTATGTCATGCTGAGAAGTAACTTTACCCACTAGAGAAAGGCCAGTGAGTCTGGAATTTGACAACAGTGAAATGTACCCAGGGTCAACCCACCTTCCTACCCCACCCCACCCCCACCCCACTATCTACTTATTCTCTCCAGGGCAGCTCAAGACTGGGTTTGCCTCCCCCACTTGCTCCCCCACTGGGGATGATTTGTAAATGAATAACTGATAAAAACATAGAACCTTTTCACATTTATCCAAGGGGAGCGGAGTTTACATTTAGGTCTAGCATGTACTGAAAAAAAAACAGCAAGTTGATTTCTGGTATTAGAATTCAAATACTATTAGTTGGCCCAGCTATGAACTCTAATGAGCTCTAATAATTCCCATAATGCAGCATTTGACTCACTTTGGAATTATAGCTTGTTTTCTTGACTCCATCTTCCTCTATAATAAAGTCTTGGAGAGGTGGGGCTTTATCTGACTCGTTTACCAATGTGATTATAACCCTTGTGCCCAGCTCATAGTAGGCATTCCATAATTACTTTAATGCTTGTTGCATGGAATAAAAAGAATGAATTAATTAATAATGTAATAGAAGAACATTTATAAATAATACATATAGAAGAAGAAATCGATTAGTAAGACTGTACCAGGGTTGAATCAGCTGTTTCCGTAAGAGAGACTCTGAATTCTGGTCATTAGAGAGATACCCTGTGGCATATAACTGGCAGCCACTGATCTTATTGAACTGATTACAAATTCTGACAGGAATGCTACTAAAGAAGCTATGGGGATTTCAGTTCAACGAACCTTAACATTCTATTCATTGAAAAGGACCAAAATGGAATGTCCTGACTCTGGGCTGGTAAATGCTGTGTCACTTTGAAGTAGAATGCCATTTTCTGAAGGGCCTCTGCACTGGATAGGGAATTAAATTAAAAATGCTATAAGGTCCCTTTCATCTGTCATTTTATCAGTATGGCCTTGAGAGGACTACACTTTAACTGGGAAGCGTAATATGATTATTCTAGAAGCTGCTGCAGAACTGTGCATCTGAAGCAAACCTAGAATCAGAAGGCAAGAGACACTCGATGGCTTTCCCAGGGCACTCTCCCAAGTCCCAGGGAGTTTCTCCCGGCTCCCACTCCAAGGTAAGACCCCGGCAACACTGGGCGATGCCTCAGAGTGGCTAGTGAAGAAACATGAAATAGCTAATTTTCTTTTCTTTTTAGTGTTCCGACGCCAATATCCCAACTCTGCTCCAGGCTGGTGTGACTCAGAGGAAATACCTGTGGCGCTGGTTCCCCTTCCTCGGAGCTGGCTCTTACTGCAAACTGATGTTGAAAGCTCGTCATATCCTTTCTTCCCCCTCCCATGCCACCAATAAAGTTTCTTTACCTCCTTCTTTCTTTCTTTTCCCCTGTCTATAATTGCCGGTCCTATGTAGTCTGGATCTTTAAATTATTACACCTAGAGAATGGTAATTTGGGGATGTGTATGAATTTTTTTTCATTCTGAGATTTGCTCTTAGGACAGACTTTCCCTTTTGTTTTATTACCTTTTAATTGTGCAGAAGTCTGGCTGGTATCTACCCAAGAAGTTGTTCTAATGCAGATGATTTAGACTTCGGAAGTTAAGTGTTCAGTTTTAGTAAAGGAAATTCACTCATTCGTTTACTCATTCATTCAACAAATATTTAAGAGTCTGTATATCAGGCTCGTGTTGAGGGCTTAGTAGGACTTCTAAGGCCGCTAAGGCAATCTTCATGGGGCTGTCTTTTTGCCAACGTTGGAAACCTTCACATTTGTAAGACAGTCCTCTGGAACCCTCTGCACCTCCATTTTTGGAGTTAAAACAGAGCACCACATGCTCAGTAGACAACTGACCTTCCACAGGCCTCCACACCTCCAGGGGGATTTTCTGGAAGAAGCACCAGAGCTCAGGATCCTCCTTGACAAGACCCCCACCTCTCTGTCCCCCCTCAACACCTACAACTTCACCACAACCATTGGTCATATGTCCTATGCCTCCATTTTTGTCAGTTATTGCAAGAAGCCCAGGTCCCCCAGTTTAACCCTCATCCACAAGAACGAATCCCCAGAATATGCTGTACATTCTGACCCTGTCTCATAAGCCTCTACACCTTCTAAAACCATTGACTCTCTGGAATTCGTGGCCAGAATGAGTCATGCCCCCTTAACCCTCAAACCTTCCCCATCGGTTGCCTTCACCCCTGGGTCTTCCCTGGGGACACTGCTCCTCCTGCAGTTGCTCTTAGATCCCCCCCATCCCTCCTGTCACTGGAACTGATTGGGGAGAGGTCCTTCCTGTTCCTTATTGTTGCTTCCTAGACATTGTCCTCTCATCTCCCTAAAAAGCTGTAGCTTTGACTCTCAATGTCATCAGACTTTATCACTTACTATCCCTCACTGTTGCCACCATCTGTGAACCCTTGGTAATTCTTACTTGTTTCTTCAATATTTGGGGTTCTCTCTCAAATGACCAATGTCCATCAATGTCTATTCCATCAACCCTCCTCCTGAGGCAAGGAAGTTAGTACAGGGAACAGAGCCCCAGACTCTATCCCTTCCTTCCCTTCCTAAGTTAGAGCACTGCGGAAGTGTGGCTAGATATCTGTCCCTGTTATCCCTCTGCCAGTTTCCTGGGGTGAGAAACAGTTAAGACAGAAAAAAACAGTCTCAGCAGATTTGGCAGCCATGCTCATCTCCGTCATAGTTTTGAAGCCTCTCCACCCTCCAGATCACCGTGACAGTTCTGAGAAAATCGAAACAAAGAGCCACCACCCAGAGAGGAGGGGCTGAGATGAGCTCCACTGACAACACCCCTCCCCCAGCATCAGAGACCCCGAACCATCCCTATTCTCTCCCCTAACCCACAACCAATAAAAACCTCCACCCAGGCACACCCCCATGACTCACTCTCTGAGTTATTCCGCCTTCCTTCTTGAGTGCATACTATCATTTCAAAAGATTTGCTGTGCTTTGCTGAATCTCTCTGTCTTGATCTTGAATTCTTTCCCTCGTGATGACAAAAATCTGGACACCATCACTGGATTGAATCCTCCCTTGGCCATCCCATGAGTCCTCTGGCATCACTCCTGTCATAATTCTAGGTGACTTTAACATCCATGTATTTGATCCTTCCACTACCCTGAGCTCCAGTTTCTTGATCTCCTCCCTTCAAATGGTTTTGTCCCTGTAGAAATGAATGAAGAGCTTGAGCTTGTTATTCCTATAGAGCAAGGGAGTTAGCCAGTGTGTCAAAGGCAGGCAGGGGAGTGAGAAGGCTTCATACAGAAAAGAAGGAGAGTCTTCAGGTATGCCCTGACTGAGATTGTTGACGTGGGGAAACTGGAGGCAGGCTAACTAGAAGCAGTCCATCACGTGTGACTGATTTGGAAAGGATACACAAAACTGGATATGTTAAAAGAAAATTTTTCATAGGCAATTTATTGATCTGGTACACTTTTATTCGGTGATTCAAGCAGCATCAAACCCAGCAGATAGAAAGGGTCCCTAAAGAGCTGCCCAAGTCAAGAGATTTGTACAGACCAAAATAAGTAGGAACAAGAAAGTTACAATGGCATTTGCTGATTGGTTAAAGCAGGGTTACTTTCCTTATATGGAGCAAAGAGATGTCTTGAGGCCTGGTCAGGTAACTTGTACTGAGCAAGCCAGTGCTGACTGGTTGACCTAGGCCTTCCTTTCTAGGAGAACCAAATGTAGAAACTTGGTAAAGTTTTGGTTTGTTGACAGGGGGCTTAGCAAGAGTGACTCCATCTTTGGCCTAATCTGGTTACTCTAACAATTACACAATACTTTTAGTGGTCCATGAAAATATTTTGTTTTAAAATTAGAAGAAAAATTAAATATGATAAAAATAATACCGTCTAGATTATATTCATCTTAATATAAGGGTGGGGCAAAAGTAGGTTTACATGTATTTTTTTTTCTTTTTTTTAATGGAGAAAGGGGCCCACATAGACAAAATTGCCCAGGGCTCACAAAAGTCACAATATGGCACAAGTCACAAGGCTTTAATACCATATATGCATGTGTGATATTGTGATTTATAATAAGAAATATATATATTTCATCTTCATCCCTCTTTCTGGCACAGTGCTCCTAAAACCTTAGAATTTCCCATGTAATTAGAGTGGTAAAAATATCTCTTGTTATGTTAATCAGGTGACTTTTGGAAAACACATAAGGAGGAGGGCTGGTTGCCAGGAGAATCAATCAAGTGATTAGAGGGTTAGGACTTTTCCATCCTCTGTCTTCCTTAAATTGATCACCAGTGATCAATGATGTAATCAACTGTATTAAAAGCCTTCATTAAAAACCCTGGAGTCTGGAGAGCTCCCAGACTGGTGGACCAGGTGCATCTATGTACTGGGTTCTAAATTCCTCAGAGAAAGAAGCCTTTGTAATAGGGACCGAGCCCTATGCATCTTTCCATGACTATTCATTTGTATCGTTTGATATCCTTTATAATAAACCAGTAATCTAGTAAGTAAACTAGCTTCCCGAGTTCTGTGAGCCACTCTAACTCATGAGAACCTCCCATTTAGAGACAGCTGGTCAGAAGCACAGGTGACAATCTTAGCTTGGGGACTGGCATCTGAAGTGGTGAGAGTCTCATGGAACTGAGCCCTTAACCTGTGGAATCTGACACCGTAGTTAGTGTCAGAATTGACTTACATTTGTGGGATACCTGGTCAGTGTCCCTGAAGAATGGAATTAATTGCTTAGGGGTGTGGAAATAAGACACACATAGGAATATAAATGACATAACACTCACAAATTTATTTATCCAACTGGAACCTCTGCCATGAATTCCAAATTTGTATATCTCTCTCCTTAACTTTGTGGACGCTCAGTTGGTTTCTCAATCTCTAAATGCACAAATCAACCTGTTGATTTGTTATGGTAGACAGTTAAATAGTTATTAACGAAAAGGGAGGGAGCAAACATCTGATTAAGCCTGATTTACCAGGACGGGGCAGTTTCGCAGTCACTCCACCGAATAGCTGGCATTGCTCCGCCAACCGGATTAACACTGAACGGTCAGGAAAGAAGCGCTTTCCAGCCACCCGTGGGAACAACCAGCACCATCCCCCCAGAATAATGGGGAGGGAGAAAGGGCAGGGGGAACATATGCAAAGTAGAAGCTGAAAGGGCAACCATGAAGGGAAGGAGGCTACCTTAGGAAAATCTAGGGAAAAGACCTAGTAGGATAAGGGCACGAACCTGGAAAACCCAGAAAAGGGATTAGATAGGGTGAGGGCACTAGCACAGCCCCGGGAAAAGCCAGGAAAGAGATTGGGTACTTTGAAAGAAAGCCTGCATTTTACTCCCAAGCCCAAGGAAATGTAGGGAGACACAAGCAAGGGCAGGGGGTGGGGGTGGGGGAGCAGCGCGGCCTTGACAGCAGATGTATGGATGGGGAAATGAAGCAGGGAAAAGTTAAGTAACTTGCCCAATGTTACACAGCCAAGAATTTTGATGCCAGCCAGAGGCAGAGGTGGAGCTGGACTACTGGAGCCTTGGGTAGCGTGGGAGTGGGGGCTGGGGGGTGCATATGGGGTGGTGGTGATGGCACTGCACCTCTGGGCCCTGACCCTCCTGGGTCTGGTGGGCACAAGTGCAGCTCGCGCCCTGAAGCTAGATAGACTTCTTCCAGAGGAAGACTGGGTCTTGGATAAGACACTGGGCATGGTTTATCTGGGGGCAGACTGGCATGGAACAGCTTCTGCTGCTGGACCTGCTGGAAAGCACCTCGCCGAGTGCCGCAGCCTTTTCAAGGGCATCTGTGCCCTGCGTGCCCTTTCTTCTCTCAGCTCGCACGTTTGTACTCTAATAAATCTTGCCGCTCTCACTCAAACCTTCTTTTACGAGTGTCCTTGAAATGCCTTTCCCAAAGCCCCACAAGAGCCTGTTTTCTCCGGTAACAGACTGATTTGAGTGAATACAAATTTGGGGACCTGAAATTTATACTATTTGGGGGATCTCTCTTTTTTCAAAAACTCCATTAAAATTAGGCATAAGGTAAATATTTATTTAGAATGTTAAAAGATAAACTGAGGCAAATTAAAAATTTTAAGAGTTTATTTGAGCAAAAATCACTTGGAACTGGTCATTGCCAAACAAAGTGGTTAGAAACATTCCACAGAGAGGAGCTAGAGGAAAATCTTATAGAGAGAAAAGGTGCAAGCAAAGAAAGGGAATGATTTGATTGGATGATTGCCTATAATTTAAAGCCAAGTTGACTGAGATTGGCTGTTCTTAAATTTCAACCCTGAGGCACTTACTTTAATCTTGGCTTGTTTACTTAGGATGTCATGGCATTAGAGCCACCTCAGTCTACTGACTTTGTTGTTTAATTAATTTAAGAACAATAAGAAAATTACAGCTAGATCCAAAGTTTTAAAAGTGCCCCCCCCAAAAAAACTACCACTAACATTACAAAATCCATTAATAAATATAATACCTGACATACCCTTTTCCTATCATTTTTGGGGGGTGTATATACTCTTTGATCAACTCTTTGCTTTCTATACCAAGAATAAAAAGAAAACAATTAGGTCTTTCCTCTAGCACTGTTGATGAAAAGTAGATTTTTTTAATAGTCATATTTTAGAAAAGTTGCTTTCAACTTCACAAACTGTTCTTCGTAATGTCACCTAAATTTTCAGGATTGTTTTCAAATTTGTGAACCCCTTTTTTGTTTCATACGTAAGCTGTGAAATTTCAGAACATTTTAAGCTTTTCTGTTCAGTGATTGAACACAAAAACTTTTAGAACCGACAACACTCTTTAACCAGTTTTTGTTGATAACTTTTTAAAAGTATATTTTGTTGATTATTCTATGACAGCTGTCCCAATTTTTTTCTTCCCTTTATCCCCCTCTGTCCCGCATCCCCACCCTCTGCATTCCCCCCACACTTAGTTCATGTCCATGAACTTGTCCATGGGTTGTACATATAAGGTCTCTGACTTCTCCATTTCCTGTACTATTCTTAACCTCCCCCTGTCTATTGTGTCAGCATATTTTAAGTTTCATATTATCTTCATTAATGTCCACTTTTTTCAAATTAAGAACATGTTTATTAAATAACTTCTGTTTGTTAGATTATCAAATTTACTGAATTATCAAGTTAATAGCTTCTATTTTAAATTCATCTCTCTCAATGAATTGCTGCACTTAATATAATCTGAAAAATGTGTTACAATTTACTTCTCAGTATCAAAATAATTTCTATTGATTTTATTGTTCATGTTCCATTGAATTTTATCTAAATCTTCTCTCAGTTCTTTAAGAATACATTTAAATATAACAAATGGCACCCTTCCGAAACATTTGAAACCATAGTCTATAATTTCTTACCCACTTTATTTAAACTCCAAAACATCTTTCAAAATTGCAAGTACAGTAACATATTCATGTATTACCAAATATACTTTTTCATCAAGAAAGAAGAAAATATCTATTGTGTAATTATAGTTATATCTTGACTTGGCATTGGTGAACACTGAATCCTCTGCTTACAATTGTGTGTATCTGATGACTGCAACTTTCCATAGACTAGCTCTCACTCCATATGTTTCTGCTCTTGATCCTTATGTCTATTTCCAACAAAGTAATTCTGTTTAAAAGCAGTCAGATCATGTCTATCCTTTGTTCGAAATCATCCCATAGATTCTTACCCCACTGTCAATAAAGCCAATGGTTTATAAGGTACACAGTCTGGACCAACTACTTCTCTAACCTCATCTCTCTTGTTCTCCCTTTTCACTTTGCTCTAGCTATCCAGACTCTTTGCTTTTCCTTGAATTCCCCCAAGATTCTCTGCCTCAGCATCACTGTACATATTATTCTCTTTTCCTAAAATGTTATTCTATCAGATATACCCATGGCTCACTCCCTCACCTCCTTTAGATCTTTACTCAAACATCACCTCAATGAGACCATCCTCGATTAGTCTATTTACAATTGTCCCCCAATGCTTCCTACGGCTTGTCTTTACTTTCCTCTAGCACTTATCATCAAAGGTACTATATAGATGCTCCTTGACTAAAAATTGGGTTACGTCTATGAAAACCCATCATAAATTGAAAATATTGCAAGTCAAAAATACATTTAATATACCTAAGCAGTTGAGCCTGGCCTACCTTACATGTGCTTAGAGCACTTATATTATTAGCCTACAGTTGGGCAAAATCATCTCACGCAATGAATATCCTTCGGAGTGTTGGCCGTTTTCCCTCATGACTGTGTAGTTAGCTGCCCGGCATTGAAGAGAGTATCCTACCACATATCACTAGCCTGGGAAAATATCGAAACTCAAAGTACAGTTTCCACTGGATGTGTATTGCTTTCCCACCATCACAAAGTCAAAGAATTATAAGTTGGGGACCATCTATCTATTCCTAAGGTCTACATAGGAGTTCAGTACAAATTAGCTGAATGAAAGTCCTAAAGTCAGGGGCTTTTTGTTTGTTTGTTTGTTTAAGTATAACTTTGGATGGAACCATTCCAGAATATCACTGTTTATTCTAGGGGAATGTGTGCTTTGCCAACTGTTTGCTCATTTCTTTTCCTGATCAACAAATCAACCATATTTGGGGCTTAATGCATACCTAACACTGTGCTAGGTACTGCATACACATTGGTAAGGGAACAAGATGGTCCCCACCCTCCTAACGTTCATGGTTTCTCAAAAGAGAGAAAGGCTATGAAGACCAGTTGATTGGAGTCTCAGTATATGACTACCTGAACGTGGATTTACTTATATCTGGCCAAGCTGGACCCCTGGAAATTTACTTTTGGTATATTCTACAGAGGCGCTAGTCCCAGGCACACAATTAAATAAAACAGCAACATCATATGCAATGGTTTTCAAGTCAGGAAGACCATAAAAGAAAAATTTAAGAAACAATAAATGTCTGCTTAAGTTTCTTTTTAATCTCATGTGCTATGTTAATAACTGTCATTATTAGATTTGATGGAATATAGAGATATAGATGTCATTATTGAGAATTGATAACATTTATATTACTAAAGAAAGGAGGGAGAGTGGAACTACCAAGTTGGGGTTTTGGACAGCTTTCAAGCAATAAGATTTAGAATCTATCAAAACAAATATTCAGAGAACATGTACAGCCACTCCCCAACTCAAGCTGCCACAGATTTTCCACAGCCTTTCTCATCCTGCTCTCAGATGGCCATGAGATTTTTTTTTGAATATGTGCATCCTATCTACTTTAATACAGAATATTTTGCAAGCTTTAATCATTCCAGCTAGAGCGTGGGCAAAGGTGGGGGTGGTGTGAGGAAAGAGCTTCTTCCTCACCACACAGATATTTGAGATTAGTAGCAATTCAAGCCAAAATTGTCTCTATTTCCTCAGAACTCCATAAAAACACAACTCAGAGGAAAAGCTCATCACAGTGTCCAGCATGGCGGGTTCCCCAAAACATACTATTGAATAAATTAACATTTTCAAAAATGTTTTAGGAGATTTGCAAGCAGGGTCACACCCTTTCAGGTTAGTAAACACAACTGAGAACGGTATGTTATTCCTAATCAACTTAATTATCCTTGCTTTGGTTTGGCTCATTTGCTTGTAAATGTAACCCAGATGGCCTCAAATCCACTAACCTTCTGGATTTGCTCTTTTCTTTTACTTAAAAAAAAAAAGTGTGTGTATGCACACAAGAAATAAACATACTTTCAGAAAAGTAAACAAAATAGGGGTATATGACTGAATAATTTATCACAAAGTAAGCAATTTGTAACCAGCATCCAGGTCAAGAAATAGAATACTGTCATGAAAAATACAGTTAAAACACACATAAAGAGAAAAGGGCTCCTATTCAGAATATACACCGGCTTTCTCAAGTATTCAATATTTGCATGACATATATCTTTTCAATCCTTTCTTTTTTTCTATGTCTTTATATTTTATGTGCATCTCATCTAAAACATGAATTAAGTTTTTAATCAAGCCTAGTAATCTTTGTGTTTAGTCTATTTGTTTTGATTACAAGTACCTGTGTTGGGGGGTTTTAATTTACTGTTTTAATATTTGTTTTCTCTTAGTCCTACATATTCCACTTTTTTTTTCTCTTTTCCTACTTTCTCTTGAAATTTTTTTAATTGCTCAATTTTTCTTTTTCTATTACCTGGGAACCCAAATGCTGCTTTGTAATTCCTTTAATGGTTATCCTAAAGATTATAATATTGTTTATCAATTTATGGAATCCAATATTAATTGGTATTTTTATCTTGTTCTCAGATAATGTAAAGGATCTTACAACATTTTGACTCTATTGCCTTCTTCTGATTTATGTGTGCTTTGTAATATAATTTATATATTTAAACAGTGCTATACAGTAAATATTTTAAAGTTTTATACAGTAAATATTATTTATATTTACTGAACTTTATTGCTCTTTATTCCTTCCTATGTTACCAACTGTACTTGTAATTTAGTATTTCCTCCATTTCAGGTTTACTAGTTATGAATTTCCTCCACTTAGATTAGTTCATAAATGTCTTTATTTAATATTTACCCTTGAAGGATGTTTTTGATAGGTGTAGAATTCTAAGGCTCAGTTATTTTCTTTTATCACTTTGAAGTTCTTGTTCCACAGTCTAATTATTGTGTCCTTGAAGGTAATATATCTTTCTTCTGTTGCTGATTTTAAGATTATTTCCTTGCCTTTAGTTTTTAGCATCTTCATTATGGTGTGCTTAGATGTGGAACTGATCCTGCAAGAAGTTTGTAGGGAATCTTAAAACACTGGATTCATCTCTCATCGGTTTTGAAAATTCTCAGCCACTGTCTCTGCAGATACTGCTTCTTCCCTCTGTCTCTGTTTTTGTCTTTCTCTCCCTCCCTCCCCCAGCCGTCCTCTGTCTACTGAAATATCAGTAAAATGAGTATTAGAACTATGTAGACTATTCTTATACCCTTTTGTCTCTTATCTTCTAGTCTGTGTTTTCCCCACTTCTGCCTGCCTGTGTTTCAGTCTAGATGCTTTCTTTCAATGAATCTTCTAATGTATTAATTCTCTCATTAGTTGTTAAACTCATTCACTGCACCTTTAGTTTACTTTTGATATGTAGGTATTCAATTGTTTTTTAATAATAACTTTCAGTTCTCTGCTAAAATTCTAGACACTGTAATTTATCCCCTAGGATACAGTCATGACCATCATTTAAAGTCTGTATCTGATCATTCTAATAATGAAGCCCTATTGGTTCTGCCTCTGATGGTTTTCATTCTTACTGCCATTAACACCTTGCGTTCCTGGCTAGTTTTGATCCAGTCCAGGATGCTGTCTTTACTAAATTGCACATGGAAATAACTTATGACATACATGACCATATCTTATTCCTGAGAGGGCTGACATTTGTTACTGCCAGCTGCTTGGCATTGAGCGTTCACTTTAATTTTGAAGGCTTGTAATAAAGCAAAGCTGAGTAATAGTCCCTGTGATAGCTTTTCAAACTCCATTTCACACTTACTCCTAAAGTACAAAGTGTGGAAACCTAACCCTAAGGCACGTAGGGCTCACTAAGCTTCCCTCATGCTCACATCCAGCGAGTGAGCTGCTTATTAAGATATTGTTGCTCAGCTTCCAACCCACCTTTTTGAACTCTGTTTTCTGATGCTGGGGTTAGAATTCTGCAAACCACATTGCAAACTGAATAAAACTGTATTCTGTGCTTTTGACCTTAGTGTTTTTGCTTGTTAAAATAGCCTACATCTGGTGTAATCATTGTGTTAATAAGTGAATAGATGTGTATATTTAATATCCTTTCTTGACAAAATAAAAATGGGCAACCCTATGTTTCTCTCTGTTGGGTTTTTTTTTCATTGTATTGGATCAAAAATGTAGTAGACATTGTGAGTCTGGATTTCTGTTGGGTGTTTGGCAGGCTTTCCATGACACACTCATGGCCAAAATGGATATGGGAATTGGATGCAGAGCCTGCGGAGGCAGGGTGTCCTGATGGCAATGTTTTATAACATGTCACCCTGACAACGACGCCTCACACATTCTGTGCTGCTTGTATTACACTCCAAGTCCCTCCTCATGTGGTTCCCAATCTCCCAAACTCTGCCTTACATCCCAATTCTCCTTCTGACCCATCGCTTCATTTCCTACTTACAATCCTGCACCTGTTTTTCCCTTGGTGTTTGCATTTGAAAATTTGAACATGAATGAGCTATGTTTTCAATTTAAAAGATTAGAACAAAACAAAATACACTAAAAGAAATATGAGGGTATTAATAAAGATAAAATGCTGAAAATAATGAATCGCAAAGCAAAATGCCAGCAAAATGATAGATAAGCCCAATACTCTATCAAATTTGATTATGAAAAAATGCAAGGAAAATATATATAGTAGGAATCAGAGAGAAGATAAAACCATAGTTGTGAAAAAATAGTCAAAATAATTATGAAACATCTTGTCAAATGTTATCAATAAATTTTCAAATCTAGATGAAATAGATGATTTTTCTAGCACAACATAAATTACCAAAATTGGTTTAAGAAAAAGTAGACTATCTGAATACATTAACCACCACACAATACACTACCAAGGTTTTTTATAGATCCACCACTTTAAAAAGTAAAAATACAAAGGAGCATTAGACCCTGGTTTTAAAGGGAAGATCTAACTAAGCTGTCCATCAAGGAACATATAATCCTACCTAAACTATTCAAACTATTTCAGAATATATAAGTGGAAAGTTTCCCAAGTCGTTTCATAAATCTAGTATAAGCTTAATAACAAAACCTAACAAACAGCATCCAAAAGAAAATAAGCCATTCTTCTGAATGTCTGTACAAAAATTCTAAAGTAAATAATTGCAGCTCGCATGTTAAAAGAATAGTACGCACGATCAGTGAGAATTTATACCTCAGCGAAGCACTGTGAGCATCAGAATATAGTTAGTAATATTTCATATCTATGTACACACTCCTCTGCTGGCTACGCTTTTTCCCAAGTTGAAATGTTTGTAGAACCAAGGAGACATGTATATTTGGAGCCTCTGCCAAATGTCCTCGGAACAGCCTACCTGGCCTGCACCAGCCTGTTCCCCAGCCCAGTCTCCCAGGGGCAGGCTGTGTTGTTAGAGGGCCTATGCCTAGGCCCACGGTGTGGCCGAGAACGGCTTTTTGCCAGGGCTTTAAATGATGCTTGAGCGCATGAGCTACAGTGTGCACCAGTCAGGCAGAAGATAAGGGGAGCGGGCCATGGGCCAGGGACTAGCCATCCCCATACTGCCATTTCTGGTACAGGACTCTGAGGGATACGAAAGTTCTAAATCTGAGCCTGGCCTCCCAGGCCATTATGGAGATAAAATCGTCAAGGTAAGAGGATAGGACATTGTTTTTAAAACAGATTATTAGCTTGATTTATAGCTTTTAAATACTTAGTCATATGGCAAGTACACCTTTATTTTTACTCTTGCCTCAGGCCCCAAAAAGCTAAGAGTAAGCCAGCCTACCTCTTCCATATTTGGCACAAGTGTATAAAACAATATCAGACTAATAAATACAGCATGACTAAATATTAGTGGGTTATAGCATGTGTGTGTATATATACCTGTGTGCATACATACATACATATTTATATACATGTGCATATACATCTGTCTGTTGAGAGACAGAGAGAATGTGTACGTATACCTGTGTGTGCACAGACACACAAATATTTACACATGGCACACACATACGTCAGCATAAGCATGGGAAAAGTTGAAACATCCCGTTCCAGGCAAGACAGAAAACTCAAAAGTGCTGCCGCACCCCTTTCTCCCTACCAAACTGGAAATGCCAGAAAAGATACAAGGAGACTGATCACATACAGAGCCTGTCCCCCAAATCTCATTCTTGGCAGATTGGAAGTAGTCGAGTTTTGACATGGGGGGAATGACATCCTGAAGTTAGTGGAGTCCCAAAGCATGGATGAATGCCGGGGGCCGGTATAACGGTGCTGCACGCTAGTAGAAGTTCTTCATTGCACATCCGAGTCCGCAGTGCCCTGGGCAACCCTCACAGAAAACTGAGGCTGGTCGGGTTCTGGCCCACAGCTGCAGTTTTGCTGCCTCTCCTCCAGCACATATGCACTCTCTGGATAGGTGTGGCACCCAGAAGGCCTAAACTTTTTGCATAGGGATCGTGTCAGGACAGCTCCATGAGTACACTTACCAGGCTGACGCCTTAATGAATGTTCACTGTCATTATGCCAAGGGAAGAAAAGTAAGGGCAGCCACTGGAAGGGAGGGACATAGGCCAGGTGGCGCTTCAGCCCAAAAGATCAGGGAAGCCTTTTGGAATACGTACAGGCCAGGTGGCTAGGCCTTGCACATCCAGTCACCTGTCACAGAGAGTGGCTCCTATCACTCAGTTCACATTGTATAACAAATTATTCGACCCTATCAGGGGCTTGAAACAATTATTTATTTTGGATCATAGAGCTGGAGGTTGACTAGGCTTCTGCGGATCAAGGCTAAACTCTCCTCCTTGTGTTTTTCACCGGCCCCCTGAGCCAACAGTCGATCGCTGGCATGTTCTTTTCACAGGAACGATAAGCTCTCCAGAAAGCAGTTGGGGATAAACAGGCCTCTTGTGCCTACCACCTTGAAAATAGCATGCCAGAATTTCCACCTCATTCTAGAGGCCACAGCAAGCCACACAGTCCACTTGCAAGTTGAATAGTGGGAAAATATATCTTATCTCTTTTGCAGGAGAAATGGCAGAGTCACATGGCGAGACCAAAATATAATTGGTAATAAACATCAAAAGACTGGAATCTTACAGAGTATGGTCTCTGACCAGAACAAAAAAACTGAATGGAAATCAATAATAATAAAATATCCAGAAAATTTCTCCAAATATTTGGAAATTAAATAGCACACTTCTGAATAATCCACGGGTTACAGGAGAAATCATAAGAGGAATTGGGAAATGTTTCAAATAAATGATAATGAAAATACAACTCATTAAAATGTATGGAATGAAGCAAAAATGATGCTTAGAGTAAAATTATAGCTTTACTAACTAATGTAAGGAGAAAAAAGGCTTAAAATCAAAGATCAGAATTTTCACCTAAGAAACTAGGGGGAGAAAACAAATAAGCTCAAGGAAGGAAAAAGGAAAGATATAATAAAGATAAAAACAGAAAAAAATGACATAGAAAACATACAAACACCAGGAAAAATTTAAAAAGCCAAATGTTGATTCTTTCAAATATTATCAAAATTGATATATTTATGGTAAAAGGGAAAGAGAAAGAATTCAAATTGGCAATATGAAAAATGAAATGGGGATATCAGTAGAGATGCTACAAACACTTAAAATGTAATAAGGAAATATTATGAACACATTTATGAAAATAAATTTAGTAGCCTAGATGACATGAACAAATTAGTTACAAAACAAAACATACTAAAAATGATTCAAGAAGAAATAAAAAAATTTGGCCACATATCTTTTAAAGAAATAGAATTTGTAATTTTAAATCTCCTAACAAAGAGAATTCTAAGCCCAGGGGTCTCACTAGGGAATTCTATCAAACATCTAAGGATGATGTGTGTAATATCATTCTTACACAAATTCTTCCAGAAAATAGAAGAGAACACTTCTCAACTCATTTTATGAGGACAGCATTATTCTGATAACAAAACCAACAAAGACATTGTAAGAAAAGAATATAACAATATAACCCATAAACACAGGCATACAAACTCTTCAACTAAATATTCGCAAATTACATTCAGGAATATTTAAAAGGATAATACATTGTGACTAAGTGGAGCTTATCCCAGGAATTCAAGGTAATTCAACATTTGAAAATCAATTAATATAATCCACCACATTAACCAAGGATATGGAAGAAATTAAGATGATCTTAATGGGTGCAGAAAAACATTGAAAAAACCCAGCACTTTGGTAGATCATCCATTTGATGTAATGTGATGAGAATAGCACTTGATCTGTATGATCTTCCTCTCCAAAACCCATAACCCTAACATCAGTCACGTTCAATAGAGGTACTTCCACAAACTATCTGACCACTTCTCCTCAAAACTGCCAAAGTCATAAAAAACAGGGTAAGTTGCAGAAACTCTCCCAGCCGAGAGAAACCTGAGGGGATGTGATGACTGGTTGTGCAGCAAACCCTGGGTAGGACGCTGGAGCAGTAAAAACACACCAGGCAAACATGAAGGAAGTCGGAAGAAAGGAGAGACTTCAGCTGGTAATAATGTGTCAGTGTTGGTTCATTAACTCTGACAAATGAATGGTACTAATATAAGATGTTAATAACAGGGGAAACTGAATGTGTGATATATAGGAACTCTGTATTATCTGTGTAATTTTTCTGTATATCTAAAACTCTTCTCAAATAAAAAGTTTATTTTAAAAAAAGCTGTACCTGAATATTCATCTCGGCTTTACTTAGAATAGCAAAAACTGGAAACAACCCAAAGGTCCATCAACAAATGAACAGATAAACAAATTATGGCATATACGTATGACAGCATGATATTCAGTAATAAAACTGACCGTACTACTGACACAGAAAACATGGAGAATAGAAAGTGACATTTGAAAAAGGTACTTCAGAAGTCTCCAGAACCTTCTCATAAGAGAGAACACACTGAATGTCAAGAAGGGCCATTATCTCAGTTACTCTTTCCCTCTCCCATCCTCAGATGTCAATCCATGGACTGGGAGGCTACAAAATAAGGTCCCTTCCTGGACCTCCCACCCACCACCACCACCAGCAATGACCTGTTTCTTCCTAAGTTGCTTTCTCAGTGCTTGAGCCCAGGCACTTCTAGCTCCCCGTGTGGAACGGGAGCAAACTTACTCTGTAAGATATTTCCAAACTTACTACTGAAATGCAAACTCAGCTTTAAAACGCTAAAGCCAAAAACAAAACAGATTTATTTTTATTCTTTTTGCATTTCTGCTGCAACGACCCAGCTGTGAGGGCTGAGAATGTTGAGGTCTAATTTGAGGTAAGTTAGGAAATAAAAGGGGATGAGACTTCCCGGGGGGAGACGTGTTAGTTGTTATTTTAAAATATTAACCCACCCCACTTCTTGGAATAAAATGTTGCTTTAACAGGGGTTTACAAAATAAATATTCTATGTTAGAAAGGAAATATCTTTCTACATGCTTTCCATTTTATGGCCAGACGTCAGTGGGAGATCCATGGTTAGCACTCTGTGGGTCCCTGGACGATGTTGTCAGCACTTTCCATTAGCTACATTTGCTTCTCTTTCCCCCAAGAAGTGCTACGGCTCTGGAAACATCTCAATAGGCAGCCTCATGGTAATAGAAAGAGACAACAATGAGGTGTTGTTAATTGCTTCCTGTAAACACACCCCTGACCCCGAATATGTCGGACTTCTTAGGTGTTCTAAGCTGTAAGCCCCTGATGGGAAAGAAGGGTGATGATATTTCAAATAGTTCTCATTAAAAATATGGAAATTATTCTAGAACCAAAACAATCCAACACCTGAAGCTAATTTTTCTTGACATTCATGGGCTTTAATGACAGCTTCATTAATTGAATGGAGTCCCATGGGGACAAAATCATGTTTTCCTTAATGACCTGCCAGATGATGGATTTGGGGGGTTACGTGCTTTACTCTGAAAAACTTCAGAGGAAGGAGGGTCAGTTCACAACTGAGGTTGACCAAGAGGCCTCCGGGGGTCTTGATGGTGAGCCAACGTGAAAACAATGAGGTGAGCTTGGCAGGATGGTGAAGCCGAATGACATCACCGTTAGGAGCCTTGCTTCCCAAAGAGGTTCATGCGCCAGTAGCATTAGCATCACTGGGAAGCTTATTAGAAACGCAGCATCTCAGGCCCCGCCCAGTTTTACTGAATAGGGATCAGCATTTAACAGGATTCCTGGGTGCTCCTCAGGCACATTGGAGTTTGAGAAGTACTGGTTGGGAGCACAAGATTTGGAGTCCAATGAACTTAGGTGAGGATTCCAACTCCACTTACTGCTGGCTGTGAATAGGGCATATTATTTAGCCTGTCTCGGCCCCAATTTTTCATCTGTAAAATAGGTGCAATGGTATCTACCTCATGAAATTGTGAGGATTAAACAAAATAAGCAATTAGCGTACAAGGTCTGTCCAGAAAAAGTGCAGCGGTTGTTAATATGATGAGAATAGTTTGCACCACATTAATGTAACCTGGCAGCCAACGCTGAAAGAGCAGAGTAGACCAGAATGCGCATGTGTGAACAATGACAACTTCACTGTCCTAGTCAGGGAGGGTGGCAGATGCCCTCGAGTGAGCATGTGTACTGTGTGGCCATCGCGTTCAAAATGACTGAGCAAGTAGAGCAAGGAATCTGCATCAAAATTTGCGTTAGGCTTGAACATTCCTCCATGGAAACTATTCGGATGAGTCTGTAGTCCGCAGCTATGGGCAACTGGTGATTGGCAGCTTCATCACAACAATGTGCCCACTCATGCATCATGTCTCATGCAGAGTTTTTTGGCGAAACATCAAATCACCCAGGTGTCTCAGCCCCACTACAGCCCAGGCTTCTGGCTTTTCCCCAAACTAAAATCGCCTTTGAAAGGGAAGAGATTTCAGAGTATATAATTTCTAGGTATGTAATATATGTTGAAAAATGATAGATAATAGTACTATTGTGATTGCTCCAGTCCATTCCATTTTGGAGAGGAAATATTTTGGAATCAGCACTGAGTTCAAATCCAAGTTTTACAACTTAACCTGGGTCATGTTACCTAACTTTCTGAGCCTCAAATTGTCTGTAAAATGGGTATAATTTAAATGTCAGCTAGAGCCTCCCAAGTCTTAAGATATGGACCAACCTACACAGCCTAAAGAAGTCATAAAACTTCCTGAGATTTCTGCTACCAAAGGGCTTCCCCTCTCTTGCACTTGTGCTGCATCTACAGATGCTGTCTTTCTTCCTCTCTAAGTCCCTCCTGGAGCAGAGTGCAAACCCTTCAACAGTCTCCACAAGAAATACACTTATTCCATATGTTTCGTGAGTTGGGTGGAATTTTCTAAAGATTGGGGGTGTGGGTCACAGGGAAGAATCATACCATATATAGCACAGCCTTATGGTTTTGCCTTTCTTCCCTCTTCTCTTCCCTCATCACTGCCCCCCTCAGGAATAAAAAAAAAAGCGCCCCCTTGTCACCCAGAAGAAAGCTTAGCTTCAGCAGGTGTAGCGGAACAGCAGTGAACATGAGGTGAGGAGATCCCAGTACTACGGGTTCTATTTTCTATCTCTGGGCCTCTATTCCTCATCCATAAAACAAGTCAAGAATTCCTCAATCACAGGGGTAGCACGAGAGCTGAAGGAGAGCTCATATTTGAAAACACAGAGGAACCATTGGGTCGGGGCTCCAGTTTTCCCCTCCTGCCCACTCTACTTTCTGATGCTGGGGCCGAGACTCTGCAAACAGCAATTTTCCTTTGCCAGCTGGCTCCTTGTTCGGCTTTGCCTATCAGGGATGCCACAGGGAACTTGAAGGTCGGAGGAGGGGAGAGAGGCTTTCTCCTTCGTTTGCTTTCTGTTCTATCAGGGTTGCACCGGCAACATTCTTCACCTCGGCAGCCGCTGCTGGTTCTAGCAATGCAGGTGGTTCTAGTTTGCTGTCCTTCCTCAGTCCTAGAACCAATCTCACCGAGCCCTCCAGGCGCACAGCGCCAGCCTCTGGCACCTCCTCCCGGGAGCTCAGAGTCTCTGCTCCCAGGAGCCTCATCTCCAGGCTCCGGGTCCCCAGCACAGGTTCCGTTTGAGCAGTTCCTCCTCCTTACGGGGCTGAGCCCCAGCTGTACAGCCCCACCCCACCTTGCTTCTGAAGTTTAGTAATCCTGACATCTTCCCTCTGTTCCCCCATCCCTAGGAAAAGCAGCTGCTTCCTGCAGCTAATACCATTATGATACCTTGACACCCTTTTTTGCCTGTTCAGTTCTATTTGGGAAACAGTTCCCTTGACATTAAATCCTCTCTGCTGAAGAAATAGCATGGTTTCTGGCTCCTGACAGAACACTGTCTGATAGGAAAAGTATGTAAAAGATACTAGTTTCCTTCCAAAACAAAATAAAAATCTACTTTCTAAATAACAAGTTTTGCCACCAATAAGGAAATTCAAAAGAACATGCCAATGGCTTTGAAAACAATTTCCAAAGAAAAATTTCCAAACTATTTTGGGCCCTGAGAGCCTTGTTGAAACAGAACAGCAATCCTAAGCATTTGGAACAAAGAATCAAAACATGTTTCTAGGGAAAGAAATGCAGTCAGACATAACTTGGGGCAGAACCGATGCCCAGTGTAGAGAGGTGCCGCCTGTGTGGGCTCCCATGTAGTCAAGGAAAGGAGGGAGGGGACAGGAGACAGGGAAGCACCCCCATGAACCAGGTGCAGGATGTCACATGTCCAGAGGTCAAGGGAGTCTCGAACCACAGTTGAAATTAGTGGGGTTTTAAAGAACTTGGAAAGAACAATTTGGTTAATGGTGCTTAAAAAGTCTGAGTTTAGTTCTTTAAAAAAATCTGAGTTGATCACGCTTTAATAAGAAGTTGTACTTTGAAGGTGTTGGTCATGACTTAAATATAAATTGAAATGGAACTGAAAATAGTATTTCATTTGATTAGTAAAGATAAACTGAAAGTCTTAGCCCTCAGTGTGGGCGATGTTGCTCCCAAATAGGCACCTCCGTATAGTTGCTCCAATGTATAGGAAGCAGGACAATAAATAGTAGCTCGGGAGAGTCACAGTGATATTCATGTCCTTTGACCCAGTCATTCCATTACTGAAAATTAATCCTAAGGAAGTAAATCAAAAGGATTTCAAAAAATCTCTCTCTGTGAAAACATTCATTGAAGTGTTACATACAAGAGTGAAAATAACATCATATAAAAGGAGAATAATTAAAATGTATTTATATCCACTTGTCGAAATATTGGTATAACAATTGTGAAGCTCATGTTAAAAAAAAAAACCATGAAAGATTTTTGTAGTGTGAAACTAATTGGGGTAAAATCAGAATGCATAATGTGGAGGAGACTGTAGAAAAGAGTAGAAGGGGGACGTTCAGTAATGTTACTTTTGTTACCAAAGGGATGAGCACAGAGAGCTCTCTGGGAGCCTCACACCAGCACAGTGTCAACGGGAGACAGTTGGGGCAAGTCGGACAGCATCAAGAAGCGATACGTGAGCCTTCACCACCCTGTGGACTCTGGACTGGAATAGAAATCTTGATCCTAAAATGAAGAACCATCTTAATAATCCTCAGGATTGCCTGTGTGTTTCACTAAAGATTAGATCATTTTGTTACAGTCTGCAATCCCTCCTTTCTATAAAAAAGCAACAGAGTTTTAAGATCAGCTGGGAGGATGGTTTTGCTCCAGAAGGAGGAGGAAGGAGAGAGAATGAAGGGCAGAATCTGAGCCAGACAGAGAAGGCCTCTGTGGAAGATCTGGTAGATCTGAAGCATGGAAAGAAGAGACAGACCACTGAGTTCAACAAACAGCTGGTCAGCGAGAAAACACTGTAACAGTGGCCAGCCAATTCATTCAAGAAACGACTGGCTGCAGGTGGTGAATTAAGTGCCAAGGCTGGCCTCTGACCAAAGGGATTTTGCCAGGGCTTGGTGCTTGACCTTCCAGTGGCCTTGGCTTGCTGTAAAAAGGCTTGGAGGACTGACTTCCTGGGAGACTTAGAGACCCCCAGAGTTGTAAAATTTATGTGGAGCTGCGCTGCTGTACAAGGTACAGAAGGAGTTATTGCAGGTAGAGGAAGGGATGAAGTGATGGTTTCCAAGTGTAGAGAGAAAGTACTTTTCCTGCGGATAGTTGCTATTACTGCAGAAAATCTACAAAAGTCAGTTTGTTCATTGAGATTATCCATCAGCCTTTATAGAGGGAGAATAACCAGGTTGGAAGTCCCTGTAGGAATAGGCTGGCTTTCTTGATTGCTGAGGGATTAAGAAAATGAAGAGACCCCAATGAGTAAGGGACCTGCCACAGAAAACACCCATTTGTTCAGCAAGTGTTTGCTAAACCCCTGTTCTACCTGAGGCCCGCATCCCATTAGGGGAGACAAAAATGGAGACAATTCCAATAGAAGGTAACTGCTTTTTATAATCAAATTGTCGAGGCTTCAGAAAGAAAAGAAAGGCTGATTTTTTTTTGCAAGGATTCCTGGGAAAGATTCCTAGAAAAGGTGCCATCTGAGCTGAATTTCAAAATAAGAATAGACATTTTCTCAATCAGTGTATTGAAGTTCTGTGTAGCTGAAATGTTCAGTATGAGGAGAGTAGGGAAGAAGATGATGTCAGAGGTGTGGTGCTGGCCAAGGTCACGAAGGCTCTCAAATGCAGAGTGAAGGATTTAGACTTTATCTAGACATTGAGAAACACTGATTAGTTTTAACACAGTAAAGAGGTGATTAGACTTGTATTTTCGAAAAAGGGCTCTGTTATCTGTTTGTAGGATGGAATAGAGTGAGGCAAAGCTAGAGGCAGGAAAAGGAACTAGGGGACTCCTTGGATAGTCAAGGTGAGGGATAGGTAGGGCACACCTGAATTAGACAACGCCATGGCAAGGGAACACTCGCCTCCCGACCTCCCCCCCGACGCAGACGATCCCAGCTCACCCCAGGACCAGACACCTGCCTGCCTGCTCCAGGCTTGCTGCCAGTGGCCTGGTCCTGGCTCAGGAGGTAGATGCTGACACATGGAGGCGTCATGAGATGAGACCAAGAGAGGCAGGCCTGGGAATGAGAGGAGAGGAATTCGAATCCCAGTGCCACCATGTTATAGCCTGAATTGTGTCCCCTTCAAATTCATATGTTGAAACCCTAATTGCCAGTGTGACTCTATTTGGAGATAGGACCTGTAAGGGAGTAATTAAAGTTAAATGAAGTGCTTTGAAAAGGAAGGGGGCATTGGAGGGATAATTGTGTTTATTCAATAGAGAAATTACACAGGGAGAGAAAAGGAAAGGGGACATAAAAAAAGTTAAATGAGGTCATAAGGGTGAGGCCCTAGTCAGATAGGATTAGTGACCTTTTAAGAAGAGAAAGAGTCACCAGAAATCTTTTTCCTTCCCCACAAGTGCATAAAAAAAAGGCCATGTAAGGACACAGTGAGAAGGTGGCCATCTGCCGGCCAGGAAGAGTAGTCCCACCAGATACCAGCCTGAAGAACAGTGAGAAAATAAGTTCCATTGTATAATCCACTATAGGGTGGCAGAATATGTCACCCCAAAGTATAATGCCACTTTGGCATAAGGATGATTTTGAGCTAAAGGCAATTAAGAAGAAGCAGGTACAAGAAAAGACTTATATGCTACCCCTATTTGCCTAAAAAACAGGACATAAATTTTTTCCCCTCTCTACCAGGAAGAACAAAAGTTAATCACTAGAGGCAACTTTAGACTTTTATCAGCCTGGAAATGGCACCAGAGGAATTGACATAACAAACTTGGCTAGCTAGCCTTTGTCTGCCGTTAGCTTCCCAAACACTTGCCTTCCTATTGCTGCCCCTAGAGACTCAAGTTTTTTTTTTTCCCTTTGCCTTGCCATTTCTCTAAAAATGTGTTGTTTTTCCTTTGCTAAAATGCTATGGAAGCTCAAGTTCTAACCAACACTTTGAGTTACTCATTTCTGAGTGTTCCCATGTGTAAGTGCAGCGCACGTGATAATAAACTTCTCTTTTTCTCTTGTTAACCTGTCTTTTGTCAGTCCAATCATAGCCCCCAGGGTAGAGAACGTAGGGGGGTAAGAGGATAAAAAATTTTCCCTCCCTACACCACCCAGTCTATAATAATTTGTTCTGGTCACCTGAGCTAATACACACCATTTTCAGCTAAATTTTGAACAAATCATTTAAGCTGATTGAGCTTCAGTTTCCTTCTCCCTGAAAGGAAAACAATAAAATAACAATAATTCCTCCTTCGCAGGGCTCTTGTGAGGGTCAAATAAGCCACATAATTAGCAAATGGAGCTTATCTGAATGCTCTTTTTAAAGTGTGCTTATAAAATAAGATAATAAATATTCCTTCCACGAATGCTCTGGACTGATAAAAAGATTTAAATATTTTCAGTCATAATATTAGTTTACTTATTATACTTAACTATAATATCTATCTCTTGGATATATTTTTGAACATGTATAATTAGGCAATAGTCAAAAGCTAATTGATCGCAGATGTCTAAAGTGCTCTCAGTTCAAATTCAATGTTGGCGGTCGGTGCCAATAAAACCAGTTGGAGACTTTCTATGTTTTTATTTTTAAAAAACCCATAGAGTTACAAATACATGAAGTACCCCAAATATAGCCTCCTTTAGAGACTTCCTTGAAATGTTTAATATCTGTAGACATATTCAGAAAGAGGAATCTTGAACATTAATTTAGTTTTACTAATATTTCTGTTACATGGGAATCTATTAATAAGCATAGAGAGAAAGATAATCACATAGAAAGTATATTTATAATTGATATAAAATTTCTTTTATCTTAGAGTTGTAAGAGTATTTTTCAACCTTGTTTCATTATTGAAAAAAGTAGCCTAAAAAGTAGCCTTTTAGTTAATTTTTTATACCCCCATGAAATTTTAATACCATAGATATACTGCAAAGCACATAACCAAGAACTAATTTTCATTCCCTTAGGTGACATTGCCCCTGTTGAGAATGGCCTGAAGATGATTCACATAATAAAACATCTAATTGGTCCCCACAATAAAGCTGATGGAAAGTACATTCAACATGAGAAATGAACCTATTTCTCAGAGGGCAAACCTGGACATAAAGAAAAACGTGGCTGAAGGCGTCCAGCTTGAGGCCCAGTTCTGGTTACCCTAGGACATGGCTAGACTTAGAGGTACGATCTACTGAGAACTTATTTGCATGAGGAGCCCAGGAGTCTTCTGGGAAGAAATCCGCCCTGAAGGTAAAGAGCACAAGTTTGGTTCAGAGCCAGTGAGCCAGTTGGGGAGGGTGAGCAGAGGTCCATAACAGGGGTTCTGTTGAGTAAATGGTCCCTCTTCTTAATGGGCTCAGGCAGAATCCTAACGTGAAGCGCTGCAGGATGAGAGAAATAAAACCTGCACTATCCTCCATGCTACCCACCTGTTTCCACAGCTCACTGAGAAGCAAGGCACCAGCAACAGCATCAGTGCAAGGGCCACCCACGTGCAACTGGCGGGAGGGCCCTCATGGCTTGTGCAGGCAGGCAAGCGTGACTTGCAACTATTGCGCCCTCACAACCTCCAGTTCCTTAGCGGGGTGGCCTGGGAGTTATGGATCAAGGCCATATTGCAGCAGATGTTGTTATGCCTGCTCAATAGCACCCAAACACCTCAGCACATCATTCAGGGCTCATCACAGGGAGGGCGGAGCCTATCTTTTGAGCTCTGATTTTAGAGTCCGTTAGACCCAGGTACGACGCCTGTTTCTTCCATCGCCAAGCTGGATGATTGCAGGCACATTACTTAACTTAAGTTCAGCTTTCGCCTGTGTAAAAGGGGGATAATAGTAGCATGGAGGGGATTAAATGGGATCATGCACGCAGTGTGCCCTGCGCACAATGCCCAGTACATGGTAAGTGCTCCATAAACGTTCGCTGCGCTCACCCTTGACCATCATTTCCACTCGCTATTCCGGCTGCGTGAAAATGATGAAAAATCCTCAAATAGGCTTCTGTGCCTTTATACATGTTTCTTCTGCCTGGAATGATTTTTAATGACATTTATCTGTCTGGAGAGTGCCTACCCTCCCTCGAAGTCCCAACTCAAATGTCATCTCCTCTGAGAAGGAGATTTCGGGAAAATCAATGAAGCTCTCTGCAGCTCTTGGCTAATCCCGGTTAGAGCTCTAATCACACTGTGGGTTAATTCCCTTCCTCCCCTCCCCTCTACTGGACTGTGAGGCCCTTGAGGAGCGAGTCTGCCTCATTCCCTTTCACATCTCCAGGGCCCAACACAAAGTCTGGGCCGAGAAATAGTGCACAGAATGCATGACATTAATTCTATTTCTAGAGCAGTACCTGACTCTGATGCCCTCTCTTTGCATAGCCCAATTTTGACTTCTCTCTGAAGTCTCATAAAGCCTAAGTCACTGGATTTTCTACTGACTTGAAGTCTTCTAGCCCATTTAATGTTTCTCTTCTTTCAAGCCAGGATGATACACAGCTGCAAACGGCAGAAACAAGTCTGTGAATGTTAGACCGTGCCTTAAGAGAAACAGGTTGCAAATGCTGTATTTGATTTCTCAAGCATTTATTAACTACCTGCTATAGACTTGACCAGGCGCTGTGCCCTTTCCGAGCCCAGTCCAGGGCACTGAGGCTCAGGGAGATGAAGCAGCTTGCCCAGGATCACTCCGCAGCAGGGTGGGGATGCACATCCTAGACCCTTGCTCTCCTGTTAGATCTCATTGTCTGCCTCTGACACTGACGCCATGTGAGGGCTGAGGAATGGTTGTGCCTACCTGTTTTAGGAAGGCCTTTGAGGGGAAAGTGGAGGTGTTTTCTGCTCACAGGGCTGCTGTTAGGGAGTGAAGAGGTGGTAATGAGAAGTTCCCTTCTGTATGCCCAGAGGGCTGCCATCCCTCCCATAGGCGGGAGCCTCGGGCCTCCTCTGATCTCTCCTCACCTGTATGCTCGTTCTTCCCAGTTCCAGTGCACCACACACACACCACATACACACACAGTTCAGGTAAAGTCAGAGAAAGAATATACCTTTGAGCAAACATCAGCTGTCAACTAGAATGAAGCTGAACACGTTTCCTAGCACAGGTTGTGAGTGTCCTGCTTCAATGAAAAGACCAGGTTTGAAATGAACAGGAAATGCATATGTGGTCAGTGGTGTCCTGAGAGTGAGGGAAGCTGTTTGGAAGCAGGGGGCTCTCTGAAGCAGATCAAAGATCTCCCTACTTATCTCTTAGCGTGTGTAATCAGCCCAGCAGTATCTTTAGTTAGAAGACACACCTGGTAGAAAGCCACTCTCCCTGGCAGTGGAGGCCCACAGCGATGCCTCAGGCCAGGGTGCAAAGGTGCCTCTCACAGTAATTCGGAAAGGGCCACTGCACTTGGGAAATGTGAACCAGAGAGGACTTCTCACAAAGTAGGCAGAGTGAGGCTAGGTGTGCCCACCCAGGTCCCTTTCAGGCTGGTTAGTTCACAGCCATATACCTCTGGGAACTTCAGCTCTCTCTGTGGCTTCAGGTGGGCTGTGGCTAAGACTTGGGATGGAGAACAGGAAGGCCTAACTCCAAATCCTGACAATGCTACTTACTAACTGTGTGACCTTGGGCAAGTTACTTTACCCTCTGATTCAGTTTTCTCGTCTCCAGAATAGGGATATTAATAGCATCATGTACTTGTAGTTATCATGACAATGGCATGCTATTTCATTTGTGAAACTGCATAACACCCAGCATGGTTCATGGCAGCTGAAATTAAATAACATTAAAACCAGTACATCGTAATAAAATCTTTAAAAATAAAAAATAAAAAAATCCCTAGCTGGGTTGGTTCAGTGGATTGAGTGCTGACCTGCGAAGCAAAGGGTCGCTGGTTCGATTCCCAGTGTAGGGCACGTGCCTGGGTTGCAGGCCAGGTCCCCAGTAGGGGGCGCATAAGTTGCAACCACACGTTGGTGTTTCTCTCCCTCTCTCCTTCCCTTCCCCTCTCTAAAAATAAATGAATAAATAAAGTCTTTAAAAAAAACAAAAACAAAACAGTACACCACACTGCGACCATCTCCCGGCCTTCCATGACTCACCCACTCACCTCAGCCCACAGCTCAAGAAGGCCTCAGTCTCCTCTGTCTATGTGTTTGACTGTCCCCGTGCTAACACTGGAGGTCACCACTTCACAGGATCTGGATACATTTCCAGGAGCAGCTGCTTTGTCCTGTGCTGTGGTTCAGGAGGGTTTGGCTTCCCCTGACTCCTCCACGCCTGCCTGAGGCACTAACACCAGACTCCACTGCGGCAGAAAAAACAGATGAGGAAAGAAGTGCCACTGAGCCACACCAGAGACCCCCAGGGAAGCCAGCATCCCCTTGAGACAGAGGTGGCAGCACTAACCACCCAGCACTCTGATCCTAAGAGCTCACCCACCTGCTGTCCACAACCTTCCAAGAAGAGCCCCCCTCAGACTGCTTCATTGTTTGCAGGAAGCCTGGGAGGCATTTCTGAATAGGCTTCCCAGTTTATGAGGCATGCCTTTGGCAAGGCATCTACCCTGAGATGGGTAGGCGCTATTTTTTGTTTGTTTTAACTGTGGAAAAATATATGTAACATAAAATTTACCATTTTAGCATTTTTTAAGCATACCACGCAGTAGCATGAAGTGCATTCCCACTGTTGTGCAACCATCACCACCATCCATCTCCAGAACTCTCTTCATCTTCCCATTATGAAGCTCTGCACCCATTACACAGCAGCTCTCCAATCCCTCCTTCTCCCAGGACCCTGGCAACCACATTCTACCTTCTGTCATCCCTAGGTATCTCACATGAGTGGAATCGTGTGTGGTATTTGTCCTTTGTGCCTGGCTTCTTTCACTCAGCATAGTGTCCTCAAGGTTTATCCATGCTGTAGCTTGTGTCAGAATGCCCTTCCTTTATAAGGCGGAAGTGTACTCTACTGTATGCGTATGCCACATGTTGTTTACTCAGTCATCTATCACTGGGCACCTGGCTTGCTTCCTCCTTTTGGCTATTGTGAATAACGCTGCTGTGAGCATTGGTGGACAAATATCTGTTCAGATTCTTGCTTTCAATTCAATTCCAGAAGCAGAATTGCTGGATCAAATGGCAAATCTATGTTTAATTTTTTAAGGAACCACCATCCTGTTTCCGAGGTTACTTTTTTTCTCTTAGTTTAGAAATTGTACCCTCTTATGCCTCTATTCTCTATGCCTCCTCCCCACGTCGACTGGGCTCCGGTCAGTTCCTGCCAATATGCACAGGCCCATCCTCGCTGATTCGACCCAGACCCTTGCATTTCAAGGATCCTAATCTCTAAGCCAGGGTTTCTTTTCTGCCTGGGGCCACACCACCTACTTTAAACAAGTGTGCCCCAAGACCCCAACCCTAGACTTTCTGTGGAAGCTAACACCCCAGTACCTTCATATTGGTGAAGAATCAGATTTGGGGAGGTATGGCTCAGATCCATGGTACGAAACAAGGACCCAATAAGAGCAACTCAAAAAAGCAGCCATCCTGTTTGTCTCATTTGGGGAATGATGGGCAATGACTTTTGAACTCCTCAAAGAATTAGAAAAACTGAAGGTAAAGTAATCTTAATGTATATATTTCTTCTGTAAAATAACTAAGTTCATTTATATTTGTTCTTTATTGTGATGATCCTTTCACTTTTCTTAGATTTTCCAATGCCTTGCCTTTTGCACACTGGTAGCATCCCCACAGCCAGAGTCTGCCTCCACTCTGGAGCAACCATTAATTAAGAATTGACATGAATTCAATGTCCAGCGAACTCAGCCTCAATTCCATCAAGTCAGACCACGGCAGACCAAAGCAACGAGAAACGCGCTTCGGGAAAGGAGCTTCTGACTATGAAAAAGAAAGCATGTTTCTTAACAAATGTCACAAAATGATGACCCAAGGCATGGCACTCTTGTGCAAAGTGTATGTTTGGAGGCTTTGCAGGAAATGCTGACACTGCTTTGATGCCAGCTGTAGGAATCAAAGCCTAGCGGTATTTCCTCCTGGAACAATTATCTACTTTCTTTGGATTTGCAGAAGACAATTAAGCAAGAGCAGCAGAGGTTGCTGTCCTCAGGGGCTTCACGATGAAAAAGTCCCGTGTAGAGTTTGTGTCAAAGGGGACCCCATCCTCACTAGGCACAGGTTGTTTAGACACCCCTCTCTAAGAGAATAGATGTTTTTCTTTGCCCTTCCCGGGCACCCAGATTGTGAGTCTACAGAGAGATTGGGTTGCTCTTCTTCATGGTGCCTCTGTCAGTCATTGATTCAACAGGCACTTACTGAACATCTGCTCTGTGCTGGGTACTGAGGTAATTATGGTCCAGCTAACGTGTCCATTAAGTGCAAGGCCCTATGCCCATGCCTTGCATTATCCAATTAATCCCCATAACAATGAGGGTTACAATGCTGATTGGTTACCATGGTTCCCATTTTACAGGTGAGGTCCCTGAAACCTGGTGAGTCTATGTAATTTGCTCAAGGTCATGGCGAAAGTAGCAGAGAGAGAATTTAACCCAGGTACCCACCTGGAAAGCCCATGCTTTTAACCACTTTGCTCGCATGAGGACAATTGCCCCACCCCCTGCCAGGGAGCTCAGAGCACCATCGGGAAGAATCACAGCGATATTATTTCAATACTGCCTGGTTGTTCAAGATACATGGGTGACAGACACCAAAAGCACAATTAAAGAAAAAAAGCCATCGCTTGGACTTCATCAACATTTAAGACTTTTATACTTCAAAAGACACCATGGGAAAGTAAAAAGACCATCCACAGAACGGGAGGGAAAAATTGCAAATCATATATTTGGAACTCATATCTAGATTATAGGAAGAACTCTGTATACATACAGTCCATATAGCTTAATGATTAAAATCATATATCAAATGATAACAAGACAACTCAAGCAAAGTAGCTGATTAGGCATTTCTCCAAAGAAGGCACACAAATGGTGAAATAAACCCATGAAACAAATCATTAGCCATCAAGGAAAGAAGTATGAACAAAACCCCAATGAGATACCACTGCACACCTACCAGGATGGCTATAATGAAAAAGATAGATTGCCCTGACAGGCATGGCTCAGTCACTTGGGCATCGTCCCGCAAAGCGAAAGGTTGCTGATTTGACCCCTGGTCAGGGGACATGCCTGGGATGCAGGTTTGGTCCCTGTCAGAGTGCATGTGAGAGGCAGCTGATTGATGTTTCTCTCTCACACCAATGTTTCTCTCCTTCTCTTCTTCCCTCTTTCTAAAAATAAATAAATAAAATCTTTAAAGAAAACAGATAACAAGTGATTATGAAGCTGTTGGAAAATTGGAACCCTTATACGCTGCGGGAAGGGATGTGAAATGGTGCCGCTGCTTTGGAAAACGGTTTGGCAGTTTCTCAGAAGATTAAATTCAGAGTCGCCATATGACCCAGTTTGCAGGTACAGAAAAACTTAAACACGAATGTTCATAGCATATGAACATTCACATTTATATGTTAATCTTCATAGAGCCAAAAAGTGGAAACAACCTAAATTTCCATCAACTATTGGATAAATAAAATGTGTTTCACCCATAAAATGAAATATTATTTGGCAATAAAAAGAAATGAAGTACTGATACACACTACAGCATGGATGAAATGTAAAAACATTATGCTAAGTAAAAGAAACCAGCCATGCATATTGTATAATTCCATTTTATGTGAGATGAACAAAAGAGGCAAACCCACAGAGATGGAAAGCAGGTTAGTGGTTGCTACAGTTGGGGACTGTTGGGAGGACTGGAGAGTGACTGAGAACAAGTACAGTGTCTCTTTCTGGGGTGTGGAAAAATGTTCTAAAATTAATTGTGGTGATGATTGCACAACTCTGTGAATATACTAAAACCAGTTGAATTATACACTTTAATTAGGTGCATGGTATGGTTTGTGAATTATTTCTCAACCAAGCTGTCATTTAAAAAAAGATATGCTGGTGACAAATAGAAGAGAGCAACTGAGAGAAGACACATCCACTGGGAATGCCTTCATTCAGCAAAATGTACTAAGGGGCACCAGGGGCTGTGCTGGGCGACACAGAAATGAATCAGATGCCATTTCTGTCCTCTGGTTGGTCACAGTCTCGCCAGAGGGGAGTTCAGCTCACTCTGAGAAGATTTGTATTCAGTGGGGCAGAGGGTGCATGGAACTCCTGGGAGAGGCATACCTGACCCTGAGAGTTTGGAGAGAGGCATGTAAGTTGCCTCCTGGAACCGAAACTGGAAATAGACAACCATGTCGGAGAGCAGAGAGATGCGAAGTTACCAGGAGCAGAATGAGGCCGTCACCCCAAGGCTCAGCTGAGGCTCATTTCAATATCCACATTGAAATGAAATCACAGCCATGTCCACAGGAGTGGTTCTCCTAGGCAGTGAATGGGCTCCCCAGGGTACATTTGGCCATGTCTGAAGGCATTTTTGATTGTCACAACTCCAGGGGGAAGGGCAGAGTGCTACTGCCAGGTAGTGACAAGGCACAGGACAGCCTCCCAACAAAAACAAATTATCTGGTCTAAAATGTCAATAGCATCAAGAGCTTTGGAAACCCTGATCTAAAGCAAGTAAGCGTTGATCAGCAGGGGAACAGTCAACCATTGAAAAGCTTAGAGAACAGAGAATCACAGAAGCCCACTTCAGAGGGACCACTCATGATGGGTTGAATAGTGTGCCCACCCAACCAGATATGTTGAAATCCGAATCCCCAATACTTCAGAATATAACCTAAGTCAGAAATAGTGTCATTGCAGATGTATTTAGTTATGATGAGGTCACACCCGTGCAGGGTGGGCCCCCGATCCAACAAGACCTGCATCCTTATAAAAAGAACATCATGTGAAGAGACGTGCACAAAGAAGGGTGGCGTGAAAAGGTGACAGTAGATATCGGGGTGATGCACTGAGGAGCCAAGGAATGCTGAAGATTGGCGGCAAACATCGCCACTGTTCCTCTAATCTGCTCTTGCTTGAAACGGATTCATAGAAGACCTTATGAGATTTTGGCTTCTCTCTCGTGGGCTATGAAGGTGCTCAGAAGGTTTTAAGTAGAAAAGAGATTGTAGTAATTCTAGGGGGAGATTAACAGCACAGTAATTTGTGTGGATTCTGGAACCAGCTGAAGAATTTACTAGCTGTAATATGTGTTTAACCTTGGGCAAGTTATTTGACCTCTTTAAGCCTCTGTTTCCCAGAGGGGAGGAGGATAATGGTGGAGAGAAGGGGAAGGGACCAGTCAAAGAACATGAATGGATGACCCATGGGCATGGAAAATGAGGTGGGGATTGACTGGGGTGGGGGGTCGGGCTGGACCAAAGAGCACAAAGGTGGACAAGTTAGGAAAATAGTAATAAAATAACAATAAAAAAATTTTAAAGCCTCTGCTTCCTCATCTGTAGACCAAGGCTATTTAGAGTAACCACCTCCTGATGTTATAGTGAGGATTAAAAGAGAACCTCACTCAGAGCAACGCGCACAGGGCCCCTGGCACAAGGCAAGCCATCAGTTAGTGTTTGTTATGATTCTGTTCTAGAATATCACTCTCCTGGACCCACATGTCAATGTCAGATTCAGACCTCAAGCAGCCACATTCTAGAACCGAGCTCTTCAAATACGGGTGGAAGCTGCCTAGAAAGCATTTTTTGAAGATACAGAAATTCTTTGGCTCCCAAACCTCCTGGTTTATCAGTCTGGGTACAATGGCTTTGAAGGCCTCCAATAACCTGCAAAGTCATGTCTGGAAGGTGTAAGCCATTAAATGTGGCCTTTGTGTACAAGATTTAAGTCCAGGTCCACCACACTCCTGTGCTCCAAGCTGTCTTTTTTTCTAATATGGTAGGTTTTAAGACTAGTTCTTCCTTAAATGCCTTATTTATTTATTTATTCAAAATATCATTACTTCCTGGTTTAACATCACAGCCTTGGGGCTGTAACTACCCCCCGACCTGTAATCAGCATTAATTGGATTTTGAAATCCAAATTTAAAAAAATGGCAGATGGTATTATGTTCTTAACTACTCAACTTCTAGCTGGTTTGAAAATGGCATTCCTCTCCCCTTCAGAAAATCCAAGTCCTTTTCCCAGCTGAAGAAGGAAGTATTTGCAGGTGCTAAATTTGTTCTTGCAGCTCCACCAAATTACATTCAAGATCGCCATCTCCTGGCGAAAGCCAAAAATGAAAAGGAAAGGAAAGAATCAGCAGGTGCCTAAATGGTCTTGTGCCTTTAATCAGGGGCTTAACTACTTAGCCATGAAAATGAGCTTCCCAGGGCTAATGAGAGTTGCCCAATTTGCAGAGACCGGGTGTTTATTTTTGTAGCACAATTTTCCAGATGCCTGCATCCTGCGTCCTTTACCGTGTGCAGCATCTGCTTACACTGTGTTGCTGGCCCTTGTGATTTTGCTTAAAGACCCCTCCTGGATGCTGAGGGTATGGCAGGAGCTAGGCCTCCCAGGTTTGAAAATCGGATTCAGGGATCTAGGAAAGCTTCTGGGTCCAGCCTATTAGGACCCAGGAATCGGGTACGAGTATGTTTTTATTACAATACTAAGCATCCCCCCGGCCCCACCAATCATAAGAAGACAGGTTTAACTTTGATGATACTATAGAAAAGCAAGAAAACAAATGAAAACTGAAGCAATGTGGCCAGCACATCTATGGCTATCACTCTGCTCTCTCTCGCTCGCTCTCTCTCTCTCTCTCTCTCTCTCTCTCTCTCTCTCTAATGTCAGTATTTCTGCAGTAATGAGGCATATGTGTACCTGCGGGATTAGGGAAAAGCACACTTTCTGTAAAATGGAAAACTAAAAATAATAAGACTTACGAAGAGAACATGATTTGGACAGACAATTCAAAGCATTGCAGCTTTGTAACCACCACACTAACAAAAGGAATAACAACCTTCATTTTAAAATACCAGCAGTGTTTCAAAAGACCGCTCAGCTCCTAATACATACACATTCTGCAGCAAACAAAAGCTTTGCTTTAACAAGAGAGAAGAAGGAAAAGGTCATTTGACGGGAGACCACGTAAGTGAGGCTGTCGTCTTGACTCATGGAGATAAGGAGCCCACGTGCAGTTTCGGGAGCCCCAGGCAGGAAGTACCCCTAAGGCAGAGTTTATGGCTCAGCTAAGGTACAGGGAGAGCCGGCAAGTGAGTACTGTGACCGCTCTGCCTCCCACCTCAGCCTGCTGTGTTCCTCCTGCACTTCACCTTCACCTTCGGACATGCTGGGAGCATCACGCATGAACCAATGCGACTTCCACATTTCACTACTATCGTTCCACCATTTATCAACCACATCTGAGCTCATTTATGTTAAAAATCACTCACAAACACACAAGTGTTATAGCAAAGCAGACTGAACGTGGGACGCTTCCCTGGCACACATTTAATACTATAGCCCCTGCTGCAAGGATGGATCTGTCAGCCCTGCTCCGCCCTCTGGCCTGCCTCCCTACAGCCTCGATTTGGGGTTCACAGATGTCCCTAGCTCCCAGCCACAGAGGCCCCGTCGAGGCTCTGGGCTCCCAGGCTTTAATTATGTCCAAGGTGCGACCAGGTAGTTGTTGGCAAGACAGTATATATTTGACAAGCTGATTTTGGTTACTAGTGAGTGAATCCAAATGAAAACGATCTTAAGGGAAAAAAATCTTTTGCCAACCTAACAAAAAATTCAGATGCAGATGTGACTTCAGGCTTTGCTGGAGTTAGGGACTCAAGTTTGGTCCCTGTCTGCTGTTCCCACATTTACTCTCCTCATTCTCTGCTTCTCCTGGTAGTAGCGTGGTTCTTGACCAGGCCCTCTCCTATTGATGGCACCTGATTCCTCTCACTGCATAATCCATGTAGCTAACTAGCAATCCCAGAGGAAAGAGAGATTCTTTTTCCCATTAATTTTGAAAAAAAATAATAACCCAACACACACACATACACACACACAACCAACAACCCAGAAATTGTCTCACTGGCGCGTCTTGATGCCTGTGCTCCCCAACCTCACTCTCGTCCACTGTGGTTGGAGGATGAAGCCTCTGACTGGCCAGGCCAAGGCTGTGGGCTGAGCTTTGAATTCAGGGGTTGAGTCCGCCCCAGCCAAATGCATTACCTGGAGAGAGCGAAGTCCCCCAGTGAGATACCAGTCTGGTACCTGGAATGGGGAAGCAGAGCAACCCAGACACCCAGCTCCCATGGTGGTCCAAGCCAGGCACCCATCTAGTGGCTTGTGAGGCTTAGAGAATCTGGTTTCTGATGAATATGATATCTGAGGGACACTATTTATCCTGGACTTAAACAAAGGAACAGAAAAGGATGGATCTGGCCTGCTTGTATATTTTGTTTGGCTCAACGGTGCTGTTGCGTGTATGTGTGTTTTTTTAATTGGCGGCCAACAGTTTAGAACTTGCAAAATGTAGGGCTTCTCTTAAACTGGAGCCACACCGTGTTCATTTTCCCGTGCGGTGGCGATAGGCTGAGCTGAATAGGCGCTTCCCCTTTACTGAATGGTCCTCTCCTGTTCACAACAGTCCCCACTATTCCCTGTTCAGTCTTTTGTCACCCACCTGACCCCTGGAGCCATCTGAATTTGCAATCTGCATGTGAGTTTAGCTCTGGCCACCCAGCCTCTGCAATGGCACTTGGCAAGAGTTCCCTGGTCAGGGGGAGCTGGGTGAGGTGCCTTCTGTCTTGCCGTGCTGTCCTATCATTACGGCGCTTCTGACATGCTGGAAAGTGAGTCAACAGTCAGGAAGTTAACTAGCAGGTAATTATTGAGATACTTATTCTAGATATTCCCCCAGCTGTAGGCAAGTGAAAAAGTAAATTTTTCTCTCCCCTATTCCTGGAAGAACAGCCAGGCATTTGTGTCCAAGTGATCTAAGTGAACTTGGCTTCTGGGAGAATTAACAGGCTTTTGTTTTCAAGGGTGTAGCCACAGAGAACCTAGAGTTGGATTGTTCCAGAAAGTATTCCAAGGGCTGCAAAGAAGGTCAATGCCCAAATCAGAAAATCATTACATTCTTTGAGACGCGAGGATAACGGAGAGAAGCTAGATTCATAAATGACCTTGACATTCACCTCAAAGTCCCCCAAGAGGAGCGGATTCAGTGTCTGTTAGGATTCCTTCTACTGCAAAGATCAGAAGACACAGCCAAACAAGCTTAAGGTGTTGAAAAAAGATGAAGGAAGTTGAGTAATTTATTGGTTAGTTACTAACTTCGGGTATGGTTCGAACCGGGATCTAAAAGATATCACGGGGACTATTTCAATCCATTTTCCAAAATGCATTTCCCTCTCTCTGTTGATTTTATTGCCAGGATCCGTGTACTGTTCCCTCAGCAGCAATCTCAGACAACAAAAAAACCGATGGCTTCTCAGTAGAACACACAGGGTGGGGCAAAAGTAGGTTTACAGTTGTTCGCATGGCAAACAATACAATAATTAATAAATAAATAGTACAAAAATAAACTCTATGTTTCACATACTCACAGCTGCAAATCTACTTTTGCCCCATCCTTTGTGTCAATCACTGAGACTGTCACTAAAGCCATGAGACACAGACCTCTAATTAGTCAGCCATAGGCTTCTCCGAAACCGGGAAGATCAGGTACTATAACTAGAAGAAGGGGGGATCCATGCTGAGTAGCAAAAACCTGCTAGAGACTCCAAAGACACTGGGCACCAGGCTCCAGGCTTAGGAGTCTTGGCAAAGGTCTCTGTGTCTGAGCTTGTTATAACACGCCTGGGACCCACTGCTTCCACATGCATTCAACAGAACAAGGACAAGGCCTACCAAGAGCTGCACCCACCCGCAGAGAAGCTTCTCTGAGGGAGGTCTTGCACAGTCACGAGGTAGGAAAGGGGTACATATAGGCATCTATACGTGCACACATGTGTGTAACTCACGGGCACACACGATCATAATCTTTGCTTTTCTTATTAATTTTTGCAGATAAAGAACTAAGCCAAATCTCTTTGTTTGGGAAAGTGATGCTTGTTAACACCCAAATAACCATAGTCAATTTATTTCATCACACAAACTTTTTGCCTCTGACCTCCTGTTTCCTTCCTGCAGTTTCTCAACAACTGCAACTGTATCCCATTATCCTCTCCTCTGACTTCTTTCGTCTGCTCTAGTCAACTCTCTCCAGGGCTCCTTCGTGACCAGACACTACATTTCACTGGCCACCCCGCCTTTGCTCTGCGGCATTGAAGCTTGTACCCCATGCAGTCCTGCCTGATCTACAATCTAATCCTAACCTACCAAGTCAAAGGGAGATAGTTATATCCCTTCAAAAAGCTTCCTCATTTAGGTTAGAAAGTATTACATTCATATTATGTTCATTTATGTTGGCCCCCTAACCAATACTACCACCAACCAGCCTATTTTACTATGATAATAAAAATATATATGACAAGCTCTGCATGTGGCACTTGAGAACAGTATATTTTTTAAGCCATTTTTTAACCTCTGTCCTTTTTAGCTAACCCCCCAAATCCCATCCCCTCTTATTCTAAGTTAGCGTGAAATTTTAAACCAAATATTTTGACAAAAATTAAATCAAAGACAGGGTACTTTTATATCACACTCTCCCCAGAAAGATTCTGAGCCTGTGGGCTGGGGGTACATGCCCAGCCCCCAGCACTGTTTCGAAGTGTCCCCTAGCTAGGAGGGAGAAAGCACAGACTTCAAACCAGTGCACAAAGAGGTCGTATGGGTTTAACACCTTTTTAGGTACTTTATGTACTTCAGTAAAATTCTACTGGCTAATGGTACATTGGAAAAACAAGGGCAAGGCTGATTAACTAAAACTTCAGCCTTGTGCGTGTCAATATATGCACACATGCACATACAGATACACATATATGTTGCATGTGTATCTGTAAATACCCACCCACATGCATATGTATATATACATTCAATGTGTTCATTCATTCATTCAGCAGGTATGTACCCAGCACCTACTTGTGTCTGGCACAGTTGTCAAATAGCAAAAACCTCTTTTATATTAATCTCTTGGGAAAAGAAAGAAAAGAAAACACTCACTCTGCAAGTTTGCACTGGAATATTCAGTCTTGTGCTTAAACCGGCAGCATTTTCTTCTTTGCCTACAGTTGAATTTCTGCAGGCTTGGCCCCCAGGTCCACAGTGGGAGACTTCTATCCCACGCTTCAGACCGGACCGGGAAGAGGCCCTCAGGGTCCAGTGGAAGAAGTCAGTGAACGCAGTGGAGTGGGGAGAAACAAGCTCAGGAGGATTTTGAAATGCGATCAACAAACACAAGGGAGGCCAGCATGGTGTGGAAGACCCAGTAACGGGAGGTTCGTTTATGGAGAGTTCAGTGGGGTTACATGGGCTAAGCCTGGAAGGGAGGAGACCAGGTAGGTCATTAACGGGAGACCAGGAGACGCATCACAGTGCCGGCCGGATGGACCTGGGCTACGTTTTGCAAGTAACAGGGTGGAGATTGATCCCCCGATTCCCCTGGTGAGCATGCCAAGTGGGGAGTGGCACCGTCTGCTGAGATTAGGAAGGCACGGAGAACAAATTTGGGGGAGAAGGGGAACAAAAGAGTGCTGACTTGAAACAGCTGGTTACTGTATTTGATTTCTGTCTGCTCATGGTCAGAGTGTGTGTTGTTAAGAGGAAAGTGCAAAAGCAGACAAGAGTTTAAATCCTGGCTCTAACACCTGCTACTTGTTGACCTTGGGCAAAGTCACTGACCCCTTGGTATAATACCTGCTTAATTTGCAGGGTTAAACGAAATAATGGAAGTGAACAGGATTGCTTGACTGGGCCCACAGCTGGTGCTTAGCAAGTGAAATTAGCTGACACTCTACCCCAGTGTCTGTCTCCTGGAATCAATAACCCTGAGAGGGCGCGAGAGTGTTGGTAGGGTATAGAGACCTCTGGTGGGGTGGGGGAGAGGAGAGGAGAGATGGGAAACAAGGTGAGAGAAGGAAATGTTGGCAGGTCCCTGGGCAGTTTGAGGGACGAGTTGGTATGGGGCGGGGAAGGGGCAATAGAGTCCCTCTGCGTGGGAAGTGGGGTGAGCACGGGGAGAGGGGGAGGATAGGATAAGAAGTCAAGGACATTCTGTACTCAAAGACCTGTGTGTTGCTTCAGGAGCCAGGTGACCAAACATGACTCAGCGTTGGGGAGGGGGACATCCACACCACATCTGAACCCCCGCTGAGGGCGTAGGGTGCCACCAACAGAGGACAGACAGCTGCACCTGGCAGAGCTGTGGATTAAACCAAGGGCACCATCAGCAGGGACAGAATGGTTTGCCGGCACCAAACTGCATCAGGGATTAGAAAATCATGAATGGACTCGTCCTGAGCACAGGTGAGTAGAAGTACCTGGGGTGACTTTGAGACCATCTGGAACTCCTTGGTGAACAGATGGGACTCACAGCAATCAAGTGTGAGGTTCAATGTTAATTCAGTCACATTTTACACTCTCAGGCTGGCACAGCCAGGAGATTTGAGTGGCCAACAAATGGTAGGTATGGCCTATGTGGTGCCCCCACCCACTCCTTTGTCCTTTTTACAATAAAAGCCCCTCTAGCCCAGGTTCTACGGTTTTTGTGCTTCAATAAGAACCCTCATTATTTTGCCGATTGACATTATCTCGCCAGTAGCTCCTCCGTGTTAAACTATGCATAATGCACACATATGTTCGCTGTTGCCTGGCAACACAAGAAAAAGATGACATATGAGGCTGCTAGAGTAAGCAGAGATGATGATGAGCATTCACTCACTCGGCAAGTCTTTGCCCAGTATGTGCCAGGCATTGTGTTGGTTCCAAATCAAATGGTATATTTATTTCAAAATAAACCTAATAGTAGAACTGGCACACCTAGAATACATCTTTCCTTCTGTAGTATATTTTTACCTTTCATATGAGATTTCACTATTGGAATAACTAATATTTACCACTGACATTAAAGCTCACACACACACCCTAAAACCTTAGCCACTGCTAGCCAAACATCATAACATGCTTTCCTACTTTCAAATGTCCTTCGTCCTTAAAAATCATGGTTAGACAAGCTGTCCCTCAAGTGGGTAATTGAGGACCCTGATCTGGGTTCAGGCATAATGCTAGAATGAAATGGTACAAAAATAACTCTCTCCCAAGAGCGCCTTACCCCAATCTGAAAGGTAAGAGGCATATCTGAAATAACTACATTCCACCCCACCCCACCCAAAAAAAACAGGTGCCTCCCAGGCACTCAGTAGGACTACCTTTCTGGTCTCCTTATGGAGAGATGGGGCCTTGTGATAAGTTTGGTGTTACTTTCAGGCCAACCATTTAATTGTCCATGCAAGACTTTCCGGAACTTTCTCTTTGGCACAATGATCAGCACTATTTGAGTTGTGGCAGCTCCATCATTTTGGGTCCCTCAGCATTCACCATGAGCAGAACCTCCTGCCAACCCATCATGGACACGTAGAAGGATGAGAAATAAACCTGTTTTTGTTTTAAGCCATTGAGTGTTGGAGGTTGTTTCTTACCACAGCATAACCTGGGTTATTCTGACTGAAACACTAAAAGGATGAAATGCCTAACCTCTAGAGCACTTTAGCACATCAAAAGGATATTAAAGAACTGAGACTAACAAATGCAGTGGTGTTCTTTTTTTAAGGTATTCCCAAAATTATAGGTGGCCAAGCTTGACATTGACTCTCTACAGGAGTCTAAAAGGAACAGCTAGAGAGAATGGTCTGTGAACATTATAAAAGAAAGAAGAGACTATAGGAGTCAAACATGGTTCAATGACAATCGCAACCAACTAATTTCCATTTGCTTTGCAGACAGGTTTTATATCAGTCAGGGTGTTGGCAGGTAACAGTGTATTCAAATTACAACGTCTATGCAAGAGAGCTTTAGAAAGGGACTATGCACAAAGACTACGCACGGAACATAGGACAACCACAAGGAGTTATATGGTACCCCGGGCTAGAGGAGTGGAGCTGTCACCACCCCTAAGCTTGAAGGGACGAGAATGCAAACCTGGAGACAGAGTGGCTGTATGCAAACCACACCATCTTTGATGGAGGGACTGGGCGACCCCGAAGTAATCTTGTATTAAGGGAGCTTGGGAAATAAATATCCAGCTGAGGATTATTAGGGAAATTAAATATACATTATGTATCTGGACGTTTGACAAAGATTGTTCAGCATTTCTTAGGGAAGCAATGTCGGTCATGCCCTCTTCGGTGCTCCCACAGCACCTGGCACGGATGCCCTGGAGTGGACGGTGGTCAGTGTAATTTTCTCAGCTTTCTTCTCCATCTCGTGTCTGGCTATAGTACCCTAATATTCTACAATGAACTTGCCCCCATCCTTTTATGTTTGGGATGTGGTCAATTGCCACACCTTATATTCCCATAATTCCCAATTCTGAAGGGTGGGCACCTGAGTTAGTCAAACTGGAGCCCTAGGAACATTCTTACTGAAACTAGTGAAAACATACTATTTGCTTTTGGTTTAAAGTGCTGAAAAGATGCAAGTTTGGAGCAATGGACGGCCATCTCCCCTAGCTCAGCAGAAGAAGCTGTTCACAGTAAGACAGTTTGTGTTGCTCATGCAAAGGGGAGCAGAAAAAATAGAAATCTAAAAGATAAAGGCAGGATAATACTGTGAGTTTCTGGATTAAACAGTTCCTGAGTTCAATCACCTCTAAATTTCTCACTTACACGAGCCACTCCATTACCTTTTTCACATTTGCTAGTTAGAACTAGATTTCTTCTGCTTACAGCAGAGACCTCTGATTAATCTACCTGTATTATAGAGCTTCCAACATTAACCTCATAGAGTTATCCAGCGTTACTGATTATAATACATTTCAATCTGATTAATAAAGGCTGATATAGTGATAATATCAACTACTATTATTGAGTGCTCAGTAAATGCTCACAAGATGAACGATCTTCACCAAAGTAAATGAGAGCCTTGTCAAAGGCCGGGCCGGGCCCATCTGAGGCTGCACAGCCCTACCCCCTTCTCTAGCAATTTCAGCTCCTGCCTGTCCCAGCTCCCCATATAACACCTGCCACTGCAGGAGAAAGGACAGAAGGAACACGAAGGGCATGTCAGTGTCTTCCCTTTGCCTTGCTCCATTGCCTCCTGCTCCTTCAAGTTGCAGTTTTGGGCTTTCCCCCAGGTCATATGCAGGGAGGAGCTACAGATTTGAGGAAAAGGGCAAGGCCTTCTGTAGAAAATGTTTTCATACAGCCTTAGGACCCCTTGGTGGCAGCTTCCAAAGCACTGGTTCTTCCTCTCATGGCGTACTTTTGTGGGTTTCTCAAGAAAAAAATCCTTCAGTGGGGTTCTCCCGCTGCACGCCCTCTGCTATGAGTGATGCATGCTCGGGCGGACTGCTCACCTCTGACCCCTCAGCCCCTGCTCCTTCGGGACATTTCATGCAACCTCTCTGTACTGGCACAAGGTCCTCTGGGTTGGCTCCTTCAGGGTGACTAATGTCCCTGGAGAACATGCCCTTTGCCCTGCCCCAAGTACAACCCACCTTATTCACACTACAGCCCTCTCTCCTTGCTCTGACACCAGGCTCACTCCTTGGCTTCTCCAGGCGCTAGTCAGGCATCAGAAGTTTCCCTTACCTTGACTCAAATTGGAGGTAGGAGACTACCTCCCCTCCTACATAGACAAGGAAAGAATCACAACACTTCAATAACTCATTACCAAGAAATTCCCACTCTCAGCTCTCTTTCTCCAAACCCTACTTCCTCCTAAAAATGCTCTAGACATTGATAGCAGGCTAAGAGACAAGCTAGAGACTCCCAGCTAGCAAGACCTATCTACATGGCCAAATTGCTTTCTTTAGAGCCTTGCCATCCGATATGGCAGCCCCTGACCACATGTGGCTGCTGATCACATGAAGCATGGCCGGTCTAAGCTGAGATGTGTGATAAGTGCAGCCGACACACCTGCTGTCAACGTCTCAGCATGAATAAAAGAATATTAAATATTTTATTAATATTGATGTTGCCTCTTTTTCCTTGTTTTAAAATGTGACTAGAAAATTTTAATTACACTTGTGACTCATTTTACATTTCTATTGGACAGCACTGCATCAAAGTGTATGGGCACACAACCTGAAGGCCTGGCCCAAACTCTGAGACAGGAGAAGTCCATTTAGGAGTGTTATGTGATGTTTGTAAATCCCTCAGGCCTCTGCCTGGAACATGTTAAGCACTCAAGGGTTAAGCGTGAGACTGGAGGTGGAAGAAAAAGAAGTGTTCTTTTTGTAGCAGTAGCTGCTGTTACTGCTCCAATTCATCTCCCTTTACCTCATCTGTAAAATAAGAATAATAACTGCTGCTCTGCTGACTTCACAAGGTTGCAATGCAATGCAGTTTGAGTGAAATAATGTGTGTGATTTAAAAGCTCTTTGAGCTGTAGAGAGCTGCATAAACAGTGCTTGTCACAGTGGCAATAATCATGGTGGCGGCGGTGATATTCTTGGCTCATGCCAGGAGTGCCGCCAAAACCAGCCTCAGGAGGCCGGACGTCAAAGCCGAGCGCTGAGTCGCCGCCAGGTGGCAGTGGAAGCCAAGCTGTGGTCCCCGCCGGGTCCCCTGAAGCGCAGCCCATCCCTGCCAAGTGAACACTTTGCTTCTGGAGGAGCCCTGGCGAAGCTCCTTCTGTATCTCAAGTTTGATGTTAGGCACTGTGACGCATACAAAAAAGCTTCTTAGATATGGTTCAGCCCTTCGGGAGCTGCAACCTCGGGAAGGAAATCGACCCCCAAACAACCCATCTAGTGGTGGAGATCCCTGCTTGTCAGAGGGAGGGATGGCTGTCTGACTGGGCCAGAGAAGTGACATTTGAACTGGGTTGTCCAGACAGAGGACTTCACTTGGGGAAGTTGGGGTGGAGAGGGGCATGGCAGGCAGAAGACCCAGCAAGTGCAAAAGGGTGGGTGGGGGGGTGCCTGCTACAGGCAGTGAGCGAGTGGAGGCCAGTGAGATCGGATGTCATGTATAACTGAGGACAGAACAATCATGTATAGCGAAGAATTGTCCTGCCCCGAAATGGCAGTTCCTGCTGAGAACTGACTGTCTGGTGGGGAAGGGGAAGACTGGATGTGGGATTAAGTGGGAAGATAAAGGAGAGCAAGTTGAGAAAGGCCTCATGGCTAGACTATGGGCCTAGGCCCCTCCTGCAGACTCAGAGCCACCAAGTGTCTTCCCACCTGAGAGGAAAGAGCTCCCACTGTTTCTGAAGCCCAGCAGGCAGCCCTGCAGGGCTCTGGAAGGAGAAGTGAGGTGGATGTGCTCACGAGTGCCCAGGTGTGCTCCTGGGGCTCGCCCCCTCCCCCAGGGGCTCTTGCTCAAATCCCAGGTGCCCTGTCCTTGGTCCCAGCATGATGTCACCCTCCTTGAGAAATTCCAGACTAAGTGTGGGCATAAGTGGGAACTTACAAAACATGTGCCAAATTGATTTCACTTCAAAGACCTGGTGCATCCACTCCATGAGGGCCAACCCTCATCCCATGGTGCTCTTGTATATTAAGTAAAGGGGGCACCAATGGATTGTCAGAGTCTTTGCTCCGAGTCTGGATGAGGGTCTTCATCTCAGGAGTGGACCGAAGACTTGCCTCTTAATGATTATAATGGCTAGCATTTATTAAGCAAGCTACTTTGAGTCAGGCACTGTCCTGGATAATTTACATCCATAATTACACTTCATCTTCACAGTGAGTCATTTTACAGGTGAGAAACCTGAGTCTCAGGGAGGGTAACTGAGTTGCCTAAGTGCCCAAGTAGCAGAGACAGGCTTTCAACGTGAGCCTATCTGACTGTAAAGGCCTTCGCTCTTTCCGCTACACCAGCCTGTTCCTCTCAGGAACAGTCGTGAGGACATGGTGGTTTCTGGAAAGGGACACAAGCCCAGGTAAACCCCAGGCAATAAAGGCAGGCATCTTCTTTCAGCAAGCTTGGCAGGACGTCGTCTGCAGAGGGCTGCGATGGGTTCCCTATGATGGCGCGAGGGCTCCAGCTCACTGGTCTCCAGGCCTCAGTTCAGAGGGGGCCCAGGAAGGCTGTGGAATGGAGGCAGGGAGTGGAAGACAGCCTGGGTAAGGTGTTGTCCTCCAGGGTTGCCCAAAACTACCTCTGGTCATTCCTAGCTTTGGGCTGGCACCGTGGCTGCACTAGAGTGTATTGATTTTGTGACCTTTCCATGGAGGAAGAGGAGCTTGTGTCTGTGGAGGGAGGCAGCACCTCAGTGAGCTACAGCTCTTTCCCAGGGTAGCACAAAGGCCCATAGCTCACAGTCATCAGAGCCACTGCACGAGCCAGAATCACCACTGACTGGTTTTGTGTGTGTGTATGTGTGTATAAGTGTGTTTTCTGCATCTTCCAGGGGAGGATCAAGTCTTTCACTGTCAGAGGGCTATTACCCTGCATGAAGAAACAAGAGAGATTACTTGCTGTTGGGACTGGCCTGTGCAGGTCTGCCGTGGCACCCCCAAGTCCCCTCGACTTGGGGCAGGGATCCACCGAACAGTCTTTTTCTTTGATCTGCCCACCCACCCATCCATCCATTTATCATCTACTATGTCCAGGCACTGTGCTTAACCCCAGGAGGAATTACTGTTATTTCTTTTTTTTTTTAACCCCAAGAGGAAAAAAAGAAGTAACAATAGTCTCGATACTGAGGTTCTGGGGTTCAGTTATGGGGAGACCGGTAATTAATTCAATGAGCTTACTAAGAACATTGAATACCCGGCACTGCAGAGCCTGCAGTGTCCCTCAGGTATTTCTTGAAGTTCCCAGTGAGTGTTTGACATATAATCATGAGCCAAACCATCAGTTTAATCATCCTTGACCCCCACCTACAGCTTGCCCTGGTTGTCCCTTGTCATGTGTTCTGTCCTCATAAGGAATGAGGGCGCCTCCGCATACCCAGAAATGACAGTGCCCTTTCCGAAAAAAGCCATGGCTACTCAAATAGGGCTGCCACAAAACCATACGTCTTCTGTGCAAAGTAGAGAGAACTCTCCCTTGCTTTGGGTGGACTTTGAGCCCCACTCCCAGCCCTTTGTCCTGGTTCCCATGTGCAGGTGACAACCAGACATGGTATACCAAGGATGCCACCCAGACCTCTAGGTCTCAGGGTGCCAGAATGATAGTGGGCTCCATGCCCACGAAGAAAGGCCTCTCCTCATGTGTGCTGGACTTTTTGTCACCTGGGGACCCTGAAACAGTGCTGCTTCAGCCCAGAGTCTCACAAGGTCTGTGGCTCACGAGCATTTCAAGGGGTTTGGCAGAGAAGGAACCAATGCCTCCTTTGAACGGCCACAGTGACCTCTCATCTCCCATTTTTCTGTCTTCTAATCTCACACTCAGTACTTCTCCCCAAAATACCAGCTCATGCAAATAGTATCCAGGAGGGTGCCCAGTCCACCAATCCTGACTCCCATTCTAGGATCAGCTAGAACACTCTCTTACATAAGTAACTACCGTGCAGCGGTGAAAAAGCTATCCAAGTTGCAAGCACAGACGGGGGGCAAGGGTGTCTTGGAAAAGGAACATCAGAATCAAGCCTTCAACAGTGAGTAGGGAAAATTAAAGTATAGGGATGACATTCTAGACAGAAGAAACTGCATGAGCCAAGTCACAGAGGTGTCAGCTCGATGCTGCTGGAGCGGAAATGCAAGGCAGGGAGGGAGACTGGGAACCAGAGGAGTCGGCAGGAACCAGACCAAAGGTGGTTTTATAGACCATGCTGAGGACAGTGTACTTTAAGGCAATGGGGAGCTAACGAGTGAGATGATCAGCTGGGTGCTTTGGAAAGATTGTTCTGGTTACACAGAATGAATTTGAGGGGTCCCAGAAAGGAGGGAGTTATTCTACTTGAGCGAATGTTGGGGTGATTGGGGTAAGAAGTGATAAGGACCAGAGTTGAGCAGTGGAAGAGGAAGAGGAAGAGGAGGAGGAGAGGGCAGAGGTGAGAGGGAACTGAGGAGGAGGACTGAAGCAATTTCACAAGTAGAGGAGCAAGGATGACCCCCAAGTTTCTGACTTGGGCAGCCCCTTGTATTGAGGTCATTAGCTAAGACAGATCATTCTCCTTCTCCCAGGAGACGGGAGAGTTGGAAGCTGGGGAAGATGACCAGTTCCATTTTTGAACCTATGTACACCTTTGAGGGTTGACAGGCAGACCTGGAGATAGGGATCCGCAGCTCAGGAGAGGTGTCTGAGCTGAGGACAGAGATTTGGAATCAGCAGAGGGGAACCCGTGCTTGGGGATGGGTCGCTGCCAGAGGGCCCATGAATGTGAGAAGAGTGCTGAAATGGAGCCTATGTAAAGAGAAGGTAGGTAAAGCACCACCAGTAAAGATTAGGAAAACCCAGGGTGTGATTGTGTTAGGGAAAGCCAAGAGAGGGAAAGAGAGTGAAGGAGAGTGGAGCAGTCAACAGTGCCAAGTGATGCAGAAAGGCTGAATGAGATAAGGACTTGCTGACAAGAATCCATTGGCTGTGACTAGCTAGAGTGCAACATGCTGAAGTGTGTGTAACAAGGGAGGTCACTAGAGACGAGAAGGCTATGCTTGCAAGGCTGGAGGTGACAGGAGTGGAGCAAGAAGGCATTAGTGTGAGAAAGAGCTGGTGAGGGGACTGCCCGTCTCTGGATGGGGTGCATCTGAGCAGGTGGCTAGAGGAAAGGGGAGGAGGCAGAGAGAGCAAGGGGTTAGAGAGGATCATTGACAAATAGGCGATCTGGAACAGTCGAGGAAGGAGGGGGTTGGTGAGGAGAGGTCCTCGCACGGGTGGAGCGATGTAGCTCCTGAGACTCAAGGAAGGGGGGCAGCACTGGGGGGAATCTCTAAGTGGAGGGCTTCCTGCCTGAGGTCCCCCATTATCTGGGGGAAGGAATCTGGACTGACGTAGGAACTTGTGGAGAGAGGAGAAGGCACTAAGTAGCCACAGCAGGACTGGGCAAAGCAGTTCACCAGGGACGCTCAGAAGACTTGTGCTTTGTTATTAGTTTTCTCTGCAGCCTAAGTGCGAGGAAATTTACTCCGGCAGAGAATCAACAGCCTGAGCAATGGTACTAAGCCCTCCACTTTATTTTTCCTTTTTTTCTCCAAACGGCAAGTAAATATCTTGGTGAATCTTAAGCTGCCTTTTCATTGTCAGCAAGTGCCAGGGCTTTCATGGAAACCCTGCAATTAGCCAGAAATAATATTACTGCTGAGACTTCCAAAAGGCCTCTTCAGGCCTTCTTCGGCTCCACCTCCATAGGCCCCAGTCAGGCAATGCCTATTGGAATGCTGGCTGGAATCACCAGGCTTTCCAGAGACTGCCTTTCCTCCCAGCATGACCAGATCCGCTCGAGGGAGGAGGCGGCATAAGCAGATACGTTTCAGAGGTGGTGCTGTGTCTATGCAACCAGCAAAGTATTTCCAGGTTGAAGAGTTCTGTAGGAGAATTTGGGGCTTGCCTCAAGCTCCCAAAACAGCAGAGGCCTGGAAAACCATGGCTGCAGCTGCACGGAAGGTCTGGGGCACCTCCCTTCACTGGGAGCCGGTCATTGGCACTGTGAGCATCCCCTCCGTTGCCAGACCCTTCAGCTGAGGGTCGGAGTCGTCAAGTGAGAGGCTCCAGGGCAGATGCCCACTTCTGCTCATCTCCTTCTTTCTCATTCACTGTGACTTTCCCTCTTTGAAGATTCTGAAGGGCAAGCCCCCCAGTCAACCCCTTCATCCAGCCTCCTCCTAGGTCAGCCCTGAGTGGGGGTGGGGGCAGATCATAGGGGCACAAGGGGGTAAGGAACCACGAAGCAAGCTCACCTGAGAAAGAAGTTAGAAACAGTACCCTCACACCCCACGAAAAAGCTGATCCATCCTCTCCCCTGTATGAACCCGTGCCCCTCCTGACCTCTCAGACACCCTCCCCCACTCCACTCCCACCTCTGCCCAGCCCATTTACTCGCCCCCACCCCCATTTCTGGGTTCACTGCGTTTTCTCCAAACTCAACACTCTGCTGTAGCCTGTGCCCAGACATCTCAGGGCTTTGGACCAACTAGACTACCACAAAGCCCCCAGCCTCACTCTTCTGTGCCCACCCCATGCACCCCAGGCCCAGGCCCGGACTCTTCCTTTGGCAGCTATTACTGCCCAGCCTTGCCAATGGCCTCACAGCTGGTGCTTCCCTTGTGGGTTGACTCCTCAATGCCTCCCACGTGTCTGACACTGGCTCTGGGCCCAGAAGCACTGGGAATGGTAGGGCTACTAGCTGAGGTCCTCTTGCTGTGGGTCCAACCACCTGTGTGAGTCACACTGAAGGCGGCTGTGCTCCCTGCGATGTCACCCCCCACTGACTCTGAGGTCCTTGAGGACAGAGAGCGTGTTGGAGCCACAGTTACCTTCCCAGCATCTAAGGGCCTGGCACAAGGAACACTTGTGGGTAGACACAAGGAGAGAGGGTCAAGTGGATGGATATGTGTCAATGACTTTCCCGCCCACTGGAATCTCCCAGGTGACCCCCGCCAGGCTTGACTCCAGTGACGCACCATGACAGTCTGGCCCTCATTGCTCCCAGTTATTTCAAAAGATGAGTCCAGTTTGGCTCCACGATTTCTAACTAGAAGGAGTTTAGGAAGGTGTTTATGCAAATCCGGGAGGTGTAACAGGTATACTCTTAAAATATGGGTCTGAAGCTCAGGAGAGGTGTCTGAATCAAGGATATAGATTTGGGATCATCACAGGTGAACTTATGCTTGTGGATGCGTCACTGCCAGCGAGTGTCTCCAGACTTCTTATATAAGAAACATTAGCTGCAACCTGGGTTTGGTTATGTGCAAGTTGAAAGCATTCCTGATACAGACCCAATGCCTAAACTCAAATGTGCAAGATGAGTGAGAGCAGATAGAATTTTGCAGGTAGAGAGAGAGCGTGATAAAGACAGAGATTAGAATGCTGGTAGAACAGCAAGTGGTTGGGGTATGGCGAGTAGAAAAAATGTGCGGGATGAGAAGCTGTTATCCAGATCACCACGAGCCTTAGACATTGTGTTATGAAGTATGGAATGAAGTATGGACTTGATCCTGGAGGCAGTGTGCAAATGGGAAGCCACTAAGAGATTTTTAGTATGGGAGCTAACACAATCGGGTGCGTGATTTGGAAAGGTCACTCTAGCGGCTGAAAGGAGCATGCTTTGGAAATTAACCAGACTAGAAGCATGAAAATAAACTAGAAAGATGTCACCAAAATCCAGCTAAGAGAAGTGTTGGTCTCTGGACCCAGTGGTAGCAATGAAGACAGAAGTTAGTGTGTCCCCATTACTAATGAGACACAGGAAGAAAATTTGGGAGGGTCAGAAAAGAGGGTGCAGGTATAAGAGATAATTTCAATTTTGCACAGTGCTGAACATTCTCTTCCAGAGCTGAGCTGGTCTTAGGGAATAGATGCATTGTATGAAAGTACAACTGTATTCCACTGTCTGACACATAATAGAACCATGTGAGTTTTGGGGGTGGGATGTACAAATGGAGGAAGACGGACTGGGGTAGAAATGAGTGGAAGGAGTTTTGGAAGGCAAAGAATTTGCCTTCTGGATGTTGGTGAGCTGACCATACCCATGAATTGAGCCATCTGCTCCACAGCGATATGCGTGAAAAGGCAGGGATGAGTCCCATGGAATAGCTGCGTGCCCATATCAGGTACCGGTGCAAGTAGTAGCCAACCCGAAAAAGGCAGAAAGGTACCAGGACCAGCCAGTAGGCTTTATTCCACCACACTTGGGGTTCTGAACTCTACCCATGGAAGGTACCAGCCTGCCAAACTCTAGACAAGGAGCTGTACCCAAGTCCAGACAGTTGTCAGGAAGGGGCTATAAAAACATGAGCAGGGCTGAGGCAGCCAACAAGGGATGGGTAAGGCCAGGCACAAGCGTCAGTGGAGAGCGGCAGGCAAGGGGAGGAAGCAGAGATGGGGACCCCGAAAAACGTGGAGCTGTCAGAGCGAGACCACCTACAGAAGCAGTGGCATGTGGAAGAGGGACACAAGCACCGCCAAACCAGCGCTTGGGATGACTGAGAAATAACACTCCAGTCCTCATCCTCTCTCCTCCTGTCCTTGGCACCTGCCCAACAGAACCGCACGTGTCATCTACAAAGGTCAGTTTGCTGCCACAAAGAGCGGTGTGGAGAAGAGAGGGGAGCGATCTGCAGTGGCAAAAGATACATATTCAGCACAGGAACCTCCCTCTTAGGGGAAAGGAGGGCCCTCCAAAGGACGGACTATGAGTCAAAATTAGAAACTCAATTCAAATAACACTAGGAAGTTCTAGCCAAGGACAAAAGGTTTAAAGAAAAATTTTATTTTGTGAATGTATTGGTTTAAACTGTAATGGAAAAAAATAATTTAAGCCTGGGGGGTGTGGTACTGGGAACTGAACGTGGAAACATTGTACATTCTCCTTTGCATATAAGGGTGAGGATGCTGTGTGGAATGCCTGGAGCAGCGAAGACCCAAATCTAGGCTAAGAACCTGTGGTTTAACAATTCCCAAACACACGTATTAGTACTCAGCAGTTTCTAGCTGAGACTCTTCTGAAGATTTTTAATCGAAGGAGCCTCAAATAGGAAGATTTTAAATGTATTGCATTAAGAAGCTGGAATGGTCTCCCATTTCAGTTAAATGGGACTTTTGTTTCTGGACAGTTTAAAGTTCTAAATACAGTTATAAGAGATAATTGTCCCTGTGCCTTTGTCAGGGCTGAGAACTACAGCATAGGGCTAAAAGAATGTGAAATGCTCTAGGAGTCAAGTTATATAAATAATTAGAAAAACCAAGTTTTACGCTTATCTCTTTTAAATACAGGCAACAGGGAAACTCTCAAAATGCTATTGGAAACGAATGGGTCCCCAGTCAAATGCTATAAACCTCTCAACCCCAGAAAGACAAACTAGTGTTTGCTTAACAACCAAATGAATACAGATCACTGGGGTAGAGGAAAGAGGGTGAGCTATCTCAAGGTGTGGTTAATAAAAAACCTGTGAGGATGGATGATTTGGGAAATGATCATCTTTAAAGACTTCTTTTACCCAAGGGTGAAGTGAAAAAGTGGGAATTTTGTTCATGGGTGGGGAACTTTTGAAGAATCTTCATTCTATCCCGGTGAACAAGAGCTGTTGGTTGTAAAGAAGCCACAGTGGGGATGATGTTCAATTAAAGTGATAACATATTAGCACTGCGAGGGGAAAGGACTGATTTTTCTTTTAAGTAGTTTTATTCAAAATACTCAGAATTTGTATTTCTTAATGATAGAAATGTGATAAAAATATTAGAAATGGGAAAGTTATAGTGTAAAATCAGAGAACATAAATTGGGTCACATTACTTATATTAGAATCACATAATTCATTGCATGGTTTGGGACTTTTTGATTTTGAGGGCAGTTACTGAACATTTACTATGTGCCACACACTTTACATTCATTTTATCATTTAATCCTTACAACCACCCTCACCGGTAGGCATTTAACAGATGTGGAACCTGAGGCTGAGAGGTTAGCCGACTCATTCATGGTCACACAGTTGGTTAAGTTGGTTAAGTGGCAGTCTACTATACAATTCTGCTTCTCTGTCCCTATGGAAGAGTTTTGTTAAAACAGCTTTTAATTTTAGAAGTGACTAGGTCCTTGGGCTCTATAGTTACCATGTCAGAGATGCAGATATGGAGTACTCATTGATAAAAATATTCAGAATATGCTTGTACTGAAATGGCAGTGGAATTTGCTGAAAATTGCTAAATTGTAATTTTGCATATTCCTGTCATCTACTTTTGTCTCATTAGGTAAAAGTTCTGGGATGTTTTCTTCTAAGAGTTGCCCTGAGTTTGTCAGGTCACCCGTAAGACTTGTTCTAAATGCATGTGCCTGTGTGGAGAGAGCTCCTCAGACGGTCCTGCTGCACACTGCTGGCTTCGAGGGGGAGAGCAAACCTTGGTCATCATTAGAATCACTACGGGGAGAATTTTCAAAATTCTGATCCCCAGTCTTCTCCCTAAATCTAATCAGAAACTCTGGGGGTAGGTCCTCGGGACATGTTTAAAAGTTAACCCAGTTAATTTTGATCTTAGGCCACATATGGGAGCCCCTGGTTTGGAGGTTAGCAGAAATGAACTCTGCAGGTCAGTCACCAAGGGATACACATCATCCAGGGAGAAATAGGATTTTCAGTTTGCACTTTATTGATTTATGACCTGATTCTCTGAAAACTCTAGCAAGCCCTACAAAGAATGTGAGCTCATCCAAGAACTCATCCAATCTAAATAATAAGCCTAATGTTTGCAATTTCTTCCTCATTACTTTAACATTATTTATATTTCAGGGAAAGCTCCCCACCCCCAAATATTCTCTCTCTAGTAGCAGCTTTTATTTACTGAACTACCTGGCATATATATAAAAGGAAAGTCAGTATAGGCATTAGACAATATTTTTTATACACATCACTGTATCAGACATTTCTCTCTTAAATTCAGTTCATTTAGGAAAAAATGTAAGAGGTTAGGTCATTTAAAGTTCAAAATCTACTCAAATTTAATAGGAATTGGGGGCATCTTTAGTTTTTGACGTCATTCCACAGCCTACAGTGCATTCTGAGCATTCAAAGGCCCAACTGCATCCCAAGCCTCATCTTTTATTAGTCATTTTAGCTTTTAGCACCAAAAAATGCCCTTCCTCAGTGCTCCTCACACTTCTCAGCCTTTACACGTCCTCTGTGCCTGGAATGCTTCCCTATCGCATCATTTCTCCCAATCAGACTTATAACCATAACTCAAATATCATGTTTTGTATGAGCCCTTCCCTGAAACACTAACCAGTAAATCAGCCCTCACTGCTTTCAGTACTTTTTAAAATGTTTTATTAAAATTATGTTTCCTTATCTATATTAAATCATAAAATCCTAGCCGGTAGGCAGTTTCATATTCAGTTCTGGACCACTGAGAAGCTTAGCGTGGTGAGTGATACAAATAAGCAGATCACTACAACATAAAACACAGAGCCTAGCCCATAATAGGTACTGTTCGCTGAATGGATAAATGCTGGGTTTTAGAAATGAAAGAACCAAATAAAGACACTTTAGTACAATAGCAAGTCGGAGAGCTTCTCTGGGTAGCCCAGAAACATTTGTGTTCCCAAGTGAAAAGCAGTATAGTGTGGTGGACTAGTGCAGTAAGTGTAGTAAGCTTTGGAACTAGGCTGAGTTCAAATCTTGACTCTGCCACTAGCAGTGTAGCATAGGGTAAGATACTAATGTCATTTGTCAGTTACCAACTGATTAAACATGGGTAACAGAAGTGCCCTCCTCAAAGGACTGCTGTAAGGCCTAAATGAGTCAATGTATATAAAATGCTTAGATGGTGCCTGGCACATAATAAGTGCTAAACAAAATGTTCATTAGTGTTATTTCTACAATGTACAAGGTACAAGGCTGGTTTTCCTCTCAAGAAACCCACAAGGAAGTGGGGAGAAGTGACAAATCTGCAAGATGTAATATACAGCAGAAAATTATGTATTAAATGTCAAACAACTAAATACTGATGAAATAAACACACCATCTCCTGGGACTATTTTAAATAAAAGAACATTCACCTGTATGTTTGCGCTCATGTGTTTGTTCAAAAATAAAGCCAAAATAAGCTGCTCTGACCCTAGCTGGTATGGCTCAGTTGGTTGGAACATAATCCGAAAGGTCATAGGACTGATTCCCAGTCAGGGCCCGTACCCAGGTTGTGGGTTTGATCCCCCATCAGGGCGCATAGGAGAGGGCACCCAATTGGTGTTTCTTGCTAGCACCAAAGTTTCTCTCCCTCTCCACCCCCTTCTCCTCTCTCTAAAAGCAATGAAAATAAAATGTCCTCAGGTTGAGTATAAAAAATAAAAAACAAAAAAGCAACTCTAATTCTAGGTTGAGTCACATAGAATTTGTCAGTATAGGTCAAAGACTATCAAATATTAGCATTTTTATTTGGTTCAAACCTAACATTTTCTAATCTCACCTTGCTCACAACTATAGGTAAGCTTTCCACAGATTTATGAGAGAAACAGAGAGATGGGGAGGGGGTGGGAAGGGAAGGGAAGGGAAGGGAAGGGAGGGGAATCTCCACCCCTCTCTTCTCATATAAAATTACACGTATTGTCTGTGATGTGACAAATTAAAGAGAGAGACACTTATAGCTTTATTCGTTTGAGTTCAAGCCTACAGTAAAGATACTAACTCATACCACTTGATGTTCTTCTAAATAAATGTATTTGAAAGCCATCAACTTGCAAAGGAGCACGTCAAACTTAACTAATGTTACTCAAATTTTTCTTTAATTAAGAAAAACCAAAGGAATTCGTTAACAATTTTGCACAACTATGCTCAATCAACAAAGATGATTTGTTTAAGAATCTTCAGGGCAGCAGAGATGTATTTAAAAAAAAAAGACAAATTCACTCTTAGACTAGAAAATTCTTCAAGATAAAAATATTAATTCAATAAGAAAATACTTCATATTTCTTTTATCAGACTATTAATTTAATTAACCCATTTCTATATCAAGTTATGCAGAACACATTCTTGTCCCTAGTTTCCCATGCAAAAAGTTAGAGTTTTTCTCAAAACAGAGCAAGTCAGTGCTAACAGTTTTAAGTCAGGGCTTGGAGTCTGCCCAGAAGAGTAAGGTTGGCCATCTACACTCACCTGAACCTCAGCCTGATGCTTTCTCCTTTTACATGGTCAATCTCTATTCCTAATAAATGATTCTCCTACTTACTCAATAGATAAATTACTATTAAGTGTACCTAAAAATTCAAATGATATTCAATGTGGAGGAGAGTAGCTGGACTAACAACACCCTCACAATCTCCTCATCTCAGCAAATACATAAAAATAATACTTTACAAAAAGTATTCATCCTATCTGCTTCTCCTAAAATGCTGTGTAAGAAACTTGGGATTAAATAAAATTAGGATACAAGAAGTCATGAGTATATCTGAAAAGAGGTAAGAAGTGTAAGTGAGGACTGCTTCCTGTAATTCTAACTGCATTATCTTGCTGTTAATTTTCAGGATAATTATTGTAAAAATACAGTAAGTACTATAGTGGAAATATAGGGATTCATTTATTACTTTTTGGTTTACAAACAAAGGCACCCAATAATGCTTCTATTTACTTCTTATAGAATCAATTTACATTTAAAACAAAAAGCAAAAAAAGCCCTGAACCAGTTCCTATACACAAACACAAAAAAGAAGGGGGGAGGGCAGAAATAAGATTTTTTCCTCCCTGCGTCTAAGCTTTATTACACAGATTCAAAAAATGTTTATTTTACACCATCCTTAAGTCAAAGAATGTACTACCATGCTTCTTTGTGCAGAGTTTTAGGACATATTAATGTTGCCAAGTCAACATTAAATACAGTCATAACTGACAAATGCATGTGACAGAATTATAAGACTCAAAGTGAATGGGGGGAAAAACCAAATGTTTTACAATATAGCTTTAACAAATAAGTTAAATGAAATGTTTAATTTATTTCATTTAATAGGCTATCCCGTTAAAAATTGAGTTTGCATAGAAAATATAATCAAACTAAAAGCCATTTCTAGCAAATGACAAATATTAATGATTCCCAAAATCTTTTAAAATTCAAATAAAGCTTGAAGTCTAGTTAGTGGGGGTTAACAATGCATGTGTGCTTTATGCTAATTTTAGAACTTTAAGTTCTAGAATGACATGTTAATTTATTCATTAGCTTTCTTTTGACAAAAGTATTCTGTTAAACACACACAGAAAATTAATGCAGTGGCCTCGGCACCCTCCCAGACAGCATTTCTTTAAGTTAGATTGGAAGAACCATGACAATTCAAAAGACATACACCCCAAATGTATTTCACATGCCTGCCGAAATTTTACCTGATTTTTTTCAAGATACAAAGACAATTCATCGGATTCTCAGTATATTTGGCAGGAGTATAAAAATCATACAAATGTGAGCATATTTTCAACATACTATGGAAACATATTTGGGGAGCTGGATCACTCAATGTACAGAGCATCTATAGTTAACTACGTGGGCCACTTTAAATTAAAGGCATCTTCATTTATTCCATCTTTAGACACTGTCATGGTCTCTCACGCCTTATATAAGGTATGGTCCTAGACCAGAGACTTCAGTGTCATTCCAAAGAATTTTTATTTACTTACACACACACACACACACACACACACACACACACACACACACCCCTTTCAAAATAATGTTTAAGTTTTACTACAGAAAATCTGGCTTCAGCATAGAAGCATTTTTTCTTTCCAAGACTACACACCTGCATTGAAGAAGGTGATTTCCTTTATGCTTAGTTTTTTCACAATAACAAAATAAACTTCTTATACACTGCATTTAAATTTATGAAGAAAATTAAGATGTAAAGTTCTATATTACTTTTTGTATTGTGAGCTGACCTCATTAAACATATTCAAGATACACTTGTTGATTTAAATACAGAACAACTTGATTGGCTAAATTAAAACATGTTATGCGGATCAATCTGTTAAACCAACTATAAGAGTTAAAACAGTAGTGAGAGTTAACTACTATTAAGGTTTAAAGGGAATTATAATGTATCATTAAAATATACATTAATTTTCTCGCTATTACTTGTTTCTATAATGCATCTCTTTTAAAGCTAAAACCACATGCAGAAAAAATAAATGATTTTCTTCAAACTCATTCAACAGTTTGCTACTTTATGTGGTATGTAAATAAAATCCTTTATTTAATTTTATACATATTATTTTATGCATTTTATTTTTCTTGAATGAACTCAGCTCTCCACGTCAAGTTAGTATGTGTTTACACACATGTGAGACCATTTTCTTAATGCTATGTCTATCTGTAAATATAGTCTTCCATAACAATGAATTTTCAGTTTTCATTGGAAAGATAGCATAAGCCTTTTTAAAGTCTTATAAATTAATAAAATTTATAAAGGGAGGGGTGTACAAGTATGGTGAATCCCTCCCCAACCGCTCATTTGCCAAAGTCTCAAGAAATCCTCCAGCTCCGAACATGAAAAACACCTCACACAGGGCTGACTTCTATTTGGTTAAAATGTGGACAAGAAAAATGTATTCTTATTTGTTGAGGCTAATGGTCTTATTTAATTCATTTTCATTTTCCTTGAAAAAACTCATAGCATATGTTGTTACGGAGTTTCAAATCCATTTAGATCCAGCAGGATCTTTAGAATAATATATAGCCTTCTGATTATGAAAGCAACTGATTGCTTATAGAAAAATGATATGCATCAGACCTTTAATCAGAAAAAGAAAAACAATTAACATGTCTTTCATGTCTGAGACCACTCAATAACTTACAGGATGACGTGAAAATAATTTGGCTATAATTTTAACAAAACTTCAACCGATGAAAAAAATCAAACACTGAAGAATCAAATAACTACCAACTTAGCTAGTATTCCTGTCCAAATAAATGCTTTCCATTGCACTAAATATTAAAATTAGAACTTTACTATACGTTAAGGCATATTTTAATTAATGTGTTCCAGAATTGCACAGTTATACTGGTCAGTGTTCCCATATCCCCACTCCTACCCTCAACCCCACCCCTTTTCCCAAGGGATCAAAATAATAAGTCATGGTTTTGGTGGCTATTGCAGATTTGAGCTGGCATACCACAGTGTGTTCACTAGATTTTTATGAGCATAAACATTAAAATGTTACATAAAATGTACCATAATTTACTCCACACTCTGATCTAAGATGGTTTAATGTCTTGACAAAAGGTGAGATGACTTAAGTACATTTTACATTTTGTGCATTTAGACCACCATATATGCATAGATGTTCTAATGCTAAATTCTCTTCTTCAGTATCTCATAGTGCTGGATGCTCGGAAGTATGACAGAAACTTGTAACACAGACTAACCACAAAGTACCAGATGTTTCTTGCCATTTGTGATCTTGCAATAAAAATGCGCCAGATCAGGATCACAAGGATAGTATTGAAACCATAACGTATGTTCCTCAACCTGAAAGCAAATCAAGAGATGTATTAGACAATATTTTCTAGAATAAAATATTGTTAAATGGCACATAATTAATGCTCCATTTTTAACATAATCAAAGTTCAAATCCACATTAATTTGAAATTTATTTAAAAACTAACTATAACTCTTTAAGTTACAAAGTTAGCAAAGGTCACACCTGACTATGCATACTCTAGGTTGTAGCCTGTTTAACAATGTATTACCCCTCTTAACAATGAATAACACAAAGCTTTTTTGTAACAGTATATCTGGGATGCAAATTCATTCATTCAGCAAGTATTGAGCATCCTTTTGTGTGCCCGGTACTGTGTTAAGCAGCAAGCACACTGCCGGTAAAGCAGACATGTCCCTTACATGTTTGGAGCTTTTTCCTTCCTAACTAAGCTAAAAATGTTTGTTCATTACATACATCATCCTACAGACAAAGTAAACACCTTTTTGACATCTTTAGCTGCTTACAAGTTGTCAAACAAGTGAACTTACTCCTCTTAGTATAGCTGATAGTCACATGATCAAAGACCAACGGGATAAGAACACATTCATGAATGAAACACGGCACTAGCTATAGATAGGAGGACCTTTCCATTCTCTAACATGTGCTTTATCTCACTTGTGTTTCAAAACGCTTTATATGTTTTTTAATGGTGTTAGAAAGGAATGCAAACCTTCAGATATGCAGTAATGTTACATGCAGTCCAATAACTTCAACAGGTGGTATAAAATAGGACTAAAATATATGAAGAATAAGTGCTGACAAAAGAGCTTTTAATTACATGTCAAAGGTCTCTGTTCTAGTTTGTTTTGCCACTTAATACAATATGACCTAGGCAAACATAACTTCCCTAAACCTCAGTTCCTCATCTATACAATTAATTGCACTACAAAACCTCATAGAGTCGGAAGCATGAGAAGAAAAATGTGAAAGTCTTAAAAACTGCTATAAAAATTGCATTAACTAAACTACAAATAAAATAGATTAGTATTAAAAATTTAATTGCATTTCTGAATAATGGGTTAACAGTGATTTTTCCTCTTCTAGTTTCTGTGTTTTTTTAAAACAATCCATATGTATTACTTTTTAAAGATACTAAAGGGAGCAACTCTTATAAACAAAGAAAAAGTTCGTGTTAAATGATGTATTATTGTATCTCTTTTCCTCTTTCAAAGATATATCAAGAGAGGGTAAAAACAACTCTAAATTACATCTAGTTTAAAATATATTTTTATTTTCTCTTAATGCCTTTACTTCTTCAGTAGCAATATAACAGAGGATATAGTGATTTTCAAAACTGAATTATACCTGCACATTATGCTTAGGAAGAGTATAAGTTAATGAAAATATCAAGTTTCAACTATATTAGGCTAAATCAATCCTACCAAAGTTCCAGTCCAAAGGTAAGCACTCTTCCTAAATGCAACAGATTATTAGCAATATCATTCATTCACTATACCAACTTACCAAAAAAACTGTAATATTTCATAAGGAAGACACGAGGAAATCAAACCCATGTAAAACTTACTTGTTCAGATGTTTTCTAGCTGCAGGGAGGCCAGACATTTCTTCATTCAAAACATATTTCTTAGTTCCAATGCAGTAGTTCTCTATGTACTCTGCCCAATGTAACTGCCGTACATCAATATTAAAGGTCTATGTAAACAAAAAAATTATTGGTTACTTTAATTTTTTTCACAACTCGTCAAAAATTCATGTTTTTTCTAAAGGCTAATTCCAAAGGACATGATTATAAAATGTTTACCATATTAACTTTTAAAATCTTACCACTATTCACAAAAGTTATTCCTATTCCATACCTTCCATTAAACACAGAAACAACTGAGACATAAGCTGAAAACTCATGTTAGCATTTAAAGAGTACATGAAGTGTGAGAAAGAAGCTTGCACCATCAAAACAAAAAACAAAAAACAAAAGATAAATCCCATTACCCAACTAGATCTATGTATTTCCAACTACTTTATACATCTATTAGTGCCTTTATTTCCAGTTTGTATCTACGGTATCTCCTCTCTTCTTGAACATCCTATGTACCTTACAGATTAATTTTCCTAGAATACTGACATCAAGAGAAAGAATGTTATGAAAGCTGGCTTAGAAGTTTAGAGAACAGTAACCAGGCCATCTGATGAAAAAGGTAGACAAATCTAGGGGGAAAAAAAGCCTTACAAAAATGGTATTTCGTGACAAAGTAAGAGGGTCATGCACTACTCAGTGCTCCTCCATACATTTGGATAAACAGATTATTCACTATATACCATCACTTATTTAAACACAGTAAATTCTAGACCAAAAAAGAAAAAAAAAGAAGCTACCATAAGTCAATCATTAAGGTACTATCTCCTTAAAATGGAGACTTAAGATAGAACATATACGGAGGACATACATATGTATAACTGGATTCCTACAGAAGAGTGAAAAAGAATGCAACAGAAGCAATATATGAGAAGACTGGCTGGAAATTTTCCAAAAATAATGAGATATCAAGGCACAAATTCAAAACTCACATATACTATCCATGTGCACACACACCCATCTAGGCATATCAAAGTAAAACTATTGAAATTCAAAGAGAAAAATTTTTAAATCATCAGAAAAACACCGTATAGATTACCTCCAAAGGAACAATTGACAGGTGACTGCTCAAAAGAAGCAATAGGAAGCCAAAGACTATGAGAAGATGTCTTCCAAGTGCTTCAACAAACCTGCTGACATAGAATTCTACACCAGCACAAATATCTTTGAAGAGTAATGATGTTTCCAGAAGAATAAAAACTGAGACAATCTGACATCAGTGGAAGACCCGCACTAGACAAATTACACTAAAGGGCATTCTTTAGGCATAATGAAAATGATTCCAGATTGAAGTCTGAGAGGGGAGAAAGAAAAAAGAATAAAATGACAATTATGAGAGTAAATCTATATGAATACTTATTGCATAGACTGCAATAAGAATAATGGTTATGAGGCATATAATACATACAGAATTAAATACGTAAAAACAACAGCAGATAGGTGTTAGTCCTTGTATTTTCTGAGAAAGGTGGGGTTATCAATATTATATTTGATGTTGATAAATTGAGGAAAGATGATATAATCTCTAGAGTAACCTACTACAATAGAAAAAGAATATATTTCTATGTCACTAATACAGATGGGAAAATATGAAACTAAAAATAACCAAAGAAAGCAAAAAAGAACTTAAAACAGGAGGGACAAATACAAAGCACTGAGTCAGATTTAAATCCAAAATTAACAGGAATTATATTATGGATTTAATCCTCCAATTAAGGGCCATAAATTGTAAGACTGAAAAAAATCCACATGCTATTTATAACAGGAAAAATTGAAAGGTAAGAATACAGAAAACTTGAAAATAAAAGGATGGGGAAAGATACACATTTCTAACAACATTGTATGGAAATGCCCATTTGCCCAAGACCCCACCAGAGTATATTGACAGTTTGCATTTTCTGCAAATCTGCTAAGTACTAAATATCTCACTCTAGTTTTAATTTGTATTTCCATTTTTTATGAGTGAGGTTGGTATCTCTTCACATGGTTAAGAATCATTTAACAGTTATTTTTCTGTAAACTTCATTTCTCTAGCCCATTTTTCAATAGGATTACTGACATTTTGGACATTTCTATATAACCTCCTTTTTATGTAATATGAAATGCACCGACATACCATGACACACCACCAAAGTGGCTAAAATTAAAAATTAAAATGCCAAATGTTGGGGGAGGATGTATGTTAACAGAAACTCTCATATACTGCTACCTGCAAGGTAAACTAACAACTGCTTCTGAAAACTGTTTGGTGTTATGTACTAAATTGAATATACAAATACACTTTGATTGAGCTATTCTATTCCTAGATATATACCCTACACAAATGTGTACACATGGTTCATAAAAGCATTACTCCCAAAAACCAAAAACTGAAAATAACTCAAATGTCTATCAACAAAAGAATAAAAAAAAATACTGTATGACATCATTTGTGTAGTCAAAAATGGGTAAGACTAACAGTATTAGAATTCAAGGTAGATTAGGAGATAAGAGGTAATGACTGGAGGTGTTATGAGGGGAATCTTTTCTATAGGTAATGTTTATTTCTTCACCTAGGTGTTAATTGTCTAATAATCGATTGAGCAGTATATATTGTGCATTAAAATGCAGGAAGGGAGGGCAAAGGGGTGGTAGAGGAAAGTATGGAATCAGCAGAAGCCATAAATCTTTCCACCTGAAATGATCTGCAGGACCCTGGTAATTTAAACCTCCTTTGAAGGCTGCAGGCAGGGAAGAAGACTGGCTATAAAGTCCATGGCCCCATAAGTTAGAGTCGTATCAAATGTTCATGCAAAAGCGTAAGAATCCAAAAAGTTATATCCTCAGAGCAAGGGTGAAAAAGGAATAAGCCTACCACACACAGAAGTAGGCAGAGGAACAAGTACACTCGAGAACTTTTATTGTGCATAACAGAAGAATGGACTAAATCTGCAGTATCCAATACGGTAGCCACAAGAAGCCACACCACCTCATGGACACTTGAAATGTAGCTAGCCCAAACTGACACTGCCGTGAAGTATAAAATGCACACTGACTTTCGAAGGTTCAGTATGAAAAATACAAAGTAAAGTATCCTTTAAATAATTTTTAAAATTTTAAGTAACTTTTAAATTTTTGCTCAAATTATATAACGTTTTGGATATACTGAGTTAAATAAGACATTATTTTCAAAAATTTTTAAGTGGGAAGAGAAAGGGAGCTGGTATTGAAAAGATTTTTTAAAAAGTCTCCTTTGAGAAACTGTAATCAAGATCCAGCCCTTGAATCTATTTAAGGCCTATATTTGCCTGAGTTACACTAAAAATCTGATAGATATTTTAAAATGGTCTTGGCTTGTTAATACCAGCTAGCTACTTAATGCTAATAGTCACTAGGCTGTTCGTGGAAGCAAAAGTAAATTCTTATTGGAAACTGCAATTTCAACGTAGGCTTCAAAAAATTCCCATAGAAATCTTTAAGGAATATGAATTTACAGTCAAAGACCAATAAAAAACAAAGAAACAAGGTGCCATGAGTAAGACCAAGCTTAAACAGAGGGCAGATCAGAGGCTGCACAACCTGTAGAAGTTTGAATGATCTGAAAACCAATTTAAAGCAATGTTTAAGATGTTTCAAGAATAAAATTCTAAAGATTGTTTAAGAAATATCTGTTAAGATTTGAAAAATAAATTGAACTTCTAAAAATAAAAATATAATAACTGAAACTAAGAATTCAATTGGGTGGTTTAGACACAGCTGACAGACTGCCATAGAACTTTAATAAAAAACCTAGATTTCAGGTCAGAAATAAAAAGATACAAAATATGAAATTAAAAAGACCCAGAGGAATGATTTAACATACACTAAAATTTCCCAAGATAAGAAAAAATGGTTAAGTATTTCCCTGAATTGCTAAAACAACATCAAACTTCGGATCTAAGAAGACCAACTGAAACAAGATAAATTTTTAAAAAAATTATACCCACATTCATAGCAAAACTGCAGAACATTAAGCACAGAGAAAAACTCTTGAAAAAAAAAGCTAGGTGTAACAGATCACCTGAAAGGCAGCAGCAGTTTAGACTGACTTTTCAACAGCAACAACATAAGACCGAATATGAAAAGAAAATTACCTTTAATGTGCTTAACTCATGTTACAAAAACAAGGGTAAAATAAAGATGCTATACAATCAAAAACCTAGAGTTCACGGTTAACAGACACCCTGCTAAATCGTATTCTGGTACTCTGGGTACATTCTTAAGGCAGAAAGAAAATGATCCAAAAGAGAAGATCTGATAGCAAAGACATTGGTAAACATATAGTTAAATCTAAATAAAACCGAACAAAAATAATCATTTCTACGTAAGAGGTCTAAATAGAAAACTAATGTAATATAAGCTGATGGAGGTTGTAGCCACAGCTAAAACATTTTAAGGTCCTGAGTATCACTGAGGAAGAGGCTACAGAAATTGCTTAATTTAGACTTTGTTAGGTATGCACATTAAAATATCTAAGGTAACCTCAAAAGTTTCAAATTAACAGGAGTAATGTGGAATGATATAATGTAAAAAAGTATATAAAAAACAGCTTCTGAGGAAAGGTTTTTCTCAAAACTCGAAGAAAACGAAGTGTTTGGGGGGAAAACACTAAGGAAACTAAATGCTCTTTCAACCTGACATTAAAATAAAAAAGAAATGAACATTTCAATCATACTTTAAAAACATCTCTGCCACAGCCAAATTCTTACACCTTATGAATTCTAAGGTAAGCAATTTCATTTCATCACCAATAATTATGATTGAAGCTTTTAACGACAGACTATAAACAAACAGATCAAAGACTTTCTTGTCACATAATGGCTGTGATAAATACGCAATTACTTCTCAGGTTGCTGATGGTTGTCTGATTAGTAAGTTACTTATTTTCTAATATAAAGCAGAAAATACTTGCCTTTTTATCTTCAGGATTTAGTTGATTCATTAACATAATGACATTGTCAGTATTCCAAACCCAAGAATGACTTGTGAAATATTCAAGAAACATCATAGCTTTGTGAAGACGAGTTATTGTTTTCATCATCCTGTATTATAAGAAAATGACAGATTCATATTTTGCATACATTAGGAAAAAATCTCATCACCACCCATGGCACCAGTTTCTAAACTGAGACATTAACAATAAAATCATAATACATAATTCAACAAATGTACCAAACTAGCAGGTAATGAGAATATTTCTGCATTTGGGAGAATATTTCATAAATCCAAAATGTAAAAGAAAAACTTTTAAGCAGTGGTAAATAAATATAACAGCACCTAAATAAAGGTCTTTTATCTACATAAAATTAATTTTTAAGAAATACAATGCTTTAAGACCAAGTTTTCTTAAACCACACTACACTAAAATTTCCTGTAAATTTATAACGTATTGTATTACATCATACAGAAATATTCATTCTCTTTATATATATATATATATAAAGTAACTTTCTCTTTAACACTGACAAATACCACTCTTGATCCTCTGGTTGTGTCATGAAATCAATGACTTATGCTAAAAACTTTCTGAAATAAGTACTCATTAATTTTCCCAAATCCCCAACATCCATTCTTATAGAAATAAGGGAGTCTGATACTGTTTTATTTCTTTTTGAAAGGGTGAAGGGCCTTAATCTTTAAATTTGTCGTTTTATGTATCATGGCTCACTGTAAGTCATTGATATCATAACGCTAACCTGAGCAGTAATACCTATACAATAATTACCTACGATAAGTAAGTAGGGAAAGGGGAGAAAGAATTTTTTGAGAACAAAACACACACCAAAAATTCCTAACCTCTGATAAACGGAAAAATAATTTGTAAAGAAATACCGCCCCCAAAAAACCCTCGCTTTATAGCCCCCCAATATGGATTAGTATTATATGTAATTTAGAGTGTCCCAAAATCAAGAACTTTAAAAATGAAGAAAAATTAGAACATTAGAAATGAGGGGGAAAAATAAAAATAGTAACATAGTTAGCTAAGCAATTCTGATGACACATTCAATACATTTAGAAAAATACCCTGAATCCACAATACTGAGGAAAATGAGGTAACACAGACGGTGTAAAGAAAAACTGTAGTTCATACAAGAAAGCAAGTACAAAACAAAACCTCCATTAAACATGAAAAAGAATTATTGGGCCTCGAAAGGTTATATTTGAACAAAAACAGTTCATGTAGATAGAAAGCTCTTGGTGGAAAAAAATAAGACATCCTACTTTTAGGAAACAGATTAAACAATTTTTTCTGAAGCAACAACAAAAAGTATAAGAAATTTGTAATTAAATCAATATCAACTGTCACAGCCAATATAGTAGAATCACACATATGCACATATTTGGTTAACATGGCTTTCCAACATACGTCTTATTTAAAAGTTTTTCTAACTCCTTTTTCACTGACGATTATCACCTAGTCTTCAGAATCACTCACATGACAGAATTACCCTAAAACCAATCACTGTTTTAGCCCTTCAAAAATAACTGCAATAGAAAATTGGAGTGGGAAGAGGAAATTTGAAAGGCCATATATGTATCAAGTTCACAGATTATCAAACCTATGGGAGATAAAAAGAAACAAAACTTTGCACCATCACTCTGGTTAAATATGACATAAGAGCAAATGCCTGGGATGATATTGCCATATACTCGTATATTCCATTTATTTATTCTTTATTACGGAAACCCACAAAAAATAATCAATCACAATCCTTCAAAGTAGGGCAAGATCTTTAACAGTCGTGTAGTCCACTGTTTCTCAACCTCAGCACCGCAGACATTTTGTGCCAGATAATTCTTTGCAGTGAGGGCTGTCCTGTGCATTCTAAGATACTTGGTAGTATCCCTGGTCTCTACCAATTCGATGCCAGTAGCACTTCAGCGAGTTGTGATAACTAAAAATATCTCCAAATATTGTCAAAAGTCCCCTGAGGGGGACAAAACTGTCCCCTGTTGAGAACCACACAGATTAAAAAGTATTAGGACCACAGAATTTAAACTAGAAAGAGTTAAGCTAAATAACCAAGAAAACAAGACAATGGAATGATTTTTTAAAATGTCATTTTAACAGTGATGAAATATCTACTATATCTCAAGAGCTAGAATGAATAATTTATACTGCTTCTACATGTAATTATCATGAACCCTAGTCCCTAAAAAGCATTAACCAGGAATCCATACGATGCATATCTGAGCTATACTTATAAATTTACAATATGTAAAGATATAAAGCAAGTCGGAATTTTATCTAGCTGACACTCAGAATAAAGTAAATGAGTAAAATGGACACCATGAATGATTGACATTAGTTTAATGTAGAAGTAGGCATTATACTAAGGCCCCAATATAAGATATAAAGGTCAGTACCTTGTTCAGTTAAGTATCTGAACAAATTAAGTAATATAAATTATATGACTTTGTCTTTAACATTTATAAAATTGCCTAAATAAAACCTTTATGGTTTTTTGCTTTTAGACTATAAGCTCCCAGAGGTCAAGGATAATTCCTGATCTGAAAGCCTCACTCAGGGCAAACCTCAGATAAGATTCTTCATTTGATGTTTCCTATTTGGAGCATATTTTAAGTTCCAAAGGTAGCTGCAATAGTATCTCCCATCCTACATGCTCACCTATAATATCACCTTGACTATCTTCCCATCAAGAAGTGAAGGTAACTTATACCCAATAGAATGAGGGAGAAATGACACTGTGATTTTCGATGGAAGGTAAGAAGAGGTGAAACAGCTTTCTGCCTTGCTTGCTGTAATACTCACCCTTGAAACCTTCAGCTGCCAAGTATGCTGTCCAACTCCCCTAGAGGCTGTAATGCTGTGAAGGAGCCCAAACTAGTCCATGTGGAGAGAGCACATGGAGAGCCTCTGAGACTACATGAAGAGAAAAAGATACTGGGCCACCCCAGATGCTCCCTTCCTCTCCTTTCCCACTCCCTCCAGTTCCTATCTAACTACAAACACTTGAAAGACTCTGGGACAGAACCACACAGCCAAATCCCTCTAGAATTCCTGACCCACAGAAATCATAAGAGAAAAAGGAAATGATTGTTGTTTTAAGATTCTAAGTTTGAGGTGATTGGCCATGCAGCACAGATAAACGGAACAGTAAGATATCCTAGTACTGGGACTGTGGGGATGCTTTAATAAAAATCTAAAACATGTAGTATTGGCTTTAGGATCAGGTAGTAGACAGAATCTAAAAGATTCTTGAGGAAACCACTGGTGAAACCTGGAAGGACCAAGAAAAGAATCGTAGTGGAAGTCTTAAAGGGCTTCAATGAACCTGTTGGTGAGGCCTTAAAGAAAAGTGACAAAAACACTGTAGGGAGATGGAAGAACAAAACTGTCACCTATGGCACTAACTCAATGATCTAACCAAAATTTCCTCAAAGAGGACAAAAAGATGATCTTTAAAAATTGAACTATTTGTCTCAGTGGAATTTAGAGACAGTGTAAAATGCCAGCTGGAAATTCTTTTAAAAAATGGCTTCTATACATAGGTCAAATCCAGAATGCAGGTGTAAGATTTTTGGTTAAGACCTCAAAAAGACCTAAGGAAGTACCTGAGGAAAACAGAAGAAATAAAGTGGAGTCACTATAGTCAAGCTGCTAGATTACTAAAATCAACTAGATTGAGGCATGAGGAAACAATACTACTCTTGTTTTAACTAGTCTGGGAACTTACACTTTGAACTTTTCAGTCCTGTGTCAATGCCTGGATATACATCAATTTTACCTAGATATATATCAGACCTCCAGACAACCCTCTGATTACCCCCAAAGGACTCACATATATCTAGACCACATGACATCCATCTGACATCCATTATCCATGTGACCAGACCTCCTGACACCCATCCTCCAGATTCCAGACCAACCAACATCTGACAAACAACTGTCCTGGGCCAATCCTAGGGCTAAGAAGGCAGGGCTGATTCTTGTCAAGAATGTACTTTTTACCATAAAGTCTCTTAACTTTTCTTTCTTCTTTGGAATATTTTGGGTATTGCCTACTTGTGTTTCCAGTTTGCAAACCCTAAGACCTTTGAATAAGTATTGTTTATTTCTAGCCAAAGTCTCCAGGCTCTTTTCAAATTCTTTCAAAAAGAACATCATAGAACCTTTCAAACAAAAGGATTACTACAGATCCTAAAGAAGTGTTTCATAGAAACCCTACTGCTTAAGAAACAGGATCTAAGAGTTTAGTCTAAGGATCTGAGAGACATGAATCTAAGATCTAAAGATGTTGTCTCATAGTAACCTCATAAAGAACCCGAGACAGAGAAGGACATGTCTCAAAGAGACCTATGGGTATGGCTTTGGTCTAATCAAAACTATTTTAAAACAAATACTTGGGAAACCTACAGTTTTAAAGGGAATCATATCAGTTTACACTTAAACGGACAGAGACAGTACAAAATGAAGAGGCCTCTGGATTAAGGATTAACAAACCAGAGTCTTATAGTACCAAATTCACCTGTTTGTGTAAATAATGTTTTACTGGAACACAGTATGTTTATTCAATCCCATATTGTCTATGGATGTCAAACTGAGTAATTGCAAGGTGGAGGCTACAATTAACAGCAGAGCTAAGTAGCTGCAAACAGAAACCATACAGCCCTTTATAGAAGCTGATCCCTGCACCCTGTGGAATCCCAGCCTTTTATGGGCAGGAAGTAGGTTAAGAAGCCTACTTAGGTTGAGAGGAAATAATAAATTGAAAAGAACTAATAAAATCACTGCTGCTGTTTTAAGACATTCAATTTGAGATGACTTGTTATGAGGCAACATCTAGTATAAATTAATAAACTTTGGTTACTCACTCATTTTTTAAGTGTACTAAGGAACCCCCCAAACACACTTTATTTTTTGTAAGGCATTGTGATATATTTAACATGTTTTACTTTTTTGACCTACTTTTGACTTTTCTGTTCTAAATTACAACTTTATTAATATCAAGAAAGCATGCACTGCCATAACATAAATTTACATCTGCTTTTTAGCCACAAAAAGTGCTACTAGTGACAACCACTGTACGTTCCAGATCATTCTAGAAAACCTGAAAATAACTTGGATAAATTGTGGATCTTTTTTCCATTAGGTATTTCTTTACCTAAAGTTGTTCAACACCTCTGACATATTTCAGTACTAAACATACAGAGTTAAAAAACATAATGGACAACTGAATCCACAGAAAATCCCTGCAAATAACTCAGGTCATGATACTCTGTAACTGGTAGATACCTCACTTTTATTTTTTGAGCAGTTGATGGAAGTTCTGGAATCAGCCTCTTCTTTATACATATATATTCAAATCCTGAACTCTCCAATCAAAGACCCCACTGTAATGCCAATGTAGTTAAAAATAAATATTTTATGCGACATTTCATTGTAATTGTGGTAAAAATAGGAGGACTTTTTTTAAGTTTGTGGATTTCAATAAAAAATAAAAGGAAGCAAAAAGAAAGGCTATAACAACTATAAGAAAATAGAAAGTTTTTCATTTGTTAACTTTTTAAAAAATATGATATTCTCACCTTGGAAATTAGTCAAAAACTATAACATATTATAAGCTGAATGGGTAGCTGAGAACTCAAGCATTTTCTAGAAGCATCCTATGTTTTTAATATAAAACTGCACAGTCTACTTAAAGCAAAACATTTTACCCATAATCCCCTATAAAACGACCCCTATGTTTTTAAGGGGAAGAGGATGAGGGCTCAATGTCAGCTTATTATAACTGACAATCTTGATGTTGGACATTTCCAATATTATGGGATTTTGGAGGATCAATAAGCTGAGATCCACAGTTAGTCTCCTCAAATATCCCCAATTTCTAAGAAATGTCCTAGCATCCTGATTGTGATTAATCAGGTTAGTAATTCTAAAGGTTAAAGCTCATGCTAGCGACTTTTTGTCTCTCCAGCAAGCTTCCACCACCTTACCAATACATAGTGTATTTATTTCTATTCTTCTTACCACGGTTCCTGACCTGTCAACCTGAGTGCAAGATCGAGCAATAATGCAGGTACTGTATGTCTGACACCCTTCCAATAATGAAGCAATAAGTTGTTGGAATAAAACTTAATTTTGGGTTGCCTGAATGCTTGATTTAAAGGATTCATCTTGAAGGAATGAGCTAGATAATATCCTGTAGGAAAAATAAGCATCAAAGCATTTTGAATGTTATTTGTTATTCAGAAAAAAAGCCTAAAGTTAGACCTACAATTCAGCACATGACAATAATTTATCATCCAAAATTTAGAATAAATTAGAATGAATTACAACACTACCTTTGCTTTTCTGACAAAGTCTTAAATTCAAGAGTCTTCTCATTCATAAAAGGCCATTAAGCCTTTTCATAAGCATAAACAAATAGAGAGTTAATACGCATTTTAGTGTAAGCACGGGTTGTTTAACAGTCAGAGGAACAGATAAGACAGAGCTAGTCACCATTACCTTGGGCTTCTTCCAGTCATCCTGAGGTAGATATCATACAGGAATGCTGGGGCCTTATGGCTTACAGCAATCCAGTAATGATATAAAAGGTGATTGGAGGTTAGATTTACATTGGGCCGTCTGAAGGCCTGTTCGAGAGGATTCCTCTTGAAAGTGGAAATTACATGGTATTCTGAGGAAGAAAAGTTGTGCAACAGCTTTGATAATAACCATGTAATAAAGTTTTGAAAAAAATCATGTTTTTACAAAGCAAAATATTTTACCAAAGATGCCAGAGTTTGTTCATTTAAAAAAAACTTTTCTACTCTCTATAGTAGCAAAGAGAATATGGGTATTAGACTGCTGAACTCAAATGGTTTTAGAACTGCCACTATTTATGAATTTTATTTAGATGAATGAATTTTTGCTAAAATTCATTCTTAAAAATCCTTTTAATGTTTTACCTATGTCAGTTTACAATATCACTTTCTATTTCACCTCTCACGATAGCTTCTTTCTTTCTGTTCCTCTTTCCAGATTCTTATTATTGTACTTACTTAAAAAAGAAAAGGAAAATCATCATCCTTTGCTTATGAATAATTAAGTTACTCAAATTAACATATATCAACAACTTAAAACAACCCAAATTAACTTCTGCTGTAATTTATTTAGGTTATGCAATGTCAACACAATCAAATCTATAATCACCTATGTTAATACTTTAATGGAACTGTATATTGAGATACTCAATAATGTTCAACTTAATTTTTACTGAACTTTACATCACAATGAAAGAGTACAAAAAAACCCTCTCATTTAAAGTGTTTTAAGATTAAAAGAAGACTTTTAAATATTGTAATTATCATAAAAGTAAAATCTCCCTAGATTTTTTCCCATATATGCTCTAAAGGTCAATCCTTAAATTGAAATAAAAATGCCCCAGAAAAACCTGAGAGTAAAGGACATAAAAGATTTACTTTAACATCAAAGTTGATCTACAAGGGTAAAGGAAGTTGTTCAAGTAGAGATAAAATGAGACTTATTACTAAATCAATGCCATAAATATATTTTACTTTAAATCTGAAAACATAAACTTACAACTTAAAAAAGAATTTCAGTAAGCTTTAATTTATACTATTCCCATTTTAGAGCAAGTAACACAGCAACACACTACCTGCTGTGAATTTTAAATTTAGATGCATTAATTAATATAAAATATTCTAGCAAAATGTATCCCACTTGCTAACTGCTTCATTTACTACTCTTTGGACCACTAGCTATTTCCTGTGATATACCAACTCTTGTAGTTGGAAGGGCTATCATCACCTGTGAATAGGCAACATCAGCACTGAAAGTGCCCATGACAGAAAAATAGTACTGTTTCCATGCCACAAGTATTTACGAGGGTTGCGACAAATGGCAGTGGAACAATAGTAAGGGTCAGACAAGGGCGGGACCGGGAGGGAATATACAGCAGGATATTTTTAAATTTCTAAAACAATATTGAAAGTAAGGCAGTACTGGTAGACATTCTTATTGGGGCAATGCTCTAACTAACTGAGCTACCCAGCCAGGGCCTAGTAGATATTCTTAAGATGGCAATTAAAATAAGATAAATTGGTAACTCAGTGGCCTTAGTGTCTCATGGATTCTTCTGACATAAAAACTCAGAGAATATTTTAAGTTCTTTAAGATTTACTCTTAACAAAAACACAGGTAAAATCATACCAACTTCACCCCAGTGGAAAGGATTAGTACTGCCTGTTGTGCAGTTATACACCATCATGTTCCTTGGTCTGAAAAAAAGATCAAAGCAATGAAACATAAAAAGAGGTCAAACTTATCCGACCTAAATCTTATATGATATTCAAGTAGCAAAAAAATGAAGATGGGTACCTTTGCTATGTTATTTTTTAACTTATCCTTAGAAGATTAATTTCTGCATCTAAATAATTATTTATACCCATTCCCCTCCGCTCCCCACAACATTAGTTATTTAAAAAATAAAGACTTTTTTCCTGTTCATACTTTTCTTCCTTGTATGAGTAGAAGTGTTTTTAAATGTAACAAAAAGAACAAATACTCTCAGCTCTTCCTATCTCCTTCCCAGTTTCAGAGGCTCTAGTTGAAAATATTATAAACCAAATTCCCTTTTACCAGAAACCAGTCATATAATCATATTCCTTTTTTTAAATATGAAAAATACTGACTTCGAAAATAAGGGTAGTTTATTAAACAGAAAGCAAAAGTTACTGAGGAGCTTAAAGTTCAGGTGTTATATGTAAATACTACAACCCCCTTTTAAAAGGATGCCCATGAGCTGATTAAAGCTGCTCTCGTGTGACACTTGTTATATGTAAGTCATTCTCTGAATTTTTAGCTCTTTATGCCAAGTTCATACCAAGCTTTAGTTTGGATTAAAAAAATCACTGGGGGTGGGGGTTCCTTTTTATTGCCTAATGAACTTGTCTATCCTGCAGGCAGTACAGGAGAATTAATGTTAACTCGTAACCACTTGCTATTACTGCCTGCAAGAAGTCAACTCAAAGCTGGGAGTGATGATGCCTATACATATGGCATGGGAATACCAGAACTGAGGGATTAACATAAATCAAGAGCTGTTTTCCATTCTCAGTTACTATATATTTAAAAAGCAACATTGTCACCGTATATACCTATTAACTCCGGAATACCAGGCTGCTGCAAGACTTGTGTTGACAACTACATCTACAGGAACAAGATCTGCAAGGGCACTGTTGGAGGCACGCATTGTTCGAAGAATTCCTTTCCCTGCCTTTGTTAAAATTAAAAACAACACCTTAAGATATATATGCCAGAGTACATATATAATATAAAGATATACAGAAAACAGGAAAAATATATAAAATATTAAATAAATCAAAAGGTTTACTTACCGCAATAAAAAGACCACTTGGTCCATTAAAGTTATCAATCCATCCCTAATACCAAAAATAAAAAAAGGTAGGCAGTTTATAAATATTATGAAACTACAGATTTATTGTGTGACATCTACAACTCCACATATATACTTGGTAATTTTCTTTCAAAAACTAAAAATTAGACTAGATTACAGCCAGATTATTTCTCCTCATCCCAAATAGAGGTACTCCTTCCCTGGGATTGCAGATGGCTACGTAAAATCATTTTCAAGGGGTTATCTACTCTTCCATTAACTCTCTGCAAGGAGAATTTTATAAGGAGCTTATATCTGTCAAATATTTTTGCTAAATTAAGCCTGTTCAAGTTTGATTTTATGCAATTTACTGATGCAGTATCCTGACTGGGGGAAATGGTAAATCACCCTCAAAATTATTGAATAAAAGAGAGGAAAATAGAATTGCCAAAGCTACAAAAGGCATGCTATCATTTACTACCACTATAGAAACCTAGATTTTTTCCTAAATCAATTTATCCGTTAGTTTATATCTATGTTTTCTCTTACTCCAGGGATTCCCAAATACCACACTGCCTTCCATTTCTAGACCAAATTCTCATAGAAATCTCTTATAGCTTTCTTAGCTTGTGATCTATACAGGGAGGAGTCCACAACTTGGAAGACTAGCCTCTTTTTGGTAGTAAAAAGCAAATGAAGTAAGATCCTGAATATTCTCTTCTCTAGTCCCTCCACTTCTGCAAGGGAAGCTAATCGGCAAATAATTTTAAAAGTTAACAAATGATGTGTCAAAAGTCCAAGCTTAGCAATCACAAAGAAAACTATCAATCACATCACAACTATGATGTTGATCAAGACAACATCATAGTCTTTAACTTTCAATTAAGATTTTTTAAATGTTAATCTGCATTCCTAAACATAGCATTAAATTAGAAATGAAAGTACCAATGAAAGCGTCTCAGTCTATGAATGGCAACAGCTTTGTCACCTTACACCATATTCAGTGATTAACATCTGCTCTTAAATCAAACAACTGCTAACTCTTTAAATACAAAGTTATGTCTTAAAATTTTCAATTGCAATTATTTAAAAGATTTCTAGCAACTTACTGGAAAAGGTTCTTTCCAACTGGCACCAACAATTGATGGCCTTATAATCGCCACATTCAGCTTTGCTCCTTCTTGTTGTACAACATATTCTGCCAATGCTTTCGTGTATATGTACGTATTTGGTCTGTCGCCTATTAATTTGGGTGTGATATCATTTATTAGGCCATCATCCATCCACCTGGTAAACAAAGAAGGTGCATGCAAAAATCTTTCAGATATTCTACTATAAAATAAAAAACCACTCACTTTGCATAGTCAAACATAATCTGTTGCTCTGACTCAAATGATTTAACAACTTTTACTAAAAATATGGAAGTTAGTCTTCCTTTCATTATATATCAGCTGTAAGTCCACATCTCTTATACCCAATTTCTATATCCAAAGAGGTCTGAAAAACCTAGTGCTCTTTCATAAATCACATGGCAGGTAGCAAAGCTGATCTGAACTAATTTATGATAATTTTTTAATACTACTTCATGTGACTATTATATATGTCGTATGTGCTTGAACAGGGTTGCTACCCCAGGCCTAGTTGAACTTATTTTGTATTATACAGTACATAAGTTCTATTCTTCCCTAAAGTCCAAAAAATTCCAAAATATATCTGGCTCTATGGGTTTCAGATCAGGAATTATATTTTTATATTTACCCACCGAACACCATAACATATTAATTACATACCTTTGCAATGAACATATATAACATTCAATTAACAGAAAAGATCTAGTGACCTCAATATTTAAGGTGAAGCACTGAAAACTGTATGCTCTCACTGCCGAGACTACCAAAAACTAGATAAACAATAAAAATAAATTGAACCATGCTATCAAAATTCAATTAGAGGATCATCTCCATCTGTAGTTATTCCTGCTAGAACCTTCTCAGTAGTTTACATGCCTGTAGTATTATATGCAATATTTTGGTTGACACTTGCAGTCATTTTCCTCTACCCCAAACAAGCCTGCCAAGAAGTGGGGTCTTAGGGATTTGACTGTTTTTATCTTACTGCTCAGAGAGCTTCCATTCTGTGGTCCCAGCCTTGCCATTCTTTTGTGCTGGAATTAGCCCGCCTCACTCACGCCCGCCGTTTGCACTTCACTGTGGTAGTCCGAAAGCTCCTGAGCTATGCCTAACATGAAGCGGAAAGTCCACCTATGAACTGGTTCTGTTGGTAATGCGGTAATTACAAACTCCAGAGGAGAAAAGGGGCTTTTCAGTGTCATTTGCTTTTAGAAACAGTTCAGAGGAAAGAGAGAGGAAATAATCCTCTCTTAGGCCTTGAATTTTTCCCCCTCATAAAATAATCTGGTAAGCTAATTTTTAAAAAGAAATGTCATTAAGTATGTTGCATTGTGGCATAAAATTACTAATGGAAGAAAAATATTTGATTTTGAGTCTCATATGTTTTTAAAAATTAGATGTGAATGGGTAAAAAGTATGAATATTTTGTTTCTTTAGGGAGGACACGTGGAAAGGGTTTTAGGATTTAGGATAGGAGAAGTATTTTGCAGAGCTATCAATATCCAAATAATTTTTTAAAAAAAATAAAGGTATTTAAGCAGTGAAAAATTCAATTAGCAACCTAGTATGAAATCATAAAATTCCTCCAATTTTCTCTTAAGAAAAAGTGTACTCTGATAATCTGTAAAAGGAAGGTTGTATACTCGGTGGTACCTATGGTCTTTCCCAGTCTAAGTATCTGATTCCAATATATTATGTACTTGTTTTCAAATACTTTTCCCTTACTGTCCACAAGGCTATGTAGACATAATTGTACACTCAGTATACTGTCACACTCTAATGACAGCCCTACTACCTGATGAGGAAGCATGAAACAGATTCTCAAGATCAACTTTCTTCTGTATGTGGAAGTACTTTTTGTGTGTGAAAGGAAAAGAAAACTAACAAAACCGAAGAGCAATTGTTAATCAATTTAGGAAAAACTCCATAATGGAGACGACTCTGACAAATGGAAGAGATGTTGCTATATTAAAAGAAAAAAACAACAAACCAGCTAAATGGAAGAAAGGCTTTAGCCAGTAAGCCTCATCTCTAAAGTGTGTTTACAGACCCAATCCATGAGTTATCCTAAAATTATCTGTTAGATTTCTTTGAAAGGAAAGAAGAAATAAAGTTATAAGGTTATATGCTCTATCTAAGCAACTTAAATATTTGGATATACCAACTATTAAGAGAAAAAGTAAAAAGCTTCATTAACTTCCACTCAACTTCTCCTAGAAATACTAAAAACTTCTGCCTACTGGCCTGTGAGGAAAATGAGGTAGATATTTAGAACCATCTAAGAAATGGAGTCAGAACAGAAACCAGGAAATTATCCTAAGAATATCTCTGTAAACTCACATACTTACTGATTTTATTGTTATACTCTGTCTGCTTCCTCATAATGATTAGTAGGAAAAGCTTAAAGAAAAGGACCTACATGCTTATTTTAGGAAAAAACTTGAAAAAGGATCTAAGAACACTCTGTAGCACTCTTAGGAAGAAAAGAATTGGACTGAGAAAGCAGGGAATGATAACTAAGGAGATTAAAGTAGACAGAATCTCTGGGAAGAAAGAAGACCTCAGGGGAAACAGATAAGAATAAAGAGGTACAAAGACTCCAGGAATATTATATGAGGATTAACAAATATGAAGATATGATGGATACTGAAAGATTTTTATAATTACAGTGTATAAAAGTAAAAAGATTTTTATTTTTGCTCTGATTCTGTATTTTGTTTCACGTGACGAGAAAGCACAGGCTGAATGAAGCAAATGAAATCTTGGCCATGGTATAAGCATACTTCACTTACTCCATATCCAAATATTTCTCATGCAGTAATTGTTGATAGGATCCAAGTCCTCAGAAAGATGACAAACAGTAACACTCGAAGTATCAATTAAAGGATCATGACTCCTCTGATTTCCTAATAATTAAAGGTACCTCTACAGGTATACTCCACTGGGCAAAATAAAAAGGATAATCTTTTAAAAAAATTAGAACTTTTCTAAAGAACAGGTAGTCATTAGTCCCCATGGGTATAAGGTACTTAGTCACTAGGGTTCATTGCCTGGGAAAAAGAGTCCCTAATATCACGGATAAGTTTGTTCAAAGGCCTTTTTCCAACCATCACCCCTAGTCAAAAGGGAAAGCTATACACTAAATGATTCAGACAATCGTTTAGATATAAATCTATACAATTAAAAAAGAAAAAACAACACAGTAGACATATAATAATTTTGCTGAATAAACAAGAGATAAATGTATGTATATATACACATGTGTAGTGGAACAGGATGAAGAGGGAGAAACTGAAATTGACCAAGAGATACATATCTATATAAACTTGGATAGAAAGTTTTAGGATCAAAGCAAATGTATATAAATTTCAAACAAACATACTCTAAAGAATCAATCAGTTTCTTGGGATCCACAGGAGGTGGATAGACTACTTCATCAATATGCTTTCGATTGCAGTAGGCGTATGCTGTTGACACATGCATGAACACTTCCAGATTCTTCATTTGTTGTGCAAGGAGAATAAGCTGTTGTGTAGCAATCACATTTAACTGAACGGCAGTTCTGTAAGAGAAAAAGTGACGACAAAAAATTGGGAAGCTATGTCATTTACTTCATCTGCTTTAAAAAAAAAAAAATCTTATTTCCATTAGAGAGAGAGACAGAGAGAGAAGAGACAGAGATTGTTTCTTTGCAACTGATCCCTTGGCTCCAATTTATGTATTTTATTTCAATATTAAGTACAACCATTCTATTGTTAATGTTTAAAAAGAAATATTTTCTGATTATAAAATAAATCTCATTCAAATTTTTAAAATAAAAGTACAAATTAAATTTTTTTAATTATCCAGAAGTAGACATGATCATTTCTGCCTCTTTGGCCTTTCTGTATCCATTCTGAAGTCATGTTAGACTTCTTTTGCATCCTGATTTCATGATATGGATGTATCACAAGAAGAAATTAGAATGGTTAAGTACTTTTCAAATGCTAAGGCAGAGTCACCAATAAGTAAAACAGTCAAAGAAAACTTAGAAACATTACATTGTAACAACGTAAAACCAAATAAGGGCATGTTTATTTCCTACTTTGAAGCAATTAATCCAAACATCTTTTTAACACTAGTTACCAAAAGGGGTATTAAAATAAAACTGGTACACATGTTAAAAGAGTTACATGCAAGACATGCAATATCTATATATTCCTTTCTTGAATTTATTAGAAATACTTCCACAAATACAAAAGTAAATATGCAGTAAAAAAAAATCAGTGAAGCATCATCTGGTAACAGCAGTAGCCTAGAGAGCCCAAATAGTCACTATGAATAAAATGATTTAAAACAGTTGGTATTTTATCACAATGAAAGAATATAGTCATTAAAATACTTATGACAACTATAAAACATGGAAAATCTACATGAATATTTTAGAAATACATAATTATGAAGTAAAGCAAGGTTAAGAACAAGACTCTAGAATAAGACCTGGGTTCAAATGCCAGCTTGGCCTATCTATCAGCTAGGATTAGATGACCTAATAAAGTCACTCGAGCACCCAGGCCTCTGTTTCCTCATCTTTAAATGGGAACAATAATGGAATCTACCTAATAGGATTTGAATAAAATAATTAAATGAAATAAATAATTTGCTAGTATTTAGCATTATTCCTAATAGAGTCCCAAATCACGCATTCAATAAATATTATATAATGTAATGAGATGGTAGGTAGTTTTTTGCTTTCTATTATAACTTTTGTTTACAGCTTGATATTTCAAGGGGAAAAAAGTTGAAATACTCAATACCAGTAATACTGTGATAAAACTGGCATGGTACTATACTGTTACAGACACTGTAACTGATCCAAAAGAGACTAGGATAAAGTACCAGAGATTACAGAAATGATAGTTATTAATCTAGTTAACATACTAAAATCAACTCAGAGGAAAAATCTGTTCTAACCCGAATTTTTCAAACAGAAATAAATTAAAATTCCCTAAATTTGCTCTACTAAATGAACATTACGTAAATTATGCTATGTCAACATGGATTATCATCACATTACAATTATGGAAAAAACTGAAATAGGGAAATTGTTTCTATAAGTAAAAGTTGAAAATCTATGTTTGCATTTTATGTAAAATCATGTGTTTAAAGATAAATCACAAGAAAAATTTTTAAAAAAAATAAAAAGTTGAGTACTTTCTAAAATTCTTACATTTACTTAACAAAAACATCCAGCCATTCTTTTAAGTGGCCAGGATATGTCACAGACAGAATTTGGTCCACTTGACTATAAAGCAGTGCTTTGAAGTCTATCACATTTGCAAAACAGTGTTCTGGAAGAGGTATACAGAGACTATTCTGTTACAGGTTACTAAGGACAGGACAACAAGTTCTAGGTCACTAGGAACAAGAAATAATTCACAAAAGGAAAAATTCCTGTCTTATTTTTCTCTTAATTTACCAGTTTTCATAGGCTCTGATTAAGAGAGCCTATGAAAACATATCAGAAAGACATTTTTTAAAAATAAAGTAATTGGGCTGGGGTCTTACAATCACTAGTGTATCTTTTTTCTTTCTTATCTCAACTGAGGGGGAAAATCTGTTCAAATGGAAATCAGGCAGAAAAGACATTTGACAGAGAGGATACTATGCACCAGACTGCAAGGCAATGTGCTATTTTCTTTTTCATTTGTAAAACAATAGGGGCAAGGACAGTAATGTTTTAGGAGCAGAACACAAAGGATATTCTGTTCCTGAGAATGGTGACAGTGTTTCTGGGTCACTGAAAATAAAGAATAACTTGAGAGAGGAAACACTCCAGTGCCTTTCTACCCCTCCACCAACCCCCCTTCCCTCCCATCTATAACTGAGAGCCCAAATCTGAAGGCATTTTCTGCTAACATAAGTAACTTCGTATCACTGCCAGGCTAGTCACCTCACTCTATTTTACCACCATCCAATTTTTAATGCACTAAAATTCAGCCTAAGACCCTGACATGTTAGATCAGAAGGCATTTAGTACTAAACAAAAATAATGTTTTCATTATGTTTTGGTTAACTGAAGTCATAAAAGCATATTAAATAACAGTGGCTTTGGGGTACGGGTGGGGGTAAATTAATATATTTTTGTTAATTATGGTCCATCATTAACACAGAAACTACTTTTAGAAAGAGAGGCCCTGGGTGGTGTGGCTCAGTGGACTGAGTGCCAGCCTGTGAACCAAAAGGTCACTGGTTCGATTCCTAGTCAGGGCACATACCCAGTTAAGGTTCAAGAGGTAATCACACATTGATGTTTCTCTTCCACTTTTTTCTCCTTCCTTTCCCCTCTCTATGAATAAATGTAGGAAAACTGGAACTGCCAATAAATTCTCTTATTCATTTGTCTTCTACAGTCACGTTGGGTTGTTCAAAATCTATGTTGATAATACTTCTAAAACTTTTAAACCAGAGATCTCACACTTACCAGGAAAGAAACCTGACAGCTTATTAAAAATGCAAATTGCCGGACCTCATCCTCAGACTCTTTGTAAAGTCTGAGGAGAAGCCTATGAAACTGCATTTTAAATAAGTTCCCCAGGCCATTCTGATCTCTCCTTCCCCTCTTTCCCACCTCTGAGAAAGTACTACCTAGATAAGACTTCATCAATAATTGCTGATTTTTTAAAAAACTTAATGAATATATAGACACAGATGTCTAGGGACCAATTATTCTTAGGGTAGGGGACTCGCACACCTGTAATTTAAACCATACCCAAGGTTCTTGCTAAAAATGTTACTTTTCAGTAACTCCTTATTTTCTATCCTATATTATGGTTATTTAAACATATTCTGTCTCCTCTATTAGACTGTGTGAACTTTGCAAATAGAATCTGTGGGCAATTTATCTTGGTTTTTCCCAAAATATTGGGTATAATGTGCCATTTTTTTATTTGAGGGTTAACTTAAAAAGTGGTTATAATGAGTAACTGTTTTATAAGTAGTTATTACATGCCAATCTACAGTATTTTAGAATGTCTAGCCCATATCTAATGCTGTAGTATCACCATTAAAATTGCTTCATAGTAAACAATAATTTCAATGATGAGGCTTTGGTCAGCAAACATACATGCTTTGACAAGAGAGAGAAAACAATAAATTTTCTTATTCGCTTGTCTACCCCATCCTCCGTGGTATCTCTAGCGAAAGAAGAAAGAATAATCATGAAAAGATTCCCTTTTCATTAATGGTAGCCTTGCTTATCCCAGGGGAACAGAAAAAGAGAAAGAGGGTACCCAAAAGTACTGTACTTTGGTCCACTTCCTCATAAAAGCTGATTCGATGAGTTTCACCCTAATTAATGTCTGTTTCAACAAAGACTATACATACCACAACTACCTAGTATCTATGTACTTTTTTCCTTGAAAACAGTTTCTAAAGGCTGTGTGAACTCTTTCTTTCGGTTATGAAAAAAAGTAATAAAAAAAAATCAAAAAAGCTAGAACTGTGGGAAGAAAACGCCTGTTAGACTGACTATTTCATACTAAAAACCCACCTGTAATTACGCTATCCAAAGATAATTGGCAGATATCGAAAGACATGTCTGTAAATACACATATTATACACACATTTTATGAAAATGTGATTATACAATAGTTCTTATATAAGATTCTTTTGTCAATCATGAACACATAATAGCTGCATAAAACGAACTAAAAAGTAAATAATAAATTATCATCACTAGATAATAAAGTTAAGATCAGAATTAAGGTATGTGATTCCAAAGCTCACCACCTTTCCATTACACAATGCTGCCTCAGCTTTCTCACATATAATATAGATTTGCCTGTACTATTACAGTGGATAACACTGGCCTGGAGTAAAATAATGGATAAAATAATACCAAATACCAAAAACTATAAAGTACTATTACAGAAATGTAAGGGACTATTTTATAGTACCCTCACCTGGAATATAGGCAAAATACATTATAATGCTTTGGCATTTGAACTGTCACATTATATAATGTTAATTAAGGTTTATACTTCTATACTAAAGACAATACAGGGGATAATCTCAATTTAATTAGTCAGAATTTAATTGAAAAGCATTTTAAGAAAAAGGTCTTCAAGTAATTGTGGAACCTAAAGAAATCTGCATCAGTTTAACTGACATAAGATCATACAATTAGATTAACATTATAACATTGTATTTTTTAACATACCATCAAAAAGAATGCTCTGAATTAACCACCATTATTTGAAATGCGTATTTGTTAAATTTTTTCAAAATAGTAAACATTTAGAATTTTTTTCTTGAAACAGGTATCCTGAAGGAAGTCCAAATTATTGTTTAAATTAAAATTATGTCCAATGTACCTTGCCCCTAACGCTGCTAACAAAGTTTTAAAACCAAAACAAGATATGACTTTACAAGTTTATAAGCTGTTTTATCTTACTCTGCAAACCTGAGCCTAATTTTTAGAAATTTCCAGATGGATATATGTGGAGTAGAAAAATAAAGCTGCTAAAAGAATGGAGGGCAGAGGAAATGAATACTATTAGTTAAGACTAACACTCCGACCCAGGGTGAACTCTTCTTTCTTCTACTCCATTACTCCCATTTCTTGCCTTTCCCCTGTCCCATAATCACATGCATGGTAACTTCTTCTAATAAATACACACTAGCTATCCAATGTTTTTAAACTGATAACAAGAGAAAAGAAATTCTTTTCTCACTATGTGGGACACTGAAAGCTACACATGACCATTTCAAATCACTATCAAAACAACCTGACTGAAAAATAGAATTCAAATTTGATCTTTTAACCATGCTGAAGTTCAAATATCAGAGAAATACCTTTACTTACCTTAAATTTTCATTAAACCTTACTGTAGCTGCACAGTGGAATATAATATTGGTAGAGTCTATGATGATCTCTTTATCTTCTTCACTAAGAGCCAGTTTAGGATGGGTAAGTTCACTGTTGATTGCTATAATTTTCTCTCTAAAATCTGGATTTTCATCTCTCAATCTGTCAAAGAGCTATCAAAGGGAAAAGAACAGTTTAGGGCAGCATTTTTGAACTTTCTAAAACCCATTATCATCTCCCTTTTCCCCACTGAGTATCACTGGTTTTAAAATTTCAACTATGCAAATCCTGACATTGCCATTCTTAACTGTTATCATTCTGTATTGAAAACACCCTATGAGGCCCACATTATTATCCTCATTTCATAGATGAGGAATCAGGGAAGTTAAACAACTTGCTCAAATACAAAGCTAGTAGTTTGTGGAGATAAATGTGAACTGGCCACTCCTTTGCTGATTAGATTGTATTACCCCTCAAAATTGACTGAAGCAGTATAAACATCAGGACAGTGTTTAAAATGTTCATTCAGATTTCTAAAATCGAACTTTAATTTACAAGGTAAAACCAGACAAGTAAATGAACAATTAAAATACAATTTGTAAGTAATAAAACAGAGGTAATGCTAGTGTGCTATGGGACTGCCCAGGAGAAACCATTAGCCCAGCTTGGTAAAGGTCTGAGATTATATAGTAGAAGATTAGTGTTCCTGGCAGAGGAAGTACCATATATAACCACTTAGAAGTGATGGAGGATTGATATAGTTAAGAAATTAAAACATAGGCTTGGCCAATAACTGGATATGAGGGATAAGGAATGTAAACTCCATGAGGACTGGGACAGTATCTATTTGCTTAGAACGCAGGCCCTAAATAGCAGAGTGCTTGGCAAGACATAGATATTTGTTAAGGAAATAAATTCAGTAGGTGAAAAACACTGGAAGTAAAAGAAGTACAGTTACAAAGATTCAAGTTTTTGAACGTTTTTCAAAAACTGTTTTGTGAGCGCTGAATGGAAAGTGCCTACGGGACACTCCAAAAGACAGGTCTAGTAGAGGTAACTGGCTCTGCTGATCTGGAGTTCAGAGAAGAGGGAGCCAGACTGATACAGGTTTTGCTAAGCACACACGGGTAGTCCTGGGAGCAGCAGTGGTAGGTACCCAAGGTCCAGACTATATAAAGCTTTTTCCAAATCTAATTTAAAACACAACCATCTAACATAAAACAGACAGTGCTGAGTAATCACCCAGCTAAAACTACTTTGAAGAAATCAAGACCTGGAACCAAACTTTGAAGAATATCAATATTTAAGGGGCAAACAGAGAAAAAAGTACCCGAGGAATGGCCAGAAAAGTACTTTTAACGCCCTGAATGCACACTTTTTTATTTCATTTTTTTCATTCTCCTAGGTTGCCAATGACCTTAAATTCTCTATCAGGTATCTCTCCACCAAGACATGACCATGCTTCACGAGTTACATTACAAACTTAATACCCTTTCCTTTTCTAGCCACCATCTCTTTATTCAACACCATTTCCCCCCAACAGTATCCCAATTAGTCCATACCTTATTAAGTTCACTAAAACCCTCTTTTATACACTTTATTCTGCTTCCAGAATTTATTTCATGGTCAACTATTTTAATTTAATCCTCACTATCCAATAGAGTTTCTTTTCCCAGAGACATTCCTATAAATCAGTAGTTCTCAATTTTTGCTTCCAGGGAACATCTGATGTCTGGAGACATTTTTGGTTGTCACAGCTGGGAGGGTGGGGGAACGAAGAAGCTGGCATCTAATGGGTAAATGCCAAGAACGCTGCTGTCACCCTAGAAAGCACAGGACAGCTTCCCATAACAAAGAATTATATGGCTCAAAATGTCACTCATGCTGAAATTGAGAAACTCTGCCATAAGACAATGTCCCACTATGGTATATACTCTTTGCCTATGCTCTTTATTCCTGTGTCAAAATCACTGCAGGATTCCCTAAAAGTTTACTAACTTTTAACTTACTAGCTTTTTTTAGGAGTACATTCATTGCTACTTGACATAAAAAGGACTCATTTTACTGATTCATCAGCAATGCAACACATAATGGAGAATGAGTGGGCCTAGGATTAAGTGGCAGGATGTGCTAGACAGGAATTAAACACATAAGAAAAATAATATAATTTATGGAGTATTCTAGTGAAATATTTATTTAGACAAACACTTTGGAACGATGCATTTTTATATTGAATATAACGGCCATATGTTTAGGCTAAGCCAAAGAAGTTCAATGAAATTTCAAGCTTTAAGTGGAAGATACTTATTTTCTTTACAAAGCACTGTGGAGAAAAAGTTTTAGGAACACTGCCCTAGAGACCCCAGAGAGGAGGCCCAAATATTCCACAATTTACTCAGGCCTTCAATTTCAACCAGGACATCAGCTTCAATAACTGCTCCAGTTCAATCTCATTTGACACCTTTGCCTTTCCTCTTCCCTCTTAAAAACTCTATAGACTGTAGGCTTTAATTAAAGTAGGGACTTGATTTCTTTATCTCCCAATCACCCCCCTGCATCAAATCAAGTGCCTAGCACTAATTAGGCAAAATAAATGTTTTCTGAAAAATAAAAAAAAATGAGTAAGAATAAATATTGTAATCAAAATCCCTTTTGGGGATATGCCGAGAGTCAATTTCCTCACATGTACCAAATTTAAGCTTTAAGCATTCTAAAAACTTTTGTTTCTGACCCCAACTTCATTCTCTGAATCTTTACTGCCAAGCTCAGGTTCAAATTAATTTTGGAAGTCTGCAAAAGTCAACTCTTTCCCTAAAATATGAACATTTACCCCTATTAGGTATATCCATAAAAATGTACCAGCAGGCTGTCCCCAAATGGTCTAAACAACACTGTACACTCTTACTCAACAGCAGTTCTCAAGTACGGCCTAAGGATTCTGGGAATCCCCAAGACTATTTTAGGTAGTTCACAATATCAAAACTATGTTCATACTAATATTAAGGCATTATTTGCATTTTTTACTTTCACATTCTCACAAGCATAGACAGAAATTTTCCGAAGGTCCTATGTGCGATGACAACATCACTATGATGGCTAATGAAATGTGTGCTTGTATATTCTTTACTTTAAAAATTTCTGTTTTATGTTTCTACTATGATAAATATCAGTAAGGCATTTGAAGCAAAACCTCACAAAACCAAACCTCTTTGAAGTCCCCAATAATTTTTAAGAGTGTAAAGGGGTCCAGAAACCTAAAGTTTGAGAATCACACTATCTTCAGTAAACAATCTTTCGACCCATTTAGCAGGTATAAAAAAGTAGCCATAAGGTAACGACATCAAACTGCATTTCACTGTAGTCAATCTACCAATTCAAATAATTTTCTCAAGGGTTATAAATACAAGTCCCTGGAAAATAAATTAGAAATTATAACATGTTTTAAAAACATGTCCTTACACTAGTTTCCCAAATAGTTTTCATTTTAAAATCATAGGGAGCAGAGCCCAGTCCATCTTCTCACTTCTTGGGGAAAAAACTGAAAATGACCTTTGCACCTACCATACTTTAAGATGGCAAACTCTCAAACACAGTTAACTTTGTTTATGTTAGTAAATATTGAAATATTAACTCCCATCTTACTTTTAAAAATAAGTACCTAGAAATTTCATGTGTTAATTCTTTGAGTTTAAAGCTAATACCAGCTAAACTTTTCTCACGTATAAGTATAAATATTTATTTGTCTGAAGCCCTCTTTCTCAAGTCAAACATGCAAAAATTTAAAAAAATAATAAACTAGTGATTTAATTGTATTTTAGGAGGCAGAAAGCTTACCTGGAGAGGATTGTCGGTAGGGAATACCCTAGCACTTAACAGTTACTTTGCACGCTTTATATGGCTCCCAGAACAACAAAAGTCAGAGTTCATCCTGACGCTCTTTCCGCCCATCAAGCAGTTCCCATCTCAGAGCCTTTGCCTCTGCCATTTCCTCTGCCCTGAACAATCTTCCTCCATATTCCCCCAAGGATTCTTTCTCACTTTATTCAGGTCTCTGCCCAAATGTCACCTCAGAGAACTTTTCTGATCATCGAATCTAAAGTAGCACCTCTATCACTTTCTATCCCCTTTATCTGCTTTCCTTTTCTGCATAGCCTATATCATGATTTAACATGTTATGTAATTGTTAACTTGTTTCCCTGACTAGAATGTAAATTCCTCGAATGCTGGGACTTTATGTTGTTCACTGCTATATCTCTGGTAACCTGAACAGCCCCTAGTATATAGCAAGACTCCACATCTTTGTGGCTGCGGGGAGGAACACAAGTGCATGAGAGTTTGGGGCAATGGGGAAGAATGTTACAAACATGTTAATAGCTATCTGAATTATACTACCACTGAGTAACTCAAAAAAGTAGATCATTTTGAAAAAATAATTCAGAAAAAATTAGTTTTTCCAGAATTAAGAATGATTTAAAGTTTTCACGTGGGGACAAATTGAATTAATAAAGAGTGGAGACAAAGGTAAATATTTTTATTCTTTAACTCCATATTAATAGTATCTATCGAATAGCTTATTTTTATACTTTACTGTTAAAACCGTGGGGGTCTAAGGTTACCTCTTTATGAGGGGGAAAAATATAAACCAGAAAAACATGGATGCTCTAAACATGAGTGAAGTTTATCTTTCTGAACTGAAGTTATAGTTGAATGGAAATCATTCCCAAACACTAAATATCTCAGCAAATATTCTAAATATAGTTTAGCCTTTTAAATCATTCTAAGTCACCATGTTAACATTTTTATATTTTATTACAATGCTGTGATATTAGGACAATTAAAAAGTTATATTTAAACACCCCCCAAACTTCTATACAGGTCTGAGTATTTTTTTCTCTTTTTCTCATAACTGTTCTTCCATTATCATACTTTATAACTCCCAGGAGATATGTTTCCCATTACTGCCCCAGCCTATAACCGGACTCTCCGTCCCACTGAGTGTTACCTCTGTTATTCTCTACCCTTCACACTCTTCTTTTCTGCTGTCATATTCTCTTCTAATTTTTGTCAACCTGGGTATCAACTGCCATTAGCTTCAGGAAATTAAACTACTTTCACTCGCTGTACCAGCTACAGCTCTTGCAACTAGTAAGCTATGCAACTCTAAAGGCTACTTCTCTCATTGTGCCACAAAGCCGTCTATCATCTTTCCCTTATTCTCTTGGGGAAGTAATGTTATAAAGTGGAAAAATAATAAGGATTCGTTACTAAGTCATCTGTCTTGACTCCAACATCTATAAGCTACATAATTTCAGATAAAATTATAACCTCTTGAGACTCATTGTCCATATCTGAACATGAAATTGGATCTATCAACATCTGCCGGAGTTCAGACACTAGCCCAAACACAAATGGTAATAACACCAGACTTACCTTAGAGTTACTGTGATCATTAAATACATATGAGGTGCTTTACACACAGCTCCTGACGCAAGTATTCAATAAATGTTAGTCACTATTAACTACTTTATGGATTTCTACTGATATATCAAAACATACTGGAAAACAAATCTTGCCTAATAAATTATTTAGTTTTTAATTCCAGAGAGTTGTTACTCTATAATTAATCACTGTATCTTTTGCCACTTTTCAGTAATCTTTAACTCAAAGTGATTCAGAGGTCTTTGGTACTGTTTCTGTTTTTTAAATGTAAGTCATAGAAGGTTAAAAGGTACCACATATCTACCCAATAACTAAAACATTACAAAGCTAACTATACTACTCTTACTATGAATCAATGTCAGATAAATTAATTCACTGATAGAATTCAAAAGCTTATGATTGTAAAATAACTTTACTCCAGCTCATTTCCATTTTTTCTTAGCAATAAAGGGGTAAGCAAAAGTAGGTTTACAGTTATTCACATGGAAAATAATACAATTACTAAATAATAATACAGGAATAAACTGTTTCACATACTCACTACTGTAAACCTACTTTTGCCCACCCCTGTATTTTTCTAAAGTTTCAAAGTATATGACATGCTCTTGTATTATATTTGACCCCTCTGTCATTGTGCTCTTATTTGTCAAATGGGAAAAGGTGACTCTACTACCCTCTAATACTACTCTAGGGAGTGATCAGTGCTCACAAATTTTTAAGTGTTATGAAAGCATAGTGTCTCACAGCACAGGAGGTCATTAGAAACTACCTCTTAATTATTATTATATTCTGAAGCCTACTTAAAATACCTAGTAATTACAAATAACCTGCCTTAAATTGTCTTTAAAATGTTAAATATCTACCATAAAAGCAATTTAGAACTTGTTATAAAATTTTGCCCATTATAGAGAAGTTTTTTCTCTCTTACTGATCACAAGTCATATCCAGTTTACGGCCATTCTGTAGGGTGCCTTTCATTAATTTTTTTCAGGATACTGAAGAAATATACAAACAAACACTACACTTTTTTCTCTCCTCCAAATGATTATTTTCTCCACTTACCTTGCCACTAATGAGTTCTTCTACTCGCTCTTGGGATGTCTGTCCAGCTTTCTGCCTCACCAAAACATACACTAAATTCACCTTAGGACAAGACCGCAGCAACTTTTCCAGAAGTACTTTCCCTAAGAAACCGGTAGCTCCAGTAAGGAGAACATTCTTGCCGTCATAGTATTCTGGGATTGAAACCATTCTGATCCTAAGGAAAACACAACAAGTAAACATTAATTCAAAGATTTACACTGATTCTTCTGAATAAAATCTCTTGGTATTCAAATAAATATTTTAAAGGAAAGGCAAACTCAAAGTTCAACGTTAACAAAAAGGAGACTTTAACCTCTGGTTTGCTGCAATAGGGTGGAAAATAAGGAACTGTAAACAACGGCTTCCAATCCCTGTGTTTTTCCCCTGGATCACCTTAGGCAAGTCACTCAACTTCTCTGGGCCTGCGTTTCCTTAGTACAGTTTGTACTAAATGGCCTATAAAAGTCCTTGCAGCAATAAGAACTCAAATCCTCATGTAAACCTCAGTTAAACTCTAAAGCAAATGAATGGTGTCTCTCTGTCTCCAAAAGGATTTATAACACCAAATAGAGGTCAGCAGCAAGACTCAATTGCCTGGCTTATATGACACGGCGGGGTGTCATATTCACCTATCATCAGTTGAAACAAGAGGTAACACCACGTCCTTTCTCCTACATGTCTATAGTGACATATCCAAAAGGTGCTTCAATCTCCCTTTTTAAAAAGCCATACTAGGAAGGCATGGGCTGATTTATCCTCTTCACCCAAATTCCACTGCAATAACGGGAAAGATAGTATGCTAAGAGAATGAACAAACAAAAGAAACATAAGTGGGAAAAAAAACAAGATGCAGAAGGATTCATGCAGTATGTCACTATGCAAAGCTCAAACACACTCAGGACAATGTTCTTTATTGTTTAGAAATACACACAATATTAATAGATGCATGAGAGGGAGTGCAATACAGTCAGAGAAAAGAATAAGGAGCTTCAATTATATTTACATTTTACTTAAGCTGTGGAGTAGATACATGTGTTTTATGTCCAAATTTTTCATAATTGTAAGAATAAATTCATGACAATCAAAAAATAAGAAATAGCCCATTAACAAGAGGGGAGAGATGGGGAGGGAAGAATTTCTAAAAGAAATCGATGAGACTAATTGGATAAAAAAGCCATAGCAGAAGAAATAACAAGTCAATCAAAACAAGCACAGGCAAGGACCAGAAGGAGGCAAGAGCTGTCACAACCTCCTAAATAAAAAACACCAAACATAAGAAAATAAGGTGAATCAAGGGAAATCAAGATAATTAAAGGATTGCTCACAGAAGAGCAGAGCCACTCATGACAGTCTTACTTCCTGTATAAACTTTGGTTCCCCTGGCTTAGTATCCAGATCTGCAGAGGAGTTTTTTCAGCACGAGGGTGTGCTACGGATAAAAGAAAAGTAGGGCTGAGCCTGAAGCTGTTCCAAACGTCAACAAATGGAGGTAGGGGAGGTGGGGGATCAGGAGAAAGGAAACAAAAACTAAAAGAAAAAAGTATTCACAGCCCTGGAGTCCTGGAGTAAATTTTACATCCCCAGCCTAACTGGTTGCTATTGGCCCTTAAAATCATACACAGCTCTCAACCAGTAATCCCATTTGAAGAAAAGTTCTTTTGGAAAAACAGACCTCAGGACACTGAGAGGAAGCCAATGTCAGCTACCAAAACCAACCATCTTCGTCCTTTGTAAATATGAACAGACAACCAAATATTTACCAGATATCTATGAAATACTTACCAAATAAGAGGGACCAAAGTGAAAAGCAACAGTCCACAACAAAGGAAACTAAGGTAATGAAAAATTTAAAGAGAATTTAAATTCTGATAAATATCCTTCAAGCTGTTCACAAGAATATTGCATCCATAAAATAACAAACTACTATGAAAAAACAGTAAGATAGCACTTGGAAATCTGAAATTCAGATGTACATAGAAAATCCAATTAAGTACACAAACTATTAGAATTATCAAGTAAATCTGAGGTCACTAGACACAAGGTTTACATAGGAAAAAAATGGATTTCTGTACACCAGCAACAACACAGAAAATGAGTAAAAAAAAAAAACAAACACAACCGTATCACCTATAATACCACCCAAAACATCAAGAAATTATGGAAACTAGCAAGTATTGATGAGGATGTAGAAAAACTGGAACGTGTGGACATTCTGGTGGGAATGAAAAATGGTTCAGCTGCTGTGGGATTTCGGTGGTTTCTCAAAAAGTTAAACACAATTATCATATGACCTTGCAATTCTACTTCTAGGTTCATACCCCAAAAGAACTGCAGTTACTCAAACAAGTACATGTATGTAATGCTTATAGTAGCACTGTTCACAACAGGCATCTATCTTGCGGTGAACTTACCTGTTTGGTTCTGTAGTTTCCTCGTCTCTAACATACAGATAGCATATCCACCTGCTCCCCACACTTTAACAGCATTTGTGTGATGACTAATTGTAATAACACAAAGCGACTGGGCACATAATTACATTTCCTTATTCTTCTTCGCCTTACATTTTTGACAGTGATTATCAATGTGATCCCTAGGTAGTCAGTCTAATTTGTAATATTTCAGTCTAAAAATCTGTAATTGTCCTTTTTTTCTTCTAGAATCATTTACCTATGAGTATAATTTTTAGACTAGAAAAAGAATTTTTACTATGAAAGACTAATAGCTATTTTATTTCTGGATATATAATGCATATATATATATATATATCCATTTTTTAATTTGGGGGAAAATTAATGATTTTAGTAGCAGCAGGCTTAAACCAAACATATGAGTGCTTAACATGACAACTGATGAGCAATACCTACTAACTAGCTGAAAAGTTAACAAGCCTTCGAATGCTTCCTAACATAAAATGCAATGTTCCAAAATGCTACAAGTGACCAGAAAATAAATCATATCATATCATATCAAAGCCAAAGGATCAATTCCCATTAACATATAAATAGTATCTGCAATCTAATTTTTTAGAAAAGACCAACAATTAATTAGATGGGTAAAAGACATAAATGGAAATTAAACAGAAAAAATACAAATGTCTCTTAATCATTAGTAAAGATGCTCTACCTGACTCTTGTAGAAAAATGCTAATTAAATTGCCAAGATTCTTTTTTTTCCCACTTAATGAGACTTACAAAAACTAAAAAAAAATTGATAAATGTATATAGGGAATAAAGACTCATATTGTTGGTAGGGTTATACATCAGTACAACCTCTATGGAGATGGGGTGGGGGGGTATCTGGCAACATCTATCAAATTTTAAATGCTCATTACATTTGACCCTGCAATTCTATTTCTAAAAATTTATCCTGAAGCTAATCTTTCACATGCTCAAAATGATATGTTCACTGTGACACTGACAGTAAAACACCAAAAACCTACATGCCCACCAATAGGGGACTAGGCAAACAAACTCTGCTTCTTAAAAAAGAAGAGAAAAAAAGAATGAATGAGGTGGTTTAACATATATTGTTATGGAATAGCATTCATGGTAAATTTTAAAAGCAAGATGTAATAATGTCTTATAATACCACCTTTTATGGAAAAGGAATAAAAAAAGAGCAGGCATATGCTTATAAATACATAGATTACCTCTGGTAAAAAAAAAAAAAAACCAAAAAAATTGGTAATGTGATTGCCCCTCAAAGAGAGAAATGAATAACTGAGGAACAGAAAGGAGGGGCAGTCACTCTTAATTATATATCCTTTTGTATCTTTTTAAATTATGTACTACGTGAGTGTATTAAACATTTTTTTAAAATCACCATTTTTGTAAAATAGAAAAATCAAGGGGTACCAAAAGAACATTTAAAAGGACAATGTTCCCCTCAATTAGCCAGTCTCCACTATCTTTTGTTTTCTAACAATTTACAAACTCATTTTCATCTGTTATTAGGGAAAGAAAAAAAAATCTTTTTTAAAGTGAAAATAAAACTAGCATTGTTTTTAGAATGCTAATCTTTATTACTCAGATTTTCATTCCATTTCTTTATTAGATGGAAAATCTATTAGATTAAAAACCAGACAATTACTTGACTATGAAATTGTTGATGAACAGGATGCTAATAGGCTGGATTTCCTCAATGGAATGTGAGAAATTCATCCCCCATCAAGATAATGTTGATCTTGCAATCAGATGCCCTTCCTGCGAGATCCACTATGTTCACCAAGCGGTCAAGCACACAGGACTATCAAAAACTGTTCGGCAGTGAAGTCTAGACTTGCTCTACCTGTATGTTTCTTTCTGTACAGGTAATATATTGAACACAAACAGTAAAACCTGACAAATGGCATTTATAAGGAATCTTAGTTCCTTGTTTTAGCTGCTACAAAATTTCCACCACCTACAGCTATACATGGTCCATTTAGTTGTCTTCCTATTAAAAACAGGTTCCTCTGTGGCTTCAGTTGTAAACAAACCCAAAGTCAAGGTGAGATCAATAGTCTTACATATTCATTAGATTCCATAACTGAAAAGGTAAGGAAAAAAGAACAAAACTTCAAATATCCTTAAAAGGAAAGAATTCCAACATCTTCTAAACCAAAAGTTGGCAAAAATTTCTGTAAAGGGTCATGTACTAAATATTTTCAGCTTTGCTAGCCATACAATCTTAGTAACAACTACTCTGTTCTGCCATTTAAGGCACAAAATCAACCAACGATAGTAAGTAACTGAATAGGAATGGTTACATTTTGATAAACCTGTACTCACAAAAACAGGAAGACAATTTGTAGGACATAATTTGCCAATGCTTTTCTAAATAATGACTCCCAATATTCCATATTCAGAAAATGAACTACAAATGAGAAAGGCATTAATGGGAAACCAGTATGGTCTAAAATTTCATTGCCTTTGATTTCAGTATTACCAGAGTCAATGTGCATATCATTGTAAAATGGACAGTAAATATTGGTTTGATATAATAGCTTCAAAACCCAGCCAACAAATGAATGCCAGGCTTCAGAAATATAAGTATGTCACAGACTAGATGCAAAATGAAGACATGACCTATAGTCTTTTCAAGATGTGTAAAAAATCTGTGTTTTCAAAGGAAAGCCCATTAAAATGTTCAAGAGTGAGGCTTGGACAATGTTATTTTGGAGAAAAGGCTATATGTGAAGAAGAGCACAGAATATAATCTTCTCACAGACTCAGAAACCCTAGACTACTATCCTATTCAAAAAAAATCTTGATTCAATAATTTAAAAAACAATTTAAAGAGGTCAAGATATAAAGGATTTACTGTATCAGGTCTAAAAAAACCTAGATTATTCTTCTCTAAAGTATGTTATTTACAATTTTGTAAATTGTAAATTTATATTTACAAAGATTATATATGAGGGATAAGGTGGGAACAGATTTAGGCACATGGTAAATATCACATAAATATGAAAATCCCCAAGAAAACTGCACTGAATTACAGTGACCATGAAGGAATTCAATATACAAGGTCTGTCCAGAAGGTATTCAGCTATGTAATATGAAAAATAGAGACATTTATTGAAAAAGATACAAGACACAGAAACATTGTACATAGCATGACACCTCAGTCCCCTTCAAAGTAGGCACCTTGGGACCTCACATGGTTCTCCCAATAGCCATCAACTGTCCCATCATATTTCCCTGAATCTCATCAAAAGTCTGAAATATCTCTTCCCTTTCAAAGGTGATTTTAGTTTTGGGAAAAGCCAGAAGTTGCAGGGTGCCAAAGCTAGGCTGTAGTGGGGCTGAGTTACCTGGGTGATTTGAGGTTTCGCCAAAAAACTCTGCACAAGACATGAAGCATGAGCAGGTGTGTTGTCATGATGAAGCTGCCAATCACCAGTTGCCTATAGCTGTGGCCTTCTGAATCACCTGAATAGCTTCCACAGAGGAATGTTCAAGCTTAATGCAAAATTTGATGCTAACTCATTGCTCTACTTGCTCAGTCATTTTGAATGGGATGGACAAACAGTACACATGCTCACTCAATGGCATCTACTGACCCCACTGACTAGTACAGTGAAGTCACCATTGTTCACACATGTGCATTCCAATCCACTCTTTGGTTGCCAGGTTACATTGATGTTGCACAAACTTGTCTCATTATGTTAACAATGGCTGGACCTTTTCTGGACAGACCTCATATATATTCCTCTGCTTCCTCCTCTCCCCCACTTCTTTTGTATACTTTTCCACTACAAGGGAAATGGGATTAGGTATCTCAAACCCATGGGAAGTAGTAACTGTCTAATCCAGAAGCTCATGAACAGGTCGGGTGTGTGTCCAACAACATGTTAAAGCTTCATCCAAAATATTATTGAGTGTTTGTAGTATATATTTACATCTGTATGAAACACTTTAAAAACTACTGTCAATTTTTTTGTGTGTATTGTGTGTGTATGCTGGAAGGAAGGGGGACAAAATGAAGAGAATAGCACTTCATGGGGGCTGTTTAAAAAACCCATTCACATCTGATCTGGAGTAAAAATGCATAAATGGTTAAAACATAATTATACCGTGAGGCCTGTTATGGATTGAACTGTGTTCCCCCTACAAAGATATATTGAAATCCTAATCCCCAGTACCTCAGAATGTGAGGTTTTTGAAGATGTAATTAGTTAAAGTAAATGATGTCACACTAGAGTAGGTGTTCTTATAAGAGGGCCACATGAAGACAGAGATACACAAGGAGAACTCCATGTCAACAACAGCACGTACCGGAGGCAGATATTAAGAGTTTTGCAGCTACAGGAGAAAGACTCCAAATCTGCCAATAAAAAAGGCAGGAAGAGACAAAGGAGGATTCCCTTACAGGTTTCAGAGGAAGCCTCCAGAACTGTGAAACAATATATTTCTGTTGTTTTTAGCTACCCATTTTGTGGTGCTTTATTACAGCAGCCCTAGGGAACTAACAGAAAGCCAAACAGCATAGTAACTAAAAGTAAGGCACAGGGCAAAAGGCCTTCTAAATATGATGCATATGCTCTCACGCCATAGTAAATATACCATGAACACTTTCCAACACACATGACAGTTTCAGTAACCAAAATGCCCTATTACTAAATATCTAAGATGGAATGGCTTTTTCAAATGAATGGAAGAAAGAATGGTAGAAAAAAATTGATATATAAAGGTAGAAGACCAAAATAAGGTTAATGTTCAGATCCCAGAACAAATCAGTGGGGTGTATTTCTGATTGTATATCTGTATATTGTCAAATCTCAATAGTTACAGATTCAGGGGGGAAAAAGGAGGAGGTGTGTGTTCTGATTATCTATTGCTATGTACCAAAAATCACTCTAAAATTCAGTGTCTTAAAACAACAGTAATTTTATTCTCCCTCACAATATCTGTAAATTAGAATTTGAGAAGGACTTGACTAAGCAGTTCTAGCTCCTGATCCTAGATCCACATAAGGTCGTTTTTGGATTTCCCTGGAGAATGATGGTCTCAAACTAGACTGCTTACAAGCTGCTAAAAGTTTCAGGACAAATATTCTAGTGAGCTGCATAGACACTATGAAAGTCTCCTTTCCTGACCCCACTTTGAAAGTCATACAATACAACTTCTGCCTCATTCCACTGGTTACAAATGATTCAAAAGACCACCCAAATTCAAAGAAAGGGGACATAAACTTACTTCACCTCAGGGTGAGAGGAGAGTCAAGGGCACTCTGAAAAAACATGTGAGAAGGGAGATACTGTTAAATCCATCCTTAGAAAATAAAATCTGCCACTAAAGGCATGGTGAAATAACTATTACTCTTGAAACTGTCAACTATTTAATGGATGGGACTAGGGAATGATTTCTTCCTGACCACATTTTTTTAGTCACCAAAAACGCCTTTAAAAAATATGGACCCATGAGTCTCACACTTGGAAATATTTTACCTACCAAATAAACTCATTTACTGAATAAAAATGTAATTTTCCCATGTTCTTTTAGTTATGAGCCTCTAACCAGTAAGTTACCCCTTGGAACTGACACACTTCTAGACAGAAGAAAACCAACTAATTTTAGCTAGACTATGAAGAGGTCTCACCTTGTAGGTAAGCACATACTTTCTTTTTAAGATTTTTGATAGACTCCCATCTGGAAGCACACTGGGAACCACTGGTCCAGTGGTTCTAATAACTCTGGAATCCTTAGTATTTTGATTAAGACTTAACATAAAAAAAAAAAATCCTCTGAAAAAGTAAGTTGTAAGCAGCAAATAAAGGGCCAAAATGCAAACTCAAAATGTACAAACTATCTACTGTTGTCAGTCTAATAAGAATACTGGGTTCCTTTTTCAAAAATTAAGGCTTATAAAGCATTTTTCCACAAACAAAAGAATAGCTGTAGCATCTTAGTTAACATTTCTTTCTCAATAAAAGATGCTAGTGTCCAACCCTGTTGTAAGCACTCATTGAAGTAGATATAATGGTCACTCTGTTTGCCTACACAGACCCAGATACCAGTATTTAACTCTCTGTATCCTATTTTCCTCAATGTCGAAGGTACTTCTTGATAAGATGGAATCTCAATAGGTTCATTAGTTCTTAGGGCACTATACAAGTACTTTGTACCGTGATGTTGCTTTGTAAAAATGGTACTTTGGTGAGAGTTAAAAATGCCTCTAAGGTCTCATTATTCTGGAAAATATCAGACACTCAGAATTCCTGTGAGTGATGTGAAAATCAAACATAAAGACAACTTAAGAAGTCAAGTTCTCCATCAGAAAGGAAATGTCAATTTTACAGCATTAAAATTATCTGCTGACAAGGAAACAAATTTTTCAGCAATATCCATTTTTCTTTGTTTCTGCCCTCAATGTCTGTACCAAGAGGGTAGCTTCTCTACTTTAAAGCCTACAGAAGAAGGGATGTGCTCTTGTTAACACATAGTTTGGTATTAAACTGTTCCATTGCTTGCAAAAATGTATTCAATGCCATTTTAGAAAACAATTTTTTACAAGTAATTTCCATAAGTCACACATCATTCTTTTTTAGACAAATTATTGTACTATAGTCTCTCTTTACCATAATAATGTTTTCATGCTAAGACATAAAATTTTTATTCTAATACTTTCAGACTCAGAAAACTGAAATAATATTCCAAAATACATTGGCTTACCTTCTAAGGTAATGATCCGAAAATGGACCAGACCACCCATGGACTACAAATTATTTATTGTAGAAAACATGAACTTCCTTTGATCCATAAGGCTCCTATGAATAAACTTAATCAGGTTATAAAAATGAGCATGTTATCAGAAAAATGAGATATATCAAAGACTTTACTTTGTATACAATTAATAACTGGTGGCTGCAGCCCACAATGCTGCAAAGCTCCTACCACATATGCACACTTAAAAGCTTGAATTCTTTAATTTTCAAAAGGGACATTCACTGCCAGTGAAGTTGTAGTGTCTTTAGCAGGTCATGATTTTCAATTACCATTATGCTTACTTTTTATTTAAAAATTACCATTAGCTGAATTTCTTTATTAGCATTTTAGTAGTTTTATTCAAACTGCAGAATGTATTATACAATTATAGCACTAGGATTTTAGGCCTAGTTTTCTAACTAGTCTAGACTTTAAGAGAGGTAGTATATTTTGTGTGTGATTCAATTAGGAGCCATCCATATCCCTAACTGCTGAAGAAAATCCCTCTCCCCCCAAAATGCTTGTACCTTGACAATTAGTTGTTAATAATTCCACTAGAAAGTGGGAGTTATTGAGCTAAAGAATGACCCAGCTAAAAGAACAGAATTAAAACAGCTTGAAAGTCACTGTTTTAAGGGTCCTTATCCTGGTTTTGGGGTTACTAATTCTAGGGGCAGGTTTTCTCTCTGGCCACCAGGTCTACACTAACTAAATGTGACATAAGGACTTGGAATCAGGGCCTTTCATGAAAGTACTAACTTCTCTACACTTGCAATAAGACCTCCAGTCTCTAGTTCTGAGTAAGAAGGTTCCAGAAATGTCTTAAAATGACTAAAGCTTATAACAAACCCTCTTCTCACAAATCATTTCCTGGTTTATCTTTAACATTCTGTCAGATCACAGATACAGCTTTCAATTAAATGCTGCCAGGCAGGGATCATCAGCCCACAAAGGTATAGAAAACATGTGTTTGATGGCTTTAGGTTTCTTAGTATCTGTTCCAGCTGTGAAACTTATTTAGGCTTCTAAGAAGCCTACCCCAATAAGTCTTGTAACCATGAGTTATTGTGCTAAAGGTGGGATGAGAACATGCGTAACAAAGTAAAAATATTACAGTATAAAAATTCAGGGAATTCTTAGTCAATTTAGCAATTAAGAATCAAAGTCACAATGCTAAAAACCCTAGTGTTAAGATGCTTATTTCTCCAGAAACTGAGATCCAAAATAAAAAGACAGCCAAAATATATAAGCGGACAGACTTACAAAAAATCAGGTAGGGTAATGAATAACTACACTACTGGAAATGCCACTAACCACCTGACCTTGGACAAGTCAATTAACTGCTCTGATCATTTGTAAAATTCATTGAAGGGGAAAACAAATCACTGCTTGTTAAGCCCTCTTCTAGCTCTAAAAGTCAATATATCTATTACTTATTAGGTATAATAAGTTGTTTCCTAATAGTACAGTAGATACTCAGAGAATTATTAACTCTAGTAAGTCACAAGGGTTATCACTTTAAGGTAATACACCTAATATTCACTGATGTTCAAACAGACTATGCACTGCTCTGCAGTCCAACGTCCCAATAGCAGCTAATTCACCTGCTCCTATCTCCTGAGGTTTCTGCATATGCTTGTAACCATTATTTTTATTACATTTTAGGTGCAATCCACAAGTTTTTAAAACAACGTATTTCTAAGAAACTTATTTGGGACCATCCCTGAAACTAGATGGATGTTAAGTACTCAAGATCTCCGGGCAGCACTGAAAATCAATCCTCTGTCGGCCCAATACATGTTTCTAAACCCCTCTATCACGCTCAAGAATTATTTTAATGCAAATGTGAACACAAAATACTTCAACAGATCCTTTCCTCCACAGATCTTAACTATGTAAGGGCAAGACAAGTCAAAGAACTTTTTCCCTTTACCTCTGAATAAATGGTATTTATGCATTTATTCATTCTTACGTCATATATTCTACTTTCTGTTAATTCACAACAAATGACAGCCATTACATAAAGTATCCACACTTATTCCAAAATCTTTAGTAAAATCATTCCAACATACTAATTAAATTGCCCATAGCTAATTTTTCCACAAGAACCGATTAAGAAGTGGTATTTTTTTTTAAATTAAGCATTTACATAAAGTTTTATAATCTTATCACTCAATAATAAAAAAACGGTAAAAGGTAAGCAAGTGCACAGAAATAAATTTGAGTTGAATTTTAGCAGCAGGCTGTCTGCCTATACGTTAAAAGAATGGCTTATTAAACCAAAATCCATACGTCCTCAAAGATATTTGAGTAGGTTCTGAGAGTCTTATTAATGCTCTGAAATTATATGAAAAACTAAGTATATATTGTACATTTTTCTGAAAAGAAAGCACAAAGCTTTGAGGGGATACTGAAACAGGTTTATGACCTTTGACTAGGAATCTCTGCATTATGAACATACCTTAAGATTTTATTCCAGTTAATATTTCAAAGTAAGTCAGTACTCAAATAGTAAAATATAATGATAAGAATTCCTTAAATTCGAGGGTGGTCCATGTGACTAGCAAGAATTCCATAAAAGGTAATAATATAAACTAGATATTTCAAAGTAATTCTAAAACTGTCAAATGGTTAACATTTAAATTGAATACATACACATTACCAATTAAAGTCTCGAAATGACATACTTGAAAGCTGATGACACACACACACACAAGCATTCTAGACAAAATGACTCCATTAATACATGTGTACTAAGACATTTAGAAGGCTTTTTAATGAACGCTATGTGTCAAATAATTCACCATGAACAGTGATATATTCACAAAATAGTGTGTCCTAATTTGTAATACAGCAAATTGGCTTCTTTCACAGCAATTGGCTTCTTTCAAGTATTGATGTAAGATCTACAGTATGTCAATAACATCTTGCAGGGGTCTAAAAGACATAGAGAAATACAGATTTAGATAATAACTTACTCTATAAAGCTAAAATTAGAGTTTTCTACTTGCTTCTCCATGTGATCACCCTCACCTCCTCCCCCAAATGTTTTTTTTCCTTGTCTAAATCCTACTTTCATTCAGAAATAATGATGCCACTTGGAATCCCTATAACCAATTCTGGCATATGATCTCACTGCTTTCTATTTTATATATGTGTATTCAGTCTCTCCAATTACATTATCTCCACCCAATAGATTATTATGTCTAATTTCTCTTGCCCAGCAGAGTATAACCCCTATTTTTAAAATATATATTAAAAAATTTTCACTTCACTTAGACTAGTGTGTCTATTGTCATACTTACGCTATTTGGTAATAATTGGTAAAAATGTCTAAGGCTTTGCTTAAAAATAAAATAATGGGGAAGTGGATGGAGGTCCAGATGAAACAAGACTGACCACAAGCTGGTAACTGTTAAAAGCTGATAATACGGCCCTGACCGGTGTGGCTCAGTTGGTTGGGATTCATCCCTCAAAGCAGAGGATCCCAGGTTCAATTCCCAGTCAGAGCACACACCTGGGTTGTGGGTTCAGTCCCCATTGGGACTCACATGAGAGGTAATCAATCAGTGTTTCTCTCTAATGTCTATTTCTCTCCTTCTCTTTCTCTGTCCCCCTCTCTCTAAAAATAAATAAATAAAATCTTTAAAATATATAAAGTTGGTGATATTAATATTATGTATATCATTAGCCCTGGTTGGTGTAGCTCAGTGGATTGAGTGCCGGCCTGTGAACTGAAAGGTCACTTATTTGATTCCCAGTCAGGGCACATGCCTGGGTTCCTAGCCATGTCCCCAGTTGGGGGCATACGAGAGGCAACCGACTGATGTATTTCTTGCACATCGATGTTTCTCTCCCTTTCTCTCTCTCTTCCCCTCTCTCTAAAAATAAATAAAAAAATTTTTTTGAAATATATTTATATATTGTTATATTTTAATGTTGGCAATTTCCCATAATACAAAGTTTAAAGAAGTTTGCCTCTTCTACCAGAACAGAGAACTTCTTATAGACAGGCCCAGTAGTTTCCTTCTGTGTAACTGCCCAGTAGAGAGCAGATAAATTTACTTTATAAAACACATTTCATTCTTTAGACAGAATTACCTTTCAATGAAAGTTCAACAGTTTTTTGGATGGTATTCTATTTAAATGATTCTTTTATTAACTCAGATAAAACATGTTTATTCATTCATTAACTATTTATTAGGTACCTACTTTCTCAGATATCCTACCCTGGTAAATACAGGATATAAAAAATACACCATTCCAATAAATTAAAAATCTAACAGTATCCTCAAGAATCCATGGGATAAAAGAGGCAAGGAGGGAAGACAGAGAGATGAAAAGAAAAAATAGTAAAAAGCAAGAAATATAGTTTTTAAGAAAGGGATCTATGGCATCCACATTTTTCATTAGAAAGACAGAAAAAATACAAAATAAAATAAAGGTTAGAAAATTTAAAAAAAGAGATCTGACAAAAGTGAAAAAAAGAAAAGAAAGAGGGCACACTGTTTATTCAAACTAGACACACTTAAAAGTTCCCCTCCCCACTCCATTTTATAGATGAGGAAACTGAAGCTCTGGAAGGGGAAGTGACTTGCCTCTAGTCACACATCAAGTTGCTGGCAATACCAAAATTAAAACTCAGATCTGCTGATTCACAGTGCAACGTGAATTTTCTACATCAAAATATTTTCTTCTACACTATAATATTCACTAGCTAGAGAAAATGACTATTTTATTATTAATATATATTTCAGTTCTAAATTATATCACACTAAAAGAGAGAGTACTTGGCTAAGTAAAGAGAGAAGATGGGGGGAAAAAATGCATGCAACAAATTGCTCTGACAGTGTATCACACTACCTCAATTCAAAGACACATTAAACTTTAAGACATAGTATCCGTTTCATAAACATTTTAAAATAAATAGCACTGTAAACACATTTCATTTCAAAAAATACTAAAATGTGAAAACACACCTTTAAACGTACTGCGGTGGCCAAAAAATTCATTCAGTTTTTTGCTGTATGATGGCTCTAGTAGTGCTTAGTTGTCTGACTTCATTCAAAACAATTTTGTTAGATTGTATTGTGACAGCTGTTGTATCAGTGAGCACTTAAAAAAAACTTATCAAAATTGGTGAATTTTTGTGCAGCCATTTTAATATTGAAGATGGAAGAAGATACACAACATTTTCAGCATATTATGCTTTATTATTTCAAGAAAGGTAAAAACACAACTGAACTGCAAACAAAGATTTGTGCAGCATATGGAGAAAGTGCTGTGACTGATAGAACATGTCAAAGTGGTTTATGAAGATTCTTGGTACTATTGACATTTTAGCCAAATAATTCTTTGCTGTGGGGCTGTCTTATGCATTGGAAGATGTTTAGCAGCACCCCTGGCCTCTACACACTCGAAGCCAATAGTGGGAGATAGCTGACACTCAAAATATCCAAATCAATAAAGCTACTGATGAAAATGAAAAATGTGCCCTTTATTTTATGGAAAAAAAATAAACGGACTTTTTGGCCAAACCATTAATATAATGCACTCCATGAGAAACAAAAATCACTACCATTTAAGAGCCATTGTCATAAGGCACAAATACACAAGGCAAGAATCCCATCTTCTAAGGTAACAAATAGTTACTAAATACCTAAGGCTATGTAGCATTTCTTTCCATTGTGAGCATTCATACAAACAAGTTCTTCTTGCTATTTGTCTCATATGCATGAGTTTTGGAATTTGACAAAACAAGGTTTGGATCTCAGCTCTGTTCCTTAGCTCTTCGACCTTGCAAAGTTACTACTCTGAGTCTCATTCTCTTCATCTGTAAAATGGGAGAGCCACCTTAGAGAAATGTGTGAAAATTAAATGTGATAATTTAAGAAAAGAAGTACAGTACCTAGATGAAATATTAAGTTTCCTCCCATAATCCCTATGAGCCAAATGTAATTAAACTAAAAACTAACCTATTCCTAACTTATAAGATTTCTCTCCCTCTCCTTTAGAGGCTGAAATAAATCCATACTATATCCTAGGGTAAGTCCTACTAGTCTCCTTTGGAAAATTTTGATTAAAAGCTTACTTTCTTGAAATTTGTCTCTTTTCTTCTTCAAATTGGGAACAGAAAATAGTGACAAATTTTAAGTGTTTCAGTTAGTTTTGTGTAAAATCAGCACTTTCACATCGCCTTACTGAACTGTAAGACTACAAGCCCATTAAAAACTCACTAAAGAGAGGAATCATAGAACCAACGTGTGGGAAGAGGGAAGAGTATAAGGCCAAAAGGCAAAGTTATAATGACTCAACTGTATGGGTGGCTTGGCTTCTATATAACCTTAAAGTCATTTATTAAACAAAAAGAAAACAATGTTCAGAAGAGCCAAGACTGTATCTTCATGATTCATTAGTAAGTTGATCTCTCAGATTAAGCACATGCCATCTTTTAAAATGTAGTTTCAGAATGTTTCTACCCGTAACAACCCAGTCGTTCCAAGATGAGAATGTACCTACCAAAGTGGCTCATATGCAGTAGGCGCTGTAGTAAGACCATCTTTTCTCCGAGCCCAAACATAGTTCAGATTAGCATTTAGCCCACCCACATATTCCCTATTAGCTCATTTCAGTAGAATGATTTTTCCCCCACTAATTATAAAAATAATAAGTCTTGTTTTTTTAATTTGAAAAAATATAAAAAGTACACTTTTAAACCACCCATGAGCTTACCAAATATTAAAATATTACAGAGGGATATGCCAATATATTTTTCTATGAATTTCACCCTGTGATCATACCAAATTTTAAATTTGTATAGAGCACTTGCCACTAAACTTGATTAACTACTGTCCTGTATTTTAATATCTTCATTCTGGTTTTCTTGAGGCTAATTTCCCATTACTTTTTTCTTTACTTAACTCAATGGTTTCTTCTCAATTTTTGCTCTTCCGAGTTTCTCAGCTACATATTTTGCTGCCAATCACTTCCTCTTTCCTAAAAGTCTTTCTATTCTTAGTTTCCCTAAACGGTATATTCCTCCATGTCTACAAAAGTCCCTCCAACTAATCTTTTTCTCTTTCTTCACTGGCTCTCTTCTGTTAACTTGTGACAATCTCTATAAAAATGGCTCAGGTTTGCTATTGATTTGCTATCAACTTTGAATCTCCAGCACTTAACACGGTGCCTGGCATGAAGCAGATGCCCAATCAATGTTTACTGACTGACTTTGCCAGTCCTGACCTTATTGGCCATATGACCTTGGGCAAATTAAATCTCCCTGAATCTCAGTTCCCTCATCTATAAAATAGAGAACATCAAAAGAAGATGATGTTTAGAAAGCTCAAAACAGTGTCTGGCACAAAGTAGCATCCAATAAATTATACTACTATTACCAATATAATCCAGCACAGGACACAAAAATGTTTCTGATTATTATAAATGGTTGAACACTACATCTACCTCTTAACAACCCAACTTACTTTCACCACATTCCCTTATAACTATCAAAAATATTTTTGTTCTCTTTCCTTTACTACCTACCTCCAATTCATCATCAACTACTCAAAATCTTCTCTCACAGCCACCATAGAGAATCATCATCAACTAAGCTACAACAGGCTTAGTTGATGGCCACACCCTTAAATCTTCATTCAATCCTTCAAACCTCCTTTAAAGCCATTTTTTAATTTGTCACTCATTATAATCCTCATGTTTTCCAACAGTCCATATCCCAACTCCTAATTCAAAAGATGACTCATAACTCACCTCTTCCCGGAAACCTTCCCTGATTAACTTCGCACCACTCGAATTACTTCTCTGTTCTGAGTCGCCTCAGCACCTCAGCTGTTATACTAAGAGTAAAATGTGATCAGTGAGTACTATTACCAAGAAATTACTTCTACAAAATTATTTCTACATCCTAAAGAATGCTCCATTAGCAACAATGCTTTGTTGATCTAGTTAATAAGGAAGCACCCTATACGACAAATATCCTCTTTGGTTTCTTTCCTTGACCCTATGCTATTTTATGTTCGTCAAAAGTGCTCAACGCTTCACAATCGTTTTGTCCCAGCCTCAAGCAGAAATTATACCTCAGTACCTATCACCACCTCCCATTAAATACACCAAAAATTTGGTAGTGGGTCACTTTCTTTTCTAGTACCTCTTCTCTGCCCCTAACCTCTGTCCTTAACCTGCAAATAAAAATTCCAAAAGCTTAAAACAGAAAGGCAGCAGCAGTGATACCCACATACCATGTCTGTCTTCTACATGAAAAGAAATTTGAACCTATTTAGTTATAAAACGTCCCAAGGCTGAAAATTTTCCCCGCAAGCATGATACATAACCAAATTCTACGACAACAAACTAGTTGATCCTATATAATAACAGGATTGTACTCATATATTAACTTTCACTTGTATTACTGTAAGAGATCTTGCATAATTTTTATGCTATATTACACATGCCCAACAAGATGGTTGAGAAACTGCCCTACAGGGCAGATTTTCTAAGAGTATCTTCCCACACTGCCTTTATACTTATTTTTTATATTCTAAAGAATTAAGCGATTCTTCACTGCCACCCAATCAAGAGCAAACAATGCTTGTGCCATTACTTCTGAGAGAGGAACTCCTGGGGAGGAAGGTCGACCAGCCTCACTAGCGAGTTCCCAAGTCTCAGTGATTAGGCCCTCGATGCACACAGAGTGAACCTGTGAACCTGTATGACTCCTTCCTGAGATATTTGGCTCTCTTGTCTCTGCCCAAACCGACAGTTATTACTCACTCATAAAGGATCCACACCCTTCAGCTACCATACAGAAATCTACCTTGTTGGTGCCCATATACCTTCCCCTTAGCTGGTCAACTGACGCCTTCCAGTTAAACAGCCTCCATCCACATCTCACCTAAAACCTTCTCCTCTCAGTCACCTTCCGGTTTCCGTAGGTGTCCCTTATTCCAGATCTGTGTGTCCCTATTTGCCCAGATCTGTTCACCTTCAAAACCCAAGCCTGCCCTCCCTTCACTCCCAGCTAATTTCCCCCACTCTCTATCAATGCCGACTTCCACGAGGGCAACAACACTCCACCGATCCGCACCTTTTCCTCGGGCACCTTTTTCTGTGCATCACCCTTTTCCCATCACTTTCTTCGCCCCCCAGACCTGGAATCCTTCAATCACAGGCCTCCTTTTACTGCTACCCTCAAGCACACCAGCTCGCTCCTCCGTTAAGTACCCCACACCACCGTCGCCACCTCTTCGCGGCCTCCCCATTCCAGGCAGCGCCCCCAGGCTCCGCAACAGCAAACCAGGCCCCACCCTACATCCCTTCTGGTGGTCCCCGCCCTCCGGAGGGCGGTGGCGCGGCCAAGTGGAGCTGAGACCCTCTGGACAGAGGCAGGCGCCCCCAGCTCTGGGAGGCCGAGGGCGTGGGCGGGATGGCGGGTGTAATCCCCGCCTCCGCTCGGCCTGCCATCCCGGCGCCCGCAACTGCGGTCCAGGCTAGGCAAGTAAGGGCCAGCAGCCGGCTTCTTCCACCCTGCGTCCAGCCCCTCACCTAGATGCAGAGGCTCCGGCCTCGCTTTCTCCCTGGCCGTCCAGCGATGGCTCCGCCGCCGTCACGCTCTCCTCAGGGGCTCTTCCACCGCCCCCGACAGGCTGCTGAAGAGCGGACGGGTAGCGGCACGCCCATTGGCTGCGATCCGCACTCGCGTCAGCCGGCCCCTACCCGAACCGCAGATCTGACTGGCTGGCGCGGCGCCTCTTTTCCACGTCTTGTCCTGATTGGCTGTCTCGCGCCTCCTTACCAGGAGGACCGCTCAGCCGCCTCACCTCTCAGGCCTCCCACCCCCAACCCCTTTTTCATCCGGGAGGGAGGGGGACGGAGTGGCAGTGTGTAGAATTCGAACAGCCAATGGGAGCGCCGAAAGAGGACCAGGGGCGGGGTGTGGCTCTGCGGCCCGCCTGCCCGCGGGGAAAGTTCAGCCAATGGGTGTGCGCCCCACATCACGGGCTTCGGAGCGCCTCCCCTGGACACTCGCGTTCCGGCCAGTCGCGCCCAGGGCCACACCCAGCTGCCCGTCGTGCGGGAGGGGCGCCCACTCGAATGGTGGGGAGGATGCGGCTAGGCTGGCTTGGGAGACGGTGGGAGGCTATTGTGGCGTGCTCCGACACTACCTACGTGGGCCCAGGAGCACCCTCTGGTGGGGCTGGTTCAGGTCCGTGAGAGCGGAGCCGTCGCTCCGTGGACCCCTTGGAACCTCTGCAGTATGCCCTTCAAGGAGGGAGCAGAGCGTGCTTCTCGTCCAGCCCCTTGGGGCTGTGGGCCAAATCATTCCACTTTCCACTTCTCCAGAATAATTTCGTACAAAACTTGTCTGTGGTGTAAGAGTTTAGAATAATGGTTACCTCTGAGAGGGAGGTTTGAAAGGGGCAAAAGGGAACCTAATGAGAGTTTAAAAAGCTCTGTGTCTTGATCTGAGTGGTAGTTACAGAGGTGTATACATATGTAAAACTTAATTGAGCGGTACACTTGACATTAGTGCACTCAACGCACTTTGTGTATATCTCTTTTTTTTTTAATAATAAAAGGATTGTGAAAATAACTAATAACATTACCATTAACCTTAGCCTCCATGGGATTCCTTGGTATGAACAATCCCACTAGGATTTAGCTGTCATTCCAAAACGACAACTGTAGAAAAAAAGGAATTGTGAGGATTTAAGATGAGTGAAAGCTCTTGGCACGGTGAATAACACACACAGGTTGGTACTTTAAGGATGAGCTAAGATGATTTAAAGTGATTTTTCGTAGTTTCAGTGTGTGGCCCTATTAGTAGCACAGAAGCATCCAGGGTGCTGCACCCAGTTGGAAACTACAAAAGTTTACTGAGCTCCCTAGTTTGTGGCCACGTAAATCTGAACACCAGAAACTTTTATTTTCATACCATGGCTTTTGCCCTGGAGTAGCTTGCAGTCTAGCAGCAAGTATAGTCATCCCTGGGAAGAGGGCACCAAACACAAAACTAACACAGCTGCTTGCCACTAAGTTAGGCAAGATGTGTGTGCCTGGAAGCCAGTTGAGTAGCTATTCTGAAATAGCCAGGGGCAGGTGAAACACTCTTAGAAATGGATCAATAATATTCTTCCCCAGACACATAAGAACCCTGAACCAAATTCTAATAGGGCACCAGCAACAAAACAGGTAAAGATGACGGGGTTCATATTTAGTAATTTTGTCATTAAGTTGTTTGATTCAGATAAATAACTTCGCTTAAAGTACTTGTCTCTGATCTAGCCACATAAATTTAGGACAATATTTCCCATAAAGCGAAGGGTGTAATAGGGACATAAACAGATAATTCCAACACAATGCAGGATGAGGCAATATATATAAAGAATATCTAACCCAACCTAGGGAATGTAGGGACATCTTAGAATACACTTCTAAGATTTATCAGCATAACGTATATAACTAGGTACTATTTCTGGAGAATACTTTCATTACAAATTTTTTAAATTTTTGTGCAAATATCTTGATTTTTTTCAATGGCTTTAAATACAAAAACAAATTAATATTCAGTTCCGAGGAAACCACATTAAGAAATTAAGTAATTGCTTAATGAATACATTTAAAAAATAATTTAGAGTTGAGCGCATAAAGTCATCTCATTTGATTCATTAGTATGTATGTAACATGTGCGTCCAGCAGAGACCTTCACAGATGGACAGCATGCTGTCTAGAGGAGGACTTAACGATTCACTCTCCAATATGGTCCTATCTCTTGGGGAGGGCAGGTTGTAAGGCCAGAGTCCCTCACAATGCACCATCATTGTTAAGTTAAGTGAATTCAAAGAATTCGTATATCTACAAATCAAGTAGGTAATAGTCTCCACAAAAGGCAATGAAGAATTTTGCCCAGAGTCTAACCGATAAAATGTAGTAATACCAAAAAAGTAATCATTTATTCAAATGTTTTTCCCATTTTTCTTAAACAAGAGCCCTAAAAATTGGGCAGCCATATATTGGAATCAACTTCATTGTAATTTTATTCAAATATAATGCACTCATGTGATTTTGATCTTTGCTATAGAAACACAGTTCTGTAAGTGAAGGTAACTTACGCCAAACCAAAAATCTGCTATTATAGTTTACAGCCTAAGGAGAGATATATATTACTGAGAAAATACATAGGAATAAGCACCAAAACAAATATGCTACATATAATATACAACTATTTATGAATTCCTCAGATTTTTTTTATTTTGAGTTTATTCTTCATCTAACTTTTAAAGCACTAATATAGTTGAATATTAAAACAAAAACAATAGCAAGTAGTAAGCATATTATGATTATACTCCTTCACTCATTCAGTACTGTATATAAAATGCTGGCATGCACTGGCTGGTGTGGCTCAGTGGATTGAGCGCCGGCCTGCGAACCAAAGGGTCGCAGGTTCAATTCCCAGTCAGGGCACAAGCCTGGGTTGCAGGCCAGGTCCCCAAATGGGGGCGCGAGAGAGGCAACCACACATTGATGTTTCTCTCCCTCCCTCTCTCCCCCTTCCCGTCTCTCTAAATAAATAAAATATTTTTTAAAAATTAAAAAATAAAAAATAAATAAAATGCCAGCAGTGAGTGTTATTCACTGGCCCTATTAAGAGGTCTGACCCTGAACACCACCCCGGGAGGATGTCCATCATCCTCATAGGCTTCTCCATTGCAATGGTGCTGCCTTTCTTGATTTGGATCAAAGACCACCAGTTCTACCTTATCCATTTCATCAGTCTCTTCTACAATGCTTCCTTCCTTTGAGGTAGTTTTTCCAGCAAAGAGAGTTTATCAGGAGAGAGAAAACCATTCTCAGGAAAGTTTACCTTAAATTTGATGATTACGCGACCATTTTCATAAGGTCTACTATAAACTGGCATGCCTTCATTTAGTACACACTTGGTATCTCCATGTTTGACAATCCAACCTGGCTAATAGGTGATGACTATGGTTCAGTTGTCAAGAGTAGCTGATGGCCTTTGGAAGCCACACAATGCTTCAACCTGCTGTGTGTCTGCACATGAAAAAGTCTTCTCATCAAGTGAAAACAGTGTGGTCCTTGTGATCTAAAATAATGATAACATCTCCTGTCCCAGTCCTGGTTCTTGGTGTCCTTCTACCATGGAATATTATCTTCTGGCCATCTTTCATGCCTTTGTCAAATGGACTTCTAGAGTCTTCTTCTCTCAAACTATGTTCCTTCCATTGCAACTTTTACGTCTGTCTTTAGGACTGATGCATTCCCCCGTGGTCCTAGCACTCCATGCACACAGACTGAATACACCGAACCATTCCAGGTCCTATCTAATGAATTCTTACTTACATCCCAGTACCTCGGCAACTGGGACAGCACTCTCTTGCTCCTTTCTTACCACCTCAGCCTTCACATTTGTCACAAATCACATTCTTTTGCAGAGTTACTTTTCTTGTTGCACCATTGTACATATAAATCTTCTAAGGTTACTGAGAGCTGATGTACAACATTTTTACCTCCCCTTTCTTTCTGCACCCTTCCTCCTCCTCCAAAAAACATATCAAAGTTGTCCATGGGGAAGCCAAAACCACCACCTGCTCCACCTTCTTTAATTGCCTGTTCTCTTTTGTCATATAATTCCCTTTTCTTTGCATCAGAGAGCACTTCTTGAGAAATCTGTGTAAACTTCTTTCCTTCATTTGGGTACTTATCAGGGTGATACTTCGAGGCCAGCTTCCTGTAAGCCTTTTTCTCAATCTTCTTGGATGGCATTGGGTTTGACTCCCCAAACATCATAGTAAGTGGTTTATTTCACCATTTTTGACAGCCAGTGAGTGGGCCGAGGCAGGTGTGGAGGAGCAGGAAAGAGTGCATTGCTGCACGTAGCCCCCAAAAGCCCTACTCCTCAGTCTCTCACTGAGTGTTCTGGAAAGTTCTTGAATCCCTCAGAATTTTATAACATCTTTAAAAAGAAATACTACCTCTTCCTGCCCTGAGAAAACACTTTCCTTGTAACATGTACCATTTTCTAATTCATATTTTTGTGTTAATATTTACTAAACACAGTTCTGATGAAGCTCTTCACTCCGTTAAAAAAGAGACAACAGTCCCAAGATGGAGTCACTTTTGCTAAGCCCTCATCACCCAACTTATATTTAAGACCTGACCTAATTGTAAACTCCTCCTGCCCCAGGAATTTTACTTTTAACCAGTTAAACCGTAATTTCCTTGTCAGCACTAGTGAGATAATCCACCTGACAGACACCCCAAAGGAAAGTGCCTTGCCTGAAATGATGCGCTCATTACTAGAAACTTTGTTTTCCTGCCCCCTTCTCCATATAAAAAGCCTTTCACTTGGTATAGCTCCTTGGAGCGCCTTCTTTTTAGCTTGATGGAATGTTGCCTGTAACATTAAATAATGCTAATTAGATCTTTAAATTGACTCGGTTGAATTTTTTAACAGTTCCTTCTTCACAACAACCCAGTGCAAGTATTTATCTATTTATCTGAATTTCATAGCAGAGAAAGTTGAGGTTCAATAAATAACCTGCCCAAAGTCACACAGCTGTTAGGTGGCAGAAATGTGATTGAAATCTAGGTCTCTCTGATTGCAAACTCCATAATGTCATAATGTTTTTACTATGCCACATCTGCCTCCTCTAGAACAAGATCAAGTCATTTTGACTACTCCTTATACATCGTTGTATTCCCCACAATGAGTAGCACAGAATCTCACATATGTCTCAGGGAACTCACAGAATTAATTATTTTCACCATGCTTTTCTTTATCTTTACTGGCTTCATGACAATGGAGAGTGTCAACTATTTAAAAGTAGCCATTTTGCATTAAAAATGTTTGTTTTGACAAAACTAAGGGGAACATAACTTTCTTTGAAGTGGCAGTAAAGAGCCCATTGCAGCTATCTAGAATGCATGGAAGATGTTCACTTTCATAGTAGATAAAGAGCTTCAGCCCTGGCTGGTGTGGCTCAATGGGTTGAGTGCCTGCCTGCCAACCAAATGGTCGCCAATTCAATTCCCAGTCAGGGCACATGTCTGGGTTGCAGGCCAGGTCCCCAGCAAGGAGTGCACAACAGGCAACCACACATTGATGTTTCTCCCTCCCTCCTTCTCCTTCCCTTCCCCTCTCTCTAAAAATAATTAAATAAAAATCTTTTTCTTTAAGTTTCAGAAGAAGGGATGGGATGAATAAATGGTGATGGAAGGAGACTTAGGGTGGTGAACATACAATAAAATATACAGATGATGTATTATAGAATTGTACACCTCAAACCTATATAATTTTATTAACCAATGTCACCCCAATAAACTCAATTCAAAAAAAGAGTTTCAGGCAACTCAAGAGAGCCAAATTTCTAGTAAGGGCAGTTATCCTCTGCAATTCATTTGGTGAACTCTATCTTGCCCTGTACTCAATTATGACATCCAGAATTGATCTGCTTTAAAAACATTTTTAAAGCTTATTATTAGATAATAATAAATTTTCTAATATCTTATTAGAAAAAAACAACAAAAAATTCTACCAAATTTCTAACATTTCTACTGATATATCAGTTGACAGTCTGAGCAAGTACACAAGGGCCCTATTGCTTCATTTCCTCATCTCTAAAAGGAAGGTGAAACTTAATGCCCAGTATCTGATCAGAGTGTTTCAGAGATCTATGAAACAAATTTGATTTTCACCTAAAAGTAAATACTCTGACCCTCAGTTATTCAACAGCTTTAATCTTTGTCCAACAACAACAGAGTTGCTATGGTCTTGGCTGTTCTAAGTCATTCCTTGTGTCCTGACCATTGTCCTTCTGGTTCTTAAAGGGTGGCAGAATATGCCACCTTAAAATATGCCCCTTTGACACGAGGATTACTTAGAGCCAAAGACACTTTAAAAACAGCAAGTGCAGAAAGAGTGTTCTAATCCCCATTTTTCTTCCTGAAAAGAGGGGATAAAAACTCCTATGTAAAGATTCTCCTTATAATAGAAGAGAAACATTTGACAAGGAAAAAATTCTGAGATTTCCTAAATTAAATTATAGCAGGCCAGAAGGTAGGAAAAAGAGACAAGAAAATTAATCAGTTAAAAACCTCAAGGAAAAAGCAACATGACTGCTTATTTTCCTAACTGTGTGTTGAAATTTTGAATTAATTTCCAGGAGGCTGTTTCTGGGGTTATCTATTTTTCAGCCCATACATGAACTTTCCAGACTGTTGCCCACCACCAATCCCAAAACTAGGCCTGCCTCGCTTTTTCCTGCCTCCTCTATCTCCAGCCAATGTAAATTCTTTCAAAAGAATTTATGTCTTTCCTTCCCAAATTCATTGCATAAAAGAGCCCCATCAACCTCAGGATGTCAGACATGTTTGTCTTCCCCACCCAGCTCTGCTGTTGGCGGTTTCGAATGCATGTCGCAGGACACGGTCCTTTTTCTGGCTAGCATATGGCTCAATGAGCCCTTTCAGGAAAACTTTCGGTTTCAAAAGTTTTTGTTTAACACACTCTTCAATGGGGTATTAAAGCCGAGAGGATCTTCTGTTAAATAGACCTATCTTTCTTTAGCCTCCTCATAAAGTTTAATGACTTCCACAGTTGCCTCCCTTTGTTCAATCTAATGTAAAAGCCTGTAGGTTTTGCCATGTTTTAGGGATTTATTTTCTTATGAGAGCTCCTGTGTCATGTAAAACATGTAAATGTGTATACTTTTCTCCTGTTAATATGTCTTATATTGGTTTAATCCTCAGGCCCAGCTGAAAAACTCTAAGAAGGTAGAGGTAAAATTTTGCCTCCCCTACATTCTCAACGGTCCCCTCGAGAACCTGTTTATAGGTAGAAGTGTCCTGGTGTTACCTAGCTCACAGGTGTTAAGAGGAAGATGAGTAGTATTTAAATACCACCTGCTGTCCGTTTTCCAAGCATCATTGTGAAAAGAAGAAACCATCTTGCTGGCCAATATCTTCCCACATCTGATTAGATGGTCATTTTGCCCATCTTTTTTGAGCGGCATTGTCATTGTGTAGACTTCAGTGTTATGCAATAGTAACTCAACAGAACCCTCAGACCTAGAGGTTATCCTTTTCTTTTTCCTGCCTCTTTTCCCTTTTTTTTTTTTTTTTAAGAATTTACTCCCTTTGTACATGAATCAGAACAGAGTTGCTGCAGATACCCAGAAAGGGGAATTGCTAGTGCACATATGTGTTCAAATATCACAGCATGTCTAAGTTGTAAGCTACAGACACCGACTCATGGATTACCTGCTCTTTGGGTGGTATTTTTTGAGAACTGTACCTAAAGTCTCTAAGATCAGTGTCATCATGCCTTTGAACTTCTAGGGAAAGGCCACATCCTGGAAATATTTGCAGATAAAGACCTGGAATGGGGAGAACTTCTGGCAGCAAACCACGCCCTATGTATAAAATTGTCAGTATATGCAAAAGTATGATTCTCTAAGGAAGTAAAACTTACACTTGACTCAGTCCCTAATCTCTTATTTTCTAGAGCAGAGAACAGCACTAATTAGAGTTTTTCTATAAACAAAGACATTTAATCACTGTAACAATATTTATTAGAGTAGCAAATTGTAGGGCTTTTGTTTTCTTTTGGTGAATTAGGCAATGTTTGGCTTGAGAAAAATAGAGTATAGTGATTAAAAGTCCTGACTCTAGAACTGAACTCCTGGGTGCAGAATCTGTCAATGTGAGAAACACCCAAAACTGTAAGAATTTTTATGGGTTTATGTGAGTTAAACTGACAACAATTGCCAGGAAGCAAAACCTCATAAGATTGAGAAAATGCTCTGGAAAATGGCACTTTTTCACCTTATATTATACATTACAATCAAAAGAGGAGGCATAATTGGGTTGCATGAAATCCACTGGTGACACATTATGGAGGCAGGAGAAGGCAAAGCAGAGAAACCTCTGGGATCGAATAAAAAAATAAAATGATAGACACATACTTCTTTTACACAGGTGGGCACAGGATAGTTACTGGTCCACAATTAACATGATAACAATAACAATGAGGGGATTTGTGGGTGTTGCCTGTACTTTGAGGGGTCTGGAAAAAGGAAATTTGATATAACAAATATATGTTATCATAGATGCAAAAAAAACGACACACAGGCTCAGTTAAGGTAAAGACTGACTTTTGTCAGGGAAGATTTTAGCCTAGGACATGAATGCCTGCCATGACTTGCTTTTAGTGAAAATCTTTTTAATTTCAGATCATCCTATGTGGTTACTTTAGGTCTCTAAGTTTATAAGGCTGCCATGCAGGTGTCCTCTGAGCTTGTCAGGTTTAGTATGTGACTCCTTTTTGTCCACAAATTTGAGAACTACCACTTATCGTCTCTGTGACTTCGGCCAGGTTATTTTTCCTTGTGCTTCAGTTCCCCAGAGGTAAAATGGAAATGTCAATAATACTACATATCTCACAAGGGTATAATGAAGCTGAATGAGTTAATGTTTTAAAGTACCTAGCATAGTTTCTGGCTCATGGTAATCCCTATATTAAAGGCTTACCTCTAAGGTTGCTAAATCTTAAGGAAAAAAAATAACAAAGTGAAAGACTTCCCAGAACCAATAATCATACCTACCTTTTAATTTTGAAGATATACTAACATGCAAAACACTTTATAGATATTATTTCCAAACCTGACAATAAGATAGGTATTAATGTCTGCATTTTACAGATGAGGAAGTGAAAGATTGGGGAATTTAATCAAATCGCCTAAGAATACATAACTGAGTAATGGAGTTGGGAATTCTAACTCTATTTCCAAAATATATGCCCTTCCAGTGTGCAGCATTGTTTCCTAAATCTTC